>OY748297.1:556983-1282758 GCA_963556515.1 Nudaria mundana
TGGTTCTTATCCGATTACCACCTATTTTACATAATGGATAAATCATTGAAAAAACAAATTGTTGATGCGACACAAGCTGTCAGGAAAAAAATACGTAAAATGAAGGATTTAGAAGATAATAATAGACATGCTCTTGATACAGTTTTTAAGCCTGTTACAGAATCTCTCAATTTAATAGCCAACACTAATAACCACTTAGCTCTAACAAAAAAGGAGGAAAAAGGAGAACCCCAAGAACCACAAGACCAAGATATGAAAGAAACAGATGAAAGCAGTAATGATAGTAACGAATCGGAACCCTCATCAGACTCTTCATTTCAGTCATTAGTCGATACTAATCCAGATGTATCATCTTGGTCATTATCTTCACAAGTACTATCGGATGTACCATTTGGTATAAGAAATAACCGTGGACAGTTAATGTTAGGTTCCTCTGGCATAACGATTGGAGATCAAGTTATTACTGTAGCCGGACACAAGTACGAAAGTACACCTGGGTTGCGAGAGTTACTGTTAAAAAGAGACATTGATCTGAGCTTGGTTAATGACTATGACAAGCAAAATTATAAGGCAATGTTACTTGTAACGAATGCACATCGTCGTGATTTCGATTCAAAAAAACCAATTAAAAGTAATAAAGGACAAAAATATTTGCAAGTTATTAAACCACTTTTCGAACAAGAAAGTAAAAGTCCAAGTTGTAGACAGAAAGTAGGAAAAGGATTACCTTTAACAAAAATATGGAAAAAAAATACAGATTTTGTATATTGGGATGATCCCAATGAATTGGTTGATAGATTAAAATTATTAATTGCTTCTCGAGATGCTGGTAACACAGGAATAGACAATGAAATAATATCTATCATTGAAGAACTACGTGAAAGCAAAATCATCAAATAAATAAATCTACTAATATTATATGTGTATCATTTTACTATATACCGTTCAACATAATACACCTTTAATATGAATGTAGACAAATTTGGTCATTATATTCATAAGCGAATGCGTATATCGGAAATACTGGATTTTAATGATAACGCATTAATAAAATCTGATCGTGGAGATTATGACTTGAAGACATCGAGGTTAAAAGGTGTCAAACCTCCTCAAGACGCAGATGATGCAGTAAATAAAACATATGTAGATGAATTGAAAGGTGTACTAATGAATGACTTACAAAAATTGCAAAGTTCTATTCCAAATAGTGTTCAAAACCACATAGAGAAAGCTTTAAAAACAATAATGTCTGAGATAGTGACTCATTTGGAAAACAAATTTTACACAAGAAACGCAGTTGATAGACTAATTCAAGACGCAATTCAATCTATATTAAAAGATCGAAAAACATAGACCTTAAAGTTTATCAAAATGGCGAAACAACAAATCGTCAATGAAATACATAAAGCAGCACGAAAAAATTTTCCTCGACGATCTGTAATTTTAAAAGGTATTGATGATTTGTGGCAAGCAGATTTAGTTGATATGCAAAACCTAAAAACCTTTAATAAAGGATATAACTATATTTTAATAGTTATTGACTGCTTCTCAAAGTACGTTTGGGTGGAACCACTAAAAACTAAATCCAAACATGATGTCTCTCATGCATTTGAAAAATTACTTTCTACTAATCATAGGATACCAACTCATCTGCAAACTGATAGGGGTACTGAGTTCTATAATTCTACATTTCAAAAGCTTTTACAGAACTATAATATTAATCACTACTCAACATTTTCAACCAAAAAGGCTTCAATTGTTGAACGAGTTATTAAAACGCTTAAAAATAAATTGTACAAATACTTTAGCTTGAACGGACACTATAAGTGGATAGATGGTGGCTTGAACGATGTTATGAAGACATATAACAACACAAAACATCGTATTATTAAATTTGCACCTGTTAATGTCAATAAGTTTAATGAAACGGACATTAAAAATAATATTGCAAATTCCATGATAAAGGTAACCCAAAAATGTCGTCCTAAGTTTATAATTGGTGACAAAGTTCGAATTAGTAAGTACAAACATATATTTGAGAAAGGATACACTCCTAACTGGTCAACAGAATTATTTACTATAAAAAAGATAAATAACACTGTACCAATAACATATCGCATCGAAGATAATCAAAAACAAGTCATATTAGGAACTTTTTACGAACAAGAGCTTCAAAAGTCGTCCTGCCCTGGTGTCTATTTGATAGAAAAGGTATTAAAAAAGAAAGGAAACAAACTGTTTGTAAAATGGTTGGGTTTAAATAACAAAGAGAACAGTTGGATTGATAAGACTGCAATAGTGGAATAAGTTAATTATATAAGTGATATATAATTTTAAAGTTTATTCATTATTCTTTAGACGATGCAAGGTGGTGGACTAATAAACAGTATCATTAATCATTTACCATTCGAACTTCACATACCCGGTTATAACTATTGTGGACCAGGAACAAAGCTTTCAAAACGATTACTACGTGGTGATAAAGGTGTAAACAAGTTAGACGAAGCTTGTATGCATCACGATATCGCATACGCAAACTACATAGACTTGCCTAACCGTCAAAAAGCCGACTTACGTCTTATAGATATGACTAAACAAAGACTTAAAGCAAAAGATGCTCGAACAGGGGAAAAGATTAGTTCGTGGATAGTAAACAAAATTATGAAAGCTAAATTGAAGTCTGGTGCTGGTGTTAAGACCTTTAATAACTTTGTTAGGAAAATAAAAAGAAAAATCAAAAAACTCTCGCCTAAAGATAATAAGTCACTAATAAATATAGCTTATATGGTTGCTAGAAAATTAGTTCCATGCATTCCAAAAGTTCGCGTACCTCGAATGATACCTATACCAAAAACTGGAGGCATTCTACCTTTAATCCCAATTTTTGCTGGTTTGTCTGCTTTAGGAGCATTAGCTGGTGGTGCAGCTGGTATTGCTAAAACAGTGAATGATTATAAAGACGGTCAGAAAAAATTACAAGAAACTGAACGTCATAATAAAACTATGGAGGCTATAGCAATAGGTAAAGGTTTATACATTAAACCACATAAGCAAGGTCAGGGATTGTTTATAAAACCATCAAAAAACTAATTGATCAGCTACCTAATCGCGCTTTAACTAATATCGATATTCAGAAGTATGCCTATTGTATTCCTTACTTTCGGGGAGTTTACATGAAGGATCAGTTACCAAAAACACCTAAACGAATTGAATGTGGTATAGTTAACCTAGATAATTCAAAAAATGATGGAACGCATTGGGTAGCTTATGTTAAAATAAATAATTATTGTGAATATTTTGATAGCTTTGGCGATTTAAAACCGCCAAGAGAATTAATCCTATATTTTAAGAACTGTGATGTTTATTATAACTTTAGTAGATATCAACAATTTAACACAATAATTTGTGGACATTTGTGTTTAAGATATTTGCAATGTTTTTGGAATAAATACTATAAATTTTATATCATTCTTTCATTTCCATCATTTGCAAGATGTCACTCACCTTATCGATAACTGGAAACTCATCGGTATTATCTACCTATTATCCAAGCACGCTGCCATTAGTTGGGGAGTATGAATGTGCATTATTACATTTCTCTACATATAATTCTATTCCAAATTTTGATAATACAAATAATAAATTATATTATGGTTCTAAAAATGTTATCGAGATACCTGAAGGAACTTATGAATTACAAGATATTAGCGACTATTTAAAAACTGAGATAAAAGATGCATCCATAAAACTCAATTGTAATAACAACACCTTAAAAACTATGTTATTTTGTACATCAACTATAGATTTTACTAAAGAAGGTACATTTGGAAGTTTATTGGGATTTAAAAAACAGATCTTAGAAGCAAATAAATATCATGTATCAGAGTTTCCAGTTAACATTTTGCCTACGACTGTCATAAGGATTGAATGTGACATAGTTAGCGGTTCCTATATAAACGGCCAATCCAGTCACATCTTACACGAATTTGCACTTAATGTTCCACCTGGATACAGGATTATAGAAATTCCAAAAAACGCAATCTACTTTCCAATAAACCAAACCAATATAAGCTGCATACAGATAAGGCTGTTAGATATAAATAATAACTTAATAAATTTGCGAGGTGAAGAAGTGCAGTTGTATCTACATATCAGAAGAAAACATGATAGATTATAATAAATATGTGGTTCATTCAACTAAACATAACAGTCCTACTCAAACTATCAAACCAATAAGAGCTCGATCCAAAAAGGTCATAAAATTGAACAACAATAATAAAGCTTTTCTTAAAGCGATTGGTTTGTTAAAATGAATATACTAGATGTTTTATCCGCTCCTGCATACAACAACTCTGTGGAAGGAATTGAATTTCACTCTTACAAGCCTTACGTAACAAGTTTCAATAGAAGCGATGAAATCAGGATACCTATTAATCAACAAGACTTGTATATATTACCATCAGCAAGCACTTTGTTTTTGGAAGGAACTATTATTGTAAACAAGGCTGAAAATTCTAAAGAGAGAGTCAGTAGCGTTCATTTCACAAACAATAGTTTACTTTACTTGTTTCAAGATATAAGGTATGAGATAAATGGAGTGGAAATAGATAAAATAAAAAACGCTGGTATAACTACCACAATGAAATCATTAATATCAATGAACGAAAACGAGGCTAAAGTATCTAATGCTTGGGGTTGGAATATCGATGGTATAAATAGTACAAATGGGGGTAGCTTTTCTGCTTCCATACCCCTCTGTAACATTCTTGGTTTTGCAGAAGATTTCAAGAAAGTAGTGATAAACAGCAAACATGAATTAATATTGTTACGAAGTAATACTAATCTGAACGCCCTAAAACTTAGCGCTGGTGAGACGGTAGAAGATATTATTATAAATAAAATAATATGGCGAGTACCACATGTCAAAGTATCCGATAGAGAAAAAATAAATATGTTAAAACTGTTAGAAAAAGACCGATCACTCCAGATGATATTCAGGAATTGGGATTTATATGAATATCCGGCTTTACCAAAAACTACTAAACATACTTGGTCCATAAAAACATCATCGCAAATAGAGAAACCAAGATTTGTTATTATTGGTCTGCAAACAAATAGAAAAAATAATCCTAAATTGGATATGTCTCAGTTTGATCACTGTGACGTTCGTGATGTTAGAGTATACCTAAATTCAACCTACTTCCCTTATGAAAATTTAAATTCAAGTTTCTCGAATAACAGAATTGCGTTAATATATGAACAATACACCAGATTTCAACACTCATATTACGGAGGTCGTCGTGGTGAACCGTTATTAAGTGAGAAACAATTTAAAAATATTGCTCCGTTATTTGTCGTAGATTGTTCTAGACAACCAGATAATCTTAAGTCGGGTCCTGTTGTGGATGTCAGAGTGGAAATTGAAAGTGACATTGATATACCAGATCAAACTTCGGCATATTGTCTTATATTGAACGACTGTATAATTGAGTATAAACCATTAAGCAGCACTGTGAGAAAATTATCATGAACCCGAATACGATTATAGTGGATGTCCAGGGCTTTAAAGACACTTGTAATAACTTTATAGTCAAGGAATTAGCTCTGGCCACTCGTGTTTATACCCAAACGTTCTTAATAAAGCCTCCATACTTATTTAAATACTTAACTACGGATGAAAAAAAACAAGTTACGTGGTTGGAGAGAAACAGAGGGATTTACTGGAATGAAGGTTATATCGACTATAGAGAATTTCGACGTATAATTGTTCCTTATCTAGAAAATAAAGAAATTATTGTGAAGGGCTTAGAAAAAGTTAAGTGGATTCAAGATCTTTGTATGAATTGTATTTGTATAGATCTTGGTGAAGACAAGTGTCCAAATTTATCACTGTTGCATAACAAATATTCAAATATTGAAACCAGTTTTAATTGTATTAATCATATTAAACAATGTGCACTTAAAAATGTTTTATGTATAAAGAACTATTTAATAGAGCAAGAAAGGTAATATGTCTTCCTATACGCAGTTTTAATAAATAAAACAATTTTTTAAAGTAAATGGTTTTTTATTTTTTAACACACATTTTTAATATTTATAATTTTTTAACATATATTTTCATAGTAAATAAATTTTTTATAAAATCTAAATATGTCATCACTAGTTTACACATTTTTTACACAGTTTACACAGTTTACATTAATAAATTATTACCTGATTAAAAAATATGATATGAGTAGCCACACAATTATTACCTATGGTTTTTATTTTTTAACACACAACTTAATATTGAAATTTTTTTAACACATATTTTCACAGTAAATAAAATTTTAATAAAATCTAAATATGTCATCACTTTATCTACTAGTTACATTAATGAATTATTACCTAATTAAAAAATGTGATATGAGTAGCCACACAATTTTTTGGAAATATTGTGAATTAATTTTTCAGCTTGATCCGATATCTCATCTACCGTATCTTGTACAATATACTGTGCAGTGATTATGTCCTTACCTTCATCTTCGTCGTCCATTGACTCACTGAGTTCCTTGATCGTAATTTTTATTAAACGTCGTCCTTTTCTTCTTTCACTGTTAATAATATAGGAATTCAATGCACTGCGTTTGTTTGTAATTGGTCTTCTTCGATTAGTTTTCTTTTTGTTTATTTTTACTTCTTCATTGGGTGTTATTATCCAAGGTCTATTCATTGCGTTGTCCAAGTCGAACTGATCTTGCAGGTCTGGAAGATATTCAGGAGAGCTCTCTTCTATTCCGTTTGAAAATTTGTTTAAGTTGGTATTCTGAAAATTATTTAAAACATTAGTAATAAATCATACTAAGTATTTTGTAAATAGATTGAAATTTTCAATAGATTGAAAGTTATAAAATACCTACCATGTTAGATATGCTCGTATTGACTGTTTAATAAAGAATGAACTAGGTAATAATATTTTTTCTAACGCAGTTGATATATCAAATTATGCTGACATAAAGCATTTATTGGTATGATGATCAAGTTAGAACTTGAAATTCAACCATTCAATAATTCGTATGTGCAAAATGTTATTGTTATGCACCTACTTAATAGTTGTGAAATTCTTATGAATTTCAAACGTGTTGTAACGTGAATGATGACGTATTTCGTTATCAATATCAGATAAGGAATATAATAAAAACACAATAATTATGTAATTGCTTATTTTAATTTATTCGACATACTAATATAGAATCGGGTGACCAGTTAAATACCTATAGGCACCTTATCAGTTAGTATCATACGAAATAAACTACAATAGGTATTCCTAATATTTCATATTTTGTATTGTCTAAACTCTCCAGCTATTCTAAAGAATACCTACATTATTCCTTACTGATGATATTATATTCTACAACTTCTTTGGGAGCTACTCTAATTGAGTCACCAGAGCCTATTCAAATTTGATAAAATATTCTACATTATGTATAACTACGTGCTACTTTAATTTTACACTTTTTGGAATGACCAAAATATATAGGTATCTACTTACAAATTGATTATGTGGTTCACCGCGCTGTCCATGAGGGTTCCTTGTCAATTTCATCCGTGATGATAAAATATCTGAAAATAAAATTAAATGTTTAAGTCTAATTATTGAAAATCGGCAAATGTAGTCCGAATATGTCAAACCTACACAACTTCTTCGGAAGCCACTCTAATTGAGACACCAGAGCCTATTCAAATTTGATAAAATATTCTACTTTATGTGCAATTAAGTGCTAGCAAGAGATTAAATATTTCAGCGTTCATTATTTTATTTACAACTTTTGAATTTTGTACAGAACTTAAATGTTATACGAAAATTAAGGATAATCGTATAAAATTTAATTTAAAGGACTTCCATAGAAAACTACGTCGCCTAATAAATTAGATATTTAGTAGGTAAACTAACAAAGAATTATAAATCAAATAATTAACATTATAAGTAATTACTTACATGACATTGCTTTTATTTTGGATCTTCCTTTTAATCCTCTGAAGGACGTAGTGCACTGCGTGTTTGGTAGCTCGATGCAAATGGTAGATATTGTGGGAACAGAATATGAGACATTCCTCGCGTATAGGAACGATGTGTCGATGTGGCGATAACACACATAGGTAAACAAGTAGAACATACATGAACAAACTGCTGACTTAACATTGGTCGTAGCTTTGTATAAAGGTACGTTGTTAGCCGACTTGGATAAAAAGAGGTGTATTACCATATAGTTTAAGCACATACCAAAACTATTTGCTAATATTTAAAAGTTATATTTTAAATGATTATTTGTAATGTTTGTTAACATATTTGTGGGATAAGTCTGTAGTAATATTTTTGTAAAATTATTTTTATCGAAACGATTCCAAAGGATTTTTAATAGAATACCGTTAACCATACTTTGTATCAAATTTGAGAACCATAAACCAACATACCTACAGATAAATAAAGTAACCACCTTTTTAGAAGTCGGTTAATACGATGTCGTTTTAATATTGTATCGCTGAGTAAGTAAACTAACAGATACCTTGCTTCCACACACTAACACACACACACACACACCCATGAAAACCGTGCATAGCAATTTGAAACTTCTATAATTGTGACGCAAACTAGGTAACTTCCAGGGTACGTCTACCTTTTAAAAATAATTAAATACCTACCGTGTACTAACGGTCAGCTTATATTGGTGATTTAGGTATAGACGACGGTCCTTACCTAAATCACCAATAAATTGCATAATTTTACTTCTGCACAATGGTATGAGTATATTTCATTAATACTTTTCATGTACCTATACATAATTATATAGTTACCATATCATATACTTATCGACGACGATCAACGAACATACCTACATAAATTATAATTACATTTTATATGTATCATACAGAAATCATAACATTCGTCGGAATTAATCGGAATTAGCTTTGGCGGTGTTGGTAAAGACATGGTTTTGTATTTCAATTGTAATAACAAAAGTGCAATTAGACGAAATGAGTTTTCAATCATTTTGATTTAAATAGTCGTAAGTAACATAAATTAATTAATACACCTATATAAATAATAAGTTAAGTTTTAATTTTGTTGGGAGGTGATAATTGCTGAATTGATACTTTTTATGTATAAAACCCATCAATTTTTCAAATAAATTACATTCGCTCCAGTATCTTCCAGTGATCTTCTCCAACAAGAAAATGTGAGTAAGTGCTATTAAATTAATTATTATTTGGTTAATTATTATCCAGCTGAGTTGCTTGGTTAATTCCTGCCGGCTGATAATTATTAATTATTATTTAGTTAATTATTATCCAGCTGAGTTGCTTGGTTAATTCCTGCCGGCTGATAATTATTAACGCATATTATTATAAAATGTGATTACTGATTATGTTATCCCACTGAGTAGTGAGTTGCTTGGTTAATTCCCGCCGGCTGCATTATCTATAATCAGCCGTGATGCTAGCAATATATCTATTCGGAAAATCTTGGGAATATATTTGTTTATAATTTGATTGTATTTTAACAGGTATGATTCGGAGTTTGAAACTTCTTCTGTAGTAGAGTCTGAGTGTGTAGCACCAAAGAAACGCAAACAGGTGATAGAGAAAAAGCAAAAACAACCCAAGCCCAGCTGCACCCAAAGTGTACAACGAAAAAACACTTCACCCGAGTTTAACACCACAAAGAGGTAGGTTTCATTATGTTCAACTAAGTTTAACATCGTCACATTTTAATTAAGTTTAACATCGTCACATTTTAATTAAAATTGAATAAGGTGTAGTTTACACCTTTACCTTAATTTTACACAAATGAGTGACACACTTAATTTATATACATAGATAGATCTTTTGACAATACTTGTACGTTTCAATACCTACACGTTTAAATACTATAACTTTTTGTGTTTTGATCCCAAGTTCTTAGTCACTTTGAATAAGTACTTTTATAATTAACACTTTTTTCTATTTACAGAACGAAGAAAACAAATATTTTGAATATTTTGCGGGCTGAAGAAGGCAGTTGCAGAGAACCACGGCGCGACTTAGCTTCCAGTTTCTCAAGTCGTGTTTCATCTGGGACGTCTCGTCGCTCCAAGAAAACGGAAGGAGGGTATGTGGTTGATTTTAAACTCTATAAAACCAACGATTACATATCACACGCCCCTGATGTGCGCTACAGGACAGCGTTGGTGACTGTAAAATTACAGTGCGATGAGTCCTCACTATCTTGGGAGTCACTTCAAGACTTTCTAGGACATGCATATAAAGAATTTCAAGACACTGAACCAGTGCATTATGCGGATAAGATTTTTATAAAGTAGATTTAATTTTTATAGATATACCTTATGTATATTATTATAATATACACACATCAAAAATAGTTTGAGATCACTTACAAAGCTGATATATTTTCAAATTTAACCCAATCAACAGAAAATGTTTACCTACGTTTAATCTTTATTGTTTCACGTTCTAATTCTAATTTTTAATATTTTTAGAATCTTATCAGAAAAAATCTTCTATATCACAAATATAAGTATCAAATTTTCAAAGTGATCGCAAACTTTTTTAAGTGTGTAGATCTATAATACATAAATTTCTTTAATTTTTTATGTTTTAAACTTAGTGTTGTAGGAGCAAATATTTTATTTAATAATAATGCCTTTTTGTACTGCGTGTAACACATCAGTACCCAGTAAATCATGGGTAGGACATTTGCGAAGTAGTTCACATAGGAAAAGTAGTCAAACAATAAAACATAGTGATGGTGTAGAAATCATAAACTCAGCGTTTCGCAGTCGTATATTAACCTATAAAATATTAGCTCGTGATGAACATCAAGGAGCGTCAATTGAATCCTTTTTTTCAAGCATTTTTGACCGATTAAAATCTCTTTTAAATGAATTCCTTACTAAGCATACTTGTGTTAAGGTAAACTTTGAGTTTTTTGGTACATTTTTAAAATTCAAAGATAATTCACAAGAAGTGAAATCTTTTGGAACCAAAAATAAAATATTATATTCTAACTTCGATTTCGAAAAATTGTATATTGAAACAGTTAATTATTTAAAAACATCTATTGAAGAGTTTGAAGGTCGTGATAGTGGATGGACATTTATAAACAATTTGTATGTTGAGATGAATCTCAATAAATACCAACCACTTGGTGGTTCTAGTTATATCAGTTTACCCAAATTAATTCAGGCTAAAAAAGCATGTTTGAATATTTTGAATAATGATCACTATTGTTTTTTATGGTGTGTAACAGCGGCTTTATATCCAGTTAAGAAACACCCTGAAAGAACGTCTTCTTATCCTAATTTTCGAGAAATATTTAACTTAAGAGGAATGTCTTTTCCTGTAACCTTTAATGATATTAGAACATTTGAAAAAAACAATCCACATATAAAGTTTATAATTTATGGTTTACAAAATCACAAAAACTTTGTAGGTCCTTTGTATAAATCTGAATTCAACCTTAAATACAGCGGAAAAATGATACACCTTCTGTTTTTAGAAAATAATAATTCTTCTCATTATTGCTTGATCAAAGACTGTTCCAGACTTTTTAGAAGTCAAGTCACATCTCATCACAGCAGATTACATCTTTGCGATTTATGTTTGATATTTTTCAATACCGCTGACGAACTTAACAACCATTTATGTGGAGGTGTAGTAACTGTCCTTCCAAACAGAGGTTCAGTAATTAAGTTTAAAAACTATGAACGGAAACAAACTATGCCTTTTTGTATTTATGCAGATTTTGAATCGATGCTACAAACAAGTACTGAGCCTAATTGTTCTAGTAAAAATATGAATATGTTTCACCAACACGTACCGGTTGCTTTTGGTTATTATATTGTATGCTCTGATGAACCTAGCTATAATCGTTACGTGTCATATCGAGGTCCAGACTGTGATAAGCGGTTTGTTGACTATATAATTAAAGACGTGCAAAAAATTTATGATATAATTAAGTCACCAGCTGTAATGATATTTTCCACGGAGGACAGGTATGATTTTGAAAATGCAACACGTTGTCATATATGTCAAAACTTTCTTTTTTGGGACAAAGTCCGTGATCATTGTCATCTTACCGGTCGCTATCGTGGAGCTGCGCATTCGTTTTGTAATTTGCAATATAAATGCCCTGCATTTGTCCCCATTTTTTTTCATAACTTAGCTGGTTATGATTGTCATTTATTTATTAAAGCATTGGGTGACGTCCCTGGTGAAATAAAGATAATACCTAAAAATAAAGAAAACTATATCTCATTTACGAAATTTGTATCAGTTTCATATAATAAGTTTTTTCAAATGCGTTTTCTTGATTCGTTTAAATTTTTGGGGACAAGCTTAAACAAATTATGTAAAACTTTAAAACCAGAAATGTTTAAAAATTTACAAAATCACTTCCCTGTCCGAGATGAATTCCAATTACTTACTCGCAAAGGCATTTATCCATATGAATACATGGATTCGTGGAAACGGTATGATGAAAAATGTTTGCCTCCAAAGAAATACTTTTATAGTTCCCTCAATGATGAAAATGTTTCTGAAGATGATTACCGACATGCACATTTAGTTTGGTCAACATTTAGAATTACTAGTTTAGGTGGTTATACGGATCTATACCTACAAACTGATGTGCTTTTATTAGCAGATATTTTTGAAAATTTTAGACAGACTTGTAAACGACATTATCACTTAGATCCAGCTTTTTATTTAACTGCACCCAGTTTATCTTTTGACGCTATGTTATTAAAAACATGTGTTCAATTGGAACTAATTAATGACTTGTCTATGATACGCATGTTACAAAGTGGTATAAGAGGAGGAGTGTGCCTCTGCTCTCACAGGCATGCGAAAGCAAATAACATATACTTACCGGATTACAAATCTTCGGAACCTGATTCCTATGTCTCTTATATAGATTGTAATAATTTGTATGGGTATAGTATGTGTCAATACTTACCATTATCCAACTTCAAATTTCTCACTCAACAAGAAATTAACAATTTAGATATAACGAAAATTGCAATTGATGCAGATTGTGGTTTTATTTTGGAAGTGGATATAGTATACCCTAAGCGTTTGCATAACTTACACAACGATTTACCATTTTGTTCTGAAAAATTTATACCCCCCGGGGGAAAGAGTTCTAAGCTAATCCCTAATTTATATGATAAATTTAAATATGTTATTCATTACGTGCATTTACAAACTTGTATGAAACATGGGTTAATATTGAAGAAGATTCATAGAATAATCAGTTTTCGACAAAGCCCATATTTAAAACAATATATTGATTTAAATACCAAACTGAGACAAAAAAGTTCTTCAACTTTCGAACAAGATTTTTTTAAGCTCTTGAATAATAGTGTATTTGGAAAAACTTTAGAAAATACTGAAAACAGGGTTAATGTCCATTTAGTTTCTCAGTGGCGAGATATCAAAAACATAACTAAAAGAAGAAAATGCGCACAAAACCTTATTGCTCGTCCAAATTTCCATAGTGCAACGGTTTTCACTAAAAATCTAGTAGCGGTGCAGTTAAATCCTGAACAAATAACTTTGAACAAACCAATATATATTGGCTTTGCTGTTCTAGAATTATCAAAAAGTCATATGTATGATTTTCACTATTCAGTAATGCAACCTTTTTACAAGGATAGGATACGGATGTGTTACACGGATACAGATAGTTTTGTGTATCAAATACAAACCCATGATTTCTATGAAGACATAAAAAATAACTTTTTATCTTACTTTGACACCAGCAATTTTTGTAAAAATAATGTGTATACTTTACCCATACAGAACAAAAAAATACCAGGCTTGTTTAAAGATGAAATGGCTGGTAAAATAATAAGCGAATTTGTTGGATTGAGATCGAAGTTATATTGTATCAACACCATTCACAGCACAATTAAAAAAGCCAAGGGTATTAAAAAGAATGTTGTACGTGACCTTAACGTTACTGATTATGAAAAAACACTTTATGATGGTGACATTGTTCATAAAACAAATGTTTTATTTAAGTCAATAAAACATGAGCTATTTACATGTGCTGTAACAAAAATTGCGTTGTCTGGTGATGATGATAAAAGAGTAATTGCAAAAGATAAGATTTCAACTCGAGCATGGGGTCATACCAATATTTTTAATTTTTAAATTAGTAAATAAAAATGTTTATTTACTGTTTCTTTTAAGTACATGACTACAATGTTTGGAGAGATCTCCTATTGCACAAATATATGCTTGCATCAGGAAAATCCGCTCTTCTTACAGACCTTTTATAAGCTACGTACCTTTTATAAGTTAGCATAAAATAAGCAAATAATATTCACATGTTATGTGCACTAAACACGAAGTTTTGTGATGTATATATCATTTGAGATCCTACATGTAGTGTGAAAGTGACGTAACTAGCCCTGTGACATGATGTCTTGTGATCAGACCCGTTATACCGGACTAAGGTCTACTAATAACGGGACTGCTAGCTTATTGGATTTAACTAGAATTAAGTGTGCTGTCCTGTCTTATATAAGTACCTAGACTTAACAAATTATAATTATTTTAATAAACTAAACTAAGTAAAACTGTAAAAAAAAAATAAAAAAATAAATATATTATTATATGGTTTTCAGTTTTTTAATTTAATATCCTACAGCATTTATAAAACTATCATCATGACGAACAAGTTTACGTTTTTCGCTATATTCTAGAATGTACAAATTATAAGACATAAAATGGTAAGTACGTTTTAGCTTATCGTAATTGTGATTCTACAAAATAGTTCCCTAATGAACATGCAAGGAGCTTCAGCGAACGTACGAACAGTGGGACAGCGTGCTCAAATGATATTAATGTGGAATATTCGTTTAGTTACGTTATTTCCCAATCCAAAGTGATATTGGGCATTCTGTCCCACCTTTATCTATCTTAAAAATGTGATCTTAACGTGTTCATGTTAACAAACATGCATCGGGTTAGTTTGCTGTACGAAAGCAATCATCTAGCAAGTGAAATTGGTTAACCATTGACGGAACGGTAGTGTATTGAACGGCATTAAAATGTGGAACGTTGGCTTAGGTAAATGATTTTACAAAGAGTTATTGGGCATTCTACCCCACATAGTTATTGGGCATTCTACCCCACCGTGACTGAGTTAACAAACATGCATCGGGTTAGTTTGCTGTACGAAAGCAATCATCTAGCAAGTGAAATTGGTTAACCATTGACGGAACGGTAGTGTATTGAACGGCATTAAAATGTGGAACGTTGGCTTAGGTAAATGATTTTACAAAGAGTTATTGGGCATTCTACCCCACATAGTTATTGGGCATTCTACCCCACCGTGACTGAGTTAACAAACATGCATCGGGTTAGTTTGCTGTACGAAAGCAATCATCTAGCAAGTGAAATTGGTTAACCATTGACGGAACGGTAGTGTATTGAACGGCATTAAAATGTGGAACGTTGGCTTAGGTAAATGATTTTACAAAGAGTTATTGGGCATTCTACCCCACATAGTTATTGGGCATTCTACCCCACCGTGACTGAGTTAACAAACATGCATCGGGTTAGTTTGCTGTACGAAAGCAATCATCTAGCAAGTGAAATTGGTTAACCATTGACGGAACGGTAGTGTATTGAACGGCATTAAAATGTGGAACGTTGGCTTAGGTAAATGATTTTACAAAGAGTTATTGGGCATTCTACCCCACAGAGTTATTGGGCATTCTACCCCACCGTGACTGAGGTTATCGAAGATAACCGATGGAACTAAGGTGGGGTAGAATGCCCAATAACTCACTACTGTTGCATTATTGTATCCGTAAGTGAAATGTTACGTCAGCTGATATTGTTTTTCTTAATATTGTGACATCGATGTTAAATTGGTTTTATTATTCATAATACTTATGTGACACTGTTGCAAATATGAAAAGGAATGTTTATAAAAATACCCGTACGAGAAGGATTTTGGACTTTTTATTGGATAATGTTGAAGGTGAGTTCTGTAAAACTTATTTTAAATACTTATACCCGAATATACTGTTTTCTAAAATTGAAATAAGGGTTTAAATTATATTTAGAAAATGGTGATAATAATTATGTCAGGTTTTCATAGGTAGGTACATGTCAAAGTATTTATGTAATACCTACGTACTTGCCCTCGTAATTTAGGTAGGTAAGTATAGTAGTTTTGCTTTTACCTACTGTTCAGAGCAGAAGTACCTAAGGATAAAACTTTGTTTTAACATTGTTATCATTAACGAGTACATTTTACTAGGTTTTATTTAACTTGCAATGTATGCATTTATATTTGTTTGGGTCTAATTTTGGAGATCGAAGCTAAATTAAAACCAGTTCTATAAGTTCTGTTTGATTCAAATCTGGTTTAATGACTGTAATAGTACGGATGACGGTGGGTGATCATAGGAATTCTAAACTAATCAATTTCGACCCATAGTATTTGCGCTCATTAAAAATTGTCTTAGAAAATATTCTGGTGCATCATAATATTATCCAGATATACTTACTAAACAGTAGAACATACACGTACGTATACCCACGTCTGTTTGCCAAATGGGTAGGCAGAGCGTCAAGATGCATCAAAATTGAGTCAAGTACACATTGGTCCACTCCAAGTATCGACTCCAAGGCCACATCTTGTGCCTCATAGCATTTGTATTTCTTGGCATATAGATGACATTGTTACATAATACAGTATAGAATCAAATGTAGGTTTCCTGTAGGTTCCCTTTTAGGTTTCCTGTAGGTACACCATAGAACCGTTTAGTCACTATTTTATACAAAAAAAATGTTGCAATTTTTTTTAGAGAATCATTCTGCTGCTGCAGGATTATCGGCTGAAGAGAAAATTATTGGCGAATCTAATAAATTAAGTGTTGAGACTGTTGATCAGAGTAATAATGATGGACTTACAAAATCATTCTACAATTTGCGTGGTACGTAAAATTAAAATTAATACACTACCTATACTTACTTGCTTGCTACTTATTGTCAGACTGTGGGTTATATTTTTATATTATGATTTTCTATTTTTCAGATACACCATCTAAAAATTATGATGAACGTGATGAAAACAGCGACGACGATTTAGCTTCCGATGATGTTGGTAGTTTATATAAGCAACCAAGTTCTAATAATGAAACAAGTGATTCTCGTTCAGAGAGTACTACTTCGAGTTTAGGGGGAGATATTTTGAATTGTCTAAATAAATTTATTGATTCAAGAACAACCCGTTCTCCATCAGGTTTTTCAAATCTATCTTTGATATTAGAAAATGTTGACTTTATTGCTTCACCTACAGATATTTATAGAATGAAACATGCAAGTACACAGCATAATAATAATAAGATTTCCGTTTTATCTGACGTTAAGCTATCTACTTCTACACCAGAATGCGGCAAACAATCATTCCATTCGCAATCAGATGGAAACATTCAAGATCAGACATTGCAAATGAACCAAGACGACGATACTGTTGCGGAACGTACTTTGGAAGAAATGTCTATAGTTATTGAAATAGAGGAATTAATTACGGAAAATAATGAATCAAATGAAGCCAACAATAAAAATAATCATGACATGCAGTTGATGTTACAATATGATAGATTCAGTCCACCTTTTGCAAATAATATGCCAGAAAATGTTCACAAGAACCACAAAATGCTATTGAAGAAGTGGTCCAAGCCCAGGAATCGTCTTCCGTAATGGAAATTGAGAATATTGCGATGAATGATGGGTTGTCTTCTATTCCTGGGACTATTTTACATAAATCAACAAGAAAGCGGTCACGTAATACAGGTGAATGGAATGACAGTAAATGCAAACTATTTAAAAACTCAGGACAGGCTTATGTAGGTGCACGATCCAAAAAATGTTATACTGCAAAAATTATAGGACCACCTTGTTCTTGTAAAAAGAAATGTGGCGACATTTTTCCAATAGAACAAAGGCAACAAATATTTAATAAGTTTTATGCCTTGAAAAGTCACGAGCTTCAATGGCAGTACATTGCACGACATGTTGAAGCAAAACCTATAAAAAGATTAACTTTAGACCGTCAAAATAACAGGACACAAACAATAATATACAATTTTCCTGCAGCAGAGTCTTTTACTCAGGTTTGTAAAGTGTTTTTTCTAAACACTTTAAAAATATCAGAACAAGTTGTTTATACGGCGATAGAAAAGATAAAGAAAGACGAAAGTTTAACTGATTTAAGAGGAACTCATTCAACAAGGCCACATAAAGTATCTCAATCTACAGAGGAAAGCATAATGACTCACATCAAACTCTTTCCTTCTGTAGAATCACACTACATTAGACAGCAATCAAAGAGACAATATTTATCACAACACCTCAATATTTCGAAAATGTATAGATTATATATAGATTGGTTCCAACATCAAGGCTATACTTCCGAGCAAAAGGCATCAAAGAGGCAATATGAAACTATATTTAACACAAAGTTTAATTTTTCTTTTTTCAAGCCTAAGAAAGACTTGTGTGGTACTTGTTCCTTATACGAACAAGCGGACCCAGTAAGAAAAGAAGGTTTGGAAGAGAAATACAATCAACATGTGGCAAGGAAGAATAAGGTACGACAGATAAAAGAAGAAGAAAAGGCTTCTGTGGACCCAAGTAATACTACTGTAGCTATTTTTGATCTAGAAAAAGTAATTAGTATACCTAGATCAGAAGTAGGTATTTTTTATTACAAAAGAAAATACCCAGTATACAATTTTACAATTTACAATTCTCTAAATAAATCAGGTCACTGTTACGTATGGCACCATTCTATCGCCAAAAGAGGGTCTATAGAAGTTGGTAGTTGCTTGGCACAATTCATCAAGGAAGAAAAACATAAAGGTATCAAGAATTTGTCTTTCTATTCAGATGGGTGTTCAGGGCAAAATAAAAATCGGTATGTTTTTGCTTTATACCTCCATGCAATAAAAGCCTGTGATATGGAAACTATAACACATAGGTTCTTCGAAACTGGACATAGCCAAAACGAAGGCGATAGCATGCATTCATGCATAGAAAGAGCTTTAAAAAATAAAGTCCTTTATACTCCAGACCAAATATATGGAGTAATTTTAAATGCGAAGGTGGGAGGTAACCAGTATGCTGTTAAAGAAATGGAACAGAGGGATTTCTTTAATATTAAGGATCTCATTATCGGCAAAAATTGGGCTATCGATACACTAGGCCGAAAAGTTAAATGGAACCATGTAATGGAAATAAAGATTTCCTGTTCTGAACCAAATATTGTACAATATAAATACAACCTTGAGGATGAATACTTGAAGTTAAATACCGAAGTTCAAACTCGGTCAAGGAGAGGATATAGACTATCCGAAGTTATTACAGAAAGAAGATTGAAACAAGCTTACAATCAACCACTTCCAGTGAGCAAATTTTTGAAGGAAGACTTATTAAGTCTATGCAGAACTGAAGCTATACCTTGCAATTATCATCCTTTTTATAATGCTCTCCTAACTTCTGATGATAATAATATAATAGAGGAGTCTTCGAACTCTGAATCGGACTGTGGTGTCGATTAAATTAATAAGATTCTTTGAACTAATATTTGATACCTACGTCCTACCCAACAGGAAGTCTGACTGATTCCTATTTGTGATATTAACATAATTTTGCTTGATTTTTAAGAAATAAAAGTTATTTTTAACAAAGAAATCAGCATTTTATTTCATAAATATTATTTATGATTATTATTTAAATAAAACATGCAGTACGAATATCAACTGCCTCTAATATTGTATATTATATGTAAGTTAATTAATTTGTACTGTATTATTTGATGAAATATTGTATTTGCAATATAATATTACTAATAATCAGTTGACACTATATATTGATGAATAGTTTTGCAAAGTAATATTACCGTAGACATTATCACATGTATTTCCCCGAATAATATGGTAATGTTCATTTGCCGTAAACATTTTTAGCTCCATATTTACATGAACAATACTGTAATGCATTATTACTGACCACAACAGCAATGGGAATAACGCGAATAATATGGTAATGATACATTGCGTGCTATACTTTTTATCTACAATTTCAGTAAAATGTTTTTCTTAAATTACTTTATTCCAATAACCTATTAAAATAAAATTAACATAGAAATTAGTCTGTACAAAAATTAGCTTTCTTTTGACATAAAAATTATTGCCATACAATCTACCTGCACTGAGATATGAGCACAAAACAGTTATTTCCTTCTCCTGTAAAATCTAGAATTTGCGATTACCATATTATTCGCCGGGGAGGGCGATTTACACGCTGAGTGAGAAATTCTTAAAATCAAAATTATAATATTTATTCTCACCGCCACAAAACCACCCCTCGTTTCCCAATTTCCTCGCACCCTCCGGCACTAATTGTATCAATTACTGCGACGTGTTCTAGGTTCAGTTCCAAAGGGTGCTTTGTACCGTAGGGCTAACTGTTAGTCTTTGAAGTCGAACACGACGAGCAAATAGAATATTTTAAAGCAATGACAACGCGTTATCCCCGAAAGGATTGACAGAGGCACTTATTACGCTGATATTACACTGGTGACTTTCAGGGCACTCTAGGTGTCGTCCGTCTGATAGCAGGTGCATCGCTTACGCTACAGGATAAATTGGGCACTGAAGATATCGATAGGGTCCCTTCGAACCCCGTTGAGCAACCCTAACATTTTCTAAGTCTCCCTGGTTTTTTTAGGAGTAACCTTGACTCTCATTATTAGATCATTATATCATAAAACAAAGTTCAGTTTCAATGGGATGATGACTGATTTTGAAAAACTCTCCTATAATATTCAAAAGTATCTACTATTATCAAAAAAAAAAAATTTCTGCAGGAAATAAAGCTTCATTATAAAATAAATGCTATTTTCATTGTTTAGTTCAAAATACGTGCCAAAAAGCTCGCCGGTGTCATGTCATGGCGTCTGCTTGTGACGTCACTAACTGTGCTTGAAACGTATACCTACATATAATAATAATTTGTAGGCTTTGTGCATAGATCAAACTTCATACGAAAACAAAGTGACGTACAGCTCTCCAAGTATAAGTAGGTGCGTGGCACAAAATGGAACTAATATAATTGTATGGACTTATTGTTCTACAATCTCGTTTTTGATGTTTTTCATTGAAATTTGGAGCCACCATTGAAACGCTAACTTAAACTCGGCAACCTGTACGTTCAAGAGTTAGTGACGTCATTCACTCTGATTGGTGTTCAGCTAATGATGGCGGAATGCTGTATGAAATAAGATCACGTAATATAATTGTTAGTTTGGACTAACCAAAAATAGTCGCCATATCGGTAGCCTATCTAGCATGATTTATCTACGGTCCACGTATTCCACCCCTCTGTAATTTGCCCTGCAACTTGAAACACCAATATTCCCGCACAAATTACAAGATTGGGGTTGCCAGCCAATTACCTTTAATACTAAATGTTGCAAGTCTATCAAAGCATGCTCGAATTATTCGTAATTATACTAATTACTGCAAATTATAGGGCTTTTCTTTCGAATACTTAGAGAATAGGGCGATGTTTTTGGTTACTGATGACGTAAGTTTCAGTTTATTCTCAAAGAGTTCTGGAAGAATTCCTGCCTTACTATTTTGATATAACAGACCCTGTAATATGTTATTACAGAGCTTGTGTGAAACTGCAGGAAAATTAAATTAGTTAAGAGCTTATCGTGTAGGCAAATACAGACGGACAAACAAGCATGAATCAGTACAAATTTTATGTTTTATCATTATCTGAATGATTTTATTAGGACACACAATTTTTACCGTTATAACAGTAAGTACCTGGCTAGGGCCTGCAAATAGAAATGTGCTCTAATAATTTGAATACCCTGTTAGGTATATCTTTTCTTTGCCAAGATATTTATACCCATCTTGGGCGTCGAAACTCTCCATGTGACTAAACCGATTCCCGAAATCGAATTACGAGAGTGCGCCGTCACGTACCGAACCTATGTACCAAATATAACGTGATTTGTTTCGAAGCCTGCGTACGACATAACGAGTTTCGTGCTGTGATATGTTTTTAAGCGTTTAATCTTCTTGTGAGAATAAATTTGGTAAAGGCTTGATGGCCTACATTCTATATTCTTGATAGGAAGATATCTATGTATGAAAGTTTACACAACATTAGTTCTAAGTTTTTTAGAGATAACTGTCTCTTTTGATAAAAATTTTGACGTTGTACATTTTCACATGATATTTAACCCGGTGAATTATTTTTTTCTTCAACATAAATTAAACAAACAAACCTTTCAGCTTCATAATAGGCGAAAAGATTTTTGGAGTATTTACGGCTATAAGAGGTGTATAACGAACAAGTATTATCACTACATAAATAAGTTCTTGATATTATTATGTTTTTCCCGGGAATTTCTCGTGGGAATTAGCACCGAGAAAATTATTTCAAAGATTCTATTTCTAAACCCTAACACAAGGTATACGGTTATTAAAATGTACACTTTCCTATTCACATCATACCCATGTCTGCACGAATTGTACGCCACAACACAAAAGCAACATTGAGGGAAGTCAGTACCCCTGGCTTATGAATATTTGATAAAAAGCCCCCGGCTCTAGCCGAAACCCGTGTACTATGCTAATGTACTCGTATATACATTGCGTGCCTTCAACTTACTGTGAGGGTGAAACTTCGGTGAAGTATTCTCAGTTCGATTCTCGGGTTGAACTTGGTAAATTTAAATTTGGTGTTTTTTTTTATATATTGGGTTGCCTGGTGGTAAGTCGTGACGACGTCTAGCGATTGTGGGCCACTCTCACAGCGCACAATACTATAGAGAGTGGCCCTCAACTTGACGACCTACTGATGCGCCTCTTCACGCTCCGCTTAAAGAACCCAGGGTTATATATGGGAGGAAACACGTGCACAGGCAGGGCGTTCCAGGCCGCTATCGTTCGGCAGAGAAACGAACGTTTAAAACGTTCGGTTCTCGCGAACATGCTATCCACTGTGTGGGAGTGGCATGTCTGCCCGGCACGCGTTGTTCGGGATCGGAAGGAAGAGGGTGGGATCAGATTGAAGAGCTCTTCAGAACACTCGCCGTGGTAAATACGGTAGAATGCGGCCAATGAAGCTATTGTTCGGCGCTGAGCTAGTGGCTCAATGCTTCCCGTTACCTCCGGACAATCTATAATACGGATAGCCCGTCGCTGCATAGCGTCGAGAGCGTCCAGCAAATACTTCGCGGAGCCGGCCCAGAGGTGAGAGCAGTATTCGACACAGGGTCTAATCTGCGTCTTGTACAGCAGACACATCTGGTGCCACCGCACCAGAGGTGTCTAAAGAATCGCTTTACCTTATTCAGTATTCCTAGTTTCCGCAAGCTAGCCCTATACATCTTTCGATGTAGTTTTTATTATTGAGCTCTCGACGAACGTCTATGCCAAGGATGTCAAGGTTGTCCTTCATTGGTAATAATGCATTCTGAAGAGAGGGTAGGGGAAGGAAAGGGGATTTCTTCGCTGTAAATGCACACGCCTGTGTTTTGCGGGCATTGCACTCGACCAGGTTCTCAGTACCCCATTGAGAGATCGCCGCCGGACGAGCCCAGTAGCTCTCGTGCAATGTGCTATCATCTGCATAACAATGAATGTTTTCCCGAGGGATAGCATATCATTGATATGCAGAAGGAAGAGTGTTGGTGACAGCACGGACCCCTCCGGCACTCCGGCATTTTCATTCACTTGCAAAAAGCGAGAAGCCTGGCCATCGCAGAGGACCCGCATTCGGCGTTCGTTCAGAAAGCTGGCCATCCAGCTGCACAGTTGAGGAGGTAGACCATATGCCGGAAGCTTGGAAAGGAGCGAAGCATGCCAAACTCTATCGAAGGCTTTAGCGATGTCCAGGCTAATCGCCAAGGACTCGCCGTGCCTTTCCATAGCCTCACCCCAGACATGCGTTACGAATGCCAGAAGAGCACCCGTTGATCGTTTTGGCCTGAAGCCGTATTGCCGATCATTAATTAGCGAGTGATCTTCGAGGTATCGCATGAGCTGCTTGTTGATGATGAGCTCAAACACCTTGCAGATGACTGAGGTGACAGCTATGGGTCGATAGTTGCCTGGATCAGATCGATCGCCTTTCTTGGGGATCGGTTGTACGTTCGCCTCTTTCCAAACCTCCGGCACGATTCCTGTGGAGTAAGACAGGCGGTACAGACGAGTTAGTACAGGAGACAACTCAGCTGCGCAGTTCCGTAGTACCACCGCTGGAATGCCGTCAGGGCCACTGGCTTTTCGCGTGTCGAGTGATCGCAGCTCTGCCCGTACATCGCATTGCCTGAGTGCAATGTCAGGCATAGTGTGGCCACAGTTGGCGATGGTGGGGGGCTGCAGGCCACGGTTGTCGACCCGGGAATTAGCTGCAAAGAGTTCTGCGAGCATATCCGCTTTCTCTTGGGCTTTGTGAGCCAGTGTTCCATCTGGGTAACGCAGCGGTGGCAGCGAGGGCTGACAAAAGTTACATTGCACGGCTTTGGCCAGTTGCCGGTATCTACGGCTGCCCGTGGGATGGGAAGTTAGCTCCTGACCAAGCCGCGCGACGCGCTGGGCATCCGCTCTCTTAAAGGCCCTCTTACTGGATTTTGTGACCCGGTTATACGCTGCTTTGAGGTGGCCCACGTTTGGGTCGCACACAGCCCGGGCCCTGATCCAGGCGCGATATGCCGACTGTTTTTGTCGAACAGCTTTGGAACAATCTCGCCCGCACCAGGGACGGGCTCTGCGGATACTGGCGACATCAGTGAAAGGGATGTAATATTCCATCCCTAAACTGATCTTGCCAGCAATCGCAGAAGCGCTATTCGAAGGAGCCTTTCCAACAAAGCAGCGCTGGCTCCAGGAGACGGAAGCATAATAATTGCGTAGACCGTCCCAATCCGCTGACGAGTAGATGTCGTGCCATTTCTACAGCACGTGCAGGAGGTGACACCTTCATGCCAGCGTGATCCACTCAGTGGTCGGAACTACCCAATGCTCCTACCGAAACTCTGTACTGGGCTGGGTGAGGCAGTAGATCCAGCAGAGCGGGCGCGTGATCTGACCTGTCTGGTATCCACGTGATCCCGCATACCATCTGGGTCAGACCGTGGGAGAGAGCGAACGCGTGGGCGGCCCTACCCGCATGATCAGTCCTGAGGGACCCCAGCCATTCAATGTTATGGCCATTGAATTTCCCCAGAAACCCTAGGTCAGCGTTCGGGAACCGCACCTGCGCATCATCAGCCGTCTCGCTGAGGTACTGGAAGAGCTTTGTTGTCTCAGAATCCCCTGTGTGGGAGCAGTAGACGCACACGTAGATCTGGCTCATAGAGCCATGGTCTACGTGCAGCCAGAGGACGGAGTTGGAGGGGTTCTCTAGGCAGCGCAACCGGCGGCAGCAAAGATCCGCCCTAACGAACACGCACACCCCGGCTTTATCTCGAAATTGTTCCTCGATGACATAGCCGGGGTAACACAGGTAAGACGTTTCGTCAGGGCGGCGTATTTGTGTCTCCGTGAGGAACATCACAGCGGGTTGTGCCGTCTCTAGGTGATGGTGGACGGCATCGAGGTTCGTATGGAGTCCGAGGATGTTGGTGAACTCCACCTCGAAAAGTGAAGTTGTGGGGTTTCCTGGGACCGCTGTGGAACGTTTTCTTTTTTTTATGTTGCACTGCCATTATAAATTTGAAGAAGATGCGTGAAGATAGGCCGACATTTGGTGCAGCAGTAAGTGACAAAGCGTAGGGGCTAGCTTCGTCTGGAACCGTGTGGTTAGGTCGGAGCCGACCCGCCGGACGGAAGGGATCCCAAACCCACCTGATGCAAGGCCGCCGCTACCCCACACCGGTTACCACCCGGAGCGGCGATCCCACATCAGGATTATGCGCAACATGTGGGGCAGCCTCATGGGGTGGTTGGTCCCAGGCGGGCCCCATGACTGTGTTGCGGGCGGCCGCGGCAACGCGGTTGCTAAGGGTCTCCCTGGCCGGCGAATCGACCCAAACCACTCACACTAAACTCCGCTTCGCCCCCACTGGTCCCATGACTGCTGCACCATAGATCGCCCCGGGCCCGGCGGTGCAGCTGCTGAACCCCTAACGCAACCCGGTCTGGGCTGGGTTACTTGGGGGGCTCTAGCACAGCTGCACGGTGGTACCCCCCCGGCCCAACACTGTTGTACCACCTGGTACCCACGTAGGGGCCGAAGCCACTCCATAGGTACCGTAAATTAACGAGCCTCGTCCGTTGATCAGCAGGTGCGCCACTAGCAGGTGAGGTCGCTGGGGCCCTAAAGATGTTGGTAGAGCCCCTTTGCACCCTACCTTGTATGTTATCCACGAAGGTAGTCAGAGGCGTTCATTACGCCCACATTTCGCACGTCACTGCTGGTTCCATTCTCGTGTTGTCTGTCTGTCTGTCAGTAGTTGCTCCGTGTGGAGTGATCGAGGTGGTTATGTTATAGTGATGGGTTTTGACATCAATTTCCAGCAGTGAATTAAATCTTTCAGCAGCTATTCGAAGTAAACTGATTATGTAGTAAATATTCTATGAAACCGACCCAATTACTTGTACTAGTAATACTAGGTAGTAGGTACAAGTACCTTATGGTTGAGTACGGAATATTTTATTTGCTTCTGAGAAATAGGTAATATTACCTGGTACTATTATTTATTATGTATAGGTACGCCGCAAAACACACCAAAGAGCCACTGAATTTATGGTAATGGTAAATATCGATTGGAATTATCTGAAAAGGATTGCTTTTTTCTTTTACTTGAAAACATTTCATATGTTGTAGGGAATGTGTGAATAAACAATTTGTTATTTATGAAACAATTTAAAAATTGAAAGAATGAATTATCGAGTCTGCTGCCAGATAATTACATTTTCGAATAGTAATAAATAGTTAATGGTATTGAGGGGCTTGTGGCTAAGTGGTAACTGATTCGATTAAGGTTAACGCTAGGTCTTAGAATGTGTGACTACTTTTTAAAACATAGATGC
Organism: Nudaria mundana; assembly: GCA_963556515.1. Taxonomy (NCBI): domain Eukaryota; kingdom Metazoa; phylum Arthropoda; class Insecta; order Lepidoptera; family Erebidae; genus Nudaria; species Nudaria mundana. The sequence continues at coordinate 584,106 of OY748297.1, forward strand.
CTCCGTGTTTTGGTGAGCACGTTAAGTAGTTGGTCCCTTAAGAAATCTGATTGGTCTATAAACTTAAATCGCCAATGGGTTGTAAAGGTCGGATGGAAATATCGAAATTCAGAGTCGCAGTTAGACTGGAAAGCTGACCCTCACTGGTTTTTAGGGTCCGTAGTAAAAGCCTCGGAACTCTTATAGTTTTTTTCATGTCTGTCAAGAGCATTTTTTGATAAAACAGAACCCCCCCCCTTCTAAAATCTAAACGGCTAGCTCGAAGAATCTGAAAAAAATCATGATGGGAGTCCATATAATAAAATTTGAAGGGAAACAAAACCGGGCCAGATAACTTTGTTAGTTTAGGAGTTAGAGCCTATAATGGGTAACTACCGAACCCTATATTATGCGTGGGGCGACACCCACTTGCCAGGTTTTTTATCTTTGCTATTCAGTCAAATTTAGAACACAATTAAATAATTTACAATCTATCATCATGTAATAATTTCCTCAACACCCGCTACCGTATCTAAAATCACAATACTCATAAACTATTAAGGGGCCCTTGTCAAGGACCCCTGCCCTTGTACCACCCGAGCCCACTTGCTTTGACAGTTTGTGACTAATGCTTGATAACTGATATGTGAGGGTAGTCGTGTGCAACGTGACATCGCAGACCTGGACTATGACTGTATTAAGTGTGTATACGATATTGTGGCGTTAGAATGTCTGTGATTTTGTAGCGGGTTCAAAGATCTGACAATCCTATTTATAAAGGAGAATTTATAGGTGATTAGTTGGTAAAAATATAAATCTTAAACTTTCATAGTTTAAATTTCATAGTATGACCACAGAATAGGTAATAGTACTGTATGACTTCCAATGTATGTTATATATGATAGATTGTTTGGCAAATATTTCGACACCACTCTTGCAGGGCGAGCATGGCGGTAGGAAGAGTTTGTCGATAACCAATGATATCACTGAAAATGTCGATGACGTGACCTAAACAACACATTTTTTGAAATTTCCTGCCATATCGTTAAACGAATTGGCTATCGACAAACTCTTTCTACCACCATGCTGGCACTGCAGGTTGTGTTAGAATAACACACGTACAAAGCCATGTACGAGTATTAGGTATGGGTGCATATTATGAGTTTCAACGCAGGTTGTACGTTCAACCTTTTAAACCACTGAGGCAGTCGAGTTTAGCTATGTTTCATGCTGTTGAAGTGATAAGTACTGATTGTATATATTTCGAGAATGGACCATTTTGTTTTCGTCCCTCCGGTTGCCTATCTGTATATGAATACGCATATTCCGTGCTAGCAGCCACAGTTTTTATCTAATCTCCACGAAACTTGGCACAAGTATTCCTTGATTGACATGTTGCGAACTGTTTGGAGTCGGGTTCGTCAGAAAGTTGGTAGTTAACGGCACTAACTAACTACCAATTTATTTAACTAATTTACATTTTATCTTTAGAAATAAAATAGATACATCGTTTTGTATTCCCATCAGTGACTTCAGTAATCCCGTCCGCCATTTATCTCGCTTGTAACTACGAGCTTCTTTAGTCCGTTTTGCCCCAATCTCCCCTCGAGTACGTGACGCACTAGTTGTTACATGACACGCATTTCAATTTCTGTTTTCTGTCATCTGCGATTCAAATATGAATTTAGTGTTATTGAATTTCTAATAACGTTGTTTGATTTGATAACGCATAGTTTTGTTTAAGATCGCATTGTATAGAAGATACTGTGTGCCTGCACCACTCTGCAGACAGCATTAAGCTGAGAGACGGCCATTTATTCCACATTTTACTGTTTCTACCTTTCTGGTTTTATATTATGTATTTTTATTTTTATGTGTTCCTTCTATGTAAATTCGTGGAATAATAAATATTTTTTCTTTCTTCTTCTTTCTTTCTTTCATCTGTGATATTAACTTTAAAACTTTTGCATTTCTATTATCTATAGTCAGCCTGCGACTATGGTCAGTGGACCTATGCATGTAATTATCTACGCCGTAATTTGTGTTAATCACCGTGTCAAACTAAAATAAAGATCTTTTGTAGTAGAGAAATCTGATAAATCAAACATTATGTGGAACTTGAAGCTAAACTGCTGTAAAATACTGCTCTTAAAAGTTAACACGCATGTACTAGAACTGATATTGATAATAATTGACACATCTGCGATAGTGTTACCTGTCTTGACCTTTAGTATATTACTATCCCAGCTTTACGTTCCTCTAGGAATGAGAAAAAAACTACATATCAGTTAGATTTCCTATTTAAAACTTTATTATTCTTACAAAATATTTGTATATTTCAATCCAAAAATACTCTCCAAGTTTAGTAAGACTAAACAAACCTACAACATTTTGCAAACAATTAATATCCGCACCAAACAATAACATAATCGGAAGCGAAAAGAATCACACTTGCAATTTAACACCCTTTCCTTATCACCCCATCTTCCCCTAATAACCGCGTACCCAAGTATCCGAGAATCCTACAACGTCTATAAATGTAAGCCGGGGTGAGTTGGGCAATATTTATACATGTGGGGGGTACGCGAGGGTTCGGTTCATTACAACTAGGATTAAGTTTGTTTTTGACGTCATTGTTTCACGTTTTACACGCGCGTGTGTCAAATGATCATCCAACTGGAACCGATTGCTTTGTGGTTCTCTTATTGTTGGGTTTGTTAGGTTAATGGAATTGAATTGACGTCCTTTGAGGATTATTATTCAACTATAAACTGGTTGAGTTTCAACCAATCCACAGATAGAGCAAACTTAGAGAGGATATTTTTTTAAATCACTCCCATTGCTTTACTAACATTTTCCGTTTACAATATAAATCATGGATTCTTTTTAACTAACACAGAAAATTTGACGTAGATTTGTGTAAGTACTTATCGTTTAGTTTGCCCGACGTTTCAACCAGGTTGCACCGGCGGTGGTCAGAGGTAGAATTAAAATGTCTGATTATAGATTTTGAAACGCAAAGGATTTAAAGTAAGTATGTAAGTAAATCATAGGACGTAGTAGACCTTTAGACGTAAAAGTAAGACAGTCTTGGTAGCGTCAGATAAGACTATGAGTCTTAAAACTGACTCCATTATTGGGAAGTAACATATTCCCTAAATATTTTCTACATCCCCAGGTCTCCTCACTTATTAAGAAAAAGCTATTCCCGGTATGAAAATTCTATTTTTCCCATATTTCTTTATCTGCGTAGTAAGTACTTTACTTTTACAGTACATATTCCGTAACTATTTTCTTTTTATACGTAGATCACACTATAAGTTTTGCGTAACTTAAAAAAACAACATGTTAAAACCAAAATATTATGTTTATTGCTTGTCAAAATACTCTCCTTTACATTTTAAACATTTTTTCATGCGATCGAACCATTTTTTAAAACAGGAGGACCACAGATCTGAAGACATATTTTCTACGTGCTGATTTAACGCTATCACTGCCTCTTCGGAGTTGGTAAAAGTGAAACCTCTCATCGAATCTTTGATTTTGGGGAAAATACAGAAATCACAGGGTGCTAGGTCGGGGCTATGCGCAGGATGGGTGACGAGTTGTACTTTTTCGGAAGCTAAAAATGACTTTGTTTTGTTGGCCGTGTGTGAAGAAGCGTTGTCATGATGTAGGAGAACGCGGCTTTTGGGTCGTCTTTCGCGAACTTTTTCTAACACCCTGGGTAAACAAATGGTAGAATACCACTCAGTATTAACACTCTTTTGATCTTCAAGTGGAATTGTACAGATGGGACCCGTAGCTGAGAAAAAAAACGCGATCATTTTTTTACCAACGTTTCTCGCCTGCCTCACTTTTGTTGGCTTGTTCTCATTTTCAAACACCCATTCACAAGATTGCTGTTTTTTTTCGGGTTCAAAATAATAAATCCACGATTCGTCTCCTGTGACAATGTCATAAACAGCATTAGAATGTCCGTGGTCGTATTTCAGTAGCATCTATGAGCACCAGTCCACGCGAGCCCGCTTCTGCTCTGCTGTCAGTTCATGGGGGATCCAACGACAACAAAGTTTCCGAACTTTCAATTCTTCGTGTAAAATTTTCTGGATTTGACTCATACCAATCCCCAATAGTCCTCGAATTGTCTCATAGGTAATCCGCGGGTTTTCTTCAATTAACCGCTTAACAGTAGCCACATTATTTTCGTTGACGGCAGTTGAAGGCTGCCCTTCACGAAATTCGTCATGTAAAGAAACTCGACCTCTCAAATTCAGCAAACCTTCGCCTCACGGTGCTCAAACAAGGTGCTTCTCTCCCAAAAGTATTTTGAAGACGAGCGGCACAGTCTTGCGGAGAGAGAGAACTTTTAAAATCATATAAAATCATCGCTCTAAAATCTTTTCGACTTAATTCCATTTTAGTTGCGTACGTAGAACTTTGATGTGCGATAAAAAACAATTGACAAATGATTTCCCGCCAATTGTTTTTTTTTTTACTAAGTAGGTTGCAACGTTTAAAAAAATATAACATTCGAAATTCAAATAGTTCCGATTAGCTAGAAGTGCAAAACTTTTAGTGTGCCCCATGTATGTTATAAGTAGTTATAATCTAACCCCCTCATAATTTAGCAAACAGTACGTACCAACTGGAACGACACCCTTGAGAAACCACACCTGATCACATTACGTTACGCTTCAGAGTATATTGTAATGGGAAAATGGTATTTTTAATTTAAGATTATAAACAATAACCAATTAATTCGTGCTGCAAAAAAACAAGGCACTACTACTTACTGCATCATCATTGTATAGCTGAACTGTATTTTTTCCCTATTTTCCGGCCAATTTCATAACAAATAAGCCGTGAACAATAACAGTACATATACTACGACAGTCTATTATTATCACAGGGCCTAAACCCCAACGTTATGAAATATTTGCGCGATGTCGAACTATTATAAGGCAATAATATTTGCAAGATGGCCGTCTCCCCTTACTGGTCGTTCTCCGTTTATCATAACAAAGGAAAATTGGCATTGTGCGACCGTTTTGTCGCATGATTTGTTTTAATCGCTGTTTTATTACGCCTGGATATTTTATTCCACTGTAAGATTCTCAGGACTGTACATACATCAAGTAACAGGAAGATAGCATATTAGACCACACAGATCGAATATTATAGAAATTAATTATCATGTTACAATTTCTCGAGACTTTATACTTTTGACCTTTATTTGAAAAGAAAAGTTAAAATACATGTTAACAAAAAACACTCAACAATGGCTTGCAGTTGTTGAACTCAACAATGGCTTGAAGATATGTTAGACAGTGTAGTAAAATACTTGTTCAATAAATATGTAAAGTGAACAACAACCTTTGATAATGCTATAAAGCGAAACCGGTCAGGTTGAATCCTGTAAATTATATAAAAGTGAAACGGTGTACAAGTGTTTTTTGTTAACATGTATTACTATAAGTTTCACCAAGTGTCGACAATCGAAACCATCAACTATAAAAGTTAAAAGTTGAGGTGTGCAAATAACTTTATGTTAGATCTAAGAAATAAATAACTGATCTAAATATTCAAATATTACAACCAAAGTCAGTAAAACAGGCAAACTGCAAACGATAAAATGTTACGACCCGATCCACAATCGCAATATGGATATAGTATTAGTTGTCCAACCGGCCTTACTTGTACCCTTGTTAAATTAAGCGTCAGTAATACGTCGGTGGCCGGATGATTTGTGGCTTTCGCTTCCGATAACGACATTGCTAATAGTTCCTTGCACGGAACCACCGAACAAGATAGGGGCTGAGATAAGCAAAAAGGGAAAAAGCCCGAGAAATTGCCACTCTAAAAGGTTTTGATGCGAGTAGTAATAATGTACCCGTAACATATAATTTTAGATTGAATTTTTTGTGTAGTTTTCTGTAATATGCTTGCGTTGGATTTCTTGGAAAAATCATATTCTTTAATAACAAAGTTAACTTCAATTACATACCAAATATTATAGCTTCAAAGAAATGATAAAAAACACAATATTTTATTTTTAATTCAATGTCCTGGGTTTTTGATAATATAAGTATTTATTACAGTTGTAAAAGACTTTTTTAGAAAATTATTTTTATAAATGAAAATATATTTTATAAATCTTTTTTTACCAACTACGTTTTTATTTCAAAATGATAACACTTTAACTATATATGGTAATTCTAACGATTCCAATCACACTCACTGATCCCATCATGCCCACTCTCCCCACTTGACATTTCAATTCACATTGCAAAATGGCAGATGCGCGACGGAAATACCCGAGCGTATTCGGGTGAGTTCGTGCTGTAACAGCTTTATTGCCTGCGGGTTTCTTATTATGGGCACAGAGGGGCTTCTAGCCGCTATAGATTTACGACTTCCATTTGGACTTGCCTCTATAAAGTGCGTCTACTTTTATATTCTGTAAGATAGTACATTAGGCGTCAAGACCGGATAGGAATATAAAATGCTAGCCCAAAAATTCAATTCATTTATTTATACAGTAGCTGATTAATACTTTGACTATGATATCTCTCCGTGTCTGTTCAACAAGAGTATGATAACAAACAAATTGCTGTCAAATAAATGTTCACAGGAAACAAACCGAATTAACTGTTTACTGTGATTTAATAATCATATAATTAGTATCTAGTACATAGAGACAGACGGAAGAAAGCATAAGTGTCCAATCTCGAAATGTAGACGCTTCGCTCGCTCGCTCGGTCAATCACGCGGGCTAAGCCGCGGCTATTAGCTAGTTAGAGATATTTATGAGTCCGTTAAGCCTAGTTCGCACTGCTTTAGTAATTTAGTAGAGTAGCGTGTAATTTAGTGGCTAAACTACTCGCTACTATACAGAAATCGTTCGCATTACGGTTTAGTACAGTACACAAGTGAGTGGTAGCGGCCACTAATGAACTCGACTAATCAACAGGTTCGGACTTGTTTAGCCGGTGAACCAGTGAGCACGGATGCGTGGTGGAAGGCGCTACTCGCCCGAAAAAATAGAGTAAAATTGATTGACTCGACTAAATCATTTACTAAATTACTCGACAAAATTTTTGTAGTTCGCACATATTTAGCTACTAAATTACTCGCTACTCTTCTAAATTACTAGCCTAATGCGAACTAGGCTTTAGAGCGTGCGTTTAGAGATATGTATGAGTTCGGTTTTACAATTTTTTGTTACGTCTAAGGTATATACTAATTCTCAGCAGGCTTTTTGGTACGTTTCAATCAGATTTTTAAAATTAATAAAGATATATAAGTATTATGATGATTGCCTCATCTCTCACTTTCAAAAAGACAACCAAAGATCCGAATTTGGATTTATTGATATAAAACTCGGTTAATTTTCTTATTTTTATACATCTTCACTAAAGTCAACATTATTTTTACCTTACAGAGTCAGATTACTACACAAACATTATTTACACCAAACTACACATCACTTGAAACGAGATTCTCCTCGTATTTTCTTCTATTCAACTAAACTTTACTCCAACAACATTAGCCTCATTTTCGCATAACGGATAAGAAAAACTAATTTGCAAAACATTTTGTTTGAAATAAATACATACTTTGTTCGTTTGTAACACAGTTGGTTTTAGATCAGCAAACCTGGGATTACGCTTGAAACACTTTTCCGTGAGAATAATGGCTTTATTTGCCCCAGCCTCCCCTGGTATGTTTTGCAACGTGGAACAATTACTGTGGTGTCTTGTTACTACCACCGTGCAAATTTAATGGTTGTTTGTGTGAGATTACTTTCTTTTCTAGACTATTCTAGAAAAGTTAGCCTTCATTTATTATAATGGTACGTAGTATACACCGTTATAGGCAAGCGGCGAACCCCTGATTTCCCCAATACAAATTTGTACTTTTTGTAAACCTTAAACCAAAAGGCGTCGATTGGTAAGAAAACAAAATTTGTGATAAAAAGTTGGTTTTTATATTGGAAAATGATTTCTAAAGGTAAAACGGGCAAAATAGAATATTTGTTACTTTGTGATTTTTTCGAAAAAATGCGTTATAAAGAAGTTACAACCATATAATCCTGGGTTCTTTTCGCCAGCTGCTGATTTTCGCCAGGTAACGCCTGTTTCCATCCAATATTTAACATAAAATAAGTAAAGTAACATAAAATAAGGACGACTTTCCATTCCTTTTGGCGACGCCTTAAGTCGTGATATTAACACAATAATAGACGTCTTGGGCTAGAGGTATCTTGGTCAGTTGGTAGAACGCTCCTCCTGGAAAGAGAACAGTCGCTGGTTCGAGTCCAGCCCGAGCCTATACGTTTTGTGATTAATATTGTAAAATAATATGAGAAAAAGTTACCATACTTGTAAATAATAAATAGGTTAGGACAATTCACACAACGCCATCTAGTCTCAAACTAAGCTGAGCTTGTGATATGAGTACTAGATAAACTGATATAAATTAATATAAACATTTTTTTTTTTGTAAATACTTTTTTTTGTAATATTATACGTAGGAAACATCCAGATTTCGGGACAAACTTATCTGTTTTCACACAAAGTTTGTCCCGACCGGGAATCGAACCCGAGACTCCGGCGTCGAAAGCGGATGCACTACCGACCAACTATACTATACTACTCGTATTACGAGCATAAAGAGGAACGATTTGTATTTTTGTGTGTATGTTTGTAATGAATAAACTCAAAAACTACAATGCCGATTTAAAAAATTCTTTCACCATTGGAAAGCTACATTCACCCTGATCAGATTCATAAGCTACTTTTTATTCCGGTAATGTGTTCCGTAAACTAAATCACGCGGACGGAGCTGCGGCGATCAGCTAGTAAAGTATATTCATAAAGTAAGTTGTGTCCCATTCTGCATCAAATACGTTGAACTAAAGACAGTAACGGGCGAAAAGTAGGCATACAATACCCTTCTATCTATATGTGAAGTTAGGTGTCCCTTATTACGTCAACAAGTGACGGTGGGAGGTCAGAGGTTCCACCTCACGGGGTGGTAGTTGACCCCATCCCCTTACAAAGCGTACTAGAGAATATCAAGTGTATTGAGAGAGTTGCATTATAAGGGCACTTCAAAAAGGTTGCGAAGGTTAAATTTAAAAAAAAAACAATGAGTTTACTTACCCGACTGACACACAAGAAGTATGAAGTTTAGATTTGAAAGATACGATTAATTGATCTATCTATGGTCAATTTCTATGGTATTATCTATGGTCGGAATGGACTTAATAACTGTCGGACCAAGACCAAATTAAAATAGGACCACACGGAAAGTATCAGCTTTCAATTAAAAACGAAAGTGTTTTTTTTTAAATCGGTTAACCTAGTCCAATGTTAATGCTCCTCCAGTTTTGAAGTCGGTAAAAAAGCAATAAATATGTTGAAATCGTCAAGTTCAGTACCACTTTTCGCCAACAAGTTAGTTAGTTGTTCTAATTGGCTGTAAGATCCTTTTGAAGTAAAAATAGGAATCTTTTGCTGTCTAAAGTAAGAATCGTTTGATAGATAGATGGGTGGATCCTATCGCCTATTGCTAGTGATAAATGACCAAGTACAATAGTAGTCCTGAGTCATTTGTCACTTAGAGCCGGTCACTAATAGAATAATAATCAATGACTTAGCTTTTTCCACTATCTAATTATATCAAATAATTGACAAAACAGATATTCATATTCATATTCATTTATTCATTTACAGAATGTAGGTACAGTTATAGGTGTTAAATTACATAATGTCCCATTTACACTCTACCATTGCATTATGGTATGTAAATAATTTACACATGCAGTATAAAATTGTAAAGTTATTAATATCATACATTATTAAAAATATTATTAGGCCATGGTAGAAATATGAAAGTATAAAAATTATGTCCAAATTGGGCCAGCAATACAAGAATAATAAGCACAAGTCAAGTCAAATTACATGTCAAATAAAACATAAATAAATATGATAACAACAATAATAGTATTAATACAGATGTCAAGTTACAATGTAAAGTCAAAATTTAAAGCTAACAAACAGTAATAGAATCAATTAAAAATGTCAATGTTAAATGTCAATTACTAAATTATTATCATCAAAAAATTCATTCAAACTATAATAACATTTGCTTATTAAAAGTCTCCTCAATTTAAGTTTAAAGATGTCAACACTCTGCATTTTAAGACAGTCAGGAAGTTTATTATAAATTTTAGGCGCTGTACATAGTACGCTTTTGGTCATAAGGCTGGTGTTTGCACTTTGTAGGCACAGTTTACGGTCATTATTATAATTTTTACGTCTGTTGCACTTAATAGCATCAGATAATCGAGGAAATAAGTGAGGGTTGCAGTGCACAAACAAAGCAACTTCATAGATGTACAGGGACGGAAGTGTCAATATATTAAATACAGATACATGAAGCGAGTCTGAATGGACTCGCTAGTAAGGGTCGATCAAGGCGAACATACTGCGACCAAATCGCAGATGTCCTAAATAAAGGCCAGGTTAAAAGAACCAGTAACCGGCGAGCATGTATGAAGACATTACTGAAAGTTGAGGAAGCGAAAGAAGTATTCCAGGATCGTAGCAGGTGGAAATCCGTGGTCTCTGCCTACCCCACTAGGAGATGTGATATTATGTAGGTATGTAATTATATCAAGTACCTAGTATAATACCTACATACACAATATAATAATATATATTTTATACGTATCATCATCATCCATCGAGCATTTTTCCCAACGTGGTTGGGTTCGGCTTTCCAGTCTAACTGCGATTACGCAAAACTTCGATATTTATACGTAGATATATGAATTAATTAATTAATATGCACATATGATGATGAATCATGAATACATATGCATATGCAGTTCTCATTCCGAAACCTAATAAGTAAATAAACTTAACTTAAAAGTCAAAGTCAATTAAGATACTTTACCTTTTTCAACCGACTTCCAAAAAGGGAGGAGATTCTCAAATCGACTGTATATTTTTTTTTGTAAATACATATACATACGAGTAGTATAGTATAGTGGTCGGTAGTGCATCACAACATATTATTATGTCTTTATACCCAGAGGGGTAGATACGCTTGATACGCCCACATTGGTCCCACGTAATAGGGGGCGAGCTTGTTACAGTTTTCGGGCACTTTGAGTATACTCGTCAGAGTCTCGTACGTCTGTCAGCAGATGCACCGCGAAGAACCTCTTAGGACCATAGTGGATACAAATCAATGCTAATCAAAGTGAGTTACGCCCTGTTTAACTTTGACTGCTCAAAGTATTTGCAACAATCCAGCATCAAATCAAGGGTTTTACACGTTTGACAACGATTAAGTGCAAACACAAATATTGGATATCGACCATTGGGTCGGATAACGTCTCAATTGCAAGTCCTAGGGCTTAAACAAATACAACTCGAACCCTTTCCACTCAAACAGGATTACAACTGACTTACGTAAACTTTTCTCGCCCGATATTCCCCCTTCTCAAGCCGTCCGTCCCCAGGGAGACCTCGGAATAATCCAGTTTGTCCCATTCTACTTTGAAAATTGAACGCGACGCGAAATACAACGTTATTTACAGTACTTTCTAGAATGATTGTGTCATTCTATTGTGGAATTAGGTTGACTTTCGATTATTTGAGCGCCGTTCTGGTGGAATTTATGAATATATTTAACTTTTAATAAGTTTGTAACTTGGTATTTATGAATAATAATCTGCAGGATTGTGTTTGACTGGCAAACGCATGTGGGTCCTTTGTGTGTCATTAATGTTATCTTGGTGCAGTATATTAGGTAGGTAAGTAACTTTAACCTTCTACTAGAGGCACGCATCGAAGTTTTTACTTCTTTTTTGAATAGTTTTCATTACTGCTTGGCTAATTCATGAGTTTTATTACATACTAACTGTCCCGGCGAACTTCATAGTGCATATTTTTTTCTAATGTTCGACTAAACTTTTATTTCTTCCATAAGAAGCTTCTCCTGATAGTAACGATCACAACAAAGAAAAGAATTAGCGAAATCGGTTCAGCTGCTCTCGAGATTTGCGCTTAGCAACACATCCAGTGATTCAGTCTTATATTATAGATAAAACTTTCTCATAAGATAACCTATCACGTTGATGTGAGTTTATTGCATTAGTTTGTGACAGACAGATACAACATAACATGTGACTTTGTCATATAATATGTAGAGATCGAGTTTGTAATATTAATAGTTATAGAGTAAATAATATAATACCCGCTTGTGTTATATATATATCAAATGATTGTGTAAATTAATACTTAACAATGAGTCTGCTTTATGTTCCTGTTAAGTTAAGTTAAAGTTGCCTTACTCTGGAAACATAATTAAGTAAATTAATTCCTTTATTTTCCATGTTCAAACATTGTCAATCAATAAAAGATTAATTTAACAATTTAAAAACCTCCTGACATGTGAGACTCCTTTCATCTCCTAGGAAGTGAACATGTTATTAAAATTTTATATCTAAGAACCAATTTGGACACGTCAGCTTTCCAACAAAAAAATCCGTATCAAAATTGATCCAACCATTCCGCTGCTATGATGCCACAAACAACAGATTCAGAGTTTAAACTTCCCTATATTTTCCATTCCTGCTTTATACCGGGGGTTAAACATATTCCGTGACGAACTCACCGGCTCACAGCGAACACGGGTGACTACTGCCCCTACAGTACCCTCACGCTCAAGTGTCGGCGGGGGCCGGCAGCGATACGGCACGACCGACACTCAACCTTTTGTACCCTGCTGTGCTCCAAGTTACGACATTACTAATTGATTTCATGCCCATTCGACTTGGGATAAGTGGGATTCGTGATTTGGTATTTAATTTTTATCTGATTTTTAAAAAAGGAGGAGGTTCTTCTCTTCTAATCTTTTTTTAATTTAAGGCTAGGTCTTTCGGTGTGGTCCCATTATGACAAATTATTTGGTCCCATTTCGGTAATTTCATGTCCATATTTTTCACAAAATTATTTGCATTAGAGTTCTTCTGATTGTTTTGATATACGTCGAAATACGTGATCCTTAGTTCAAAATTGTCTGTGACATTAAATACATTAAACATTTCATATCACCAACCAAAAGTAGAATTTATTTACACTAAAATTAAAGAGACTCGTTAAAAAATTCGATCCCGTCATCATTGACTGGGAAGGTTACCTGAGTACTGACTGCGTTGCCACCTTGAACAGCAATAACTCTTTGAGCCAGAAAATAAAGCCTTCTAGTCATGAGAAGCATTGATCATACACATGTAGCAATATCTCTAAATAGGCATTATGTGTCACAACTCACAACCCCAAACGACATAGACACACTATTGGTTTTTTTAAATTGTACATACTCTGACGATTCTGACAAAATCAGAATGCTCATTTAGAAATCGTAACCACATATAAAACATATTTCTCTACACAGCTGGAAGTATATTTGGTCGGTTCGTTAGTTGCGTCGATCAAAGGGCTCTACGGGGAACCTGCCCTTTGTGCTCTCACAGCGGTAGGGTGTTGTCGGTGACAGCTAGATCTGTATAATTTGAAAGAGGTGAACAAAAAGTATCAATAGGCAGGCCTACCTGAAAAGAAATACATATTTAGCGATTTTTCTCTGTGACTAAATGTACGTTGTACATACATACATACAATCACGCTTATATCCCCGAAAGGGTAGACAGAGGTGAATTACATACCCACATTTTGTCAGTTATATTGTTGATCCCCGTAATATATGGGACACGCCTATGTCTGAATAATACAACAGAAAATCAATAGCTATTCTGTAATCTGAACCTTAACTTTAACAGTCAGGACCGATGTTACATACCTACAATCTATGTCTAGACTTGTACCTAACGTGTAAATCCAATAGGTACACTGAAACTACGAAATACGGATTTTGAAAAAAAAATTAAAAGTAAAGTTTTTCGAAAATTACTACTTTATTATCAAAACACTGTGTTCCGCAAAGTGCGAAGATTATTTGTCAATACACGGCATTATAAGTTACCGTGTTTTGATATTATTTGACCTGTACCGTTAAGGAAATAGTCTCATTTGCGTTGTAATATTTCAGAACGTGCTACGATCAAACAGGCTTTAAGGAATCGAAAGAGCGTTGTTAATTCAAAACACTGTAACTCTAGATACAGTGTATTCGAGTCACATGATACACTTGCAAAATAAAGTTGATAAAAATATACGTAACAAAAAAGCATCATTTGACCTTGTCCATCCGCAAATACAATTATTTTCTTCCATCTAACCTCCGAAAATACGAGTATAATACACCAAAAATATATTCACAAAGTGCTTTCAAAAAGCATATAAAAAATTCAAAAGCTCTCCCCTAGACTGAGACAGGTCACTCCCCCCTCCCCTACCTGCCCCCCTTGTACCTCAAGGGCATACTGCCCCTCGTCCCGCGGGAGAGGGCGCCACCCCTGCGATATTAACTCGCCCTCACTCACCTGCCCTTTGAAGGAGCCGAATGTACACCTCAACGGTGTTTTAGACGCTAATAGTTTTATGGTTATTTTATTTAAAGGTCTCACTTAATTGGTTAATAAGTTATAAGTTGAATATTAAGCAACATTTTGGCAACCTTTTTCTCTGTTTTCACGTTTTAGAGATTAGGTAACTATTAAAAAATAATTATATGTAGAGGATGACCTTTAATCTCAAACGCGGTACCATAGTCGCAGCTTCATGATCAAATAACCAGTTTTTTTATCCCTGTACTATTGTTTTTTTTTAAACATACTGAAGCTGTGTATCGCGTTTATCTTACTTTATTTACAACTACTGCATTGTTTCCTTTGTCGGGTCATTTCATTCAGTTTCATTGTTGCTGTGACATCTGAGATTTAATGTTTTAATCTCAGCACAATGCTCACAGAATTGCAATATGTGGCTAGCGTATTGCAATTCTGTGATATGTGGCGTATCTTTCTACACAAATGAAGATGAATTACAAAAGTGTTTTTGTTATAAAGTACGGGTTTCATACAAAATTTTACCTTGCGGGTTTTGGGTTCCTTGCGCAATTCATTTAAGGAGGATTCTGTGTGTTAAGCTCACCCATAAACCTTAGATACAGCTACGAAGTCAGTTATTTAAAGGTCTGCACTCTGGCTTCCATGGCGTGATGTCCGAGCTCCGAGTGCCTACTAGTCAGCTATTAACACAATGTATAGATTATTTTTTTTTTATGTTAGGCTTTCAGAAAAATGAAGATTTCGTCAATTACGACATAATTATTATATGTGATGAATGATATCTTTTTGGGTTCCTTTTGAGTTAGGATAGCTATTTCTATCATTGAATAAGCAACTAAAACTGACCTGAGCTCGCAATGAGAAGATAATTCTTCATTTTTCGATTTTCCATGACATGTAATCTTTTTTACATTATATCAAATTTCCGCACTTATTCACTAAAAAAACACTTGACCACGTTAGCACAATAAACAATAAACACAGAAACAATACACTAACCACTTGCAACCTATTTCAACGACCTAAAAAACTCATTTGTTTATCTTTATTGACTATCGGTCAACAGCTACCAACCGCCATTTACCAACTGAAATTGGATAGCGACACAGACTAACGGTAGCGCGCGCCGGCGCCACAGAGTAAGGTAATATATGATAAAGCGCCCGAAGCGCCGGCGACGGTAGCCGGTCGGGTCGCCACCGTTCCGTATAACAACAAAAAAACGTGTTTTCAGGTAGTTATAATTATTATTTCAGTGTAAAATAGTATAATGCATATATCTGGATAGAATTAAAACCCTAGTTTTCAGTTACACAAGTTGGCGACTAAACTCTGTAGAAGATGGCTAAAGTTTAGTCTAGGCTAAAAAAGATAAATCTTTATTGTAAACCAATACAAATGTACACAATAAAACTTGGTACGAATACGTACCACATGGGAATTGCTTTTTTTTCTTACTCCCAAATTATTTAATATTTAGATCGTATTATCTAAAATTAATAAAAATACAGTAAGCTATTATAACATAACACACTAGCTGATTACCGCGGCTCCACCTCGTGAAATAGTTTTCTCGTTCCCAATTCCCTCGGGTGTTCCCGGGATAATGTAGCTACCTACATATTAGTGAAAGAATTTTCAATATTGGCTCTGTAGTTACGGAGTCTTCAATGCATTCAAACAAAAAGTAAAATGAGTGTTATATAGAGGTAAAAAGAGTTTCAGAATTTGAATGGAGAAAAAAAAACCGTATAATAACACGTATTCAATACAAACGTTAGAATGTTACACTAAAACGTTAGAATGTTATCCAAAAACATATTTTCACAAAGTTTTACTCATAAATTAAAAACTGTCAACAGTAAACTCATTAAAAGTAAGATTAATGATTTCGGAAACCTCGGCACATTTATTGTAATTCTTTTTCTATTTTTTTTACTACTTACTTTTAGGTATTTATAAAAGAGACCAAATTGTATGGTTTATTATTATTGTTTTTTATTAACTTTTTAACATAATTTCATATTAAAATCACAATACACCTAATAAATAATATTTTGTTGTTCTCTAATTAACTACGAGTATAATTAGAACAATATCTACATTTCCCAGTACCTACATCCCATATGTCGTGCAGGTGTACACACAACGGGGAGTCGGCCACCATAGAAATAGCAATTTCATTTCGTTTTAATGCGACTGTTTACTTTCAATATAATCTTGTTAGGGAGGAACACCCTGTAGTTACTGTATTACACATTTAAAACACGATCTTGTATTTTTAGATTATAAACAAACGCTTAAAAAACATTTAAAAGGACTTCTAAGGTTTTAACATTTTGAATTGTTCGTTACACCTTCAATAGAAATTTCGCAGGTTCAAAGTGTGTGTGTTCAAATTACATATTTATTTATTGTTCTATACATTACGCCTATATCCCCGAAGGGTTAGGTATAGGTGTATTACACACCCACTTTGCCAGTAAGTTCGTTGGTACCACTTAATACGGGGCTAGCCTATTGTCGTTACCAGGCTGGACCGGGCACTAAGTATAGGAAATCCATAACCATTCTGTACTTAGTTCAAACCAAAATTCTCACAGCCAGGACTCACATATGTTACATACCACTAAATAGAGTATCTGCAGTTCGAGTATATTATGTTCAGGTTGACCAATAAAAAACCATTGCTTTAGAGAAATTAGTTACGTAACGTGATGATATCAAACACCCCAATATATACTGAATGGAGTCAGGCGTTACCTGGCGAAAGTCCATGATAAAACAATGGAGAATATGATGTTTAATTTATATATAATTGCAATGATTTCGCCAAATAGAATACATTATAACGTCGACATATGTTTCACCTACTCACGAGGCATTATCAAGACTGTCTCAAAGAGAACAGCAAAATCCGAAGAATGAACGTACTTAGCAGTTTTTAAGATATGAACGTACAAATTTCGCTATCGCGATGTAGGAAGTCTCACAAGTAAGTACTTCAATGGTAAAGTACTTACTTGTGAGACTACGTTCATTCTTCGGATTTTGCTGTTCTCTTTGAGACAGTCTAGATAATGCCTCGTGAGTAGGTGAAACATATGTCGACGTTATAATGTATTCTATTTAGCGAAATCATTGCAATTATATATAAATTAAACATCATATTCTCCATTGTTTTACCCCAATTTATTTTTTTAAGCAGCAAGTGGGTGATTTAGCTGTTTCATTATATTCTGCCGTCTATTGTTTGAGAAATTAGAATTTATGAGTTTCCCTTAGACATAGTGGTGGTGGTTCCTTAATGAAATAATGACTGGAGCATGTCTATTTTAAATTGTTACGATTCGCTTCGGTATTTAGTGGAGGTGGGGAACATTGGAAGGGGGACGTTTTTATAAGAATCTGTTGATATACTTAACTGTGAATAAAGACAAAGTAAAGTGTCAAATGGTTTAATTAACATATAAATAGGCATATATATATATATATATACATATATATATACTGACTGGTTATAGATATTTTTATTGTCATGGCAAATCATGACATTTAGTAAGTATAGTCACAGAATAGGGAATAGTACTTACATACAGAACTTGCACTCCGACGTTAATTAAAGCACATTCTTTTGTTTACAGAGAACATCATTCGAACGTTAGGGTTGTCCAGTAAAGTAAAATATATACCAGCAAAAGTTGACCAATAATTATGACGTTAATGCCTCAATATCAACTCTATGGTCAAAGCCGTATCACAAACAAGACAACCCTTACTGACTTACAACTTCAAGTTGTCGCTGACGTCATGTATTTTTTGCTATTGTTAGGCGAGTGAGGCTTGGTATAGGTAGAATATAACCAGGAGCAAATAGAAACGAGTGGTCATGAGCGTTTATTGCTAGGTTTAAAGAATATTCCGAGACGCCTAGGACTTTAATTGGCTGTGCGGCTGGCACGTAAGATTTTGTTGCCTTTCATCAACATTTCATCACAAGGTTTCAATTTTTTTTTCCAAATTGCAATATTGCTGCTTCTTTTTTTTAATTTATTCGGTAATTTTGGACATAACCCATTATATGTATGCCCGGTGATGGCAATAGGCTGACCTCTATTACGTGGGACTAAAATACTGGCAAATTATGGGTGGGTAATACACCTCTGCCTACCCCTTCGGGGATATAGGTGTGATATGTGTGTGTGTGTGTGTGAATCTGGTAATGTAAGTATAGAAGGAATATCGATGACATCCAGGTTATATTTTGCACTATGAATACAGATATTTTTGTTATTTTTTCCATTCCGTATAATATTGTGTCAAGGAAATCCTAGTTCTATGTGTGATTGAAAAAGAAAACATGGCTGCCACCTTTATTTATTTTTTAAATATAACACTTTTATTATTTATTTACACATCACATCACACAGCTTGAATACTCATCATCATCATTCACCGAGCCTTTTCCCAACTCAGTTGGGGTCGGCTTTCCAGTCTAACTACAATTCGTCTGAACTTCGATATTTTCCGTGAAGCGACTGCCATCTGACCTTCACAACTCATGGGCGATATCGAAGTTCTGTAGTTAGACCGGTCGGATTTTGGATTTATGATGTTTAGGATGTTTGTATGACAACCGGGACCGAGGCACGGAGGGGTCTCAGTGTCCTAAGAAATGGTCACCCATCCTAAGACCAGCCTGAGTCGATGTTGCTTAACCTTTGCAATGTGTTAACATTGTCGGTTACCACTAGACCACGAGCCCCTCAAAAGCTTAAATACTATAAACCAATAAAACTGTTCCTACTTTTCTATTAACTAAGTAGAAATTCAATGTTGTAGTTGAGTACAAAAGTTGCCTTTGAGTTATTGAGCGTGTCGTGCGGCGTGTAGCGTGACGCTATAACTAAACACGCGAATACTTACCCTGTTCTCAATGTTATGTAATATTTTGGTTCATTAGTTTATTGCTAACGTTACATTGTTAAGTTCATAAGATTTACAAGGTCCGTTTTGACAGCTTGCTTATTAATATTATGATGAGAATTACCTACTTTAAACGTCTATAAGATCAGATGTTTAGATGGTTCGGACATGTAAAGTGGATGGGTGAAAATAGATTGATATAACAGATTATTATTAAGCGAGTGTGAATGGACAAGCTAGTAAGGGTCGACCGAGGTGAAATATATCGCGACCAAACCGCAGATGTTTAAAAAAGTTAATGTCATCCATACATACTTGAATATTTCACACTCTTACCATAACGTTAAGATAAACCGATAATTGTACTTAACTTTAATGTCCCCATTGAAATTGTCACACTTATAAGAGCACTATCTCCCATGATACAGTTTCAGTATCTGAACTTATTATAATAAAATTATGTAAGTACTACTAATTAAGAAACATTTCTGTAAAGTACTCTCTGGCCAATAAACAATTTCATTTTACTTTTATTTTATTTTATTTTTAAAGACCAGTTTCCGTAACGATACTATTGAAAGGTGAGGAAGTGAAATAAGTGTTAGGTATAAATAAATTAATATTTATGTCTTTTTTACAAAACGCCTTCTAACCCAATGTGCGGTATAGAATCGATAGGTTATGGGATCTAGATAACTAGTGGTTACTATTTAGATAGAAGGAGACCTGATTAAGTGTGCTCACACTCACACAATTTCAACTCACAAATCAATAAGATTTTATATAATGCAACCGCTTGCAAACAGTAGTAAGAACGTCAAAAGAACCTCATACGTGGCGTGAGGCGCAGTCCGCAACCTCTGGCGGCGCAACCTTGGCCCGAACATTACGAGAATCATATTTATCGAAGTACTTTCATTCTATTTATGAACTCCTGGTACCTTGAAACCTACATTCATTTAACTTTTCCATGACTGGGTTTATCAAAGGTGTTATGCACATACATCCCTTTTCACCAGTAGGTATAGCAATGTGGTAGGTATAACAGGGATATTGTATATTTACTGGAACCTCGTCCTTTGGTCGACAGGTAAAACATGCAAGTAAGGTTGGCTTTTTTTTTAATCTGCGCTTACGTCCTTTGCCGAGCGCCTCCGGTAAGCACCGAGAGAATTCCCAGTGGCGTCCGGCGGACCTTGGCCACCTATGGGGCCGCTGTGTTGTGGTCGTAAAAAATATAAAATTATCATAAATGTAAGCGAAAGTCGCTAAACAAAATCTCTGACTGGTTGTTGTTAGTTATCCATTACTTCAATCAAATTAGACCAGTTCAATTTATTGCTAACAATTTGTACTACAAAACAGTCCGACGCAAGAATCCTTAGCAGTTTTATACTTATTGTCACTCGGATTCCACCTCGCATTGAAAGAATGCACTGATTTGGAATGTCACACTCTATAGCACGCTCGTCCATTCCTTTGTGGTCATTCGCGTAGAATATTCGTGCGAGCTTTCGGTAAATGTAAGTTTCAAGTGGTGTATCACATATAATCACAGTGCAATTTGTGAATTGTACTCTATCGTCAAATAGCTTTCCTCTGTTTCGCAAGACATGTGAAAGATCTATCCTTTAATCTCCACTATCTATTTTGTCGCAGAGATTCTATTTAGTAGTATGTATCATTTGTTATCAGCTGTGGGAATTTTGGTTTGAATTATAGAGTGGTTCTGAATATTCTACAGTGCCGGTATCCGCCTGCCCACCCCCTAAGGGATATAGGTGTGATTTATGTCTATCTGTCTGTCTCTATTTTTTTTCTTTTCCAAATGCCTTCTCCTCCATAAATTTAAGTAGTGGAAAAAATATAAAGAACTAAGCAATTACAGTACCTAGTATAATTTCCTTAACGTTCATTCATCTGATAGATATTAAAATATATAAAAGGCTTCTTGTTCATCTCAGAAGCCCCAACCCTAATCCGTCTGGTTATTGGAAAGAAAAGGATCCTTGCTAATACTATCATTCTTTTCTTCTTACTTTATTGACAGCCTCGTTAGGGAAGTAAAGCGCGGAAAATCTCTCCGGAAAGCCATCTTACGGTGTACAGAATATAAATGAGATGTTTTGAAATTGGTATCAAATTATATATGCAAGATTTCGTTTATTGGAACAAAATGGTGTAGTCGTGTTTACAGTAAGAATTAATTTACAACCTCGGCTTACTTTTTAAGGGTAAAACGTGAACCCTATTACTGAGACTTCGCTGTCCGTCCGTCTGTCTTCGGCTGTATCTCATGAACCGTGATAGTTAGTAAGTTGAAATTTTCACAGATTCACAGATCACAGATTTATGTTGGCTCTATAACAACCAATACTAAAAAACCAGAATATAAGAAATATTTAAGGCTCCCATACAACAAACGTGTTTTTTTTTTTACCGTTTTGATACGGAACCCTTTGTGCGCGAGTCCGACTCGCACTTGGCCAGTATTTTTTATTATCTAAAGTACTAGTCATGTTCACGGTCTTACTTGCGTTATTTAGATTTAAATTCCCATCTCTATTATAACAAATAACGGGTAGAATACAATATTAGTCCGGTCAATTTAGACCAAAAAATGAGAGTGAAGGTGCATAAAGTCCCACCAAGCTGAAAATCAGTAAAATTGTTCAGATAATAATTATAAATAAAATTTAAAAGTTCCCCATCATTCCGTATGGAAAAAAAAATATTCGAGGTCAAAGGTAAAAAAAATTAGCTTTTCGCAGTTTTCAGCAAAACGGTAAGTTTTATCATAAAACTACTAGACTTAAAGGGTCCAAAGCTATAGGCCAAAACCAGTATGGTGTCTTGGTGGATGCCAAGATTTCGGCCAAGGGTTTGGCCGAAACCCCTAGTACCCACTAGAAGTAGTAGGGTAATTTTAAATTATAACTGAAAATTGCGAAAAAGTCATTTTTTGGACCTTTGACCTCAAATAAAAAAATTTCCACACACGGGAATGATGGGGAACTTTTAAATTTTATTTATAATTATGTTCTGAACAATTTTACTGATTTTCAGCTTGGTGGGACTTTATGCACCTTCAAATGTCTAAATTAACCGGACTATATAATACACAATACATTTACTGTGTATATAGTACCCTATCTCCTATCCTAGATTATCAACTATTCGTGTATTCAATTTCAGCAACATTAAATGTATTGGTTGCATAACAAAGAAACAGCTTTCACACTTAAAACATTAGCAGTACATAATATAATCTTATTTTATACAAATTATTATACTATCGGAATCGAATTCTGTTATGCCTCGATACTACATATTATCCTTCTATTTAAATATTATCGTCTGGAATGTTTTATTGTGATAAAATATGTGTTAGCTTATTCCCCAGTCTTTCAAATTATCTACAATTTATTTAATCTACTGGAAATTCTTCCTAGTGCTAACCAGAGGTCTTGGAATGAAAAAAAATAAGAATATCTGTCGTTTCGATAACTTTTCGAGATGAAATAATAAACAAACTGCTAACACAAGCTACTATAAAGATGTCAGAAGAAAATGTACCAGTTCTATTAGGACACCCTTACTTAAATAAACGAAGGACAAGACCCGACAAGTCCCCCTCAGTAACGACGTTGGCTTGAGGGATCCAAATAAATTGGATTTGGGCTAAACAACTCGTTACAATTACTCGCTGGAAACTGAGGCCAAGGAAACTGTCAATCTTGCCTTTGTTTAGGAATCTTAATTAGAGTTTAACACTAATTCGCTTCGTATTTTCCTTAACCAATTAAGAAATTAGGATACTATGAGTGGTTGCAGAGACTGTAGGTATTTAACATTAGTCCTGGCGGTTAGTATTTAGGTACAGATTGTCTTTAAGTCTTTTACCACACACAAACATTACGCAATTCCCTCAACAAAAGCGGATCCCCGAACTCGGATGTATTTATAAGCTTTCCCGTTGCGTTACAATTATTTTAGGTAGCCTTTGAAGAGATGCAAATATATTATGCCCAATATTATGAATAGAGTTATTAAAAGTTTTCACCATTTGTATACTAAGTAATTTATGTTCAAAAGGACTCTGAATCGTCTTTGGAAGTCGGCGTGATATTTCGATAAAACACTCGGGACAGAGGAACGACAACTAACAGAAACAAAGATCGAATCACAATCCTTTTGAAACATACCGTGTCCCCATCCCATAGTGGAAATATACATGGACACTCCACTTTCATGAAATGATAACTAAATGATCATTTCTGTTTGTTGTCAGGTTCCAAACTCCCATAAGAGTGCCGCACCGATGGTCTACGTGTAAATGTGAGACCCGCAGTTACGCAATCTGGAGGGACAGCTAGCCCTCCTTAGAAGATGAAAACAGAATCCCTGCATAGATAGAATCTTTTAAAATTGATACAAAGATAAGGTAAGATGGCGGAGGAACCACAATCAATATGGAAAAGGATCGACAACGCAGTCATCCCGATGGTCAACCTGGAGGTACGCGAGGTACGGGAAATACTATGGGAAAAGATTCAGGAGCCCACAGCACAGAGGAAGATAATTCTTGTCATAGTATCTATAGCGCTGCTCCTCGACAATATGTTGTACATGGTGATAGTGCCGATCATTCCCGACTATTTGCGGTACATCGGCGCGTGGGGCGAGGACAGCTACGACAAAGTGGTCACCTTAGAACCATACAAGGAGGGGAACAAAACTATCACACCAACAATGATAATTCCTAGGTCGCATGAGGGCCAAGACTCAGCAACTGGTCTCCTATTTGCTTCAAAAGCTATTGTCCAACTGATGATCAACCCTTTCTCTGGTGCCTTAATCGATCGCATTGGGTATGATATACCCATGATGTTTGGTCTTGTAATAATGTTCCTCTCTACCTCTGTGTTCGCATGCGGCCGCAGTTATGGTATGTTGTTCTTTGCCAGGAGTTTGCAAGGAGTTGGGTCTGCTTTTGCAGATACTGCGGGTTTGGCTATGATTGCGGACCGGTTCACTGAAGAAAGAGAGCGATCTAAAGCATTGGGCATTGCCTTAGCTTTCATCAGTTTTGGCTGTTTGGTCGCTCCTCCTTTCGGTGGAGCATTATATCAATTTGCTGGCAAAGAGGTTCCATTCTTAATTTTGGCTCTAATATCACTACTGGATGGCTTCATGTTGCTCCTCGTCATGAAACCTTTAAAGACACAGCTAAAGGAAGCTCAGCAACCAAAACCAGCGGGCACACCAATTTGGAAACTTCTAATGGACCCATATATTGCTGTCTGCGCGGGCGCTCTCATGATGTCGAATGTGGCGTTGGCCTTTTTAGAACCAACCATTTCACTTTGGATGGAAGATAACCTCACAAAAGATAACTGGAAGATTGGTATGATCTGGCTGCCTGCCTTTTTCCCTCACGTTCTCGGGGTGATAATAACCGTAAAAATGGCTAGAAAATATCCTCAGCATCAGTGGCTAATGGCAGCAGCAGGACTCGCTCTTGAAGGATTGTGTTGTTTTATTATACCTTTCGCAAACTCTTACAAAATGTTGATGATACCTATCTGCGGGATCTGTTTTGGAATTGCCCTCATCGACACAGCCCTGCTACCAACACTGGGATATCTAGTAGATGTTCGTTATGTGTCTGTCTATGGCAGTATTTATGCAATAGCTGATATATCATATTCCTTCGCATACGCCGTGGGTCCCATAATTGCTGGAGAAATAGTTGAAGTCATTGGATTTACTGCTCTAAATCTACTGATAGCTTTCAGTAACCTTCTGTATGCACCAGTGCTTATATATCTACGACATATCTATGATTTCAAGCCATTCCAAGACGAAGCCAATATATTAATGGCTGACCCACCAGAGAAAGAATATCAAACCTACAGCTTGCAAGACCAGAGACCTGTCAATGGGGACTATAAGAACCATCTGGAGTACTCTAACGTATCTGGACAGGTGGCTTCTGATACTCAGGAATCAAACATAGATTCCAGTGGTGGATATTCTTACGATCAATCGTATCAAGGAGGGTATCAGAACTACAGTCAACAAGAATACGACCAGCCACAACAGCAACAGGGATATCAACAACAAGGTTATCAGGAGCAGTACGGTCAACAGCGTCAGCTACCGACGCAACCTCAACCAACAGCCAGTAACCCATTCAGAGCCGGAGGTGCACCGGCCCCAGTAGCTGCTCCTACGCCTGCACCAGCGCCGCAACCTACCATTAAGAACCCATTCCGACAAGGTTTCTAAATAGCTCTGAAATTAATGTTGTTGTCGGTATTTTTAAATTTACTTGTTGTGTAATTATAAATGTACTATCTGGGTAGTTCTTTACACTGTAATATTACATATTCTTATGATAATGCGTCAGAAAAAGATCATGGTTGATGAATTAATAAATTTTAAGCAAATATATACCTACTAAGACCTGTATAACATGCTTGGCAAGAAATGTAATATTCTAGTGTTCATTAGTTTTTCGATCACTGAGCCGTAAAACATCGGCGCTGCGTTAAATATTGTCTTTAGATGTCTATAAACTAGCTGTGCTTGTAATGTAGAATAGTCATCACGTCGACTGCGCCAATAACGATTTTGCTGGAACGTTAAACGAAATAATATGACAAGAGTAAGTAAAAGAGACCTTTGCCTAGGTGTGGCAAAATACAGGCTTATAAAATATCTCGATAAAGATGGTAAGATACGTTTTTACTTTAAAATTAAAGTAAAGGTTATGACTGACTAATACCTATGAATAGGTAATTTAAGTAAAAATACGAAAGCTTGTATTTTCGTGAAAGCAAAATGCGTTATTGTGCACATTCGTTGTTTTCTTGTTGATATTATATTGTTCTTATATAATACAACTGTTATGCCTTCTTATAGTATAGATATAAATATCTAAAATTTGAATACTATAAGAACTAATTATAGTAAAAAATTAAGTATAAAAACATGTTCATATTTAAAGAAAAAAGATTTTAACATTTTGTATAAATCTTGCTATATTTTGAATATCTTTTCAATTTATTCAGAAATTGTATTGAATCTCTTTGTTCAATTAATTGTACGTGTTTTTATACTTGTATAGCGTAAGCACGTAAGCAAACTTTATGAAATTAATGGAAAGAATTTCAGTATAAAAACGTAGTTATTTTTAAATAACATCGCACAATACGAGTAAAGTGCACAACACGTAAGGGCCTAACGTATTATAAATTCTGGCACTTACTATTAAAATACATAATAGTATACTTTTATAAGAAATACTATACTCAAGTATAGGATTCAAGCTGTTTAGAAATACACTATTACGTATTTAAAATAACCATTACTATACCTACATATGACATCAGATTTTGTATATTATAAAAATGCATGGAACTTACACTGTCTTAAAATTACTGCGAGTGTAATTTATTTTTTAAGTATCTAAATTATAAGTATAAATTATCATAATGATATTAACGGTCTGTTAAATCACCAATATTAGCGTTAGTATCTTAAATATCTCGCTTATTATAAAAGTAACAATTTAAATATCAATTATAATATCAACTAGTATAAGTCAACTTGTGATCAGTTGCAACCAAGGTAACGATACATATCAGAATCTTTTGATTCACGTAGTGTAAGTAATAGTTATATTTTTAAGATAATGTAAGTATAATTTATACTAGTATTTACTTATATAACTACTTTTTATGTATAAGTGTATATAGTTAACATCTGGCATATAATAATTATTTTTCTGTCGTTGTCTTTGCTGGGTAGATAAGTACCAACAGATACACAGAACAGCTATGTCAGGGCCTGTCAAAAAGTTAACTTAAATATAAATAAATTCTGAAATTTTAAAGTTATAAAATTAACAGTCTAAATTACTGCGATGTAAGTTGTAACGTACTTGTCACTAGATAAAATACAAAGTGTTTAGATTTTTTTTTATTCGGCTGCTGTCTATTCTTCTGTAATAATAACAAACAACAGCAATATCCAGTTTAGTGAACATACAATAAAAAAATAGCTGGCTTCACATAACATACAATAAAAAATAATAACTTAATTAGTGTCTGTACTACAAAAATAATAAATATTTGGTAAAGTTTTTTTTGTGATAAATTGAATTTATTTCAGAATGTTTACAAGAAACAGGAAAAAACAATTACGAGAAGCTTAAATATAAACTACAAACTATATAATATCTAAAACTTAAACTAAAATTTAAAATAATGTAAAACAGATACTTTGGATACTTTTTTATAGCAATGAATAATTAAACTTCGAACTTTTATTTTTAATACATAAATCGCAAATAAAATTATGCGAGAGTCAAACCAGGGACTCTTCCCCTGTTATGAAATAAAACGTAACTGTTGTGCCATCTGAGCCACAAAGAACATAGGCAACAACATAGAAATGATAATGACCTCTGTCAAAAATTGTTACATTTAGTACATAAGTATTTGAAAAGTAATATTTATAACTTATTTACAAAACAGGCCCGTGATATAGCTACATTTGCTGAGCAACAAAAGTCAAAAAAGAAAAATAACTAAAATAATTGTACAAGAAAAAAGGGACGCGCCCATTATGTCAATTGAATGTGTGTATAAAGTTAAAAAAAAAAGTGTTAATTGTGAATAATATTGGTTAAAAGCTTATCTTAAAATTACTAAGAATAATTTGATGGACGACTGTCATAAACCTCTGAATAATTTCAGTTAATTACAACGGTACATTTATCAAATTAATAATTCCATAATTTAGTAAGTACCTAGCCTGCAAAGTACAATAGTTTTGGTAGTGACTCTCACTGATCATCTTTTCGCACAAAAACCTTACAAAAATTAGAAATGAAAAATTTACTAAGTATTTTGAAATTATACTTTCATTTTGAATTCTGAAGTAATTTAACAACTAAGTATTTATGTGTATTTTGTGAGTAATTATTTATTTTTTATGCTTCATGTCTTGTTTGTAACGAAATGATATTAAAAGCACTCTATTGTTCACGTATATGTAAGTTTAGAGTCAATTTTCGTGTCAAATTCTCCCGAAATTCAATTAATTAGTAGATTGTGAGGACAAGGAGGTCATTTTTGTGGTATATTTAAGTATGTAATTTAACTCTGTGTGTTCTAAAGACATCGGAAAATTCAATTACATAACCGTGCCATACCCAATGAGATAATTATAACTTCGTGAAACCAAGAACTTCGAATTAATTTTTATGAGCTACTGGACAATGAATCTTGAAATTAATTTAAAATGTAATTTTATCTTTACTAATTTTAATACATTCTTAAAATTATTTAAATATTTAAAATATCGGTCTCGTATATTTTGACTTTACTCTTAGAACACACGAGTGAATTCAGAAATGTGTATTTTATCTAATATCATATTCATAGAGGTATACTATAATACTATATTAATGTGCAAATGTTTAATCAGCAATAACCGTCGGTTTGTGAGACATATCATTAGCGTAAGGTATATACATCATAGTTATAGTATTATATAACTATATTTTTTGATATATAAAATTAATATCTATCGTATTTATTTATAAAAACATTTTTTGATATAGAATTTTAGCTTGAATTTATTATACAACTTATTATGTACGTTCTTTATAATTTTGACCTTTATAAAAAAAAATATAAGGGTATTAGTTATTTTTAACATATCGAAATCATATCAATTCTATATTATCAATTACAGTATTTTTATTGATCGAATTTCTCTGTCGACATGTCCAAAATTATTGAGTTTTACTTCAATTTTATTTTGTTATTACAGTTGGAAATTGTAAATTAACTCCAACAAAATTATTAAATTATTATATTTCCATAGCTTTACAAATTGATGCTATTTAGATTTTACCTACAATACCCATTAATAACTATATCTCTCTTAATTGGTTTGCCAATATTATAAAGTTTTTGTCCTTTATACTTTCATTTTAAAATAGTTTCTCTACAAAAAAGTATTTAAAAATCATGAAATAATATTTTTAAGAATAAAACTATCACCAAAATAATCATTATTATAGATTATATTTACTACCACTAATCTACGTTATTCTAAGTCGTATGATTCATGTGGATTGTAACTGTTTACTTGATACTTGGGTAGTAAACTAAGCCTAACTTATGGTAATTCTTTACCGTAACTTATAGCCGATTGTAACAACAGACAGACCCTAATGTTGTATTACCTATGGAACGAAAAGGAGTAAAAATGAAGAGAGAATGGAATGATGGGGATGGGAATGGAAAGTGAGTCACCGGAGATTCTAACATACCATATGCAATGAACAAATTGAAAAAAAAAGAACTAATGTTTACCATCTGTTTACGAATTTTAGGAACGTACCTAAATCTGACTTATTTACATAAAAAGTTTTTTTTTAATCGAATCCATCTGATTATTTAGCATTTGGTGATTATTTAGCCATTTTGGTAAGAACATGTTTCAAATAGTTGCTTTTAACAAATCAAATCGTCGTACGTAACAGGTACTGTTACTGTACGTACTCGTAACAGGATTCCCTCAAGTCTGATCTATCAAGTGATCAGTTATAATCTCTCTCTTTAGATGAATACCCGTCCGTTAGATCTAAAGAACTAGTACTACTACTATGTCCAACTTACTACTTGCTTTCTAGAAAATAGACGCTTTATAATGTAGGTTAACACATCACGAAATTTTACTTATATCATATTTTATTTCTAAAAATTCACCTATATTATGGATTATTTCTATGTGCAATAATTTTCACATTTACTCTAATAAAAAGTAAATCTATTCATAAAATGTCTGTTTAAGTAACAAGGTATGGTCATTTTTATTAAATTTTATTCCAACCACGAATCATTAAATTTATTGTAAAATTTATTTAAAATTATTTTATTTTTTTCATATTCACAATTATTATAGTTAGTTAATATAAGTTAGATATATAACTGTATATACTACTATTATATGACACCCACACGTGTACGAGTGATAGGTCCTAGGTATGCTTCAAAGTAGGTAATACTTAGGTATACTTAGGTAGCTTATTAAATAATTATAGGATATCCTCCATTATACCAGGTAAAACGGTACACCGGTATTAATATAAATTATAACTTAAATAAACATTTAAATTATAATTATTATTAAATTAAATTAAATTAAAAATTTTAATTTTAATTGTATAAGATACAAATTGTTATTTATATTTATACCGTTGTACACAAAGTTCGTTTAATAAATATTAAGGTTGTTCGAAATCATCGCACCTCCTACTAGGACAGTAATATAAAAGTTTTACAGGTAGAGTTAAAAGTTAATGTAAAATTTCTTAACTAAATCGAATGGTAATACCAATTTTACAAAAACAATAATAACAGTTTGGCTTGTCACATTTATAATATTTATTATTACAGGTTTTTAGTTCGATATAATTTTATACATTTACAATTTATTTAAAATTAAATACAATTAAATCAAATTTCACAATAAGTTGATTGTGCAATTTTATTTAAATGTTCCTAAGTTAAGTTAATTTTAATGTAAGAAATGATTTTAATATAATGCTATATTACTATAAAACAGCATTTTGCTTGTAAATAAGACGTAGAGTAGAAGTTTATAGGCTTTTGAAATACAACTATTAAAAACTGTATATAGTATGATCTAATATAGGTTGTCTTAATCACTTCAAGTTATCAGAAAGGTGATTTTAGAAGCTTGTTTAAACTAATAGTTAATGCAACAACAATGATTACGTATAAAAGTCTCACCACATTATTATAAGATAAGATAGGTACACATTCACTAACTTGATGAAGTTTATTCGACCTGAGAATAAAATTTCATCATCTTAAACCTAAGATTACATATTTAAAATCAATTACTATATTTATGTACTTTATTTAATTTATGAAAAATGAAATTGTTTGACTTAGGAGTTTAATAGTTTATTTAAACAGAAGGATGGATTGCTTCTTGCTAGTATTTATTCTTTAAAAAAAAGTATTGATTGATTTTTTGATTACCCTAATATATTAAATATTGGTTAAACCTATTTAAATTAATATAAGATAAGTATAAGTAAAAATATATCTTAGATTTATTGCATTTATTGTAGGCGTATTTATTCATTATAAATATATTCATGAAAATATTATATTGAAAATCATAAATTATTATCATTAAATATTAGAAAAAAAGTAGTTGAACTTGTGAAATAATAATATAAATTAATTAATTCATTTTTGCGTTGTTTAATATTGTATATGTTATGGCATTTTAAATAGCTATGTAATATAGTATGGTTGTTTGTTTAAATAGCAGAAGTGCAATGAAAAATATGATAAAGTTTATTACAATTAATTATCATCTATCTATACAATTAAATTCCATAATGTAACACAATCCGATGAAGATTCATTAATTTATACAACTTGTATTTGATGAAAATATTTGCGGTTGGAATTTACCAGTCGAGCAACCAGTCGGGCAACCAGTCGGGCAACCAGTTGGACGCCCAGTTGAACGCCCAGTTGGAAGATAAGTCGGGCGTTTTAATATTAGCATTTTAAGTTGTATCATATTTATCATTGTATTCGTTGTGATAGCATTATATCTCGTAATTGTAGTCTGTGGTAATTTAATACCAAATTATTAGTGAATAGAATACAAAACATAACCGTACATATTCTATTCTAGTTGTATGTGAATTGGACATACTTAAATTCAGTGATCGAATAAAATTGTTACGACAATCTTTGTATTTTTATTTCACCCATATTACTACTACTATCAGATAAGTTTGGTCCCCAGTTACTACTGAGACGAGCTAACACGACCACTTTTTAACCAACTTAAAAACAAGGAGAAAGTTCTCAATTCGACTCTGTTTTTTTAATGTTAGTTACCTTTATAAATT
Source organism: Nudaria mundana (assembly GCA_963556515.1). Lineage (NCBI taxonomy): Eukaryota > Metazoa > Arthropoda > Insecta > Lepidoptera > Erebidae > Nudaria > Nudaria mundana. The sequence goes on from OY748297.1 coordinate 616,547, forward strand.
TGGTCTGGGTGAACCGATTTTGAAAATTCTCTTTTCAATTTAAACTTTGTGCTTTTCAGATAAATTTAAGTTTATTTATGTACAACAACTAACTCCTACCATTACAGGTGATACCTAATACGATAGTGCAGTTACCTATTACATCTATTTACACACTATAAAACAAAATAATAATAATATATCGCTAACACACTAAAAAAAAACAAAAGAAAAATATCAATTAAAATAAGTCAAACACACGCTACCATTACCCAGACTGACACTAAACAACATTTGGTTTTTTATGCTAAAATCATATCTTATCTGGAGAGACTGACATGAATACTACCAACTTGTGTGCCTTTTTAACTGACTTACAAAAAAGGAAGTAATTATTTTTGTTTGTTACCTCATATATTCAGACCTACTGAATATTCATATAAAATTTCATAAAAATCCGTTTCGGGTCGAGCCGTTTCGAAGGTGTATGGTAACTACGGTGACACGAGAATTTTATATATTTATATAAAATAAACGATATTTACACATAGTTCAAATTAGTTTTAAGGCACAAGATTGTAACGAAGATAGCTTTTCGGACTGGGTGAACTGATTTTTTTTTTTTTATTAGAAACAACAAATTCCCAAGTGGTCCCATTTCAATGTGGTCCCATTCTAACAACTGTTCGGTCCCATTTCAATTTGGTCCCATTCCAACAACTGTTTGGTCCCTTTTCAATTTGGTCCCATTCCAACAACTGTTTGGTCCCATTTCAATTTGGTTCCATTCCAACAACTGTTTGGTCCCATTTCGGTAGTTTGAAGTTTATTGCTGGGTCAATTTTTGACGTATATTTTATTGAACGTATTATCAGTATACCACGTTGTGTAATAATGAGTATTTCATGATCGTATTAACGAGTAATTGCTTTCGACTTTTAAGTAATTGGGTTCGAGAACCGATGGTAGTACACAGTTTAGTAACAGTTCGAGTTTTGACAAACGTAATTCTAAATTCAAATCAACTAAAACTAAGATGCTTCGATTAAACATCGACCTTCAAAAGAGCTAAATTAGACCTTAATTCAATTAGACCTTAGTTGAATTTCGAATAGCAAACCGTAGTATGTCTAGCTGGAAAAAGTCCATTCGATTTTCAGTTCTAACACTTGAGTCATAAAATAAATAATAATAATATTGAAATATAGTTGTGGAAAAAAAAATATAAATAGTGAATTGTAATTTGTGAGCATTAGAGTCGAAATTCGATTGGAGGTTTGAAGAAAAGGGAAAATTGTTGGTACAGGGTGCTGTGATGTTGTTATCTTCTGTAATTAGTCAAATTAGTTGGAGTTACGGGTTCTGTACAAACGTGAGGGTAGAGGAATTAATGTGGGGGATGTCTCGGTTAAACAAAAATTTCGTTCATTTAGATTAATGTTCTACGTTTTTAGGTATTACATTTAAAAAATACCGGCCAGTGCGAGTCGCACAAATGGTTCCGTACCAAAACGGCAAAAAAAAAACCGTTTGTTGTATGAGAGCTATTTTAAATATTAATTATATTCTGTTTTTTAGTATTTGTTGTTATAGAGGCAACAGAAATACATCATCTGTGAAAATTTCAACTTTCTAACTATCATAGTTCATCAAGACAGACGGACGGACGGACGGACGAGCGAAGTCTCAGTAATAGTGTTTCCGTTTTACCCTTTGGGTACGGTACCCTAAAATGGGGTTCCGGGCTGGCAGCCACATTTTTTAGCCATGATACCTGAGCCCCCCTGATGAGGGGCTCGTGGTCTAGTGGTAACCGACAATGTTAACACATTGCAAAGGTTAAGCAACATCTAGTCAGGCCGGTCTTAGGATGGGTGACCATTTCTTAAGACATTGAGACCCCTCCGTGCCTCGGAGAGCACGTTAAGCCGTCAGTCCCGGTTGTCATACTAACATCTATGGCAGTCGTTAGGGGTAGTTGGAGCCCTAAATCAAAAATCCGACCAGTCTAACTACAGAACTTCGATATCGCTCATGGGTTGTGGAGGTCAGATGGCAGTCGCTTCACGGAAAATATCGAAGTTCAGCCGAATCGCAGTTAGACTGGAAAGCCGACCCCAACTGAGTTGGGAAAAGGCTCGGTGAATGATGACCTGAGCCCCCCTGAGTGATTTCTGGAAAACGTATATTTGTACCTTATATTATTACGAGTATGTTGTACGGATAGCTACAACTTAAACCATTCAATCGATTTTTTTCAAAATTAGCATTGAACGTGTCATTCATTTGACGTTTTGAGGTAAACGTGTAATGAATGAGGAAGCTCATGGACACAACTTTTGCAGGGTGCAAATTTTTAAAATTTTTCTTTCATTTTCCAAGTGTTCACTTTTCTAACTACCGTCCCACGACGGTCAATTTAATCCGCCGAAATAATATTTTAATGTTAGCGATGCCTACATTTCGAACATATGTGTGACCACTAGATTATTAACATTCCAAATTACTACTGACAGACTGAGTTGGGGCTCCGAAGCCAAGAGCTTTGTCACGGAGTTAAGACGTAGAATTAGGAAGAGGTCCGGTGACACTCGCTCTGTGTCTTTCCTGGTGCAAAGATTGTCCATTGCCATTCAGCGGGGCAATGCTGCCAGCATCATGGGCACCTTTACACCATGAACGATGCAGGACGTATATTTGTGACTTTTAGAGTTTTCGAAACGAAAATCTCTTATACAACAGTAATGTCCGTGAACAACTTTCAACTCGAGAACGGTAAGAGCTAGAGACTCAGTGTAAACACCAATCGACTTAGCATAGTCAAAAACCCCCCCAAAATGAACTTGACCTTTGACCTCTGATCTCAAGTTCAAGGTCAAAACGAGGTCAAATCGAGAACGGTAATAGTGAGAGACTCAAGACCAGCTGCAATCAACTCAGCATGGTCAGAGACCTCTAAAATGAACTTGACCTTTGTCCTCTTATCTCAAGGTCAAGGTCAAAACGAGGTCAAATCGAGAACGGTAATAGTTAGAGACTTAGGACCAGCTGCAATCAACTCAGCATGATCAAAGAAAATTGTAACTTGTTTTTTTTATTTCTGACTAATTAATTGTTTATTTTTGTACATTTATTAATAATTTTGTAAGCTTGACATGTACCTTGACCTTTAATTTGTTATATTTAAATAAATTAATTGATAAGTTACTACTAGTTTACTACTAGGTTATTACTTAATAATATTCTAGGGCCCAAGTCATGCTCGCCTGCGCGTGGTGCACCTGCTGAGAGACGAAGGAAGCTCTGGTAAAGTTATCGAAAGTAGCCGAACAAGCTCACGTGCGACCAACAAAAATGATTGGTGAAATGTGAACGTATTTTATATCTCTGTCTACCATTTCGGGGATCAAGTCGTGACTTTCTGTTTACGTTTAAAAATAGCAATCAAAGTATATTTTTATTTAAAACTCACAGAATGAACTTAAATTCTTTTGGACAATGGAGCTGTAATTGTAAAGAGAAAAACCAACAGCAATTTATTTTATACTAAAGTTTTGCTCATTTTAACTTTGCAGAATTTTTTTTATATCACCCGCGCTCATTTTTTAAATTAGACATTCGAATTCTAACTATGTTTTATTTTAGTACATTTGTACCTATTCATTTTTGTATGTCTAGGGGTCGAATAAGAAACCAATTCGACACGCGTGGAAATAAAAATAAAAATATTTCGGATATCCAAACTAAGCTGTAAACTTGTGCTGTGGTATCTAGACGACTGATAGAGATAGCGGACTTATATATTTCTAAATACATAAATAATATACATAGAAAACACCCAAACTTTGAAAGAAACATTTGCGGATCACACAAATATTTGATTCGACCCGGGAATCGAACCCGAGACACCGACCACGCCACCGAAGCAGTCCAAGTTTTATAGCCACTGTTCAATACAAAAAGATATATTCAATTTATCCAACTAGTTTCTGAGATTAGCGCGTTAAACCAAACAAACTCTCCAGTTACAATAAAGTATAGAAAGCGAATCGATAATAAGTAGTTAACAAAAACACACAATACAAAATGAACCCTTGAACAAAACGGTCACAGAAATTAATGGCATGATATATTAATAATTCATTTGATCATTATAAATTGGTTTTTAGGGTTCTGTACCAAAAGGGTAAAACGGGAACCCTATTACTGAGACTTCGCTTCCCGTCCATCCGTCTGTCTTGTGCTGTATATCATGAATAGTTAGAAAGTTGAAATTTTCACAAATTCTCTTGCCTCTGTAACAACAAATACTAAAAATAAGAATATAATAGATATTTAAACTGGATTTATTTGCCGTTTTACTACGGAACCCATTGTGCGCGATTTTGACTCGCACTTGGCTGGCTTTTTTTTTTCAAAAATACCCCAGTAGTGATTACCGTAAGGGGCGGCGGCGGGAGCGGTAGCGGGGAGCGGGGGCCCCACGGTCACACACCCGTAATAATTTAACAAGGGACTCTCAATACCCATTTAAGTTTACAAGTTCAAGTGATTTATTCAAGCTTCACTTGGAAATATTTATTGATTCTTTGAACAAATATTGGATTACAGTATTTGAAAAAGCGGATAAAGATGTAAGAATTTAGATTCGGTTTTTTTTAATATGTTAGGACAATTCACACAACGCCATCTAGTCTCAAACTAAAAGCAAAGCTTGTGATATGAGTACTAGATAAACTGATATAAATACTTATAATTTTTTTTTGTAAATACATACATATTATACATAGGAAACATCCAGACTTCAGCACAAATGTTTGCGTCATCACACAAAGTTTATCCCGACATGGAATCGAACCCGAGACTCCGGTATCGAAAGCATCAGTCAGAAGCAGGATTACATAATGGTTATTGATTTACTATTGTAGTGCCTAGTAATAGAATTAGGAGCAACAAAAATATTAGTAGAATTTGGGTACAAAAGCATAATAATGCCATTAATTAGGTTGTAATTCACCTCTGCGTACCCCCTCGGGGTAAGTAAGTCGTGGCCAAACAAACCATACGAGAAAAAACGCGGGTGGCACCGCGCTCAACAGCTAGTTAACGCAAAAAATACAAACCTCATAATTTACAACATACTGTAGGTAATCTTTTTATGTTCGTAGCACTTCGTAGCGAAAACATATGCTACGTACGTAGCGCGTTCGTCGTAGTCGTTCGCGTGACTCAAACGATTTGCTACGAAAAGGGGAAACCATTTTTACTTGTATATTTCTGTAACCTTCTAGCTTGACCTTTCTGGAAAGTGTTGCTGTGGCCTTTTGCTTAGATCTTTTCAGCTTATAAGTGGCAAATAAGTGCGTTTGGTACCGACTTCTTAACAAAATGATATAATAATAATAATAGTAATATTTTGTACTTATTACCTATAAGTACTATTAATAAAATTTGGTTTTAGCAAAACAAATAAATATTTATGTAGGATATTTTTACACAGCGCCAAAATAAGCTAATATATGCTTGTGTTGTGGGATTCAGATATGTGATGAACATACTTTAATATAAATAAATTACACGTTGAACAAAACAAACCCTCGTGCTCGTAACACAAAGTTTTGGGTGGGATTCGAACCCACAACCTCTGAATACAGTAGTTAGCTTTAGGCAGTGTCACTATCCACTGGACCACACAGGTTGTCAATACCAATACACACACACACATATCACACCTATATCCCCGAAGGGGTAGGCAGAGGTGCATCACACCCACAATTTGCCAGTATTTTTAGTCCCACGTAATAGGGGGCAAACCTATTGCCGTCACTGGGCACATTACGCACGTGTTTCCTCCAACATATAACCCTGGGTTCTTTAAGGGAAGCGTGAAGAGGCACATTACTGGGTCGTCAAGTTGAGGGCCACTCTCTATAGTATTCCTAAATATAAAAAAAAAACATTTATAATGAGTTATGTCCAAATGGCCGAGTGAATTTAACAAAAATTTGCAGCTATATTGTTGTAATTTTGAAATAATTTGAAACCCTTGGCCTTGTGATGAAATGTTGATAAAAGGCAACAAAATCTTACGTGCCAGCCGCTACGGCACAGCCAATTAAAGTCCTGGGCGGCTCGGACTATCAATACCAATAGGAATGAAATAACAGATACAAATCACAATGACATCTTTATTCCTGAAAGTAGGTAAAGGCGTTGATTACGTCCACATTTCCGCTAATTATTTGACCTCACGTAAAAGGTGACGAGCCTATTGCTGTTTCTAGGGAGTATATTTGCCGGAGCCTCGTCTATATTTTACTTAAAAAAAAAAATCTAGGTATGCAATGCATGCTGCTGTTGCAAAAAAACTGAGCGAAGTGTTAAATTTTCGAACGACAACGATTATTTTTTTTATGTTCAAACTTTTGTTTTTTTTTGTTCTAAACCACTCTCACACGTTATCACTGTGGTAAGTTTGAAGGAGATCGGTTCAGGCGTTTAGGAGGAGTATGCGGCCAAACGAAATACATGACTCCCCTAAGATTAAGCTTCGCTCACTTCGCTCAATTATAGAGCCTCGTCTGTTTGTCAGCAGGTGCACCGCGTGCAGGCGAGATGTTGGTAGGAACCCATAACACCCCTGTATAGAATAACACATGTAGAGATAACACTTCCATTCACACAACACCGAACTAAGCAGCATTAAATTGCTTCCACACACACACCCGTGATCTCATTCACTCACATACACACAAATATACACATTTAATGTAGTAAGGTGCGGCAGGGCGCGTCGCACCTGCGATCGATCGCACCTGCGTTGTCATGGCGACTGCCTTTTCATCGGCGAGAGTCTCACTGTGAGCGGATAGTGGAAGCGGTGTTAAAATCGTTACATTATTCATACACCCCAGTAGCAGTTAACCTTTGGAGTAAAGATTGGGATTGATATCTCTATCTACATTGAAATTATGTTTATATTTAATTCAGCTTCAGAAATCTGGCAAAATATTGGAATTTGAAATATATTGACGTTGACATGCTAAAAAACAAAAAAAAAACACTTGTACACCGTTTCACTTTTATTTAATTTACAGGATTTAACCTGACAGGTTTCGCTTTATAGTATTATCAAAGTTTTTATTATTTAGTTCAACAAAGGCTTGAAGATATGTTAGACGGTGTAGTAAAATAATTATTTGAACTTTGTTGTACCTACGTAACAGGAAACGAGCCTATTGCCGTTGTTTTCTGGTAAAACAGGTATATTTGCCGTAGCCTCGCCTATGAGTCGGTAAGGTGAGGTTGACTTGGGCCTCGAAGATATTGATAGGGCCTTTTAGCACCCATGTCATGAAATTAACTCAATTGTACTCTAACCCAATTAATTTTTATACAAACCTCCGGAATAAGATTGCAAAAAATTTTGTTTATTTTGAAATGTAATTATTTCTATTGTAATTATTATATAATTATTATATGTATATATTTATTGTAATTATATTTAAATACTCGCTCACAATGGCACCTCATCTCATCTCTCTCACCCGAGCGTACACCGAATTGCACCAAATATATCACAGTACATGTTCACTCGTAACGAAGTTTTCGCTGTCGGACGAATGGACAGACATTTTTTATTATATTACTGTAGCGAGGGTTATACTGTTCCATTATTTTTAAAAGTCACACTTTTCATATACATTTACAATATAACGGTACTTTTTTGCATTAAATTTTGTAAGTACATTGTATGTTGTTTATGAAATTTAGTTTATTTCAAACTACAATCATGTATTTTGTCACCTAAGGTCACAGAGGGCCTTATTACGCCCGCGTCTCCCATTTAATTGAAACCTTTTGGGAACTTATGACATATTTTGCAAAATAAAACTCTTATAATATTTACTTTTATGTTTACCCGCGTCTTGTACATTGGTCGACAGGTGCACGACAAGCAGATGAGGTTGTTTGGGCCCCTTAGACGCGATTAAACTTCTTTAAACAATAACAAAAAGGTTTTCTAACTTACATGTCTATATACCTAACACAAATATAAACGAGCATTTACGCTAGGCTATAAATTTAAATTAAAACTTGTTTTAACAACCCTTACTTGAGTAGATAACAGGTCAAGGAAACTAAAGAAGCACCATTTGCTACATAACTTGGCATGAAAACCTCTTTCTGGGAACTGGGCCAAGTGGCACTAAAGAGGCGAGATGTCACCAGAGGTCGTCTGTACGGATAATGGACAGTTTATGGCCTAATTTACTTAAGAATTTACTTTTTGTTTACTTAATAGTTTTAAGTTAATATAATTCTACACATTGCCACCTATAGTCTGTTACTAAGAACTGAAAGATCTATTATATTTATACACACACACACATACCACGCCTATATCCCCGAAGGGGTAGGCAGAGGTGCATTACACACCCATAATTTGCAAGTGTTTTTAGTCCCACGTAATAGGGGGCATGCCTATTACCGTCACCGGGCACATTTATAATGGGTTATGTCCAAAATAGCCGAATGAAATTAATAAAAAGTAGCAGCTATATTGTAATTTTGAAAAAAAAAATTGAAATCGTTGCCTTGCGATGAAATGTTGATGAAAGGCAACAAAATCTTACGTGCAGCCGCTGTGGCACAGCCTATTAAAGTACTGGGGGTCTAGGACTAATAGTTTCAAGTTAATATAATTCTACACATTGCCACCTAGACCACCTAGACCTTTTATATTTGTATGTTTTTTTAAACACCTCGGACCGCAGTAATTTTATTTAGTGGGTTTGAATTACAGAGTGGTTTTGAGTTTTCTATAGTACCCTAGGTAGGTACTATAGAAAACCCAAAACCTCTCTGTAATTCAAACCGAAATTCCAAGAGTCAGGACAGATGCCACTATTACTTGGTAACAACAAAATTACTGACAACGGTTGGTTGTGTAATACACCTTTACCTACCCTTCGGGGATATAGGCGTGAATATATGTAGAACTTTTTGTAACTTACCATTCGTATTGTTTATAATAACTCAGTTGTTTGTGACTAATTTAGCCAGACTTACATCAATTGTAAATTAATTGTCAACTTGAATTTAAGCATATTCTTAACCACCTCAAAAGAGTTGTTTTTTTTAATACAATAACTGTTGAAATAGCTCCAATATCGTTATATTTTTGATATAACATTGATAACATCTTAATGAGCTCCTGTCGTGATTATATTTGCCCCTGGCACCTCAACACGGCATGCTACAATCAAGGCTCACTGTGATTTGTGTTAACTTAAGTATAATATAGAAATGACATTCAATGACGATAAGTGACTTCCATTGACGTTCGCATGAGTGTTATATGAAGAGAAATGCAGAGGTGTTAGTCAAAATATTTATTTATTCCAAATTGGTGCAAAATACACGTAATGAATGTCAAGAAATCCGCCCATTTGATTACCATAGTAGTGTGTAGTGCAACAGTAATGTAATGTAATGCAATAGTAATGGTGAGCTGCCCTATACACCCATACTTTGTCAGTAGAATTGTTGGTCCCCATTTATAGGAGCAGGCCTATTAGCTCCGGGCACTATAGAAAATCCATAACCACCCCGTAACAATCCATCCGTGCATTGTTCTCCCAATTATCGAATGTTTAAATGCTTAATTTTAGTTCATACATGTATGTTTTCGTACATATTGTACTTATGACGTAGGCATCCAATAAACGGAGTAACAGTATTAATGTATAAACATTAAACGCCTTAACAAACTACTAAAGCAAACTATTAGCTCGGGAAATGCTTTTGCTTTAATTAAGCCAACCCCCGGCAACGGACGTTAGAGCGGCCGCGGCCTTTGTCACGGAACTAAAAAAAAAAAATAAAAAAAAATAAAAAAAATAAATAAACAGGTATCTCGTTACCGGTTCCCGTGTGAACATTACAGGGATAAAAAGTAGCCTATGGTACTCGGGGATAATGTGGAAATTGGGGTCGGCTTTCCAGTCTAACTGCGATTGGGCTGAACTTCGATATTATTTCCGTGACGCGACTGCCATCTGACCTCCACAACCCAACGATATTGAAGTTCTGTAGTTCCCTATGAAAGCTTAGATCTTTTAAACTACGTAACGGATTTTGATGCGGTTTTCACCAATGGATAAAATGGTTCTGGAAGCCGCGGGCGTCCTGTAGCAGTATTTTAAGATACATAGCTCCATTATACCTGAGTGCTCGTTGTTACTTTTTACCCCGGTAATATTGTGTTGTGAGTGGGTATGAGAAAACCATCAGAAGCAGCCTTAGTACCTACATTATAATAACATGCTATTATTATCATTTCGATAGATACCCTGTACGCCGCAACTAACACGCTCTGTGCCCACAAACCGCCAACTAGCTAACTTAGTTACACAACTACATAATGAGATAATATGATTCTCAACGACACCCCAGAATACTGTTTCACAATGTATCTCTAGTTATACCATTGTTTAGTATATATTATTCTGATACCACGTTGATCGGCTAGAACATAATGACGCTTATTTATTCGAGGAGGTAGCCAGACGAGAGTTACACACCTATATTTTGGACAGTGATTTGTTAATTTTCTCACGTAATACTTGGGTTTTTGGCGAGCGCATGGTTTGTAACTTTTAGGTTATCTTTGGCGCTTGGCAAAAACCCAGGTCCAGACGCTCATATGCAATACCGAACAACATTTCCTGGCCCCACACCGGGAACTAGTTTGGAATAACTAGTTCTTCCGTACCGGGATCTATCAAGCATTACCTTGACATTGAAAAAATCATCGATGAAGGATGGAGCTACGCACCTAACATAAGAAGAAGACGGCAAGCCTATTGCAGTTACCGGGTATCTTAAATTCCAACAGTTAGGGCCAATGTTTTGGTCCTTCAATTTATGCAGGTCCGAGCACATAATCAATAAATAAACATGTTAGGACAATTAATTACTCATTATATTCTTTACGACTACCGATGGAAAATGTTAACAAAACTGGGTCAATTGACTGCGTACCAATTATGAAGTGAGCGAAGCCACGGGCATCCGTTAGTGATGTAGATATTTCCAAAAAGTGATCACTCAGTGCAGTGTTTAATTGTCTGTCACAGGTGTAAAATTTCTCACGGAACTCAACGCTTCATTACCGGTGCGCTGCTAAAATCAATATATTCAAATTTTCTGTACCGCACCTGGAAATGAATACTTATCTATCTTTAGAATGAGGGTTTTGTTTTATGCGTGTATTTATGTATTGTTTTGAAATGAAACTTCTTTACGCACGTTTGACTTGGGGAGTAAGCTGGTGAATGCTTGACGAGAGCGTTACAAAAACTGTGATCGAGCGAGACGAACGTAAGTTATAGAGAAAAATTCACACACACACATATCACTCCCATATCCCCGAAGGGTTAGGCAGAGGTGCATTACACATTCACAATTTGCCACTATTTTTAGTCCCACGTAATAGGGGGCAAGCCTATTGCCGTCACCGGGCACACATATAATGGATTATGTCCAAAATGGCCGAATAAATTTAATAAAAGTAGCAGCAATATCGTTATTTTAAACCGTCTCCGTCCCAAAGAAAGTTCTCTCGTTATAAAGAGAGACTTACGTTTCGTTTATTACTGTAGGGGCAAAAGAGAGAGATGCGAACACACATTTTTTTGTCTCGAGAAGTTTACTTCAGTCGTGTGGTCTAAAGCATACATGTATTTAATTAATTTTATAATATACAGCTGGGTAAAGGTATCCTTCAATCCTTCCAAAGTTATTTGTCTTGTAAGTAGTATCTTTACCTAGTAATTTGTGGATCACAAATAACTCAAGACATAAAAAAATCAGAACATCCTTTTAAAAAAACAACTTTACGAAGACTAATAGAAATGTCTATTCACGTCTTCAATCTGCGTACTATCGAGTGCTCGTCTAATGAAACTGTCCGCAAAAACTACAATACCACAAGTAACAAAGACTTGAGCCAATTTTTGTGTCCCTTCACAAATAGGGTTCGTGTAAAGGGTCGTTTCAATGTCCCCGGTCTAATTTATCGGCCCGCCACACACACTAGTGATGGTGCGATCTGTCAGGGGGACACAGACCGCTTCATTTGTGGAAGAAAATATATTAGGTAGGTATATGAAAATTAGAAATACCTAATTATGTTATTATAATAGTTCATTCATTCAAGTTAGACGAGAAATAAAAGTAAGTATAGGCTACCTTACCTACTATGATTACAGTAGCAAATGAGTAGATAAGTTTAGAAGATTAAAATTCATATTAAGTATGTTTTTTCATGTAAAAACGGTATTATATTAGAGACAGACACGTTTCAAACTGAGCAACTTGGCAATGGCCAGCTGTACCTAAGAGCCATAAACAAAGGATATTTTTGCAGTGCCTCGAGATTTGATTGGTGTCCTGGAGTAGCTCCAAAACTCTTAAGCGGAGTTTAAACAAAATAACTATAAATGGTATTTTTTGTTATTATACACTGTATTGTAACCATTTCTTTGTACAAATTAAATACCTATAGTTATCTTTCTTTCTTCATTCAAAAACACCCCCCATCGATCTAATCCTAAGCATCGTTATCATCTGAAGTAACGTGCAATATCCTGTACGTCACACTTCAACAGAAACTTACTGCGCAGGTACGAGAGGGCACGTCGGTATTTGAGTGTAACACAGAATAAGAAAATAGATTAGAAGATCCTCTACAAAGTTTTGAAATTTTGTCCGTCACGTTCTATTCTAATTGGACGGAGTTGAGAACCTTTTCTAGACGAATACACACACTTTTCAACCGACTGCCAAAAAAGGAGGAGGTTCTCAGTTCGACTGTATTATTTTTTGTTAATGTTTGTTACCTCATATCTCTCTGGACTGGATGAATCGATTTTGAAAACTTTTTTTTTAAATGAAAGCCTCTAATTCCCAAGTATTCTTATTTAAATTTGGTCCCATTTCAGTAAATTGAAGTCGGTTGTTGTGTCAATTTTTGACGTATTTTATTGTTAGTTAGTATATTGGTTGTGTAACGGATCTCTACTCACACGAGTAGATCCGTATGATAAATTTATGTCTGCAACGCTAATTCTTCTTGAAGAAGACCTTCAAATTGGAAACATAAAATAAAGAATAATAAGATTCGATTGTTTTAATTCCCCTTAAAAAAATATCATTCTTAATTGAATAAATCTCATTTTGATATGATAAAAATTATTTATAACTGCCATCTGCTGGCAATTAACAATTACATTTAAAAATCAATGTCGGATACACTATATTCTCTAAGCAAATAGTACTTAGTTCATCCTATTATCACTAGATGGCGCTAGTTATAAATTTTAAATGAATCAATTTATTAAATTTTAATAATTTACTTATTTTCAGCATGTCTAGTTATTAAACGTAAGTATAAGTAAGACACACAGTACCTTAGGGGTGATTGGTTCATTAGTTGTCACTTTATAGCCAATGTAGAAGTAGAATTCATAAATCTGGAAAGGCATATATTAGTTTAGGAAGGGAATTAGGGTTTATGTTGGATTTCAAATTATTGATAGATTGGCAATGATTGATGTTAGAATATTGATTGTGCCAGTACCTACGACTACCATTCAAAATATAACATTAAAATTCCAATTAATAATAAAGTTATGGTCAAACATATGAAAGTATTGAATAGAAAAGACAGTCAATTTAGTCAAACTTAGACCCTAGGTATAATTTTGAATACAAGTTATGATTGATGTATGTATCTATTAAATAAGCAAATACATATTATGTATTATGTAAATTCAATTAGAATGCCAAGTACAAATTAAGTTATGTAATAGAAATATTGAATCCCAAACATTCAAAATTCAGGATAAGTAAGCTATAAAAATATCTTAAAATTTCACATTTAACCAAAAGAATATGCTAAAAATGAGATAAATTCTACTCCTATAAGTGCATGAGGTATCACTGTTAGCTATAAACATGAGTTTGCTTATGAATTGAGAAATTCACATTATACTTAAAAATATTGGTCCAGTAACTTAGTGAAAATTCAATCTGTTAAAACTATGCCAATGCCTGTAATTATTATGAAGTACTAACATATCTGAGGAATGTAGACTACATATAAACTAGAATATAGCAGGGAAGTAGGAAATATTAGGAGTTTAGTGGTAGAAAATAAAGATTAATTTACCAAAATTTTAACAATTCATTACAATTGTTTCTTCAAATTTGAGGTGTCCCCTGATGAAGAGTGACAAGTTCTTATAAGTAGAAGCTATGTAGATATCAGAATAATAGGTAGAAGCCAGATAAACATTAATTTAGATAGAAAATTCAGATTACCAAAATTAATAACTTCAATACAGATTAAAATGTTACAATATTGTATTGTTAGAATACATCATAGAGCCTTATATTCTTAGAAGTGGTTGAAATACATATCAGTTAGGTTTATATCAAGTTATTATTATTAGAAATAATATACATGTATGAATGAAATTTCTTGGCACTAAATTTAGATAAATAGTATATTAATTGATATAACGTTGGACTTTTCACAATTCTTTAGAGACCGTACTAGAATATTCCAAAAACACTTATTCATAAATATTAATTTTATTAGAGAAAGATAATGAGATATTCTAAACCACTTATTATATTTATTAATTTTATTTAGAATTTAGGTACATTTGAATGGGTTCTGTATGTTTAGATTACATAATTAAGATTTAAAGTTAGTTAATGGTTATTGGAATTGTTGGAAGTGGGAAAGAGTGTAGATCGGTGTTGCTAGGTTATAGAATGGGTTTTACGGGAAAAGAACGAATGATACGGATATGGGAGGTGGTTTAGGAAAAGGTTATAAAAACGAGAGTGCGGGATTCTCGTCCTCTTTTCTCTGCGAATTATCATCAGTATCGGAACTCTTTGATTTTCGGAATTTCGTCGGTAACGTAGCTCTTTGATCTCCTGGTTTTCAATAGTAACGTAACTCTGCTCGTCCTCTTTGATTTTCGGAATTTTGTCGGTAACGTAGCTCTCTTTTCCTTTCGCATTTTCGACGGTATAACAAGCTCTTTTCTCTGCGAATTATCATCAGTATCGGAACTCTTTGATTTTCGGAATTTCGTCGGTAACGTAGCTCTTTGATCTCCTGGTTTTCAATAGTAACGTAACTCTGCTCGTCCTCTTTGATTTTCGGAATTTCGTCGGTAACGTAGCTCTTTTTCTCTGCGAATTATCATCAGTATCGGAACTCTTTGATTTTCGGAATTTCGTCGGTAACGTAGCTCTTTGATCTCCTGGTTTTCAATAGTAACGTAACTCTGCTCGTCCTCTTTGATTTTCGGAATTTCGTCGGTAACGTAGCTCTTTGATCTCCTGGTTTTCAATAGTAACGTAACTCTGCTCGTCCTCTTTGATTTTCGGAATTTCGTCGGTAACGTAGCTCTTTTCTCTTTTCTTTTCGCAATTTCGATAGTAACGTAACTCTGCTCATTCTCTGAGTGGTCGGTATCACCTAGTGCGCGTTTCGACCGTCGACATGTGAGTATCTTAGGTACCTGCACAATACACCTACCCCTACAATTATTTATTATATATATGTATTTATTTTATTATACGCCTTTGTTTAGAGTCCTGGCCAGATTCTATTCAGAGGGATACACACACGTTTTACTCAAGCATTTATCGCTTCTAAGACTTCTGGGGATAGAAATGAATAGATATTTTATATCTATTGCATTTGGGAAAGAGATTGAGTCTGGTCTCTTGGCGATAAGTGTACGACAGTACATACTAGTCCGCGCTATGAGACTAGCACTAATTTAAGTGATTCAAGATGCAGCTGCAGAGCAACGAGGAGTCGAGGAAGACGTCATTTTGAGGTCAGATCTTTTCATCTATTAAAATCTTTGTGAATTATTTTATCCAAATACCCTCCATGTATTTACCAATGTCATGAAGTTTTACCCACATATTTTTGATAATTTAGAAATTGGTCACACCGTATGGACAGCGAACTGACGAATGATTTCTAGAGTTTTAGTGTGTAAACTGATGAATATGATAGAATTATGGTAAAATTTGTCTAAGGGCTCGGAATGCGTACATGAACGATAAAGTAAGGATAAAATCATGATTCAGTGTAATTGTCGTAAGACAAGCGTCCATTTTGTTCAGATTGAGGATGTGTAGGTGCGATAAATCCAGTGTAGTTTATAGACATCCAGCGTTATTTAAATGTTTTATATTGTCCTGGTAGTGCGTACAACATTCTAGGCACATTCTAGTTCAATGATTGTGACAGCATAATCGAATCTCCAGTGTCAATTCTAATTAGGTCTGTTAGCGCGTGTAGTAATGACTAAATAATCACTACTTAGCCAATTTTAACGAGATAATTTTGATGAAATCGTCTTGAACCGAAGTAGGAAGCGTGGTAGGAACTACCCGTAAATAATGGTCATATTATCATACTTACTACCTACTACATATCAACCTACCTACCTACCTAATTAATGAATATTGTGAATCGAAAAGTTGTCCAAAATTGAATATATTTACAATGCTGATTCTAATATCTTTATTGTATATTACCTACATACATATTATATTTCATACCGTTGCTTGACCACCCTGAACTAACCAGCGAATAACCTGAGGTGTATGAACAGAGTCATAAACCATTAGGAGGATTGATCTGAATTACATATACACTTTAGTGTACCTCATTCGCTATATCATTCCTGTAATGATTGGTAATCCTCGTCCGTAATCAGAAGCACCTAGGTGAGGTTGAAACAAATTATGTTAGCATACTTGAGTGTGTCTATATTCGCCAAATCTTTCATGCAATGATTGGTAAAACCAGTCCATTGTCGGAGCTATGCCTAGGATGGCATAAACTAAATTAATTTATATTAGTAACCTTTACTGTGTGATACCTAATTATATATTTGGTGAATCATGGTAATAGGTGAGGTAACTTGGTTCATAAGCCTGTGGGAATTCCTTCTTGAATTCATCTCGCATACCTTTATTATTGAAACCGCTAATGGAATGATAGTATCAGAATAATACTACCCCCCATGTGTTTTATTATAGGAATTTCCAATTTTGTAAGATTTTGGATAACGGATGGTTTGAGATGGAAGCATTTTAATCTTGGGTTAAATTGTTTCCTGGTATGCTGAACAAGCTTCAGTTGATATACATGAAGATGTAGCTGTATTTGCTCATCTCAGAAATCGATTAAATCTTGGTCTACTAAGCGTTTGGCGCTTGCATATTTTCAAGGTTATAACATACCTGGGTATCCTCCAGTCTACTCGGAGCTATGTCTCACCAGAGGAGATTGGAATTTATAAGAGAAACCTAAGTAGTTCTAACAGCCTGGTTCGTTTAGAACTCCGATATCCAAGTCAGACTAGCTTGATATTACTTGGCACAACAATGGAATATTGAGTGAACTCCTACCCAACTTACCCACTCCTTATAGTACTTATTCTGATCTATCCGTAGAATGTAAATAACAATTACATAATACATGTCAAGAAGGCTATTCTACATAGGTGAAGGTAATTATTCAATAAATACTATACAATAAATATGGTTGTTTTATTATACCTACTTTTCCCATTGTGGTCAAGCAAATGTATAAACTATAATCATAAAATCCATACTTACTTATCCCTTCATCCTATATTAATCCTACTCGGGTTACCAGAAGCTAATTCTTAAATACTTGTATCTATCTGCTAAAATAGTTCAGAATGGATTTATGTTACATTAATGATAACTATCTTGATGTATATCTGAGTGTTTGTGGTACGGACATTCATATGATTACAACTTCAACCACTTTGCTGGCATGGTTGCAACTTGGCTTACCGATGGTCCGGACTCTCTTGGCCTAAGGGCAAGACGAGATAGACTGTATCGTGTATTGCTGATTGTATTTCATGGGCAGCCCTTGTGAATTTGAGCACTGCTCCGGACTCACTGGATTTCCTTGACTGGACCAGATTGAGATAGAGTTGATGTATCATTGGATCAGGGTTTCTACGGTAGATGTATCCTCGGATCTTCTACAATTCGTCATTTTATAATTCATGAGACTGTTTGTATGAACATGATCTCAGATATACCAATAAGCTTTGGAGGTTCTTGCCAAGCATAACTCCTAGCTGAACTATTATGGCTATCACTGGGTATACTTACCTATTGATAATATTAACATCAATTTTGTGGATCTGGAACTCGTTCTAATCCCTTCGTGATCAGCTGTTCAAGCTGCTTCATCATCCAAAAATATCTTCACGAGAGAATATGGTGTATGGATTGATTCTCAGTCAGCCTCTGCGTGGCTGGGGCAGTGAAGGCTATTTCCAACCCCACATTGATACCTAATTATCTACAGTCCATTACCCCTCCTAATTATCATGACCATTCGGTAAACATTTAATTATTGCAACTAGTCTGTATGTTACATCCCTAAGTTCTATAATAACCACAATAAATTCAATATCTTATTATAAATAAATAGGTACTCACTTGTTGTTAAAGCTTTAATAATTTATTACAGTAATCCAGAATAATATTATCAATATTAATGTCACTTTTAGGTTATGTACACGATTGACACTAAAATACCTTTCATCTATTACTGATAGGACAATCTGAGTTACTAGAACAACTTGTCTAGGTTTAGGAAATTAAAAGCGTTAGTTAGGTCTAACAAATAATTTAGAATCACTATAAGATATTAACTTCACTTATTTAGGGTTGAAATTAGAAGCACTATTTAGGTCTTACATTATAGTTCTGAGCGCATAATCACAAAAAAGAATCCGGTTTGCTATGACACAACGTAGAGTCCTACCACTAATCACTAGACGATCGATCACTTTGGCCAATCTTCAGTAAAAGTTCATATTAGAAGTACTTTATAGGTATTCTAAATGGAACTATATAGTTGATATACTATCATCTTATCAGATAGACTAGTATAATCATTTTAGACGATTATAATGCAGCTTTCCATGTATTTCAGATTCTCCGTCCAGAATTGAAAAAAAAAAAAAATATAATCCATGTTCAATTTATTCTAGATATAATTCCTTCCATATTCTAGGTTTTCCTTCTTCTTAGTCTTTCTTTCTTTCTGTATTTATTTATAGTCCTTTCCTTTCTTTCTTCCCTCTTAGTTTATAGATATATATATTAGTTAGTTAGATAGTTATATTTAGTTATATATGTAAGATAGTTTTAGTAAGGTAGGAGGGGTTTTTTACAGTTGCACGTAATTCGGTTTATTGCATATTGCCGGTAACCGGGAACTTTAATATCGAAAGGTGCACCACTTGCAAGTAAGGTTAGCCTGGGGCTGAAGGACCTTAATGAGGCCCCTGTAGACCCAGGTAGAACCCTTGTGCACCCCAACATATAAACCCTAAAGTACATGCTGATGATGATGTTACGAGTATGTTTTTCGTTGCAGCATGGGGCGAGTCCTTGCTGTCGCTGCCGAAGCGATGGCTGAGCACACAAGTCTACGGCTCCGAAGACGAAGACTTCCAGGTAAGAAGTCATTTGACGTTGGCAATCCAATCAGAAGTTAAGGTTTATGCACATAACGGACATTATTATAATAGTAGTAGTAGTAATAATTCAAGGATAAACATAGGCAAAATTGTAAGGACTGCTTATTTTTAATATTAAAGATAATAGTTCTAGTTTGTCTCTTCACAGAATGTCCAGCTCCCCAAGCTGCCAGTACCAGAGCTGGAGACCACCATGGAGGTGTACTTGGAGTTTGCTTCAGTGGTAGCGAGTCAGCAGGCGTTGGAACATTCACGGGGGCTGGTCCGAGGGTTCATGGAAGAACTTGGGCCTCGACTGCAGGAGATGCTGCTTGATAGACAAAAGGAATTGGATAATTGGGTGAGTTTACAAGAAATAGACTTAAAATTTATTTTTATTAAAATGTAATAATGTATATTTTAAATTATTTTATTTACAAAGTTGTTTGAAATTGGTAAAAAAATTAAGGTCAAACTGCTCGTTATAATACGAGTATCTACTCTCTTCAATTTGTCTCTATTTTTGGCGATTTAAATAAGGTTTATTTAGTTTTTGACCTCATGAGATCACAAAAACTGGCTAACTATTCCTCGCCAGCAGTCATTTTGAAATAAATACAACTTTCGGGAAGCTTTAAGTCTCGAGCCCATATATCGATGAACTATTATACTGCACAAAATCCCCAGCACGAGAGTCACTAACTTCTTTGCAGTTTTCTAAATTTTTGCAGATATTACGTACAAACGTTTTTAGTCGACATTAACACAAAACGATCGTACGAAACTCGCTGCCACACTCTTGAAACAAAATATTTTCCCCGTTATCGCTAACAGTTTTCGTCTTCAACTCAAAACACAGTTACGTGAACTTAATTGTTCTACTATTCCACTTGACTCGAAACTGCCAACATGACGTCAATACACTTGCCTACTTAAAATGAACATTAAAAATGTAATCTTGTGTGTCGTAATAATAGTGGTTCAAACTAATGGATTAATGCAACTAAGAACATCATTGGCGAGCAGTGATAACCCGCTGTTGGCGAAGATCTTACAATCGATAGACGCGGCGACAAGTGATGAACATTTATTTGAAGTAACTCTGAAACTGTTGAAAAGTTTATGTGTTTGTATGCGTAATACTCTCAAGGAAAAACAAGATAGGTTTAACAGTGATAAACACTTTATAGGACTCAGTGAGTCTGTCAACACGGAAGGTAAAGTAATAGATATATACAAGAAAATTTATAACAACACATGCTTTAATTTAAAAGAGGATCTGTCAAAGAGTAATAATAAATCTAGGGAAAGTTGGAATCATTCCAACTGTGGTAAAGCTCATAACTCAAGTAACACAGAGAAAGATGAAGACACCTTACGCATAAAAAAAAAACTAAAAAATAAATTGGACCACATTTTATATAGAGCACTAGTGCAAACAAGACCGTATCATAAATACAATATAAAAAAATATAATTTGTTTGGGAAAGCCAAACCAGGGGTGAAAAGTTCATCAAAGCATACTTTGATAGTGATATTGACGTTACACCCCGCTCAAAAAGATTTAAGGAAATATAATGTCCTTGAGGAAGACCTCTATAAAATACTTCATAAGAACTCAACAATAGAAATAGACATAATAGACACAAAATATGATCAAAAAGAACAAGAAAGCGAAGAGGTTCCAAAATCAGAAAATTATCCCGATTGTCATTTACAATCTATTTATACTTACTTAGCAGAAAGTGAGAAGAAAAATCTAACAAAAGTTATAAGATTTCTGCGAAAACATGATACTATTAAAATATATATTGAAGTGTTCACTGGTCGCAACCATTCGGATTTTACAAATATGTGCTGTGAAAATGGTACATTGACTACGTTATGTAAAAAAGACTTAGTGGAAAGTCTTGCTTCTCCAGAAGAGTATGAGTCATTCAAGAAAGTTGATAAGGTAAAATCAAGTTTGCTACAAAATAGATTTCAGAACACTATATCAAAATTAAAAAACTGGGTAGACAAGCTTGACAATAAACAGTTAAGCAACACAACTAAGCAGTTTGAGAAACATAGTAGTTTTGTTCCTACTAAAAGTAGAATAAAATATAAAACAACACAAAATGTACAGTCTTCATCAAAAGAAAGTAGTTCTGGAATTGATCGACTTGGCTTCAAGGGAAATAATATACCAACTTTTGTAGAAAACTTAACACATCCTTTCAAACTTCACGATGTATCACGTGCAATCATTTTATTGAATGATTTTGTATCAAAGCAAACCACTACAACAAATGAAATAGGGCCATCTGCCGAGAAGCGACAAGAATTCCCTCAGGAAAATCATTCAATAAAGATTCCAGAAGTTTATTTTACGGAAAGGAAGACTCAAACAGAAAAAATATCAATTGCAGGTGTAACTGATGCATTACATGTTACAAATAAAACCATATATAATGCTTTTAAAAAATATGAAAGTAATTTAGTATCTAGAGAGGATATTGACTTAAATTCGACAAACATGGACGACAAATATCCTATCACGACACTTAAGGCTAGTAAAAATACTTCAAAACAAAACGCTTTCTTGGATGTTCTTTCAACTGATATGAATAATGAAGTTAAACATGATAGAGTTGAATTTCTCTCTACTACAGATTATGATTTGATTGCAAAGACAAGTTATGATAAAAAGGCGATTTTGAGCAAGTTTTCATTGCTAAATAACATGAAATCAAACATCTCGCAAAATTTGGAGAAAAAGGTTTACCCTCCTAATAAGTGGGAAAATAATCATATTAATAGGACAAAGAATGAAAATGAATCAACTCCATTGATACCAAAATGGAGAGAAATACCCTTAATCATTACTGCTAAAGTTCGTAAATATACCCCTAACACAACACCAAAATCTTTCCATTGGTTGGAAGTGCTTAATTTTTCCATAAATAACATTTCAAAAATTATGCCTACGCCGACCCAGAAACGAAATGATTTTAAGCTGGAAAATAAAGGAGCCCTCATAAATCACAATACTATCGGTAAGACAATGCCAGATAGCAATATACGAGTATATGGACTCAGTTTAGTGAGCTCAGATGAGAATAAGCGTTTATATATAAGTGTGAGCAAGTCATCACTAAGTGACATGATTCAAAGGGATCCTATGAAAATGAAACATAACATATCAACAACTGCACAGAACTCGATACAATTACCAGATTTTTCACAAGCAAATAATCATGAGCCTATGTTTACATATACATTGGGTAAAAAGGATACAAACGGTTTATTAAAAATAAATAAAGCTTTGCAAACTACAGCTTACACACATGATCCCTATTCACCTAACACAACAAACACTAAATCTAGTGATACGGACACAAAGCAATCAGCCAACTTAATAACTAAAGAAATTCAAGAAAAATACTTTGATCCCAGCACAACTGAAAACATAAAGCAATCAAATGTTATAGTCACCAACATCATAGAAATGAAGAAGAAAACAACACGTATCAAGCCAAAAAAACTATCTACTAAAGCTCCTATTCCTACGCTCTCTGGCCAAGAACTTCCTGTGGAAAAAAATACTGTAAGTTTGTTCTATGATCTCATTTTAAGTAACAAAACCACCTCATTATCTAGCAAAAACAACGGCGAACAATTAAAAGCGCAAATAAGAACCACTAAAGAATTAGAAAACAGTATTGCTGAAGATACAATAGAAAATGTGATTAAGAATCCGTATATCTATCAGAAAGGTAAAAGTCCTTCCATAACTGTGAACAAAACAAAATCTATATCCAATCTTGAAAAGAATGTTCCCCTGTGGAATATGAATACGAGTGTAAATGAAATGGGAAATGTAAAAACGCACCTAATTATACTGCCCAGTACTGCAAATGAGCAATTATCATTAGCACCAGGAAACACTTTACAAGCGGCATTACAAGTTAAAAATAAAAGAAATGATGGTTTAAATGGGAACGAAAAACGCAATAACTATTATAACACCAATAAAGAAAACCAGATACACGAGATTAAAACTACTAAGCAAACTTTTCTGCCTGAAAACACAATTAGAGTATTACATAACTTGACACAAGATTTTGCCAAAGAATTCACAAAGAACCATCGTCAATACGAAAATCCAAATGACATTAGTTCATCAACTATTACTTTAAGAATATATGGCGACAAAACTGTAATTAATAATACAGAAAACAATGAAAAGCAAATCTCAGTATCAGATCAACACAATCGCACTGATTTTGCTAATTGTTCTATGAAGTCAACTACATTCAAAACTGTTCAACCAATCAAAAAATCTGTGGGAGTTCCATATTACTCAAATAACACTGAGTTACCTGAATTCACTACTACTGAAGAAATTCATGACAAAATTGGAAATAATTCTATCGTTTTGGAAATCTTTAGCAAAATACATGAAAATGTAATTACAGGTCCAAAGAACGAAAAAGATATAAATGACAGTTTAGTTAAAGCTACAGTCTATAATTCAACATATACTATGTTGGGAGAATCTAAGACAAAAATGACAATTACTCATGAAGAAACTGAGAAAAGTAGCTATAATTTATTTACCATTATAGACATAGGCAATAGCAAAAGTGATATATATGCAACTACCGTAAAAATGAACAATAACTATACATCGAAAAGTTACATGAACAACATAGGCTTGAACCACGCATATACGAAGTATGATAATAAGTTTAAAGGACTTGAAAACAATAATCAAAAGACAAAAATGAAAGAAACAGATACATACAAAATTACAACTAGCACATTTCATACAGCTATACAAGATTCAACATTAGACAAAAAAGGAGTAAGTAACAAAAAATATACTCCTGAAGAGAAGAAAAGTGATTCTAGTATATTTACTGCTAGTTCAGGAATCAATTATATTACAACTGACCTTACCCTCCAAAAGAATGGAAGAGTATTACAGACCGATTCAACCAAATCACAAAAATATAATAAACCACCTGGCAATATTACAAAAGACATCATACTCAGTGGAAAAATACAAAATAAATCACATGAGACTGTAACATTGGTTGACTCTATTCCGCCTACAGAGTTTGTCACTTATTTAATAAACATAACCACAGAAAACTACACCAAACTTACTAACAGAATTCCATTTACTTCTCTCGCTATGACTTCAGCATTGGTAAAAGATGAAGTGATTGAAATACAGTTAACACAAAATCCGTTAAATTTACAAAATAATTATATGGCTGATCAAATTGTACTTCCAGTAGCCATTGATACAACGTATCCAATCTCTGAAGAACCTTATAGAACGAAAGAATTTAAGAATTATGTACGAAATATAGCGTTGCCTATTGTTTTACATGAAAGCAGAATAAAAACAAGACATACCAATACCCAAAACACGATAACAGATAGAAACAGTTCAACAAGTACGGAAGCAACTACTCAACCTTATACAATAAATAAGGTACTTAATATGACTTCAATAAGCAATGTCATAAAATCAAATTATACTAAAATGAAAGACAACTCAAATGATAATCCCCCAAATCAAAATAATTCACTATTTACTGATGTTGATACATCTCAAAGCAACGCAAAAATTATGGCCACTGGAACATTTCAAGATTCAAATACTTATTATACAATACAACCAAATACAAGTAAAATATCTCAATTTACGTCAGTAAATACTAAGGAAAATTTAACTAAAGGCATAAAGACTCAACTGATTAATCCAGAGTACTACAATAGTACCAACTCAGTTTACAATAGTAATCACGTAGAGATCTCGGTGGACAGAAATAATGTAAGAGAAATAGAGGCAAACCCAACTACGCAACAGAAGAACTATATTGATATACCTGAAGTTACTATGCCAAATATGGTCCTTGAAACAAACAGCAAAACAGTATATACAAATGTAGACTCGAGTACATCGCAAAAAGATATTTATAATAAATCTGAAATGCAAGTTCAACTTCAGACCGTGGTGTATACTATGGCTGGAAAATCTAACACATTAAAGGGAACTGGGAGTAAGCCAAAGGAACATAATCATATCACTACAAACAGTGCCATCCCTGAAGAAGAGAACACAATATTACAGCAACTACAAGAAACAATTACCACTGGAATTGAATCTCGAAAAGAAACCATCTTAGATATTAATAATACTATGATTAATTCGCTCCCAGTCACAAATGGGACAGTAATTGAAAAACAAAACAATTTAAAAAATAATTTATGTAAAATAACCACAGCACCAAATAACCAGTTATTTTTGAATAATTCAATACACAACACAGAACACAAACAAATTATGCATGATAAAAAGTTTACAGGATTTGCTAGTGGAATAGCCACCATCAAATATGGCCTACCGCCAAGGGTTATATTACAAAAATCTAATCAATTTCACAGTGAAGAAACTAAGAATATCTTACACTACACTACACCCTATGTAAAAATTGGCGATATTATTAAACCAAAAACGACATTTATTACAAAAAGTGACGACGAAGTGTCCCTAAAAAGAAATGTTACAAGATCGCTTCTTAATCCTTTGCACCATGAGGAAATTATTAAAAATAAAACTGAAGATATTGGTATTATGACTATATCTATCGGTGGAAATAAAATGTTAGAGTTAGATAATACAACAAAAAGTAAAGACATTGTTTCAAATACTAATTATAAAAGTAAAATCTTTCAAACCCTCTTCACAGACAACACAAAAAACCTTAATTTAAAAAAAAATAATCCATATTTTAATACTATGGACAATAATTTAAAATATACATTACTATATTCAAGTAATACTCGTACATTACCAATAAAAACTTTTAAATTAAAAGAAACTGTCAATCCAATCTCTGAAATAACAAATACTGAAATAGCAGTGACAAATCTTAAAAGTTCCACAAGAACTAAAAATAATTTACTATCACCTTACACAGTGCCTGAAAATAGTTTACTACCACCACCGAAAAGTGTTGTAATAACTGAAAAAAATCGAATATTGCACAATAACACAACTAAAAATCAAAATGTCGTTGCATCAGTGACAGTGTCAAAGAGTACAAACAAAATAAAAAGAAACATACACAATGCTGTCACTGTTTTGAATGAAAAACTAACTGAACCTTTGACAACGAAAAATACCTTAAAATTATTAACAACTTCTATTTTACCCACGGATTACGTGACAAATAGGACACTAGCTTTACCAGACGTTAAAACTGCTGGCATTGAAAACCATTCTGTCGTCAATAAAAATCAAAATATCGTTGTATCAATGACAGTCACAAAGAGTACAAACAAAATAACAAGAACCTTACACAATGCGGTCACTGAACCTTTCCCAACAATAGACCCCTCAAAATTATTGACAACTGCTATTTTACCCAAAAATTACGTGACATTTACGACACCACCTTTGGAAGTTCTTAATGCTACTGACTTTAAAAACCTTACTTCTGTCACTCAAAATGCCATTGCATCAGTGACAGTGTCAAATAGTACAAACGAAATAACAAGAAACATACACATTGGTGTCAAAGTTTGGAATGAAACACTACCTGAATCTTTGACAAGAAAAGATACCTTAAAATTATCAACAACTTCTATTTTACCCACGCATTACGTGACAAATACGACACTAGCTTTGGTAGTATTAAAAACTGGTGATACTGAAAATTATTCTTCTGTCACTAGAAATCAAAATACCGTTCCATCAGAGACAGTGTTAAACAGAACAAACAAAATATCAAACTCACACAATACTGTGACTGTATTGAATGAAACTCTAACTGAACCTTTGCCCACTAAAGACCACTTAAAATCATTGACACCTTCTACTTTACCCATAAATTACGTGACAAATACAATACCAGATTTGGCAGTCCTTAAATTTATAGACTTTGAAAATCATACATTTGTTACTCAAAATTCCGATGTATTAGTGACAGTGTCAAATATTACAAACAAAATAACAACAAACTTGCACAATGCTACCATTGTACTGAAAGAAACTTTAAATGAACCTATGCCAATTAAAGATTTCTTGAAAATACTGACAAATTCCATGTTATCCACAAATTACGTAACAAATACGACACCAGCTTTGGCATTTCTAAAAGCAACTGACGTTGTAACACATAATTCTGTCACTAAAAATAAAAATATCGTTGCAACAGTGACAGTGTCAAAAAGTAGAAACAAAATAACAAGTAACTTACACAACGCTGTCACTGTCTTGAATGCAACTTCAACGGAACCTTCATCAACTAAAGATCTCTCAAAATTATTGACAACTACTTTTACCACAAATTACGGTAATACGACTCCAGCTTTGGCAGCTAACCAACTTAATTCTTTCACATTGATTAATTCTAAAACGAGTGAGATTTTCGTCACTAAACAAAAACGAAACGTTAGTTCTCCAGTGCAAAAAAAAATGCAAGTATTTTTAGCGAAAAATAAAAACGCAATTGAAATATTAAAAGTAGTGGGCAAAGATAGTTTTAGTGGGCATGGATATTTGAAGCTAAACTTTACTAAACCCGTAGTGGAAAATCATACGACTTATGATATAAAGAATAAAATAACTGAAACTACGAGCTTAACCAATATTTCAACTTCACCTTTAGAAGAAAACAAAGTATTAATAGAACTATATAATACTACAAAAAGCGAAAGAATCGTCCCATATACTGGATCCAAAACTGAAAATTTTGAAGTGTCCATAATTAAAGACACATACCAAGAATCAAAAATAAACAAGTCAAACTTCAACACTATGTACGATATTGTAAAATATACCTTACCTTTAAAGATTTTACCCAAACAATATTTTCAATTAAAGGAAACTGATAATATAATAACCAATCCTACCTATAAGACAGCAAACAATGATAAAACTCCGACAAATTTTGTAAATTATTCAACCAAAAACAATTTACTACAACTTTCGAAATATTTTGCAATTACTGAATCAGTTACAACATTTCGAACTAACATTATATCGGCTGAGCACAAAGATTATTTTTCAACTATCCCGTTTTCAAATAGTACAAATAACCAAGAAACGCACATACCAAGAAACTTTAATAAAAGTTCAACTAAAATCTTGCCCACTAAAGATCCCTTAAAACTATTAACAACTTCGGTATTTACTAAAAATGGCGCGATAAATACGGTACCGCCCTCTGAATTCATAAAAACCAGTGTAAGTGAAAATGATTCTTCTATTACCGCTACAGCTGTTACGACATCAAGTTCCAACATATTAAACACGACAGAAAAAATGGAACTTAACGTACCTAAACCAAAACAAGATACCAATTCCTTAGTCCCTATAAATATGAATAAGTTTCAGGTATTTTCAGATGAAAATAAAAAGGAAATCAGAAGGCTAAATGTGACAAAAGACAGAACTCATTTCAATGGCTTTACTTCCATTACAACCACACCAAACTATGATAATATGAATCTAAACTATACCAAATTTCAACTAGAAAATCATATTATGGAGCATATCGTAACTAATGTAAAAGATGAAAAACCAGCCACTATGACCTCACACAATATAATGAAATCACCTATTATCAAAAAAAATCAAGTCACTAAATATAATTTCAATAGTGCTAAGAACAATTTAAAATATACTATACCACATGCAACCAGTGCATTGTCGTCATACCATACCCTAAAGGAAACAGGTAATATAAATCCAACCTTTAAAGCAACAGCTGGAATCCCATTGACAAATGTAATAAATCTGTCCATTAAAAATATGAAACAACCGTCTTATATAGTTACTGAAAACAGTTTGCAACTACCTCCAACACGTTTTGCTAAAAGGAAAAATACTCTAGCATGGCACACTAATATTGCAACGACTAAGTATAAAGATGTTATTTCACCAATCACATTTTCAAATGGTCCGAACAAAATATCAAGAAGCTCACAAACCCCCTTTACTATCTCGAACGAAACTATGACTGCTACCATTCAAACTGAAGATCATTTAAATCTATTACAAACTCTTGTTTTATCAACAAACTACGTAACAAATAAAAAACCCTCAATGGTAGCTACAAAAACTGCTAGGTTTGAAAAGTATTCCAGTAGTACTAGGAAACTTAGTACACCTACATTATTTGTAACAAGAAAACATCATTTTTTCGTAATTAAACAAAGAGAAAATGCCAATTCTTCGGTTCCATTAAATATGCTTAGTGACAAGGTTGAGTTTTCAAACGGAAATAAAAAGAAACTTGAAATACGAAATGTACTAACAGAGGATAAATATAATTTTAGTGGTATTACAACCATTAAAACCAAACCATACCATCATATAAAGTTCAACTTTACCAAACCCACACTAGAAAATTATACAACTTATTTTGACATAGCTAACGTAAAAAATGAAACAACGGAAATGACGACTTTCCCAATTATTACGACATCACCTCATTTTAAAATATTCCAAGGACTATTAACAAAGAACATAAAAGACTTACAACTAAAACAAAATTACTCAATTTCAAATACTATGAAGAAAAGTATAAAAAATAAAAAAATGTTGTCACATACAACCCGAGCACTTCCCACAATATCCCTTAAATTAAAACAAACTGATAACTTAGCAATTAAAACTACGTTTAAGGGGTCAAATATTGAAATTCCGTTAAACTACCTCGTATATCCTGGCCCGAAAAATAAAACACAACCATATCTTATAACTATAGATACTAGTTTACCTACGATACATGTTGCAATACGAACAAAAAGTCCAACATGGCACACTAACATTGCAACGGTTGAGCATAAAGATAATATTCCATCAATTGCCATTTCAAACAATGCAAACATAGTTACAAGACACTCAAATCAAACAAATATTAATGTGAACAAAAGTACAACAGAAATCTTGCCCACTGAAAATCCTGTAATTTTATTGGTAAACAATAATTATGTCACCCATACGGAATCGGCTTTGGCAGTCCTAACAGCTGTTACTAACACTAGGACGCCTATATTCAATACAACTAATAAAATTGAGAGTTTCTTGGCTAAACTAAAACAAAATACCAGTTCCGCAGTCACTATAAATATGCGTAATAATAATAATTCTCGACAATCTTTTGACAGAAATAAAAAGAAGGTTGAAACCCTGAAAGAACTTACAACTATCAAATATAATTTTAATGGTACGACTATGCCATGCCATAATAATTTGCACTTAAACTTCACCAAACCCACAGAGAAAAATAATATTTTGTATATTGATGTGAAAAATGAAACAATTGAAACTATCACATTACCCAAAATAACGACTCCGTCTATTGTTGAAAACTCTCATGAGAGAATGAAGAAAGTAAAAATCTTAGAACCACAATATAATAAATCAAACTTCAATACTTCTGGGATCAGTTTCAAACATACCTTACCATATTATAACAGTAAAGCATTAATTGCAGAGTCCCTTAAATTAAAAGATACAGTTAATATAATATACAATGTTACTCGAACAGTTACTAAGACTGAAATTCCATTAACAAGTCTAGTCAATCTTTCTTCTAAAAATAAAGTACAACCATCCTTTATAGGTACTGAAAACAGTTTCAATGCGAAACATGTTGCAAGAAGGAAAACAACTCCAACATGGCACAGTAACATTGCAAGGACTGAGTATTTACCGGTCACATTTTTAAAGAGCAATGACAAATTAACCAGTTACTCAAATAACTCCTTCACTATTTTAACCGAAACTTTGACTGAGGCTGTACCAAAAGCTAATTATATAATATCCAATGTTACTCAAACGGTAACAAATACTGAAATCCCATTCTTAAATTCAGTAAATATTTCCTTGACAAATAAACTACAACAGTATTTTATGGCAAATGAAAACAGTTTACCTGCAAAACATGATGCAACAGGAAAAACAACTCCAACCGGACACACTGACATTGAAACAGCTAAGAATAGAGATAATATTTCATCAATCGCCATTTCAAAGAGTGTAAACAAAGTAACAAGACACTCGAATCAAACTGTTATTACCTTGAACAAGAGCACTGCTGAAATCTTGCCTACTGAAAACCCTGTAACTTTAATGACAACTTCTATTTTAACAAATAATTATGTCAGCTATACGTCTAGTTTACCTATAGTCGGTTCAACAAATAAAATTGAGATTTTCCAAGCCAAACCAAACCATAATACCAATTCCGCAGTCACTATAAATATGCGTAATAGTAATAATTCTCAAGAATCTTTCGACAGAAATACAAAAAAACTTAAAATACTGAAAGTCCTGACCGCTGACAAATTTTATTTTGGTGGTACGACTTTACCATACCATAACCACTTGTACTTAAAACTCACTAAATCCACAGAGGAGAATATATTTATAAGTAATGACGAGAAAAATGAAAAAATTGAAATTATCACATTACCTAACTCAGTCAGTACTCAGTCTATTGTTAAACACTCTCAAAGAAGCGTGAAGGATACAGAAGCCAAATCCCATGTTACTAGAAAGGTAACAAATACTGAAATCCCATTAACAAGTCTAGTAAATCTATCCCCAAAAAATAAACTACAACCATCTTTTAGAGTTAATGAGAATGGTTTACCTACGAAACATGTTGCAACGAGAATAACAACCCCAACATGGCAGACTAACATCTCAATGAGTGAGCATAAAGATGTTATTTCACCAGTTGCATTTTCAAAGAGCACTGTCAAAATAAAAAGAAACTCAAACAAGACTACAGCAGTCTTCAAAACTAAAAACGCTGAAATATCGATCATAGACCAAGACCAAAAATTAAAACAAAGTATCTCAGAAAAAATAAAACAAAATAATTCTGAACTCACAACTGCGGACAGCCGTCTAAAATATACAATACCATATACGACAAACACATTTTCCAAAAAATCATTAAAAATGCAAGGTGCTGTTAGTATCAATCCTACCCCTAAGTTGACAAATATTGTATTACCATTTATAAATCAGGTGAATTTAGTGACAAAACATAATTTATGGCCACCTTATACTAACGGTTGGTGGCGTAAACATCAAGATGATACATCTGCCATATTTTCACTAAGTACAAACAAAAACCCTTTCACGCTTTTGGGTTTCGTAGTACCAAAAACTACCACGTTTGAAAATTATTCAACTATCACTGTAAGCACTACAAAGCCTATTTCAACTTTATTCAATACAACTGAAAAAAGTAAACTTTATCTAACTAAACCAAAACAAAACGATATCATTACGAATAATTGGTTTACTTCTCCAGCCGCTGTAAATATGCAAAGTAATATGTTAAATAAATTTAACGATGTATATAAAAAGAAACTGGAAATATCCGATGTCAACAGTCATTTTAATGGCACTATACCATACTTCATTAGTTCATCTTCAAATTATACCAAACTTGTACCTAAAAATAATATGAATGGGATAAATAATTTCAAAAATGAGGCAACTGAAATTTTAAACTCACAACAAATCACAAAGTTATCGAGACAACCATATGAAGTAGAAACTAAACATTTTTATTACAGTACACTCATGAAGGTTCAACCTCAGACCTCTTTTGATCAATACTTAAGCACTAAATCTGTAAAACCACTTTTGCTAGATAAAAAAATATCCAATTTCAGTAGTCAATCTGAAATGCCTGGTTGTGACTTTAATGTTCTGAAAGTGCTGAATACTGATATAGATTATAGATTAAATACTAATCTTTTGACGGACCTTACCGATAAACAAAGCAATAAAAAAAAAAAAAATTGTTCAAGTTTTTCACCTACAAATCCAGCTACACCTATCACATCAAAAGATTTAACAACTACTAATTCAGATACATTCAAACTAAACATTCGTGTGGGTATAGAAAAAGATAAAGATCAAGTAAAATTTTCTTTGATTAGTATTGATAACAAACCAGAAGAAATAAGTCAGTTCAGTAAACTAAAAACGAGCAGTGTAAGCCAAGGAGACATAATAACTTCAATTGGTGACATAAATGAAACACTCCTACTTAATATGTCTAAGAGAACTAATCCAAAAATAGTTATGAGTGCATCGTCAAATCAGAGTGCTAATAGCCAGCAGATTCAAAATAAATATCCTCAAAACATATTAAGGGATAAAAAACAACAAAACATTACTGATTTATTCTTTACTACAAATAATAATAATACCCTAATGATGATCAGTAAATACAAAAAAGTGAAAAAAGCCAGTGCTAAAACAGATACTTTTGACAAACAAGAGAGAGAGGCTGTGAATATCACTTGGAAGCAAAGTAGAAATGATAATTATAATACACCAAAAACTGTTAACTTCAATAAAACAACTGAAGACCCCAGTAATTACGTAAATAAAACATTTGATATGAAAAATATAGATCCTCCTAGGGCAAATACAGTTGTTGAAACTACAATTTCTTCAGCAGTGACTACAGCATTCAAAAAAAGGGATCACAAGGACAATAAAAGAAATGAATTACTATCTAAAAAACGGCAAAAGCTTACGAATGCTTCTCAACGAATGGGAAATATACCTAATGTGCTTGAAAAACTATATAAGAACAAGAAATTCCTTACAAACAAACAAACCAAAGCAGATAAAATACTAATTATAAAACAAATATTAACTGACAGTCAGAAACCATTTAGACATAATAATAGTCAGAAAAAAGCTGCAAGTGAAATACCAGCCAATGAAAGTGACCGTGATAAGTTATCCAATATTTTAGGTAGGTTTAAAACGCAAATAGAAAAACCAACAAGTAAATCTAACCTGCCTGCTAAGCCAAGTGTTATCAATGAACTAAGTTTTGTAAAAGATAAACAACAACGCATTGTAACTAATACTACAGTTGGAACACTAGATAGTATAACTAGTTATAGTACCCAACCAATTCAAATAACTGAAGAATTGGGTATTCCTCTTGCTAATTTACATCGTAGTAAAATATACGGTACGGAACAGTATCCTGCACCTAATCAAGACCAAATTCCAAATTCGGTGACAAAGAATTTATTATTGGACAAAACAAAACTTCAAGACAAAATACATTACATAACTATAAATATTGATATTCCATATTTGACTCTTCGTAATCTTAATACGAAAGATAAATACAATAATATGTTAAATAAAGTACAAGCTAATGCACCAACTACAGAAGAAGTGAACGTATTAAAATCTGCCACTGTTGCTAGAGAAGAAATAATTAATATACATTTTCCGGTAACTAAATCTACTTCAATATTAACTACATTGTTTAATAGTACTGCTCCAATGAACTCTAAACTACCAATATCCACTGAAACAGGGAAAAAAATTAAAACGTTTCAGGACACAATATCTGAAATGCCATCAAAAATAACACTAAATAGTCCAAAGCTGAATCGTTATTTAAAGTTATATAATAATTCATTAAATGCAAATTCGAATAAACAGCTTGTGAAAACTGATCATGCAAATGTCTACAATTACTCGATGGTCAACAGCCACGTGGAATATAGATTACTAAATTTATTTTCAACAAGTACAACTACAATTAAAGATTTAATCAGTACAAAATCATCTTCAGATGACACTTTGGCCAGTTATACATTAAATTATAACCATAATACTAAAAAAAAACTAATTCTAAACAACAAAAAATCATCCACAACTTCTGGTAAAACAATTATAGGACAACCAACGAACAACAAAAACAGCACAAAAATAACTCTAGGAAATGATTTCCCTTATCGTGATTCTGATTCGACTATTACAGATACTAACACTTTTACAAAATATGAAAATCAGTTAGTAACAAAAAACAGCTCATTTATGAAAGAAAATACTTCTATACAACAACATTTAGACGTAAAGAAAATCACAAAATTTATTTTCCCTGCATTATTAACAACTAAACAATTCCTAACGCAACCAAGACAAACCCCCAACAATAATAATCCGGATAATTATTTGGTTCCTTCTCCATATTCTGAAAGTAAACATAGTAATAAGCTACAAGTATTTTCAGAAGGAAATACAAAGGCACTTGAAATAGCGAGTACTCAATCAGTAGATAACAATAACTTTAAGCATACTACTACTATGACAACCCTGCCCTACTATGATAGAATGAACATTAATTTGATCAAACCCGCGTTTGAAAGAACAACTAGACCACCATATACAAAAAACACTAATAGGTCTAATTACAGCACTATCAAAAATTACATAACAACTCCAGTTGTCAAAATTGAACAATATGGACACTTTTCAGTTAAATCATACACTTCTCATATTATGAACAATAGTAAACCTCATTTGACAGACATGAATAAAATACTTTCGCCAAAGCATTTCAAGGAAAAATCGGAGGCAGTTGCTACCTCAAAAATCATTAATAATGATAAAAAATTATCAATACTCACCAACAACCTAAATTCTGATTTATCATCTACTTTACTTTTTACTACAATGAAACATCAAACGTGGCATAATAATTCAAGTTCTCCCAATAGCAGTTTTAACCCAACAAATATAGTATCAAAGCCAGAACTTAATATTATTAATAATACTTTAACCGATACATTTAATTACATGACATTCCCAATTCTAAATACGGGGAGTATTAAAATTAGCAATGCTGTAATTAATGTCAAGGCATTA
Source organism: Nudaria mundana (assembly GCA_963556515.1). NCBI lineage: Eukaryota > Metazoa > Arthropoda > Insecta > Lepidoptera > Erebidae > Nudaria > Nudaria mundana. Next base: position 652,880 of record OY748297.1, read on the forward strand.
AAAACAGAAACAAAGACAGAAAGTGGTAAACTGATAGATTCAAAACTCACAGATAATAAAAAAGTATCACCACTCAAACCGAAGTCTCATACAATTAGCCAGTGGACGAATGATAATACCTCAGCAAGCACTAAGGTTATTGAAGACATATCAGAACCATACTATACCACCAACAATCAAATGAATCTGACATCGCATATCAAATCAACTAATTTCAACTCCAACCACAGGTTGGTAACTACAAATAGAGAAAAATCTGAAATTACCTTTGTAACACCGGTAATTAATATTATTCATAATTTAAATATCAGAAGAAATTATAATACATCTCCCTTAGTAACCAATGATACATTTAATAACATCAACTTACCAAATCTAAATAACATTGATAATTCTTTAACTAATGCAATAAATAGGAAATTCAATATTACCATAACAGATAACACGAGTAATAATGACAATCTCAACAATTACCAGAAAATTACATTAATCCTGAGTAATAATAGAGTCCAAAGGACAAATAAAACTCTTACTAAACCTAATATCAATCAAAATATCGTTAGCTCCAATAGTAGACTCCAGCTACAAAATACAAGTAACGAATACAGCACAATCACTTTTTCTGATCACCCAAATCCTGCAACTTTTAATATTTCTTCAGTCTCGCAATCCCTTCTTAATAATACTGATGTAAAATTTGAAACACCTACTAGTCGATCGTACAAGCAAGAGATAATTATACTAACAAGCCCGCAAAGCCACACTGCCACAATAACTAGAAGCCCAGATTTAGTTATTACATTTAAATATAAACCAACAGCCACTGATGTCGTTCAAAACAATATGAAAACAGATCGTGAAAGACATAACCTAGTTAAAATTAGAAATACGAAAATACATAACGATTACTTGACGGGGAAACATAAAGTTATGGTCATGAATATTACAGCGTTTAATTCAGAAAAACCTACTTTAACGACACCTGTCAAGAGATCCACTGTTCAAAACCAGACTCATAAACCAATATCTAGTAATGGCGCTGTGGTCACTACCATAAGTGATATAGGTTCAAACTATACCCAGTCTGTTCAAACTCAGCATTTATCTTCCGTGTCAAAAGAAGGCAATACAAACAATCATATTATAAATAACACAGAATCAACATTGATGAAATACATAACGATACCGGTAACAAAGTCACTTACACAACGAACTCAAGAAAGTACCCAAACAGAGACTTTAGAATTTGTTACTCCTGCATTAACTCCTTCAACTGAAATCACGTCACAGTTTCATATATCACCTCGTATTGATATTTTAAAGAATTCCATTGTTTCAAATATTCATATTTTAAGCCCACAAAGTAGTAAAGTTATATTGAACCGTTATACTAAGAGGAAAGCCGATGGCAAAACAACCATAATAAATTCACAAATAAAATCAATCCAACTCAATAATCGCATCAAAGCAATCAAACAAATCAAAGAAAAACCATATCCTAATGAGGTATCTTTAGCACCTTTCTGGCGCAAACCAAAATTTAATATAGATAATAACAGTATTTTTGAAATCAATTCAAAACTAACAAATATGATGGCTAAAATCAAATCTAACACATTAAACAATAACAAATCTAAAACTTTTATAAATAAAATGCAAAAACAACTGTCTTTAAAGGACAATTCCATACTTTATGCCAAACAAAATCAAATTGTTGCAAGTACAAGGAAATATATTGATGAAAAGATAAAATTTTCACGTGCCTTAAATGAAGATAATCAAATGACACCCACGTATAACAGTGAAAGTAACAAAATTGCACACACAAAACCTATAAATTTTATTGATACTAATTTAAAAGAGAAAACAAGTATAGACATTTATAGTTCACGCATAAACAGACATCATAACAAAATACTTCCCAAACGTAAAGTTATCAAAACTGTAAAATACAATACTTATCAACCGGTGATTAATGATGATTTATACAATCTAAAGCATAACTCACAAAAAACAACTAGTCCACTTCCTCGACCTAATATACCATGTGCTGTTTTAAAAACAATAAGGCATAAATTTAATTCGTCTTTTGAATTTTTACAGGTTTTGAAAAGTGCAAATTGTAGTCTGGAAAATCTGACAATCCACTATAATGCTAAAAAAATCACGAATTCATCAATAAAGGCAAACGTACATAAGAAAATAAAAATAAGTACACATCTTAGTAAAAATAAACAACTTAATGTAAAAATATCAAATAAGATGTTTACTAAGTTAGTTTCTAAAGAAACACTATTTAAACCGTTTGAAAAAACTAAATTGTTTCCTGTAAAGACAATGATGGTAAAATCACCAAAAAGACCCTCAGGTTTGGTGAGAAGGATAAATATAGGTAATAGAAAACAAATAATGTCCATGAATACACATGACTTTTTTTCCCAACATCATCAGTTAGAAACTCCAAGTCAGGACCGCTATAGACATATGTTACAAAAGCAATATTTTAGATCAATAACACCACTTCCAAGACACCATTCTTTGATACCTAGATTTGAGGCTTTCGAGATATCTGCACCAAAACTAAACAACCCTAAAAGTTATTTCTTACGTGCTCAGAACTCGGAGGTCGTGCTCCCTGATACATATAACCCTCATAGTAATAAAATACCTAATTGGCAACAGAATATTGGTGAATTACATGCTGCACTAGAAAATAATCCATTCCATTTACTGCATAGACAAATGAAGATGATAACAAACGATGTATTAAGTCGACCATTTGAACAAGTAAAACAAGAATGGAGACCAAAAAAATTTGAATGGAAATCTGGTTCAAATAATATGAAATTGTGGGGCCCTTTCGAGACTATGCAAGTGACAAGGACCCCACATTACTATGACAGCAACCCGCAGCCCTTGACACCGTTTCCAGATAAACTTATTCTACTACAATCGAAATATAGACCATATCCGGCTGTAATAAACCCTACACCTAAACTGGCTCCTACACTCAGGAGACCATCTCGAAACCGAAGAACTATATTCTTTTTGAGCCCAACGGTTTCTTATAGCCTAGAACACTATGAAAAGTTTTTTAAATCGAATTAAAAACTTAGTACCTACGATCATTATTTTATATTACGATATTATTGAGTTTCTTTTTTTTGTTTTTAAGGTGATTTATAACATTTTAATTTCGTATGTAAGTGTCGACTGTTTTAGTTATCACTTTTTTAAAGTACCAATCCTTTCTGATCTTGGTTTTTTTATATTCAGGTTACGAACTGGTGGCTAGATGACATGTACCTGAAGGTACGGTTGCCACTACCAATCAACTCTAACCCAGGGATGGTGTTTCCTCGCCGACACTTTGCGAAGATGGAAGAGGTGGCTGATCTTGGAGCTTTGTTTATCGATGATATACTTGATTACAAAGAAATGCTGGACCGGTAAATAATTTAAAACCAAAACGAAATTAATATTAAATCACTTGGTAATTGCTTCAACTTTTGAACTTTTATTTTGCATATTTCAGAGGAGAGCTTCCTTTAGAACGGGCAACAAGTCGTGAAAAGGGTCAACCATTGTGTATGGAGCAGTTTTATCGCTTATTGGGTGTATGTCGTATACCAGAAGTCGGGAAAGACAGACTGGAGTTACCACAATTCAATGGCAATGCTGAAGAACAAGAAGAACTTATTGTAGTCGCTTGCAGGAATTATGTAAGTAAATTTGAACATTATTGGTATTTATAATCCTACTGTTTATGTTCATAATCATTATCGGTAAAAATACATTGATTATGAGAATATATACAAATATTGAAATGTTAAAGCAATTCATAATAATATGTCAAATTTGATAGGATCTGTTCCTATAGAATAGTTTATAGGTCTTGAAACTAAGATATACAAATAAGAGGTCTTGGAAAGTTTAGACAAGTAAAGTAAGAGTAGAAAAGAAAGAAGTTGGAGTAAGCCATATACTTTTTTTTAAAGTCCGCTCAAGCACGGCGGCTTTTACGTCCATTGCCGGGTGTATCTGGTATGCACTAGAAGGTATTTCCAGTGGCGATACCTTCTTTAGTGGGATAAGCCACATACCTAGGTAAAATGCTTATAGTGGTTACAAAGTAAAGGTAATAGAACTTATTGAAGACATATTTCAGTTCTACCCGATACCTGTAAAAGCAACAGACCGAGGGCGACTCACTCCAGGGGAGATTCAAGCGCAACTACTTCATGCAATGGTTGATGCAGCTGGGGCTCCACCAGCACCCAGAGTTGGATTGCTCACTTCTATGAGTCGAGATCAGTGGGCGAGAGCTAGAGAACATTTAATAAAGGGTAAGGGGTTCAAGATTATTTTCTCTTTAATTCTGGGCAAAAGATTGACTTTTTTATTTTATAACACACCTATTATATTCTGATCACAGATGAAATGAATCGTATGAACTTGGAACTGATATCCCGCGCGCTATGTATCTTGTGTTTGGACGAAGCCGGAGGAGATCGCGCAGACTTAGACCCTGAGACAAATGCCATGCTAAGGGCTATGCATGGAGCAGGCACTCAACATCATTCCGCCAACCGGTGGTTTGATAAGACTGTACAGGTAAGTGAAGGGACCTGTTGGTGTGCGCCTAGCTTGAAATCAGCACGCAATTGTCAGATCTGTAAGTATTTCGTTCTTTGCAGTTGATAATATCATCAGACGGCACAGTAGGCATGTGCTACGAGCACAGTGCCGCTGAAGGAGTCGCCGTGGTTCGTTTGGCAGAGCGAGCCCTTGCCAGGGCTGAGGTGGCCGACCGTCCAGCACCGCCACCGGCCTTGCTGCCCGCCCCACAGGCCATGAAGTGGAACATAGTACCAGATATTCATAGGAACATTGAGCAGGCTGCAAGAGATCTAGACAGGTAATACTCGTACTAATTTACTTTATCTAGCGAAATATATAAGGTTCGGTTTTCATAAACTGACATGATTTTATTTTTCTACTAGCGAACGCCCGTGGCTTTGCCCGCTTGACAAATTATATACACAAAAACCTTCCTCGAGAACCAATCTACTCGGACGGAAGCGACTTTGTTTTATTATAATTATGTAGTGATAATATTATATTGTTCCCCAGAGCGATATCAGACCTGGACTTCAAGATATACACGTACAGCGGCTACGGACGGGAGTTCATGAAATCTTGCCGCACCAGCCCTGACGTGTACATCCAGCTCGCCATTCAGTACTCTTACTACAAGTTAGCACACCTTTATTTACTTACCTACTCATTCCACTGATATAAAGTACAGAGGAGTCTTTAATGTTTTGCCACGTTTCTCTAGATATACTATTGATCTAAAAAAAGGCGGAGTCTTTTACAGTATATTTATGTCTCTGCCTGCACGGGGAAAAGCGTGTGTCAGTTCTCAGAACTAGTTGTTCTTAATATTAGACTACATGGCGTTGCATGCAAATGTTCTGACATAATTTACTTGGTTTGCAGGATGTACGGGTATCTAGTAACGACATATGAATCAGCCTCCCTCCGACGGTTCCGTCAAGGTCGTGTTGACAACATCAGGTCAGCTCACGGCGCGGCCCTGGCGTGGGCTGCGGCGATGTGCACCGCAGAAACTTCGCCTCTCAACGATGGCACCGACGAAGGACAGAAGAAGGTCTCTTTCAATTTATATGGGGTGAGGATCTGCATTATAGTGTGGGTTTAAAAATTTAATACTTAGTATAATAATATACTCCATATGTGCTAGATACACATAAATACATACACTCACGCTCATATTCCCGAAGGGATAGGCAGAGATCCATTACAAACTCACGTTTTGTTAGTAGTTTTGTTGGTCCCATGTATTATGGAGTAAGCATCGTTGCCGTTATCGGGCACTAACAGTTAACACATAACGTTTTTACACGTGCTCTAGTATTGTCCTTCACAAATCACTCTTGCGGTAGTGTGGGAAGTCTTTAACAGCTGGTTTTGATGCTGAAGCTGATGAAGCAAATGGTATCAGGCCACATATTGTAGGAGTCGAAAGACTATAGGGGCGTCATTTCGTTCAGATTTCAGCGACATTGACAAAAGCGAAGCCGTTTCGAGTGTACAAAGTTAGTGCAGACATTGGCAAGGCTTTTGGATTAAGGGGGAGGAAAGAGACCATGCTGAAGTGTGACCTCTCTGTGAACATCCATGCTTAAAAAAATACCACACCCAACGCGATTACACTGTATAAATTTGTATTTTCGATAGTAGTGATAAAGATTTTTTTTTATTGAACGGTCGGCCCTTAACGTGTATGATCTATATTTAATCTGAACCTACATTCCAAAAGCCAGGACAAAAGACCGTTGATTTACATTGGACGATCACTGCTTATCAAAAGATCGGCAGCATTTAATGAGAATGCTATTTTACGAGTCAGTAATTTTCTGAACTAATACTCTGTCTTTACTCTAAAACACAATATGAACTGCAGGAACAAAAGAAGTTAGAACTATTTGAGGAAGCAGCTCGCAAGCAGACCTCCATCATGGAGTCCAACATCCTCGGCAAGGGTATCGACAACCATCTGCTGGGTCTGCGGGAGATGGCGCGGGAGACCCTGGGGGAACTGCCGCCGGTGTTCAGTGATGCCACTTATAAGCAAATGATTGAATTCAAAATGAGTACCAGTCAGGTTAGTTTAACACAATAATTACGCGTTTTTCTCCAAAGTTGCTATTCGTTTGATCCCATGTAATAGAGTTATAGTTTGTGTAACAATGAAATATAAATTTATGGTGCATTTTTGTAAGCCATTCGAGGGTACCTACCCAGTACGCCAGGCAATGGGAATTGGTGTGTAAATCACGAATAATGTGAATTTTATCAGAGCCTCGCCCGTTTATGAACAAGTGCACCACGAGCCAAGCGCGAACTGGACCACAGAGAAAACCTTTCAAATTCATTCATATCAGACCTACGGAGTTATCGAATACCAGATGTTTAATCACCTATTGTTGTTGTTAATCGCTTTATCAATCAACAAGTAATATAAAATGACTGCTTCTAACATACTCGTAGGTGACCACAACAACAGACGGTACCTACATGGGCTACGGGGCCGTCTGCCCGGACGGTTACGGGTGCTGCTACAATCCCAAGAAGGACTCCATCATCTTCTGCATATCTTCTTTCACATCGTCCAGTATAACCAACACTGAGGCTTACAGGCAGTCGTTGGAGGAAGCCCTGGATTCTATGAAGCTTATGTTCCAAGCTCGGCAAGTTCAAAACTGAGAAAAATATTGTTGATACGAAAAGACGACACGATGAAAATAAGGGTGGTTCAGTGGGTATAACGTCACATTTTAGAGTTGTCAAATTATCAAGTTTAAATTAATTTTATTGAGGCTTGTAGTTCGAATATATATCAGGTACTTATAAATTATAATATAAAATCGTAATAAGTAAGAATTAAGTTGACATAGAGTTGGTAAAATGTTTGATACTAAAAATATACCAGAAAAATGGAGGACGTTCGGAAAAAAAATACTTTGCATTATGCGTTGCAAAATAAATATGCAATTGGTATTATTTTACGGGTTTATACGGGATATGAGAGTTTATTTATCTGCATAAGAGATGGTTTTATACCACTTTAAAAATGAGGGTTTAAATTGCTTAGGAACCTATTATGCAGGTTATATTATCATTAAATAAATACTTATTTATATCTATTTTTAAACAAAAAAAAATCTGTCTCATTAATATTAATATATCAAAAGTACGGATTTGATCTGGAATGTTAGAAATTTATATAATTATTATTTAATTTTATAACTTCTCAATAATTGAAAAATTTAATACAATTGTTTTCTTTATAAAATTATATTAATGCTATTAGCATTTCTGTTAAATAAATGATATTATTATTATTATAGTAAATAATTAACGCACATCAGGTAATGTAACTGGTACATATCAATGTAACTATAGAATAAATTAACGGTTTTAATAATAAAAATAAAAAATTTATAAAAATATTGTATTCGTATTGTAAAATCAAATGGCAAATCGTAGTTTATCAACAATTGTTTGATATTTGCCAGAATGGTACTGCATTTAAGGAGGTTCTTATTTGGCGTTATGAATAGTTAAGAGTGATTAAAGCATACATAAAGGTATGTACAATTGAGAGGTCGGTATAATATACCTAGTAGTATAAATATACATTTAAACATATCGCATTAGAAATTGCACTTGAGCTCGTAATGCACGATAGTCGTCCAAATAATGTAAATACTCTAAGCATGATATTGTTGTACTCGTGAGAACATCTCTATCATTAAATTATGGTTATGTATTTCGAAAAATAATAGTATAAATTATATTTATTTATACTTTGTGTAATAATAATAATAGGTATATATATTATGAGAAAAAGCGGCCATCCTATGTTACATTAGTGTGTATAAATACACAATAATCCTTAAATATAGGATTGAGAATTATTTACAAATTATGATTTATTTATAATTTTGGACATACTTGAAGTTATGTACATAGATATTTTTAACTCGTTTAATATTTATTCGGCTAAAGTCGATTAACATTTTTATATAAACCATAAGAATTTATATGTGATAATTATTAAAATATGCCGTTTTTAGTCTTATTCTATTTTAAAGTGACTTAGCCACTGTTTAATGTATCTTAATTCATATTATCGAAATGTTTTATAATCTACTTGATTGCCAACGTTACTTACTATTTCATTAATTATTGTTTTAAATGTAGATATTTATAATTATCTCTAAAAAGACAAAAACAATTTATAAATGTCTGGTATAACTAGTGAAGTAGAAACTTGAAATACATTTACACTAATAATTGTAATTATATGTATACTACGATATTATGATATAAATTATTAAAAAAAAAATTACTTACTAGGAAAAAAAAATTAACACTATGTTTAGTAAAACACTGCTTACTTTATTAATACACGAAACTTAGTAACATATATTTTAAATATAAACACAATCAGTGGTAAAATTAAATTACTATAATAAAATAAGTATTCAAAGAAAAGACATTGATATCTCACTATTTGAGTTGACAACGCCTTTGAAGGGCATGCAGTTGTCAATTCAATATAATTATAAAATGAAGTGAGTCAATTGAAATTACTGATGTTTTGTAATTTTTTAAACTTTTACTATACTTTCATCGATACCAGAATATTTTAGACATATTGTTGTTTAGTAAATTCGACGAATAGTATGTAGACACTAAAAAACTATTGTGTCTTACTCACTCTTTTATTTTGTAGTCAAATCCTGTTTTAAATTGAGTGCAATTATCCACGCATAGATATGAGCACACAAGTGTAGTATTAGACTTCAGGTATCATTATTATTTGCATACTTGTATACGAGTACTTAGTTACTTTATGGAAATGTTAATCAATTATTGTTAATATTAAGTGTAATAAATGTCAATGCTGTGGTGATAACATAATACTTAGACTTGTAAACTATGTGCAATGTAAAGTAGATATTTTATAAATATTATTATTATTATTTATAACCTATACTTAGGCTGTTGCTGTTTCGCTTTTGACGTATTTATCTTTGTTAAAATATTATTATATTTAATTGTTCTAAAACTTATTAGTTTTACTACTGTTATTATAATTTTAATTTAATACTTACATGTGTATTAGTGTTTAAGGAGATTATCATAATTTAAAAAAAAGTATCTATACTACACATATCAAAATGTCGACATCATGTAAGACTAGACCCTGAATATCAAAAACATATTAATGTTTAGAAATTAAGTTCAGAATTAAAGTATAAATATAATTATCAATTTATAGTAGGTATTATATTATATATTATAAATAGGTATTATACTGTAAGATTTATATTGTAATTATTAAGGTAATTGTAACATATCAAAATGTCGACATCATGTAAGATATGACCATGAATATCAAAAACATATCAATGTTTAGAAATTAAGTTCAGAATTAAAGTATAAATGTAATTATTATTTTATAGTATTATATATATAAATATGTATTATACTGTAAGATTTATATTATCATTACTATGGAAATGTATACATATCAAATGTCAACATCATGTAAGACATGACCATGAATATCAAAAACATATCAATGTTTAGAAATTAAATATATATACATATATAATTATCAATTTATCGTATTATATAAATAGGTATTATACTGTAAGATTTATATACATTGTAGGTACATACCTATCTATAAATCTTGCCTGCGTTTAGTGTGGTATTTATTTTTTGACACAGAGGCCACACAGGTGGCCAAGGTCCGCCGGGCGCCTCTGAAAATATCTTCTGGTGCATACCAAGGACGCCCGCGACAATGGGCATAGAAGCGGCCTCAGTCGCGTAATTTAAAAAAGTGGTATGTTTTGATCTCTCAATTTAATGGATGTGAGGGATGATAACTAAATAAATACATAATCATTGTAATATTGGAGACTATTATATTTCGTAGGTGTTAACATTACGTAGGTATTGTACTATACGTCTGAAATTTATCATAAATAAGGAAAACAAACGCATATCACTTGCTAATCAAGACAAAAATTAAAACGCCATTAAAATGATAGTGGCATAGAACGCCCTACCTGCGCACGTGTCTCCTCCCACATATAACCCTGGGTTCTTTAAGCGAAGCGTGAAGAGGCACATCAGTTGGTCGTCAAGTTGAGGGCCACTCTCTATAGTATTGTGTGCTGTGAGAGTGGCCCACAATCGCTAAACGTCGTCACGACTTACCATCAGGCGGGCGACGTCAATTTGACGTACCTGATATAATAATAAAAAAAAAGAAAAAAATGTTGTTGAATTTCTGTTGTTAAATGACTGTACCTATCGGTGTCGTGATCGGTATACTGGTATAGTAGTGTATTGGTTTTCAACCCTGGAGATTGGTTTATCCTTTTGTTTCGGAGTTTGGGTATTTTCTATGTATGTATAATATGTATGTATTTATAAACATATAAGTATGTTTATCAGTAATTGTCTAGATAACACAAGCTTAAATATAGCTTTGAGCTAGATGCATAATTTATATTAGTCACAGGCATTAAAAATTCAACAACATATTACCTTTATTAAATATTAAAGTTCAAAATTAATGATAGTTTAACACATAGTTAAACTATCATTAATATTCGTAGGTATATATGACGGTATAATCAACATAATTATAACTACCAACATTTCTTAATTGTCTGGTTTTAAAAATAAAAATACATTTTACTTACTTTAAAAACCAGTTATAAGATTGTTACGTTTTTCTAAACATAGCATGATTTTTTACAATTTTTTGTAGGGAAATGCCATTTTTAAACTTCGGTTAAAATACCTAATAATATAAACAAACCACTTAAAGTTTATTCTTTTTGTATAATGATTGAGGAAAAATACCATACCTACGTTTTATAAACATAAATAGAAAAAATAAAATATATTTGAGTTGGAAATTCATTCCAGATGTCAACAGGACACAGAATTTACATTCCGGTAAATATTGTGAATATGACGTATCTCTATATATAAAAATGAATCCTTATTTCCCTTGTTCACGACATCACGCGTGAACGGCTGGACCGATTTCGCTTATTCTTCTTTTGTTGTGTTCGTAATTATCAGGAGAAGGATCTTATGGAAGAAAAAAAAAGTTATGCGGAACATTAGAAAAATGAATGCGGTACGAAGTTCGCCGAAATGTTTTGTTTGATTTTGCTACTAGACTACACATTCAGTTTTAGGGTTCCGTTCATGTCCGTTCGTCCGTCCTCTGCTTGACTCCTAAACGCATAAGCATAAGGTATGTATACTAAACCGACAGTGTTGCAAAAATTTTTGGGGAAAACGTAAACTCTTACACGTAAAGTGGGGATGATATTATTTTTCTCGCGTCTACCTCTCCCCCCCCCCCCCCCCCCCTCCTCTAAAATAGAAATGGCTTTATTTTTTAATTCCGCGGTCCAAGGGCCGCGGCCGCTCTAACGTCCGTTGTCGGGCGTCTCTGGTTACAAGCAGGTATGTCCAGGGGCGCCCGGCGGAATTGAAATGGCTAGCGTGAAGAAACTGAAAAAAATTATGACGGTAGTCCATGTAATAAACTTTGAAAGAAAACTATAACGGATACGGAAGAGTTATAGAGGCTTTTATGGGTAACTACGGAACCCTCGGCTCGACACACACTTGCTCGGTTTTTTATTGTTATCTATTACAAGTTCAGTAGGTAATTTATTTATTTATTTATTTATCAATACATACATGTATCATTACAGGATACCCTAATTCGATACTGTAGCCTCTATTAAAAGAAAACACACACACACACTATACTAATTCAATTTTACATTAATAACATATAAGTGGTAGCCTTTATGACTAACCCTACCCCGGTGACAACTCACGTCTGTAGCATATGACCAGTAATGCCATCCTTGTGAACTCACTCTTAGCACAACAGAACAGATCCACCTCCGCAGCTATCACGTTCAGCGTGCGTATGGCGCCTCGCCTACCAGATTAGTTCTGCCTCGCGGCACCACAAGAAGTGGTGGCTTCCTTCGTCGCCTCACATACCCATCCGGCACACAAAAGCCTAGCAGTCCTAATATAATACTATTAACCACTTTCCCCCTAAGTACTTCGAACAAATATGTGGTTAGAGTTAAACTTCTACGTACTTCTAGTTCATTATACCCAACCATCCCTAAAACAAATAGTGTTGGATACATTAATGGGTAGAATGGGTACACTCCATAATGGCGCAAATAAAGAAACCTTACATATTTGTTCTGTACTCTCTCCAGCATAAGCCTGCATCTATTTTTATTAATAGTGTTTAAGTTTTACTATATGTAGGTATATGTTCTATAATTACTATATTCAGTTTATTCCATTACTTTTCTTTTCAGAACTTTTCCATCTTTCTTTTCATAATATATGCCAATACCTATCCACTGTTTACTTCACTTCTATCTACTTATGTCCATCCAAAGGTTGCCTGTAAGAGATCACTCTTAGTGATAAGGCCGCCATTTGTACATACTATTTAAATATTAAGTTTCTGTTTCATTTGTATTTTTGTATTGGTGTACAATAAAGTATAATCTAATCTAAGCCTGTACTTAATATCATGCGGTGACCAGATGACTGCGTTAAATTCAAGCTTACTCCTAACCAAAGCGTTGTATAATGCTGCAATTGCCGATACATTTCGAAATCCCTGCGCCATCCTAAGGATAAATCCCAAGTTCCTATACGCTGCCTTGCAGATGTTAACGATATGCTCCTTATAAGTCAAAGTCGTGTCAATATTTAGTCCAAGATCTTTAACATTTGCGACTCCAGTCAATGGAGCTCCATCAACATGATAATTATGTAGTACAGGAGTATGGGCTCTAGTAAAAGAAATTACAGCATATTTTGAGGTGTTAAATTGTAAGAGGTTTGATTTGCTCCAGGCTACCACCCTGTCAATATCCATCTGTAACCTCATACAATCGTCCAGGTTTCTTATAGGCAACGAGAGCTTAAGGTCGTCCGCGAACAGCAGACATTGGGCATCCTTTACCACGTTTGGTAGGTCGTTAATCATCATAATGAATTGGAGAGCCCCCCCCCCCCCCCCCCCCATCTATCACCGGAACCACCTGAGCCATGTAACACATCAAATTACTGGTCGTGCTTCTTGCCGGTCAAAATCCGTGCTGGGCATCCGTTAATTGAGCACTCACCTGTTGGTACAGACTCCTGTGAATAGTAGCCTCAAACACCTTTGCTGGAGCAGATAGTACTGCTACTGGTCTATAGTCTGAGACTTCCTTCCCCCCGCGGCCCTTCGGTACGGGCACAACCCTAGTTACCTTCCATTTATCCGGAAATACACCCTCCCTTAAACATATATTATATAAATATAAAAGTGGCTGAGCTAGTACCGACCTGCAATCCTTGAAGATATAGGGTGGGATACCATCCGGACCTACGGACCTTTTTGGCTTCAATTTCTGGAGGGCAGTGCGCACGTCGTCGAGTTGCAGCTCGTCAATGTGGACTCGGGCTCCACCGTTATAGCCACCTGCTCTTTCTATTGCCGCTTCCACACACAATTTTGCGCGTTCGGGAGAGTAAACCGAATAAAAATACCCAGCAAACTCGTTTACACACTGTTCCTCAGTCAACTCTTCGCCATCCCTGAAAACCAGTTTAGAACCTCTATCACCTCTCTTAGATTTGGCATAATTCCAGAAAGATTTAGGATTTGTCCTCAAGTCGTTCTCAACCCTATGCTGGTACTGCTCATGTGCAGCTGCTATTTCCCGCTTGACGTTCGACCTACACCGGGAAAATGCTTCATAATCTGACGGTAAGCCACTCCTCTTAAATTGTTTATGAAGAGCCGACTTTAATCGTATATCACAAATGATGTCGGCAGTGTACCACTCAGGGTAACTATACCCTAAGGTTACCCGATTTCGCCTTTTATATGGAACGCAGTCATCTATTAGTTTGTTAATAGTATTATAGAAAAACAATAAACTATTTTCTAGGTTCAAGTCTTACATCGGACCCCAGTCCACCTGCGCTATTTGGTTATACAACGACACAATATAGTCATCTTCATCGTCACTTATATCATCGGCATTAAAGCCGTTACACTTCGTACTCATTTGTAGTCGTATTTGTAGTTATTAAAATTTATAAAATACAAGAAACGCGTCCGCTCTACTTGACGTAAGCTAAAATCTTAATAATAAATGAATAATAAATCTTAATAATAAATAAAAATAATAATATGGCAGCAATTAATAAGCTAATGGAGGTTATTACTTTACCATATTCATTTTAAGTTTAGTGCATATATATTTTATGATCATAAATATTCCTGAATTATTGAAATTTATATTATTATTGTTTTTTATTTCTATTAAGTATTTGTTATATTTATTAATAGGTACTACATGTATAGTGACTCGTGTTCACAAATTGTATTCACATAGTTGTGTTTAGTGCCACAGTTTATAGTCTATGTGCCCTATAGATCTAGAGCCTAGATACTTAGTAGTATTTACTCGTTACTTCCAAAATAAATTGTGTCTAAATGTTTCTGTATAGGTACCATATTAAAAAGTTTGTTTTGTACCGTCAGCGTCTGTGTATACGCGCATTAAGTTTAAAACCAAAATTATGGATATATATAACTGCTTATAATATAAAATAGTGCGGTCGGGGGACCCCCGTCAGGAACGAAGTTCTTTACGCAACTGCAACGCAATCCAATCTGGGTTTGCGTTACTTTTCGTTTTACAAACGACGCCGACGCTAAATTAAAAAAAGCGGACCATATTTTGGCTTTTGCGGACCACCGGTTGGGAACCACTGATAAGCGTAACGTGACGATTTCTACTAAATCGCACTACCCATAAGCCGCGTTAGAGAACTTCGTTCCAATATGCTAATTTTCGTCGTAATTAAGAATCCTTGAATCTCATAATAAAATTACTCATTACAAAACTAAAACCCATATATAAGTTCAACTCCAATGAGTGACTTTTTAAATACATCCAATACTCTTGAGTGTTTTCATAAAATTATCAATAATCTCAATGAAACTTGCCAATTAAAGTGTTATGTGATTAGAAAATTTAGTCGACGTCAAACTGTTGTAAACTTGTTAAAATCAATGTAAATTAACTATATGTGTACTTATGGTGTATGCCTGTTTCGCTTTGGGTTTAGAATAACGGTGCCGTCATATAGCGACCGTTCGACCGTACCACAGCAGTATAACACGCGTTATGACATCTGAACCGGATCTGGCCTATACTATTTATATGGTAACGAACACACTGGTCATTCACCACGCTGTTTCACGCGTCCCCGCACCAGACTCGCGTGTTCCCATGCTGTCCCACGCGTACGACGCTGTCACACACGTTTAAAGTGTCATAGCGCGTAGATAACGTAATCGTCAGACGTCGTAAGACGTAGGACCAGTGTGTCGCTGTTTCTCACGTCGCATAGCCAACGTCGTGTGTGAAGGCACAGTCTGTTTCAAGCCTAATTCACCGCTATTCTACGGCCGCTATAAGTCGGCACTGTTATCCTAGGAAACCAAAGTATTTATGTAGAAAAGCTGTTACTCGTAAGGACACTGGTAAATAATAATAGCAGTAAATCAAGTATGACTTTATTTTTCATTTTAATGAAGCAAAACAACTACTTTTTTATTGCAAAGATTTACACACTCACATACATTTAGATTTTCGATAGGTACGTTTAGAGTTTGCTCTCCAAACAGTGTGTAGGCGCGGTAATCCACAGAACAAGAAGTAATTAATACTTACTATTCTTACTTCTCTGGACAAGCACACGATGCAATTGGCTAATATAATAGTAATAATAATATAATAGTCTATTACAGTTCTAATGCCATTGGTCAAAAACTAAATTAGATATTATATTTTATAATATAACACATAAATATCCATTTATCTGACCTCAATATGAGACCAATTACATGTTAGGAGATTACTAGTTCAAGGCAATAAATGGGTTCCGAGTGGCCAACCACACGGTTGGCCACTCGCAACCCATTATACTACGAAAACTTTTAAATTTTACAACAGCCGGGCTATTGCAACACAATTTCAATTAGCTATATTATATTGTTACGATTGAAATAAAACACTTGGTCCCCTATATACTTAATTTACTGTTGTTACCGGATATCTAGTTAGTGTGTAAGTATATGTCAATTGAATGTTGCTCTCAATAAATTTTCCATTAGGAAAATAATCTTTTATTACCTCTCAGTACTGAGTTGAATATATTAGACTGCATTGACACATTGCAAAGGTTAAACAACATCTAGTCAGGCCGTTCTTAGGATGGGTGACCATTTCTTAAGAAACTGAGACCCCTCCGTGCCTTAGAGAGCACTTTAAGCCGTCGGTCCCGGTTGACATACGAACATCTATGGCAGTCGTTAGTGGTAGTTGGAGCCCTAAATAAAAAAATCCGACCGGTCTAATTACAGAGTTTCGATATCGCCCATGGGTTGTGAAGGTCAGATGGCAGTCGCTTCACTGAAAATATCGAAGTTCAGGCGAACCGCAGTTAGACTGGAAAGCCGATCCCAACTGAGTTGGAAAAGGCTCCGTGAATGATGAATGATGATTATTTAGGCTGCATTATCAAGAGAATGGCGTCAAAATAATTAATTCAACTTTACCCACAAGTTAAATTGTACCTGTTGGTCAACGTTCGAGGCTGATGATAATCAATTTATTATTCTATTTAGTGGTATGTAACAACTGTCCTGGCTTTTGGATTTTTGGTTTCAGCTCCAGAGTGTAAAGTATAATGAATTTTCTCGTGCGGAAATGGCAGTAGGTTTGCCTCCTATGATGTGACTTACTTTTGACGTAAGGTCCTAAGTCTCCTAGATGGGGCAGTGTGCGTCCACAGTGCGTCGCCATTCCGAATGTCCCCTTTCCTTCCCCTACCCTCTCTTCAGAATGCATTATTACCAATGAAGGACAACCTTGACATCCTTGGCATGTTCGTCGAGAGCTCAATAATAAAAACTACATCGAAAGATGTATAGGGCTAGCTTCGCGGAAACTAGGAATACTGAATAAGGTAAAGAGATTCTTTACACCGGACCAGAGGTGTCTGCTGTACAAGACGCAGATTAGACCCTGCGTCGAATACTGCTCTCACCTCTGGGACGGCTCCGCGAAGTATCTGCTGGACGCTCTCGACGCTATGCAGCGACGGGCTGTCCGTATTATAGATTGTCCGGAGGTAACGGGAAGCCTTGAGCCGCTAGCTCAGCGCCGAACAATAGCTTCCTTGGCCGCATTCTACCGTATTTACCACGGCCAGTGTTCTGAAGAGCTCTTCAATCTGATCCCACCCTCTTCCTTCCGATCCCGAACAACGCGTGCCGGGCAGAGATGCCACTCCCACACAGTGGACAGCATGTTCGTGAGAACCGAGCGTTTTAAACGTTCGTTTTTCTACCGAACGATAGTGGCCTGGAACGCCCTGCCTGTGCACGTGTTTCCTCCCACATTTAATCCTGGGTTCTTTAAGCGGAGCGTGAAGAGGCACATCAGTAGGTCGTCAAGTTGAGGACCACTCTCTATAGTATTGTGTGCTGTGAGAGTGGCCCACAATCGCTAGACGTCGTCACGACTTACAACCAGGCGGGCGGCGTAAAGTCCGCCGGGCGCCCCTGGATATACGTTTTGCTTGTAACCAGAGACGCCCGGCAACGGACGTTAGAGCGGCCGCGGCCTTGAAAAAAAAAAAAAAAAGGCGGGCGGCGTCAATTTGGCGAACACAATATAAAAAAAAAAAAAAAAAAGATCTTGAGCTTAGCGCTTTATTTCATTCCAAGTCTTCCCTAATGCCTTCACTTCTGCAGTAATAGTCCGCCGCTAGGTCTGTTTCAGGCGACCACTTTTGCACTTTCCTTGGAAGTTCCAAGCTTGCCTCGGGATGTTATTCTAGTCCCTTCGGAGAGTATGGCCAACCCCTCTCCACTAGCGGTGTTTATTTTCTAGGGCCAGTATATGCCGAGAATCCTGCGAAGGCATCGGTTGATAATAACCTGCAAATGGCGCGCGATGTCTTTTGTGACCTTCCACGTCTCGAATCCGTACAGCAATACGGTTTTCACATTGGACTGGAATATCTTGAGCTTAACTCTCCGTGTCAATTTACGTGATTGCCATACGGGGCGGAGCTGTGCGAAGGTTGCTCGAGCTTTGGCGATCCTAGAAGCGATGTCCTCTTCCGTTCCTCCAGTCACTAATGCGGAACCAAGTAAACTACAGGCAAATTGCAATTAGTTAAAGTAGGTACCTAACTTAATTAACCTATCATAGCATACCTACCTAGTACCTACATATCAAATAGGCTACTGTTAGGTACCTACGTGGGACCCACAGTGAATGGTGAAATGTGGGCGTATTGAACGCCTATGTCTACCCCTTCCAGACACGTGATTTTGTGTAGGTATTGTTCAATAATAGAACGATATCGAGACAAGAGTGAATTAGGACAACGAGAGCTTTTAATCTGTTCATGGACTTTTGAAAGAGACATTTAATTTTTATATCATTTATTTTAAATTAAAGTTACTCTTAGATATTTTCAACCAACTTCCAAAAAAGGAGGGGCGGGGGTAGAGGTGTATGTTTTTTACCTCATTTATTTGGACTGGGTTGACTGATTTTACCGAAAGTTTCCCACGTGGTCTCATTTCAATTTGGTCACATTTGAAGCCGTTTGCTGTGTCAATTTTGGTATGTATTTTAAAACTACACAATGGATACTTCTTTAAACTTTCGCGTTTTGTACACATTATAAACTTAAGACTAACGGGTCTTTTACGCGATTATTGAGATATATACATACCTCTTTATTACCCGACGTTTTGGCCCTGTTACAAGAGCCGTGGTCACGGGTGGACTGGCTTCAGCACATCGTCGTCTTCGTGAAGTGCGGGTTTGTTCAACTACCCTCACTTCGTTGTCACTAACTATTGTGTTCGGAGAGCCACTACGGCATACCACACTGATAGTATCAGCACGCGGGCGTTCGGTGAGCTGGCGAGTACATTTGCTGATCACCGGATTCCACGACGTCGATAGTCGATATCCATCTTCCCATCGGTCAAAGAACACATCGCAGTAAAAAGTATCCCAACTTTAACAGGGAAGATGGATATCGACGTCGTGGAATCCGGTGATCAGCAAATGTACTCGCCGCCTCACCGAACGCCCGCATGCTGATACTATCAGTGTGGTATGCCGTAGTGGCTCTCCGAACACAATAGTTAGTGACAACGAAGTGAGGGTAGTTGAACAAACCCGCACTTCACGAAGACGACGATGAGCTGAAGCCAGTCCACCCGTGACCACGGCTCTTGTAACAGGGCCGAAACGTCGGGTAATAAAGAGGTATGTATATATCTCAATAATCGCGTAAAAGACCCGTTAGTCTTAAGTTTATAATGTGTACAAAACGCGAAAGTTTAAAGAAGTATTTAGCAAACCGCTACGGGCCGGAATATGCATATAAAATAAAACACCTAGAATTTCTTCGTAAAAAACAAGTGCGGGTGGAAACATCGTTGTGTTTTTTAACTAAGTGTCATGATGCTCATTTGGTACCTGTAGGAGTGCGGTTAAAAGTGCGTCATGACATTCCCCGTGCAGAAGAAATTTTAAACAATGCCAGTGTTCGTCTTCTGAGACAATTAATTCGCAAGTGTCGGTACCAACTGCACGGTGTACAGTGTGAACTATATAACTTGCATATGGATTGTAGTGCGGTGCTATCGGTGAGTGATTTTGATATATGTGACCGCGTAACTTATAACCAAGCGAGTCGTATTCGCGATCTGTGCAGTGCACGTCACAACACGAAGTTTGACAAGTTATGCAACCATCGAAAGAGTAATGCCGGGCAATTAGGATCACTCGAAAACAAGACGGTGATTAATTTGTCAAACACACACATCGATGATGCCACACATAGTGTTCTGGCCAAGGGTTAAACTTTGCTGTAACACCAAAGCGACTTCCCTATGAAAACATTATAAGTAGCATCGAGGAAGTAGTAACGCGCAACAAGTTACCGTCTAACGACGCAGATACACTTAGACAGGATGTTGCCGTTATCTTAAGGAAGGCGAAGCCACCTAGGCCTAATATCACCACGGAAGAACAGCAGGCACTAAAAGAGTTACGTTCTAATACGAATATTTTAGTGCTGAAAGCTGACAAGGGTAATTCTACTGTGGTGATAGACTCGATGGACTACGATGGGAAAATAAAAAACCTACTTAGTGACGCTGCAGTTTACAAACCAGTGACTTATAACCCGACGGCCAGAGTCACCAAACGTATACGTGCGGTTATTAAGGACCACGAGGAACTGTTTGACAAGGATGTGTTTGAGCGTCTACATAGACCTATGGCGGTCCAACCACCAAAGCTATATGGTTTGCCTAAAGTCCATAAGGAGAATGCACCCTTGCGCCCTATTGTGAGTCAAATCAACTCACCAACGTATTATTTGGCGAAACACATAGCCAAGGTACTGCAACCATTAGTAGGTAACACCACATTCTTCGTTAAAGACTCTCGGCATTTTGTGGACATAATCAAGAGTGTGAAAGTGGAACCGGATGAGGTGATGGTGAGTTTCGACGTGGAGTCACTCTTCACCAACGTTCCCGTTCAAGATTGCCTTGAGGTCATCGAGAAGAAACTGAAGGACAGTGGTCTGTCCAACAAATACATTGTTCTACTTAGACATTGCCTAGAGGGTAATTATTTTCTTTATGGTGGACAGCATTACCTCCAAATCGACGGCCATCGAGTGGCCATGGGTAGCCCTGTAGCACCGGTGATGGCAAACATTTGGATGGAACACATTGAAGATTCCATAGACATGCAGTTAGCACAGGTGAAACTGTGGAAGCGATATGTGGATGATGTCTTCTGTATTATGAGAGGGGGCCCAATAGAAGTAGAACAATTTTTAAGCCACTTGAACTCCATACACCGGAACATCCGGTTTACTCGTGAAATGGAGTTGGACAGATCATTGGCTTTTCTCGATGTCAAAGTAACAGTGAGAGGGAGTGGTTCTCTCGGACACACTGTGTACCGCAAACCCACACACACGGACAAGTACCTGAATGCCGGTTCACATCATCATCCGCGACACTTGAGATCCGTTGCGGTGTCGTTGGTAAGTCGAGCCTATGATCTTTGTGACCCTGAACACTCACAGAAAGAGCTCGCTCATGTTCAGGAAGTGTTGAAGCAGAACGGGTATCAGGGACATACACAACACCGTGAAAGGAACAAGGTACAACCCTTGGGAGTAAGCAGAGCACCAGCATTTATGCCGTACGTGAAAGGAGTGACGGACAAAATTGGAACAGTACTACAAAGATACTCCATTAAGACTGTATATAGGCCACACTCCAAAGTCGTAAACCACCTGCGAACCCCTAAAGATACCATTCCTCTACAGACACCAGGTGTTTATAAGGTAGACTGCAAGTAGTGAGTTATTGGGCATTCTACCATGAATGCCCAATAACTCTGTGGGGTAGAATGCCCAATAACTCTGTGGGGTAGAATGCCCAATAACTCTTTGTAAAATCATTTACCTAAGCCAACGTTCCACATTTTAATGCCGTTCAATACACTACCGTTCCGTCAATGGTTAACCAATTTCACTTGCTAGATGATTGCTTTCGTACAGCAAACTAACCCGATGCATGTTTGTTAACTCAGTCACGGTGGGGTAGAATGCCCAATAACTATGTGGGGTAGAATGCCCAATAACTCTTTGTAAAATCATTTACCTAAGCCAACGTTCCACATTTTAATGCCGTTCAATACACTACCGTTCCGTCAATGGTTAACCAATTTCACTTGCTAGATGATTGCTTTCGTACAGCAAACTAACCCGATGCATGTTTGTTAACTCAGTCACGGTGGGGTAGAATGCCCAATAACTATGTGGGGTAGAATGCCCAATAACTCTTTGTAAAATCATTTACCTAAGCCAACGTTCCACATTTTAATGCCGTTCAATACACTACCGTTCCGTCAATGGTTAACCAATTTCACTTGCTAGATGATTGCTTTCGTACAGCAAACTAACCCGATGCATGTTTGTTAACATGAACACGTTAAGATCACATTTTTAAGATAGATAAAGGTGGGACAGAATGCCCAATATCACTTTGGATTGGGAAATAACGTAACTAAACGAATATTCCACATTAATATCATTTGAGCACGCTGTCCCACTGTTCGTACGTTCGCTGAAGCTCCTTGCATGTTCCTTAGGGAACTATTTTGTAGAATCACAATTACGATAAGCTAAAACGTACTTACCATTTTATGTCTTATAATTTGTACATTCTAGAATATAGCGAAAAACGTAAACTTGTTCGTCATGATGATAGTTTTATAAATGCTATAGGATATTAAATTAAAAAACTGAAAACTATATAATAATATTTTTTTTTATTTTTTTTTTACAGTTTTACTTAGTTTAGTTTATTAAAATAATTATAATTTGTTAAGTCTAGGTACTTATATAAGACAGGACAGCACACTTAATTCTAGTTAAATCCAATAGGGGCGGGGCCCCAAGTGATTAGTGACTACGTCCTCGCCGTCCGCCCTGGACCCCAACTTGACCACGGTAACGCAGTGGCAAGTTGGGTGACCGAACGTCCTAGTCTGTACTTGCGATTGGCCAAATTCTTTGAGATTTTGTGTTCCTGATATGGATAACCACGAAGAGACCTCCGGTCCCGACACTGCCCTTTCCCGGGCAGTGTCAACCGACGACATGATGCACGAACTATTGATTCCGATGCCTATCGATTTGGGGGCTCGCGCCGCGCTGCCTAGTTGCAGCGCGATGTCGACGCCCCAAGGAACTGACGCTGCTGGGACTGACGATGGGTCAGCTCCCAGCAGTGTGAAGAAGAAGGGCCGCTCTTCTGCGACGAAGAAGAGGACCCTCGAGGAGAAGGGGGGGCCGCCGCGCGACCGTAGCACCAGCTGCTCCGGGTGGGGGTCCCTCCTCTCCAGCGATTCGGAGGAGGAGGTGCCGGTCAAGACGGTGCGTACGCGTCTCGACGCGTACAGAAGGCGGCCGCCAACTCCTCCTCCGTCCTCGGTCCAACTGTCCCAGCGAAGTCGCCGGGAAATCGGTGGGCCGGCCGCGCGGGAGTTGATGAGCGTTTTTGCCCGCATGAACGCGGCCATGCGGGGCAACAGGAACGTGGCGGGGAGGAAGAAGATTGTGGCTTCACTGGTGGATGAAGCCCAATCTTCCCTCAACAAGCTCCTCGCGCGGAGCGTCACCAAGGAGGAGGCGAGGCTCCGGAAGCAGGTGACGAGCCTGGAGGCGGAGCTCGCTGCTTCCAGAAAGCAGATGGATGACCTGTGGCGGGAGGTCGCTGACTTGACCAAGGTGGTCAAGGCGCCTCCCGGTCCCATGCTGCCGCCTCCTCCTCCGACGGCTGGACCAGCACCGAAGGCAGCGATACCCACGGCGCCCACCACGGCGTCCACCAAGACGCCCACCACGGTGCCCACCACGGCGGCCACCAAGGCGCCCACCACTGCGCCCACCACGGCGCCCACCACGGCGCCCACCACGGCGCCCAACACGGCACCCGGATCGCCGCCACAGCCTGTGCCGACAATGGTACAGGTCCTGACGGCGATCGAGAGGCGCCTCGCGGTCCTGGAGGACCGGGCGTACCGCCCTCCGCTAGCGCGGCCCGCGTTTTCGTACGCGGCGGCTGTTGGCGGTTCTCCCGCTCCGGGACCAAGCGGCACACCCGCTGTCCGCCGCCCCGATCCGCCCCAGTCCGTTTCAGCGTACCGTTTGCCGGCCGAGACCGCGGCCCAGGCGCGGAAGGCCAAGTGGCGCGGCAAGAAGAGCGGCACCCCTGCCGCCTCCTCTTCCTCTAACGCTCCCGCTGCTCCTTTACATCCCTCCGGACGGGAGGGATGGGAGGTAGTGGGGGCCAAGAAGAGGAAGACGAAGGCCGCCAAGAAAGCGGCCAAGAAAGTGGCCAAAGCCGCCGCGGCGAAGGCGCCGAAGAGGCCCCGCGCTCCTCGCTCCACAGCCGTCGTCCTTACGGTGACGACGGAGGGTGTGGAGAGGGGTGTGGGGTACGCTGATGTCCTGAGGACCGTGAAGTCCTCAGTCAACCTCTCAGCCCTCGATATCCAGGGGGGTCTCCGGTGCAAGACGACACGCACCGGGGCTCGCCTCCTCGAGGTCTCCGGCGCCTCCAGCGGCCCTAAAGCTGACGCCCTAGCAGCGCAGCTTAGGGACGCGCTGGACGCAGAAGCCGTCCGCGTCACCAGGCCCACCAAATGCGCTGCATTGCGCATCACGGGTCTGGATGACGCGGCCACGACGGAGGAAGTAATCTCCGCCGTCGTGGAGGCGGGCGGCTGCCCCCGTGACCAGGTGAAGGCTGGAGACATCTCCTTCGGCACCACTGGTCATGGGATGACAGTCGTCCAGTGCCCCGTCGCGGCGGCACTGAAAGTGACGGACGGACGAAGCCTCCTCGTAGGGGGCTTCCTAAAGGCGCAGGTGCACCTCCTTCGTGCCCGGGAAACTAGATGTTTCCGGTGCATGGTGGTGGGGCACGTCGGAGTGCAGTGCACAGCGGAAGTCACCGTGGGCGATCGGTGCTTCCGCTGCAGCCGGCCCGGTCACAAGGCAAGTGCCTGTGATGCCCCGCCTCGCTGCTTTAAATGCGAGGCGGAGGGCAAAACTGCGGACCACCGGGTCGGCAGCACAACCTGCGCCGCCTCGAGGCCAAAGCCTCGTCCGTCCGCTGAGAGCGGTGGGGGTGCCGCTACTGCACGGCCAGATGTTTCTCGGCGGGATGCTGATATGGACGTCCATTAATGTCTGACGCCCATATCCGCATCCTGCAAGTGAATTTGAACCGCTGCCGCGCTGCTCAGGATCTTCTGTACCAGAGCATCCGGCAGTGGTCCATAAACTTGGCCGTGGTCGCCGAGCCGTACTACGTCCACCCGGGAAGCCCGGTGGACGAGGACGGCTCGGCCTGTTTTATCTTCGGGGGGTCCGCTGCAGACAACTCGCGCCTTGCTATCATTGCAAGGGGCCGCGGGTGTGTTGCGGCGGAATATGACGGGTTGGCAGTCGTAGCCACCTACATCTCGCCGACACTGGACGTGACTCAGTTTGAGCTATGGCTCACTGAGCTCGACGTCGTCTTCGCTGCGTGCCGTCCTCGCCCTGTCCTGCTCCTGGGAGACTTCAACGCCTGGAGTGAGGCGTGGGGCTCCCGGGAAACCAGGGACAAGGGGAGGCTTCTTGAGGACTGGACCAGAACACGTGGTCTGGAGGTCCTCAACCGGGGGAATGTCGCCACCTTCTGGCGGCGGGGGACCAGCTCGGTCGTGGACGTATCGTTCGCGACCTCTGCCCTCGCCGCCCGTATTACTGGCTGGCACGTGGAGGAGGGTGAGGAGACGCACTCGGACCATCGGTACATCCGATTCGATGTCGTCCCCCCACCTGACCTCCCACAGCCGGTAGAAAATCCCCCGGATCCGCGTTGGGCACTTCACCATCTGGATCGGGAGGCTCTCCTGGAGGCATCCATCGTGCAGGCCTGGATTCCGGCACCGGACCGGCCTGCCGATGTGGATGCCGAGGCGGAGTGGTTCAGGAGAGCCATGTCGCAAATCTGTGATGCGGCGATGCCTAGGGTTACACCCAGACCGGCAAGGAAGCAGGTGTACTGGTGGTCGCCGGAGATTGCACAGCTGCGCGCAGCATGCATCTCCGCCCGCCGCCAGTACACCAGGTTTCGCCGGAGGCATCGCCGCCCAGACGACGCGGCAACCCGAGAGGCGGAGCTTTATCAGGCTTACAGGGAGGCTAAAGGTAATCTCCAGGAGACAATAAAGCGGGCCAAGACGGCGGCCCGCGAGGAGCTCCTGGAAACCCTGCAGCAGAACCCATGGGGGCGCCCGTACCTACAGGTCAGGGAGAAACTCCGACCTAGGGCGCCCCCACTGACCCAGAGTCTCCAGCCGCAGCAGCTGGAGCGGGTCATGGGCTCCCTGTTTCCGACGAGCGCGGAGGAGCACGTCCCTCCGCGCATGGCTCCGTCTCTGCCCGACGCGGATAGCATCAGTGAAGACGACGTACCCGAAGTCAGGGTGGGGGAGCTAGGTGCGGCAGTACTCCGGCTTAAACGCCGGAAAATCACTGCCCCCGGACCCGACGGCATTCCTGGCCGTGCATGGGTCCTGGCCCTCGAAGAACTCGGGCCTCGACTGATGGGGCTCTTTAGCGCATGCCTCGAAAGGGGCCAGTTTCCCAAGGTGTGGAGGACGGGGAAACTGGTCCTGATTCGTAAGGCGGGGCGGCCGGTGGACTCACCGTCCGGATACCGGCCGATCGTGTTGCTCGACGAGGTGTGTAAGCTCTTTGAGCGAATTATCGCGGAACGCCTCGTCGAGCATCTCTCGACGGTGGGGCCAGACCTGGCGGACAACCAGTACGGTTTCCGTCGGGGACGCTCCACCGTGAGCGCGATCATGCGCGTGAAGAGCCTGACGGAGGAAGCAGTCTCACAGGGCAAGGTGGTGGTGGCGGTGTCTCTTGACATCGCCAACGCGTTCAACACCTTGCCATGGAGCTGCGTTAGGGAGGCGCTCGTGTATCACGAAACGCCTCTCTACCTCCGTCGTATTGTCGGGGCCTATCTCTCTGAGAGGGCCATAGCTTTCCCCAGCTGGCTCGGGCCAGCTCGGCGAGATGTGTCGTGCGGTGTTCCGCAGGGGTCGGTCCTGGGGCCGCTTCTGTGGAACATCGGCTACGACTGGGTGCTGCGGGGTGCGTTGCCTGAGGGCGTCGGCGTAACGTGCTACGCCGACGATACCCTCGTCACGGCGCGGGGTGCAACGTACCAGGAGGCAGCACTCAAGGTCACGACGGGTGTTGCTCAAGTCGTGGGTCGGATACGGCGGCTGGGACTGGAGGTGGCCTTGCACAAGTCCGAGGTTCTGTGTTTTCACAGACCTCGGAACGGTCCACCTGAAGGTTCCAGCATAAATGTGGGAGGCGTTAGCATCGGCATCAAGCCCTCGATGAAGTATCTAGGGATCGTACTTGATAGCCGATGGAACTTCGGACCACATTTCCGAAGTTTGGTCCCCAAGGTGACACAGGCATCGGTCGCGCTTTCGCGACTGATGCCCAACCTAAAGGGACCCAACGCTTCCTGCAGGAGACTGTACCTGGGGATCGTGCGGAGTATGGCCCTATACGGGGCTCCCGTATGGGCGGCGCGGTTGACGGCCAACAACTCAACGCTCCTTAACAGACCGTTGAGGACCTTGGCCGTCAAAATAATAAGGGGCTACCGCACGATCTCCGGAGAGGCTGCATGTCTCCTAGCCGGGACCCCTCCATGGGACCTGGAAGCGAGAGCCCTTGCGTCATTGTTCCAATGGCGCAAGGAGGCGCTGGAGCGGGACCACAGGCCTGCGTCTCGAGAAATCGATGACCGGCGGTCCCAACTCCGCCAGGATCTCATGGAGTCATGGAGGGTGCGACTTGAGCAACCCAAGTGGGGTGCCACCATCATCGCGGCGGTGAGACCGATCATGGACGATTGGCTGCAGAGGCAGCATGGTGACCTCACGTATCGTGCGACGCAGATCGTTACCGGGCATGGATGCTTCGGTAGCTATCTGTTTCGCATCCATCGTGAGGTCACACCCCGGTGTCAACACTGCGAGGTTTCCGACGACGACACCGCACTCCACACGTTGGTGGAGTGCTCAGCGTGGGCGAGTCAGCGCCGGGACCTCGTAGTGGGTCTGGGCGTGGATACCCTCTCGCTGGAGACCATGCTTCAAGCCATGGTCTCCAGCGGGAGTAGGTGGAACGCGGCCGTGTCCTTCTGCGAGCAAGTCGTGCTCGCGAAGGAGGCGGCCGAGAGGGAGAGGGAGCGTGCCCTCCCCGCCGAGTTCCGTAGTCAGCGGCGAGGCCGCCGCAGACTCATCTACGCCCAAGACCATCGACCTCCATGATCGGGGCCTGAGGACGGCGGGATCGCCACCCGTCGTCCTTACAGAAGCAGGCTAGAAGGGTTGCGTGCTGCGGGGCCTTTGCCCCATAGCACGCAACCAGATTCACTCATTGACGCGGGATAAAACCCTACCCCAACGACGCGGGATTCTCATCCCGACCCAACCCCCCGCAGAGACCACAGAGGTGGTCAAAGTCCGCCGGGCGCCACTGGAAATACGTTCTGCTTGTAACCAGAGACGCCCGGCAACGGACGTTAAAGCGGCCGCGGCCTTGGTCGCGGAACTAAAAAAAAAAAAAAAAAAAAAAAAAAAAAGTTAAATCCAATAAGCTAGCAGTCCCGTTATTAGTAGACCTTAGTCCGGTATAACGGGTCTGATCACAAGACATCATGTCACAGGGCTAGTTACGTCACTTTCACACTACATGTAGGATCTCAAATGATATACATCACAAAACTTCGTGTTTAGTGCACATAACATGTGAATATTATTTGCTTATATTATGCTAACTTATAAAAGGTACGTAGCTTATAAAAGGTCTGTAAGAAGAGCGGATTTTCCTGATGCAAGCATATATTTGTGCAATAGGAGATCTCTCCAAACATTGTAGTCATGTACTTAAAAGAAACAGTAAATAAACATTTTTATTTACTAATTTAAAAATTAAAAATATTGGTATGACCCCATGCTCGAGTTGAAATCTTATCTTTTGCAATTACTCTTTTATCATCATCACCAGACAACGCAATTTTTGTTACAGCACATGTAAATAGCTCATGTTTTATTGACTTAAATAAAACATTTGTTTTATGAACAATGTCACCATCATAAAGTGTTTTTTCATAATCAGTAACGTTAAGGTCACGTACAACATTCTTTTTAATACCCTTGGCTTTTTTAATTGTGCTGTGAATGGTGTTGATACAATATAACTTCGATCTCAATCCAACAAATTCGCTTATTATTTTACCAGCCATTTCATCTTTAAACAAGCCTGGTATTTTTTTGTTCTGTATGGGTAAAGTATACACATTATTTTTACAAAAATTGCTGGTGTCAAAGTAAGATAAAAAGTTATTTTTTATGTCTTCATAGAAATCATGGGTTTGTATTTGATACACAAAACTATCTGTATCCGTGTAACACATCCGTATCCTATCCTTGTAAAAAGGTTGCATTACTGAATAGTGAAAATCATACATATGACTTTTTGTTAATTCTAGAACAGCAAAGCCAATATATATTGGTTTGTTCAAAGTTATTTGTTCAGGATTTAACTGCACCGCTACTAGATTTTTAGTGAAAACCGTTGCACTATGGAAATTTGGACGAGCAATAAGGTTTTGTGCGCATTTTCTTCTTTTAGTTATGTTTTTGATATCTCGCCACTGAGAAACTAAATGGACATTAACCCTGTTTTCAATATTTTCTAAAGTTTAAATAAAATACACTATTATTCAAGAGCTTAAAAAAATCTTGTTCGAAAGTTGAAGAACTTTTTTGTCTCAGTTTGGTATTTAAATCAATATATTGTTTTAAATATGGGCTTTGTCGAAAACTGATTATTCTATGAATCTTCTTCAATATTAACCCATGTTTCATACAAGTTTGTAAATGCACGTAATGAATAACATATTTAAATTTATCATATAAATTAGGGATTAGCTTAGAACTCTTTCCCCCGGGGGGTATAAATTTTTCAGAACAAAATGGTAAATCGTTGTGTAAGTTATGCAAACGCTTAGGGTATACTATATCCACTTCCAAAATAAAACCACAATCTGCATCAATTGCAATTTTCGTTATATCTAAATTGTTAATTTCTTGTTGAGTGAGAAATTTGAAGTTGGATAATGGTAAGTATTGACACATACTATACCCATACAAATTATTACAATCTATATAAGAGACATAGGAATCAGGTTCCGAAGATTTGTAATCCGGTAAGTATATGTTATTTGCTTTCGCATGCCTGTGAGAGCAGAGGCACACTCCTCCTCTTATACCACTTTGTAACATGCGTATCATAGACAAGTCATTAATTAGTTCCAATTGAACACATGTTTTTAATAACATAGCGTCAAAAGATAAACTGGGTGCAGTTAAATAAAAAGCTGGATCTAAGTGATAATGTCGTTTACAAGTCTGTCTAAAATTTTCAAAAATATCTGCTAATAAAAGCACATCAGTTTGTAGGTATAGATCCGTATAACCACCTAAACTAGTAATTCTAAATGTTGACCAAACTAAATGTGCATGTCGGTAATCATCTTCAGAAACATTTTCATCATTGAGGGAACTATAAAAGTATTTCTTTGGAGGCAAACATTTTTCATCATACCGTTTCCACGAATCCATGTATTCATATGGATAAATGCCTTTGCGAGTAAGTAATTGGAATTCATCTCGGACAGGGAAGTGATTTTGTAAATTTTTAAACATTTCTGGTTTTAAAGTTTTACATAATTTGTTTAAGCTTGTCCCCAAAAATTTAAACGAATCAAGAAAACGCATTTGAAAAAACTTATTGTATGAAACTGATACAAATTTCGTAAATGAGATATAGTTTTCTTTATTTTTAGGTATTATCTTTATTTCACCAGGGACGTCACCCAATGCTTTAATAAATAAATGACAATCATAACCAGCTAAGTTATGAAAAAAAATGGGGACAAATGCAGGGCATTTATATTGCAAATTACAAAACGAATGCGCAGCTCCACGATAGCGACCGGTAAGATGACAATGATCACGGACTTTGTCCCAAAAAAGAAAGTTTTGACATATATGACAACGTGTTGCATTTTCAAAATCATACCTGTCCTCCGTGGAAAATATCATTACAGCTGGTGACTTAATTATATCATAAATTTTTTGCACGTCTTTAATTATATAGTCAACAAACCGCTTATCACAGTCTGGACCTCGATATGACACGTAACGATTATAGCTAGGTTCATCAGAGCATACAATATAATAACCAAAAGCAACCGGTACGTGTTGGTGAAACATATTCATATTTTTACTAGAACAATTAGGCTCAGTACTTGTTTGTAGCATCGATTCAAAATCTGCATAAATACAAAAAGGCATAGCTTGTTTCCGTTCATAGTTTTTAAACTTAATTACTGAACCTCTGTTTGGAAGGACAGTTACTACACCTCCACATAAATGGTTGTTAAGTTCGTCAGCGGTATTGAAAAATATCAAACATAAATCGCAAAGATGTAATCTGCTGTGATGAGATGTGACTTGACTTCTAAAAAGTCTGGAACAGTCTTTGATCAAGCAATAATGAGAAGAATTATTATTTTCTAAAAACAGAAGGTGTATCATTTTTCCGCTGTATTTAAGGTTGAATTCAGATTTATACAAAGGACCTACAAAGTTTTTGTGATTTTTTAAACCATAAATTATAAACTTTATATGTGGATTGTTTTTTTCAAATGTTCTAATATCATTAAAGGTTACAGGAAAAGACATTCCTCTTAAGTTAAATATTTCTCGAAAATTAGGATAAGAAGACGTTCTTTCAGGGTGTTTCTTAACTGGATATAAAGCCGCTGTTACACACCATAAAAAACAATAGTGATCATTATTCAAAATATTCAAACATGCTTTTTTAGCCTGAATTAATTTGGGTAAACTGATATAACTAGAACCACCAAGTGGTTGGTATTTATTGAGATTCATCTCAACATACAAATTGTTTATAAATGTCCATCCACTATCACGACCTTCAAACTCTTCAATAGATGTTTTTAAATAATTAACTGTTTCAATATACAATTTTTCGAAATCGAAGTTAGAATATAATATTTTATTTTTGGTTCCAAAAGATTTCACTTCTTGTGAATTATCTTTGAATTTTAAAAATGTACCAAAAAACTCAAAGTTTACCTTAACACAAGTATGCTTAGCAAGGAATTCATTTAAAAGAGATTTTAATCGGTCAAAAATGCTTGAAAAAAAGGATTCAATTGACGCTCCTTGATGTTCATCACGAGCTAATATTTTATAGGTTAATATACGACTGCGAAACGCTGAGTTTATGATTTCTACACCATCACTATGTTTTATTGTTTGACTACTTTTCCTATGTGAACTACTTCGCAAATGTCCTACCCATGATTTACTGGGTACTGATGTGTTACACGCAGTACAAAAAGGCATTATTATTAAATAAAATATTTGCTCCTACAACACTAAGTTTAAAACATAAAAAATTAAAGAAATTTATGTATTATAGATCTACACACTTAAAAAAGTTTGCGATCACTTTGAAAATTAGATACTTATATTTGTGATATAGAAGATTTTTTCTGATAAGATTCTAAAAATATTAAAAATTAGAATTAGAACGTGAAACAATAAAGATTAAACGTAGGTAAACATTTTCTGTTGATTGGGTTAAATTTGAAAATATATCAGCTTTGTAAGTGATCTCAAACTATTTTTGATGTGTGTATATTATAATAATATACATAAGGTATATCTATAAAAATTAAATCTACTTTATAAAAATCTTATCCGCATAATGCACTGGTTCAGTGTCTTGAAATTCTTTATATGCATGTCCTAGAAAGTCTTGAAGTGACTCCCAAGATAGTGAGGACTCATCGCACTGTAATTTTACAGTCACCAACGCTGTCCTGTAGCGCACATCAGGGGCGTGTGATATGTAATCGTTGGTTTTATAGAGTTTAAAATCAACCACATACCCTCCTTCCGTTTTCTTGGAGCGACGAGACGTCCCAGATGAAACACGACTTGAGAAACTGGAAGCTAAGTCGCGCCGTGGTTCTCTGCAACTGCCTTCTTCAGCCCGCAAAATATTCAAAATATTTGTTTTCTTCGTTCTGTAAATAGAAAAAAGTGTTAATTATAAAAGTACTTATTCAAAGTGACTAAGAACTTGGGATCAAAACACAAAAAGTTATAGTATTTAAACGTGTAGGTATTGAAACGTACAAGTATTGTCAAAAGATCTATCTATGTATATAAATTAAGTGTGTCACTCATTTGTGTAAAATTAAGTTAAAGGTGTAAACTACACCTTATTCAATTTTAATTAAAATGTGACGATGTTAATCTTAATTAAAATGTGACGATGTTAAACTTAGTTGAACATAATGAAATC
The DNA here is from genome assembly GCA_963556515.1 of Nudaria mundana. Lineage (NCBI taxonomy): Eukaryota > Metazoa > Arthropoda > Insecta > Lepidoptera > Erebidae > Nudaria > Nudaria mundana. Next base: position 686,759 of record OY748297.1, read on the forward strand.
TACCTCTTTGTGGTGTTAAACTCGGGTGAAGAGTTTTTTCGTTGTACACTTTGGGTGCAGCTGGGCTTGGGTTGTTTTTGCTTTTTCTCTATCACCTGTTTGCGTTTCTTTGGTGCTACACACTCAGACTCTACTACAGAAGAAGTTTCAAACTCCGAATCAGACCTGTTAAAATACAATCAAATTATAAACAAATATATTCCCAAGATTTTCCGAATAGATATATTGCTAGCATCACGGCTGATTATAGATAATGCAGCCGGCGGGAATTAACCAAGCAACTCACTACTCAGTGGGATAACATAATCAGTAATCACATTTTATAATAATATGCATTAATAATTATCAGCCGGCAGGAATTAACCAAGCAACTCAGCTGGATAATAATTAACTAAATAATAATTAATAATTATCAGCCGGCAGGAATTAACCAAGCAACTCAGCTGGATAATAATTAACCAAATAATAATTAATTTAATAGCACTTACTCACATTTTCTTGTTGGAGAAGATCACTGGAAGATACTGGAGCGAATGTAATTTATTTGAAAAATTGATGGGTTTTTATACATAAAAAGTATCAATTCAGCAATTATCACCTCCCAACAAAATTAAAACTTAACTTATTATTTATATAGGTGTATTAATTAATTTATGTTACTTACGACTATTTAAATCAAAATGATTGAAAACTCATTTCGTCTAATTGCACTTTTGTTATTACAATTGAAATACAAAACCATGTCTTTACCAACACCGCCAAAGCTAATTCCGATTAATTCCGACGAATGTTATGATTTCTGTATGATACATATAAAATGTAATTATAATTTATGTAGGTATGTTCGTTGATCGTCGTCGATAAGTATATGATATGGTAACTATATAATTATGTATAGGTACATGAAAAGTATTAATGAAATATACTCATACCATTGTGCAGAAGTAAAATTATGCAATTTATTGGTGATTTAGGTAAGGACCGTCGTCTATACCTCAATCACCAATATAAGCTGACCGTTAGTACACGGTAGGTATTTAATTATTTTTAAAAGGTAGACGTACCCTGGAAGTTACCTAGTTTGCGTCACAATTATAGAAGTTTCAAATTGCTATGCACGGTTTTCATGGGTGTGTGTGTGTGTGTGTTAGTGTGTGGAAGCAAGGTATCTGTTAGTTTACTTACTCAGCGATACAATATTAAAACGACATCGTATTAACCGACTTCTAAAAAGGTGGTTACTTTATTTATCTGTAGGTATGTTGGTTTATGGTTCTCAAATTTGATACAAGGTATGGTTAACGGTATTCTATTAAAAATCCTTTGGAATCGTTTCGATAAAAATAATTTTACAAAAATATTACTACAGACTTATCCCACAAATATGTTAACAAACATTGCAAATAATCATTTAAAATATAACTTTTAAATATTAGCAAATAGTTTTGGTATGTGCTTAAACTATATGGTAATACACCTCTTTTTATCCAAGTCGGCTAACAACGTACCTTTATACAAAGCTACGACCAATGTTAAGTCAGCAGTTTGTTCATGTATGTTCTACTTGTTTACCTATGTGTGTTATCGCCACATCGACACATCGTTCCTATACGCGAGGAATGTCTCATATTCTGTTCCCACAATGTCTACCATTTGCATCGAGCTACCAAACACGCAGTGCACTACGTCCTTCAGAGGATTAAAAGGAAGATCCAAAATAAAAGCAATGTCATGTAAGTAATTACTTATAATGTTAATTATTTGATTTATAATTCTTTGTTAGTTTACCTACTAAATATCTAATTTATTAGGCGACGTAGTTTTCTATGGAAGTCCTTTAAATTAAATTTTATACGATTATCCTTAATTTTCGTATAACATTTAAGTTCTGTACAAAATTCAAAAGTTGTAAATAAAATAATGAACGCTGAAATATTTAATCTCTTGCTAGCACTTAATTGCACATAAAGTAGAATATTTTATCAAATTTGAATAGGCTCTGGTGTCTCAATTAGAGTGGCTTCCGAAGAAGTTGTGTAGGTTTGACATATTCGGACTACATTTGCCGATTTTCAATAATTAGACTTAAACCTACATTTAATTTTATTTTCAGATATTTTATCATCACGGATGAAATTGACAAGGAACCCTCATGGACAGCGCGGTGAACCACATAATCAATTTGTAAGTAGATACCTATATATTTTGGTCATTCCAAAAAGTGTAAAATTAAAGTAGCACGTAGTTATACATAATGTAGAATATTTTATCAAATTTGAATAGGCTCTGGTGACTCAATTAGAGTAGCTCCCAAAGAAGTTGTAGAATATAATATCATCAGTAAGGAATAATGTAGGTATTCTTTAGAATAGCTGGAGAGTTTAGACAATACAAAATATAAAATATTAGGAATACCTATTGTAGTTTATTTCGTATGATACTAACTGATAAGGTGCCTATAGGTATTTAACTAGTCACCCGATTCTATATTAGTATGTCGAATAAATTAAAATAAGCAATTACATAATTATTGTGTTTTTATTATATTCCTTATCTGATATTGATAACGAAATACGTCATCATTCACGTTACAACACGTTTGAAATTCATAAGAATTTCACAACTATTAAGTAGGTGCATAACAATAACATTTTGCACATACGAATTATTGAATGGTTGAATTTCAAGTTCTAACTTGATCATCATACCAATAAATGCTTTATGTCAGCATAATTTGATATATCAACTGCGTTAGAAAAAATATTATTACCTAGTTCATTCTTTATTAAACAGTCAATACGAGCATATCTAACATGGTAGGTATTTTATAACTTTCAATCTATTGAAAATTTCAATCTATTTACAAAATACTTAGTATGATTTATTACTAATGTTTTAAATAATTTTCAGAATACCAACTTAAACAAATTTTCAAACGGAATAGAAGAGAGCTCTCCTGAATATCTTCCAGACCTGCAAGATCAGTTCGACTTGGACAACGCAATGAATAGACCTTGGATAATAACACCCAATGAAGAAGTAAAAATAAACAAAAAGAAAACTAATCGAAGAAGACCAATTACAAACAAACGCAGTGCATTGAATTCCTATATTATTAACAGTGAAAGAAGAAAAGGACGACGTTTAATAAAAATTACGATCAAGGAACTCAGTGAGTCAATGGACGACGAAGAAGGTAAGGACATAATCACTGCACAGTATATTGTACAAGATACGGTAGATGAGATATCGGATCAAGCTGAAAAATTAATTCACAATATTTCCAAAAAATTGTGTGGCTACTCATATCACATTTTTTAATTAGGTAATAATTCATTAATGTAACTAGTAGATAAAGTGATGACATATTTAGATTTTATTAAAATTTTATTTACTGTGAAAATATGTGTTAAAAAAATTTCAATATTAAGTTGTGTGTTAAAAAATAAAAACCATAGGTAATAATTGTGTGGCTACTCATATCATATTTTTTAATCAGGTAATAATTTATTAATGTAAACTGTGTAAACTGTGTAAAAAATGTGTAAACTAGTGATGACATATTTAGATTTTATAAAAAATTTATTTACTATGAAAATATATGTTAAAAAATTATAAATATTAAAAATGTGTGTTAAAAAATAAAAAACCATTTACTTTAAAAAATTGTTTTATTTATTAAAACTGCGTATAGGAAGACATATTACCTTTCTTGCTCTATTAAATAGTTCTTTATACATAAAACATTTTTAAGTGCACATTGTTTAATATGATTAATACAATTAAAACTGGTTTCAATATTTGAATATTTGTTATGCAACAGTGATAAATTTGGACACTTGTCTTCACCAAGATCTATACAAATACAATTCATATAAAGATCTTGAATCCACTTAACTTTTTCTAAGCCCTTCACAATAATTTCTTTATTTTCTAGATAAGGAACAATTATACGACGAAATTCTCTATAGTCGATATAACCTTCATTCCAGTAAATCCCTCTGTTTCTCTCCAACCACGTAACTTGTTTTTTTTCATCCGTAGTTAAGTATTTAAATAAGTATGGAGGCTTTATTAAGAACGTTTGGGTATAAACACGAGTGGCCAGAGCTAATTCCTTGACTATAAAGTTATTACAAGTGTCTTTAAAGCCGTGGACATCCACTATAATCGTATTCGGGTTCATGATAATTTTCTCACAGTGCTGCTTAATGGTTTATACTCAATTATACAGTCGTTCAATATAAGACAATATGCCGAAGTTTGATCTGGTATATCAATGTCACTTTCAATTTCCACTCTGACATCCACAACAGGACCCGACTTAAGATTATCTGGTTGTCTAGAACAATCTACGACAAATAACGGAGCAATATTTTTAAATTGTTTCTCACTTAATAACGGTTCACCACGACGACCTCCGTAATATGAGTGTTGAAATATGGTGTATTGTTCATATATTAACGCAATTCTGTTATTCGAGAAACTTGAATTTAAATTTTCATAAGGGAAGTAGGTTGAATTTAGGTATACTCTAACATCACGAACGTCACAGTGATCAAACTGAGACATATCCAATTTAGGATTATTTTTTCTATTTGTTTGCAGACCAATAATAACAAATCTTGGTTTCTCTATTTGCGATGATGTTTTTATGGACCAAGTATGTTTAGTAGTTTTTGGTAAAGCCGGATATTCATATAAATCCCAATTCCTGAATATCATCTGGAGTGATCGGTCTTTTTCTAACAGTTTTAACATATTTATTTTTTCTCTATCGGATACTTTGACATGTGGTACTCGCCATATTATTTTATTTATAATAATATCTTCTACCGTCTCACCAGCGCTAAGTTTTAGGGCGTTCAGATTAGTATTACTTCGTAACAATATTAATTCATGTTTGCTGTTTATCACTACTTTCTTGAAATCTTCTGCAAAACCAAGAATGTTACAGAGGGGTATGGAAGCAGAAAAGCTACCCCCATTTGTACTATTTATACCATCGATATTCCAACCCCAAGCATTAGATACTTTAGCCTCGTTTTCGTTCATTGATATTAATGATTTCATTGTGGTAGTTATACCAGCGTTTTTTATTTTATCTATTTCCACTCCATTTATCTCATACCTTATATCTTGAAACAAGCAAAGTAAACTATTGTTTGTGAAATGAACGCTACTGACTCTCTCTTTAGAATTTTCAGCCTTGTTTACAACAATAGTTCCTTCCAAAAACAAAGTGCTTGCTGATGGTAATATATACAAGTCTTGTTGATTAATAGGTATCCTGATTTCATCGCTTCTATTGAAACTTGTTACGTAAGGCTTGTAAGAGTGAAATTCAATTCCTTCCACAGAGTTGTTGTATGCAGGAGCGGATAAAACATCTAGTATATTCATTTTAACAAACCAATCGCTTTAAGAAAAGCTTTATTATTGTTGTTCAATTTTATGACCTTTTTGGATCGAGCTCTTATTGGTTTGATAGTTTGAGTAGGACTGTTATGTTTAGTTGAATGAACCACATATTTATTATAATCTATCATGTTTTCTTCTGATATGTAGATACAACTGCACTTCTTCACCTCGCAAATTTATTAAGTTATTATTTATATCTAACAGCCTTATCTGTATGCAGCTTATATTGGTTTGGTTTATTGGAAAGTAGATTGCGTTTTTTGGAATTTCTATAATCCTGTATCCAGGTGGAACATTAAGTGCAAATTCGTGTAAGATGTGACTGGATTGACCGTTTATATAGGAACCGCTAACTATGTCACATTCAATCCTTATGACAGTCGTAGGCAAAATGTTAACTGGAAACTCTGATACATGATATTTATTTGCTTCTAAGATCTGTTTTTTAAATCTTCTTTAGTAAAATCTATAGTTGATGTACAAAATAACATAGTTTTTAAGGTGTTGTTATTACAATTGAGTTTTATGGATGCATCTTTTATCTCAGTTTTTAAATAGTCGCTAATATCTTGTAATTCATAAGTTCCTTCAGGTATCTCGATAACATTTTTAGAACCATAATATAATTTATTATTTGTATTATCAAAATTTGGAATAGAATTATATGTAGAGAAATGTAATAATGCACATTCATACTCCCCAACTAATGGCAGCGTGCTTGGATAATAGGTAGATAATACCGATGAGTTTCCAGTTATCGATAAGGTGAGTGACATCTTGCAAATGATGGAAATGAAAGAATGATATAAAATTTATAGTATTTATTCCAAAAACATTGCAAATATCTTAAACACAAATGTCCACAAATTATTGTGTTAAATTGTTGATATCTACTAAAGTTATAATAAACATCACAGTTCTTAAAATATAGGATTAATTCTCTTGGCGGTTTTAAATCGCCAAAGCTATCAAAATATTCACAATAATTATTTATTTTAACATAAGCTACCCAATGCGTTCCATCATTTTTTGAATTATCTAGGTTAACTATACCACATTCAATTCGTTTAGGTGTTTTTGGTAACTGATCCTTCATGTAAACTCCCCGAAAGTAAGGAATACAATAGGCATACTTCTGAATATCGATATTAGTTAAAGCGCGATTAGGTAGCTGATCAATTAGTTTTTTGATGGTTTTATAAACAATCCCTGACCTTGCTTATGTGGTTTAATGTATAAACCTTTACCTATTGCTATAGCCTCCGTAGTTTTATTATGACGTTCAGTTTCTTGTAATTTTTTCTGACCGTCTTTATAATCATACACTGTTTTAGCAATACCAGCTGCACCACCAGCTAATGCTCCTAAAGCAGACAAACCAGCAAAAATTGGGATTAAAGGTAGAATGCCTCCAGTTTTTGGTATAGGTATCATTCGAGGTACGCGAACTTTTGGAATGCATGGAACTAATTTTCTAGCAACCATATAAGCTATATTTATTAGTGACTTATTATCTTTAGGCGAGAGTTTTTTGATTTTTCTTTTTATTTTCCTAACAAAGTTATTAAAGGTCTTAACACCAGCACCAGACTTCAATTTAGCTTTCATAATTTTGTTTACTATCCACGAACTAATCTTTTCCCCTGTTCGAGCATCTTTTGCTTTAAGTCTTTGTTTAGTCATATCTATAAGACGTAAGTCGGCTTTTTGACGGTTAGGCAAGTCTATGTAGTTTGCGTATGCGATATCGTGATGCATACAAGCTTCGTCTAACTTGTTTACACCTTTATCACCACGTAGTAATCGTTTTGAAAGCTTTGTTCCTGGTCCACAATAGTTATAACCGGGTATGTGAAGTTCGAATGGTAAATGATTAATGATACTGTTTATTAGTCCACCACCTTGCATCGTCTAAAGAATAATGAATAAACTTTAAAATTATATATCACTTATATAATTAACTTATTCCACTATTGCAGTCTTATCAATCCAACTGTTCTCTTTGTTATTTAAACCCAAACATTTTACAAACAGTTTGTTTCCTTTCTTTTTTAATACCTTTTCTATCAAATAGACACCAGGGCAGGACGACTTTTGAAGCTCTTGTTCGTAAAAAGTTCCTAATATGACTTGTTTTTGATTATCTTCGATGCGATATGTTATTGGTACAGTGTTATTTATCTTTTTTATAGTAAATAATTCTGTTGACCAGTTAGGAGTGTATCCTTTCTCAAATATATGTTTGTACTTACTAATTCGAACTTTGTCACCAATTATAAACTTAGGACGACATTTTTGGGTTACCTTTATCATGGAATTTGCAATATTATTTTTAATGTCCGTTTCATTAAACTTATTGACATTAACAGGTGCAAATTTAATAATACGATGTTTTGTGTTGTTATATGTCTTCATAACATCGTTCAAGCCACCATCTATCCACTTATAGTGTCCGTTCAAGCTAAAGTATTTGTACAATTTATTTTTAAGCGTTTTAATAACTCGTTCAACAATTGAAGCCTTTTTGGTTGAAAATGTTGAGTAGTGATTAATATTATAGTTCTGTAAAAGCTTTTGAAATGTAGAATTATAGAACTCAGTACCCCTATCAGTTTGCAGATGAGTTGGTATCCTATGATTAGTAGAAAGTAATTTTTCAAATGCATGAGAGACATCATGTTTGGATTTAGTTTTTAGTGGTTCCACCCAAACGTACTTTGAGAAGCAGTCAATAACTATTAAAATATAGTTATATCCTTTATTAAAGGTTTTTAGGTTTTGCATATCAACTAAATCTGCTTGCCACAAATCATCAATACCTTTTAAAATTACAGATCGTCGAGGAAAATTTTTTCGTGCTGCTTTATGTATTTCATTGACGATTTGTTGTTTCGCCATTTTGATAAACTTTAAGGTCTATGTTTTTCGATCTTTTAATATAGATTGAATTGCGTCTTGAATTAGTCTATCAACTGCGTTTCTTGTGTAAAATTTGTTTTCCAAATGAGTCACTATCTCAGACATTATTGTTTTTAAAGCTTTCTCTATGTGGTTTTGAACACTATTTGGAATAGAACTTTGCAATTTTTGTAAGTCATTCATTAGTACACCTTTCAATTCATCTACATATGTTTTATTTACTGCATCATCTGCGTCTTGAGGAGGTTTGACACCTTTTAACCTCGATGTCTTCAAGTCATAATCTCCACGATCAGATTTTATTAATGCGTTATCATTAAAATCCAGTATTTCCGATATACGCATTCGCTTATGAATATAATGACCAAATTTGTCTACATTCATATTAAAGGTGTATTATGTTGAACGGTATATAGTAAAATGATACACATATAATATTAGTAGATTTATTTATTTGATGATTTTGCTTTCACGTAGTTCTTCAATATGATAGATATTATTTCATTGTCTATTCCTGTGTTACCAGCATCTCGAGAAGCAATTAATAATTTTAATCTATCAACCAATTCATTGGGATCATCCCAATATACAAAATCTGTATTTTTTTTCCATATTTTTGTTAAAGGTAATCCTTTTCCTACTTTCTGTCTACAACTTGGACTTTTACTTTCTTGTTCGAAAAGTGGTTTAATAACTTGCAAATATTTTTGTCCTTTATTACTTTTAATTGGTTTTTTTGAATCGAAATCACGACGATGTGCATTCGTTACAAGTAACATTGCCTTATAATTTTGCTTGTCATAGTCATTAACCAAGCTCAGATCAATGTCTCTTTTTAACAGTAACTCTCGCAACCCAGGTGTACTTTCGTACTTGTGTCCGGCTACAGTAATAACTTGATCTCCAATCGTTATGCCAGAGGAACCTAACATTAACTGTCCACGGTTATTTCTTATACCAAATGGTACATCCGATAGTACTTGTGAAGATAATGACCAAGATGATACATCTGGATTAGTATCGACTAATGACTGAAATGAAGAGTCTGATGAGGGTTCCGATTCGTTACTATCATTACTGCTTTCATCTGTTTCTTTCATATCTTGGTCTTGTGGTTCTTGGGGTTCTCCTTTTTCCTCCTTTTTTGTTAGAGCTAAGTGGTTATTAGTGTTGGCTATTAAATTGAGAGATTCTGTAACAGGCTTAAAAACTGTATCAAGAGCATGTCTATTATTATCTTCTAAATCCTTCATTTTACGTATTTTTTTCCTGACAGCTTGTGTCGCATCAACAATTTGTTTTTTCAATGATTTATCCATTATGTAAAATAGGTGGTAATCGGATAAGAACCAATTAAAGAATAACAATAACGTGACTGCAGTCTACTTAAATATTCAAATTTCATCTAATAATACAAAAGTGTCAAACGTTTTTCTATAGCAACCGTTGTTTTTCGAACAATCTTTATTAATTACCACATAATCAAAAGGCTCTTTCCATATTAGGGAACACATTTCTCGAAATTTCAACCATGTCATATCGGTGTTAACATGTTCTTCGTAAACATGTTTCAAGTTAACTTCATCTTGCTTAAAAAGCACAATTAAGTTAGCATTATCTCTTACAAGTTGTTTAGGTATTTTGGTATAAGTTTGATTTAAATAAAAACTGTCAATCAATTTATGTCTTCCCATTGCAAAATAATCACGCATATTACTTTGATTTTCACATGCTACATCGTCAAAAATAATCACAGAATTAGGTTTCGCATCTGTAACCTTCAAAACGTCATCATTTGCTTGGTATTTCTGGAGAGTGATACCTGGGACTCGTTGTAAAACTTTTTCTAAAAAGATGTACTTTGGTTGATGGAGAGTTTTAGAATATACATAAACATTCTGAAATGTCAATCCATTTTCATGCAATAGAAGACCAATTAATAAGTTAGTTTTTCCACAATTTGATGGTCCGCAAATGATGCAACGTACTGTATTCGGTAATAATTCTCCATGGCGTAACTTGTTTTTTGTCAAATCGTCACAGATTGTATTGACCTGTAACGATTGTGTTTGTTTAACGAATTTCATGTTTGCTATGTAATACTGATGGACTCGTAATGAAAAGATGAATTTATAACATAAATATTTATAACTACAAGTAGTAGTAAGGAGCTTCAGCGAACGTACGAACAGTGGGACAGCGTGCTCAAATGATATTAATGTGGAATATTCGTTTAGTTACGTTATTTCCCAATCCAAAGTGATATTGGGCATTCTGTCCCACCTTTATCTATTTTAAAAATGTGATCTTAACGTGTTCATGTTAACAAACATGCATCGGGTTAGTTTGCTGTACGAAAGCAATCATCTAGCAAGTGAAATTGGTTAACCATTGACGGAACGGTAGTGTATTGAACGGCATTAAAATGTGGAACGTTGGCTTAGGTAAATTATTTTACAAAGAGTTATTGGGCATTCTACCCCACAGAGTTATTGGGCATTCTACCCCACCGTGACTGAGGTTATCGAAGATAACCGATGGAACTAAGGTGGGGTAGAATGCCCAATAACTCACTACTACTGCAGCTGTGGTAGTTCATACATCGGACAGACCAAACGTACTATCGCTGAGAGGGTCAAAGAACACATCGCAGCTGTAAAAAACCGCCAAATAAACAAGTCCGCGATTGCCGAGCATTTGTTGGAATCGGGTCCCAACCACTGGATTGAACTCCACAAGCCACAAGTCCTATCCACAGACGGACACTATTACTCCAAAATAGTGCGGGAAGCCGTCGAAATAAAAAAGTATCCCAACTTTAACCGGGAAGATGGATATCGACTATCGACGTCGTGGAATCCGGTGATCAGCAAATGTACTCGCCGCCTCACCGAACGCCCGCGTGCTGATACTATCAGTGTGGTATGCCGTAGTGGCTCTCCAAACACAATAGTTAGTGACAACGAAGTGAGGGTAGTTGAACAAACCCGCACTTCACGAAGACGACGATGAGCTGGAGCCAGTCCACCCGTGAATAAAGAGGTATGTATATATCTCAATAATCGCGTAAAAGACCCGTTAGTCTTAAGTTTATAATGTACACAATGGATAATAATAGAGGAAACAGTAATAATAAGACTGATTCAATTGAAAGTTTTTATTATTGTGTATAATTATTATTTATTGTGGGTACCTATATAACATTGCACCCGTGTGAACTTGGATTAAGTTACTATATCTTCCTATAAATATACTTTGTACTAGTGTTATGAAAAAAAGTATTGTAAAGTGGGGCTACATGAACACGCGAGGATTTCGTGAACAACACGGACATGTTTAACTTCACTTTGTATCTCAATATAATATGTACGAAAAACATGTTTAAATTGCCTCACTTTACGGTATAAAGATATGCATTTGTTTATATTTTTTTGTTTTAAACTTTCGCGTTTTGTACACATTAAAAACTTAAGATTATTGAGATATATACATACCTCTTTATTACCCGACGTTTCGGCCCTGTTACAAGAGCCGTGGTCACGGGTGGACTGGCTTCAGCTCATCGTCGTCTTCGTGAAATGCGGGTTTGTTCAACTACCCTCAGGGCCGAAACGTCACGTCGGGTAATTAGAGGTATATATATATCTCAATAATCGCGTAAAATACCCGTCAGTCTTAAGTTTATAAAGTATGCATTTGTGTCGGTCGTCTGTCAGTGAAGGTTTATCACCACCATAACCACCACAGATCATCGTAGTCCTGATAATCCTCTTTATCCTCTGGAACCTCTTCGGCGGCCGATGCGGGCACGCACTGGTCCAAAAAGAAATGGCAGACATATGAACTTGAACAACAACTGTCAGACTTAAGGCACTGGAACAAAGTAAAGTTTTATAGTAATTTTATTATATTAATAGCAAAAACGAGAGTCCTGGTGCGGACTTTAACCACAGGTTATTCCCTTTTCATAAGGAAAGCTCAACCCATAAACCAGAGACGCCACAGTTATGTAGTCGCAATGTAGTGTGTAACGACTTACGGCCGTTGCTATTGTTAGAGTAAAAGTTTTATGGATATTTAAAGGGTAGTATTTAAAAGAGTGACTGTATTACTAAGTGAGCGACTGACTGCGAGTGACGAGAAATAACTATGTGAACGACTGTATTACTAAGTGAGCTACTGACTGCGAGTGACGAGAAATTACTAAGTGAGCGACTGACTATACTAAGTGAGCGACTCATAACATTTGAGCGATGCAAGTCGTTTCCTAGGAGGTCACAGTTTTAACCTAACCTAACTTACCAATTTTGTTTAGAGAAGAAATTAACCCTCTCTGTATTTCTAGTCGCTCACTTAGTAATGGGGTCGCACGGATAGAATATTATTCGATCGTTTTATAATTCCCCTTATTTAAATTGAAAGCTAAAAGGGGCCATGTGTCATCCTCCTCTGCACGCGGTGGCAGTTACGAGGTTATGGCAAATATATCCAAGGTAAGGAACGTCACTAGGTTCATCACTGCTGCGAGTACGTAGTAAGAGTTATGTTTATCCGTGTATCAGAGAGCACTTTAAGCCGTTTCGGTCCCGGTTGTCATACGAACATCTACGGCAGTCGTCAGGGGTACCCCAAGTAAGAAGAAGTCAAGAAGAAGACAAGTAAGAAGTACCCCTAAGGTTTAAGGGCTCCAAACCTTCGGGGATAGGTGTGATATGTGTGTTTGTAAAACAACATCCGACTGTATTTAACAGAGCTTCGATAGCGCCTTTGGGTTGTGTGGACGTCAGATGGCAGGCGCTCCATCCGGAATATATTGAAGTTAAGCCGCTTCGCTATTATACTGGAAAGCCAACCCCAACTGGGTTGGGGAGAGGGTCAGTGGATGATGATGGAGCATAATCAATTATCACATATAATATTAGTAATAGGTACTTACTGGTTCTCCGTCTTTTACACATTCCTTAGTAGCAATTGGTTCTAAGATAGGATCAGTCAACTCTACATAAACTGGTTCCCCGACGGCTTCATTACTTACTGATAAGTGGATAGTTAGAACTACTACAAAAACCACACAAAAGCGATGCATATTGATGGAATGGTTACTTGCTGATGTCCACTCTGGTATTGCTGATGTCCACTCTGGTATTATGTTGTCTGTTCATTGGTTTATATGTGCAGAATCGGTATTTTTATGGCACTGAAGTGTTACCATGTGATTATTGTAAACCGCTTTCAGAAAGTAGTTTCTTTCATTTCAAAAAATATATTTTTGTAATCAGGCTACTCTGAGAAAACTGTCTCAGGAAAAGTTATACGTTCAATTGGCTACACTCCTCTTGATTAATTTTGCTAATTATTTAAAACCTCTGTAGCGATGTCATAGTGTTGAGACGTAAAATCCGTAGTAGTAAGTATGTAGATTAACGGTCTTTCGACACACAGTCTATGCATACATTGGGGTAGTTACCTACCTAATCCATACAGTTGTTACAGGTATAGGTAAATAAAATTGAAGTGTCGGTAATGTTATTTGAAAATCATCGCTTTTCACTAAACGAGTTATTATTTAAGGTACTTACTTTTTGTCTTTCTGGCTGTCATTTTGCACCGAATAATCTCTAGAACGGCTAGACCAATCTTAACGGGACTTTCAGTATAACATAGGCTACTTTTTATCCCGGAAATGTGGCTTTTAATCCCGCGGAAATTGAGAACCATTTATAAATGTTATGGCGTCCTCTAGTTGGGTATAAATTATTTAGCCAACACATAGTTTACTGTTTAATGTAATTTTCCAATGGCCTCCCAATCGCAATAGAGAATTTCTCATCATTAATGTAACAATTTCATGGTGTCAACACTGGTTCCCGCCATGAAAAATTATGAAACAAATAATTATGATACTCTCGACCATGTTAAATGTTATTTTACTTGCTGTTAGCACGATTTTAATATTTTTCATGTTAAATTTAGCATTGCTTGTTAATTTATTTCGTAGGGTAAGCACGTAGGGACTCTTCGTAATGATTATTGTTTATTGCTGTACCTAATTTTATAGTTTAAGCACTAGAATGTAGCATTTAAAGGTAAATAAGTTTTGTAGTAAACTGTCTGTGACATTAGACTGTGAAACTTCGGGAATCCATAAGGTACTGTAACTTTGATACTGTCACCATAATACCGTTTCAATTACCGTAATTTTCGTTGTTTTGAGTTGTTCAGCAGGTGTACCACATACAGACTATAATCTGGCTCCCCTTAAATGCTACTTACATCAAAGAATTAAACACTATCTTAATATTACATTCATCTGTAGGTAGACTTGTGTTTGTCACCTAACTCGTTTTAAACGGCTGGACCGATTTGGATGAAATTTAGGTTATCTATATATATGTTCCTAAATAGTTTAACAAGACAATTGGAACCGGCAGAGGAGCTAATACTAAATAAAAATTTCTCAATTTATATTTTGTACTATTTAATTACATAAATAAATCTGATTGGAAAGAAAATATGTTAAAGTAGATCAGTCCTTATCTAGATAGAATAAGTCAGATTCTCGTCTGCAGTGTAACTCTTCCCTCCTCCAGCCTCCAGCTCAGGAGACACACCTCTTCAGATAAAATGGACATGATTTTGAACAACAGTTTTCATGATTGTTACACTGAAACCAAAAAAGATATATAATTATTAAAATAAATAAATATTTTTATATTTCAAAATACATACATATTATACAGAGAAAATACCCAAACTCCGAAACAAACATTTGTGGATCGCACCAATAATTTAATTTGACCAGGAATTGAACCTGGGACCTCAGGGGCGGCAGTCGCATACTCTTACCACTGCGCCACCAAGGCAGTCAGAATTAGCAGCTTCACTAATTTATTTATTTACTCATTAAGTAATCCTTATCGGCACATGGTACACCTGCTGACATACGGACGAGGCGAGGGCAAAATACTTAGGTAGGTACCTATATCCAAAGTTCCCGGAAATCGGCACAATAGGCTCAGTTCTTTTTACGTGGGTGTAACTGTGACTGGTGCTATGAGAGCATAATTAACTCCTCTACCTACTCCGCCGGGTGTAAGGAGGTGTGCATCTAAATAGTAGTTTATGAAACTTTTACATAAAGAAGGTTCTTAGAACACAAATAGGTTTAAAGAAAGGATCCTTGGCGTGTTTCTTTAAAGTATCCTACCTGTGTTTCTTTAAAGTATCCTACCTGTGTTCTATAGCTAGTGAAGTGAAGTTTCATACTCTACTTAATCTAATCTCATACGTTTAGACATTTTGAGAAACACAAAAAAGTTATTGATGCGGCAAAACTCAACAAAGCTATACGGTCTAAAGACTTTCCTTGCTGTTATAGCAAGTAGAATATAATCATAATGTACTATGATCCTATACAACTGTATTAAGTATAATAAAATGATTTAAAAAGTTACTTAAAGATGCATACGTTTTTGCAGAAAATCTTATATAAAATCTGTATCATTAAATAACTTTTTAATTAACTTCTAATGGTGGATCATAATCATAGACCTATGTCAACTTTTAAATTCATAATTCAAATTTTTCAACATGAGAATAAATAACTTACGAATTGTCCAATTTTTGTACATGTCGGATTACTCGCATTAGGTAAGGCGACACTTTGTACATTCTCCACTGGCTGTACTACAGCATCTTGAACACGGTTCTCTACTGCCTCTGGCTTTGTTGCATCTTTGTCAATAGATATAACATTACATAGAGAATTATGAAGTAAAACTACAACAAACAGAATAATACAGGAACGACTCATATTTATCAAGGTCTAAACAACACTGACGGACCTTACTTACTGTTGATTCCTATATAAATGTAGATTCAAATCATCTCAAGCATTGACCTCAAATACACTTCGGTGTTGCCTTTTGCATAGTTACAATTACCTCCTAATTTAGACAGACAGACATACATCTCGCCTAGCTAGGCTAGCCCTCTATTATGTGGGACTAATAAAATAACCCTGCCCCCCCCCCCCCCCCCCCTTCCCTCTTAATTTATCACATATTTTGTGAATTGTATTTTTTTACTGGTATTATTAGGTAACTCCTGACCTAACTGGAAATAAGATTCAAGGTACGGGAGATATCTGTAACGCATACCATAGGCCTGCGGATAAGAGCATTAGATATACCTAGACCTTTCAGGAAATGTCCCATTGAATAAGTAATGGATTGGCGAGTTACGTTACAGGAGGAGCAGGAGGCGTCGATTCAGGAGCCCCCGCATGCGGGGTATGCGAGTTGTCGACCAATGAAACTGAGCCATTAGAATATTACACCTATACAAGACAAACATACACACACACATACACACATATCACGCCTATATCCCGAAGGGAAGGCAGAGGCGCATTACACACACAATTTGCCAGTATTTATAGTCCCACTTAATAGGGGGCAAGCCTATTGCCATCACCGGGCACATTTATAACGGGTTATGTTCAAAACGACCGAATTAATTTAATAAAAAGTGGCAGCTATATTCTTAGTTAAAAAAAAAAAATTAACCCCGTTGCCTATCGATGAAATGTTGATGAAAGGCAACAAAATCTTACGTGCCACCCGCTGTGGCACAGCCAATTGAAGTCCTGGGCGTCTCGGACTGAGACACACCGCGTACAAGACAATACCTCGTAATTAACCTTGTTCATCCACACATTTCATTTCATTTCATTACCTTCTAGGGTCACTGGAGACGCCCGCAGCAATGGACATGGGAGCAGCCGCGATCTCGCGGAGTTTAAAAAAAAACAAAAAAAAAAACTAGGTACCATAAAATATAAATTTACTTAGTTTATGGGAAACATTTAACGCTGACAACACAGAGCCACCAAGTCCCGTATAACTACTTAACGGATAGGCGCACTAAATACCTGTTTGCAATACTTTATTAGATTTATCGTTAACATGGTTTACATTTTTACTGTAAATAACAGAATGATGATAACATTGTAGAACAACAGTTAGGTGCATCCGTGGCTTCGCCCGCATTATTTAGTTTTCCTTCTCTAGTTTCCACATAGCAAGTTATACCCGGGATGTCTTGTATTAGACCCATTGCAAGAACTCTGGTAGTCATATCGAAGAAGGTCCTGGCAATCTGAAAGTTTGTCAGTCAAGTCCTATAATATCCTAGCACAACTACGCAGAGCTGGCTGGAGGGTAGTGGTTCTTTATAACCAAAATTTACTTAATCTTACAATCATAAAACAGCTAAAGTCTTCTTAGTAAGTACGTAGATACCTACGTATAAACCGTTCCTACTTAACAACAAAAAAGTTAATTCACGGTTTGATAATAATATGTCGATCGATGCCCATGATAAACAGAAAAACTCGACTTAGTTGATGGGCTATATAATAGATTTTATTATAAATATCTAGCGGTTTTCCATTTTATTACAATATGTGTGTATGAGGTTAATGCTTGAGACTCTTGACATGTTATGATTTTATATTTATATACGAACCAACAGGAAGGTCCGTCAGTGTTGTTTAGACTTAATAAAAATGTTTATGTTTTTTCTGTCATATCTTCTCTGTCTATATATACAAATTTCCTTGGTCACGCCATCACGCGTGAACGGCTGGACCGATTTCGCTTATTCTTTTTTTGTTGCGTTCGTAATTATCAGGAGAAGGATGGAAGAAAATAAAAATTAAGAACATTAGAAAAATGAATGCGGTACGAAGTTCGCCGGGACAGCTTGTCTATTGATAAAGTTGGAGATGTTGTATAGTTTGATGAGTATGCTGGACGAAGGTTTCGCCCAGCATACTCACCTCCGTTTGTGGAATCTGTGTACGCTTCAGCCCTAATTCAAACTTATAAAAATTGTGCACAAATTTTGCCAAATGGTGCCCAAAAAGAAAAAACGGTGCTCTAATAACTCCGGAGTTATAGGCTTCGTTCAGTGAGTATGCTGGGCGTAGGTTTTACGCCCAGCATACTCACTTCACTACGCGAATACCGAACGAGCTATAGGTACAATTTACGGCTTAAAAAATTGTGCTTGAAATAGTGCCCAATATCAGTCCAATTTTCGCTTGAATTGTGACCTAGAAAACCATTAAATTTAATTGTAAACTTTTACATAACATTAGATTTAGTACAGTCGAGTTCAAAACCTTTCTAATAACTTAAATTTTGTATAACAATTTTTTAACCCCCGACGCAAAAACGACGGAAATTTGACGTGTCTGTGGCATCGTAGCTCCCGGAAGGATGATCCGATTTGAATTTTGTTTTTTTTGTAAGGTGAATTAGTCGGGAGTGTTCTTAGCTATGTGTGATGAAAATCGGTTCAGTCGTTTAAAAGATACGGGGAGATGAGATGGAAATAAAACAACAATTTGCCGATAAATGCACGAAACACAAAGCGTTATTTTGTTCTAGAGCGGCATGCAGCAATTTGTATTTTATTGTACGTATTATCCTATTACTACACTCGAGGGTTTTCACTTGACCGAATACTCCTCCTGAACGGCTGAACCGATCTTCCTCAAACTTTGCATGGTAGCAGTGACGACCATGCTCGTGAGTGCATATATCTGAAATCAGAAACATCTAAGTGACCACGGAGGAATAATCACCAAAAAACCTGTTCCAGGAGGACTTAAGCAGTTATACCGAGAGAAATACACATAATGCGCGCGACATACATAATTTTGACCTGAAAAGAGGTCAAATAGACCATAAGTTCAAAAAAAAGAATACGGAAATTAAAAAAAATGATTAAAAAAAATTTTAGAAAGTCTCGCTTCAGCTCAATTTTGCACCGCGACCCGCCGTGCACGCCTAGTTGAGCGGAGCGAAGCGGAGCTCAATCTTAGGCGACAAGTGTAAATCGTTTGTGCGTCTACTCCTCCGAAACGGCTTGACCGATTTTGACCAAATTTGGCATGCTGGTCGACATCATAACCTGCCTATTTTATTTATTTTATTGGCTGCAATAGACTATTAGTGCCCAGACATTTTTTTGGGAAATATTTCACCCTACAAGCAATGAAGTAATAAGAGTGGATTTCATTTACGCTTACAATTTACGCTTAAAAAAAAACAAAAAAAAAATTAATAAATATTAAAATAAATTAAATTAGCATTTTTTGACAGTTTTTGATATGTGAGAAAATACCACAATTATTCCCAATCACATAACCGCCCACAATTAGAATTTTTAATATTTTTAACGTTAGTATGTAGAAGTTTACAATTAAATTTAATCATTTTCTAGGACAGAATTCAAGGAAAAATTGGACTGATATTGGGCACTATTTCAAGCACAATTTTTTAAGCCATAAATTGTACCTATAGCTCGTTCGGTATTCGCGTAGTGAAGTGAGTATGCTGGGCGTAAAACTTACGCCCAGCATACTCACTGAACGAAGCCTATAACTCCGGAGTTATTAGAGCACCGTTTTTTCTTTTTGGGCACATTTTTTTAAGTATGAATTATGGTTGAAGCGTACACAGATTCCACAAACGGAGGTGAGTATGCCGGGCGAAACCTTCGTCCAGCATACTCATCGAACTATGGCTGTAATTTCTTAAGTATAAGAGCACTATGTTTTTCCTTTGGGCACTAATTAGCACTATTTCAGCACAATTTTTTGGCATTCATAAAATATCAGGATTCCATGGTGAGTATGCTGGACGAAGGGACACGGCTGACTTGGGCCTGCAGAGATGGAGCACACACTAACTTTCACCCTCAGCACTATTTTTAGGATTCCGTATCTACCAAAACGGCAAATTAAATCACGTTTGTTGTATGAGCCCCCTAAAATGTTTATTACATTAAATTGGTTTTTTTAATATTTATTGTTACAACGGCAACAGAAATACATCATATGTGAAGATTTTTTAACTTTCCAACTTTATCACGGTTCATGAGATACAGCCCAAGACAGACGGACGGACGGACAGACAGCGAAGTCTCAGTCAAGTTCCCGTTCTACTCTTTGTACTAGTCCGAGTTTTTTAATCTGTACTCAAATTCCAACAACCAGACTTATATTTATCACAAAACAGCAGTTGAACCTTGAAAAGTATTTTTCCTCTTAACTCATAAGTATTGCGGTTACTAAAGATAAAAAGAACATTTTGTAAATAAAGTAAGTTGATTGAAGTAAAACAAAGGCTAAACAGGTCTGACAAACCGGTTAACCATGTGAATCACTTCTATAAAGTACCTATTGTTAACACCTTGTGGTCATATTAAACCAGTTACATACCTAAAGTGTAAGCTATACCTAACTGCCTATCTGTATCCTATCCCACACAGATGGTCAAAGTCCGCCGAGCGCCATAGGAAATACCTCCTGCGTGCGTACCAGAGACGCCCGGCAACGGACGTGAGAGCGGCCGCGGAATTATAAAAAAAAGTACCTAGCTACCTAATACTAATCTATACCTAAAGTTACTCAAAACAAAGTCGGGTTTGTTCGATCTCTTACTACTCGAGAACGGCTGGATTTCATGGTTTATGATGTGTTTTTGGTATTTAGCAGATTTACACAGGCAACGCCATTTGATTTCAAACTAAGCAGAACTTTTGTTATGAAACCTAGAATTATAAAACCTCTGCCTCTTTTGTTATAATATAATTATAGATAGGACGACCCTATAAGTAGGTAGCTTCTTGATATTAAAGAGTACTTAAACAGGTGCGGATCCAGACCTTAAAAAAGGTTGTGGGCATATCCAGTCGAAATTGGTCAATTGTGAGTGTATGAAATGAATAGAAAAACGCTTGTGATCAATATAATGCATTACGACGCGTCTTATAATATTTGGTACCTTCCAAACGCAATATTATTATTTTTTCTTTTTCCAAATCCAGAATTAATCTCAATACCATGAAAGTGTGACGTCATTTTCTCAATGAAGGTGGCCCATACTGCCCACCACGGTGGATCCGCGCATGTACTTAAGACGCCACCTGACCCTAACTTGACTACCTTTATTGACCTAAATCTCAATATCTATAAGGTCTAGGAAACTGATTTTTTTATACAAGTAAGTGATAAAACCTACATTTGCTTAACATACTTTTTTCATAATCATTATAGTTCGTCTTTAATTAATAGTTTTTATTTTGTCGCTTACGTTAAATTTTCGAGAACGCGCTCGATCTCTCTCTGTCCTTTGGAAAGTGAATATCGCTATCCTTCACTCGAGCGATAGCGGGAGCGGGGTTAGCAGTAGCGGATTGGCCGAATTGATTAGGGTCAGGTGCCTTCTTAAATACTTACTAATTATAAGAAGCTCTTATGTCCATTGCTGCGTGGCGTCTCTGGTACACACCAGAAGAGGTACC
The DNA here is from genome assembly GCA_963556515.1 of Nudaria mundana. Taxonomy (NCBI): domain Eukaryota; kingdom Metazoa; phylum Arthropoda; class Insecta; order Lepidoptera; family Erebidae; genus Nudaria; species Nudaria mundana. Next base: position 708,476 of record OY748297.1, read on the forward strand.
TACCTAATTAAACATTTTCGTCGTTTAGTTGCATATCTATTTAGGTATGTAATTAACATAAGTTTACTAAGAAATACTCTGGTGTAGTTCTGATAACCTTTGATAATAATTATAATCTGTCAGAACCAATAACATTTAAGTAGGTAGGTACTTGTATCATACCATCTACGCTTATAAAATGCAAATGCAAATTTATATTGGTGAGAATCAGTTGTAATAATAATATAAATATTTTTGGACATTCTCACACAACGTCATCTAGCCCAAATTAAGCTAATATAAGACGACTGATAAATATACCTACTTACATATTTACTAGCTGACCCGACAAACTTCGTACCGCCTCAGAATTAATAAAAAAAATTGCAATTTCCCATATTTTCTCACCGTTTAAACCTTCCCTGGACATCCACAAATATTTCAAGACTAAAATTAGCCAAATCGGTTCAGCCATTCTCGAGTTTTAGCGAGACTAACAGAATTGCAATTCATTTTTATATAATTATAAGAAGACTAGCTGTCCCGGCGAACTTCGTATCGCCTTTTAAACCTTCCCTGAACTTCTACGAATATTTTGGGACCAAGATTGGGAAAATCGGTCCAGCCGTTCTAGAGTTTTAGCCAGACAAACAACGGCAATTCATTTTTATTTATAAGATAAATACATACATATTATAGATAGACGACACCCAAACGGAGTCGAACCTGGGACCTCAGGGACGGCAGTCGCATACTCATACCACTGCGCCACCGAGGCAGTTCAGTTGTGGCCATTACTAACATAATCATAATTTATCGCCAATAGGTATTTGTGCCCCTTTTTATATGGGACCAAAGTTAGGCACGAAGAGTATCATAGCGCGTGGTGACACACAGACGAGACTCAGTGTGTCCGGAAACGACTACAGGCTCGCATTTTTGATCCCACGTGATAGGTGGCAAGCCTATTGCCGTCACTGGGTACACATATAATGGGTTATGTCCAAAATAGCCAAATGATTTTCTTAGAAAGTTGCAGCTATATACATGGGGCACACTAAACGTTTTGCACTTCTACCTAATCGGAACTATTTGAATTTCGAATGTTATATTTTTTTTAAACGTTGCAACCTTCTTAGTAATAAATAAAAACAATTGGCGGGAAATAATTTGTCAATTGTTTTTATCACACATCAAAGTTTTACGTATTGTCATGTGCATAAATACTTACTGTTTGTAATTATTTCATTATTTTTTGTTTGTTTACATACCTTTGAGTGACATGATATGTCATGTCATTACTGATTTATTTTTTTTATTCTATTTTTGGCAATTAGGTTTGTTGTTTTTTAAACTCCTTTCTCATCAATGCCATTCTTTATCTCATCCATTTACTTTTAAATTCAAAAACATTCTACCGATGTGTTATTATGAATTCATTTCATTCTTCAAGACAGTCTACCACCGTCTACAGTCGGAGAAACATTTACCAGTCTTCTATTGCGTTTAATCATCCTCATTTCACCTTTTATAATCCTACTGTATTTTCTATAATTCTCTAAATAGACTGCAATTTCTTTAACTCTAAGATAACATATGTTATTTCATTGTGTTACCTTTACTCTGCAAATGACTGTGACGAAGCTGTAACGTTACAGTATGCAACGAAAATGGAATTTCGAAAAGATTTTAGAGCGATGATTTTTTATGATTTTAAAAGTTCTCTCTCTCCGCAAGACTGTGCCGCTCGTCTTCAAAATGCTTTTGGGAGAGAAGCACCTTGTTTGAGCACCGTGAGGCGATGGTTTGCTGAATTTGAGAGAGGTCGAGTTTCTTTACATGACGAATTTCGTGAAGGGCGGCCTTCAACTGCCGTCAACGACAATAATGTGGCTACTGTTAAGCGGTTGATTGAAGAAAACCCGCGGATTATCTATGAGACAATTCGAGTACTATTGGGGATTGGTATGAGTCAAATCCAGAAAATTTTACACGAAGAATTGAAAGTTCAGAAACTTTGTTGTCGTTGGATGCCTCATGAACTGACAGCGGAGCAGAAGCGGGCTCGCGTGGAATGGTGCTCACAGATGCTACTGAAGTACGACCACGGACATTCTAATGCTGTTTATGACATTGTCACAGGAGATGAAACGTGGATTTATTGTTTTGAACCCGAAAAAAAACAGCAATCTTGTGAATGGGTGTTTGAAAATGAGAACAAGCCAACAAAAGTGAGGCAGGCGAGAAACGTTGATAAAAAAATTATCGCGTTTTTTTTCTCAGCTACGGGTCCCATCTGTACAATTCCACTTGAAGATCAAAAGAGTGTTAATGCCGAGTGGTATTCTACCATTTGTTTACCCAGGGTTTAGAAAAAGTTCGCGAAAGACGACCCAAAAGCCGCGTTCTCCTACTCCTACATCATAAAGAACATCGTACAGGCCACGATAAATGAGTGTCGCATCACTAATCGAAATATTCTAGAATACCAGTAGAACCAGTTCAAACAATGGCAATTCCTTCGCTCGGGTTACTTCCATTGTTCTCGGTGTGACGTTTTAGATTAAGTAGATAAGCCGCCCGGTCACCGGCCAATGGGAAGCGGGTCGCGTATTGACACTAAAGACATCGAGTAGCGATACTGCTCCCCCCGTTCCCCGCACACCGCGGCCACCTTTTAAAAACTCATGCGCGCCGAGCGGAGCACACACATTCGCATATTAGAAATCTCGTCAACGCACGGCTGCCGTAACCACAGTTACCGTTTTTAATCAATTATTAAAATTATTAACTTTAAATTAATTCAGTTAACAAGCAAGTGCAGTTAGTTTCCCGTTCCCGAATACCCGGGGTAAGTGCTTTGAATAGAATAAGCTATTATAACGTCGACCGCACGCGATATATAATTATTGTTTTACCGTATTAATTAAATGTAAATCCAAATATTATTAAATAAATGTTAAGCTATTTCATAGATTAGTAACGTTGAAGGATTATGAAGTAGACCTATAGTTTGGTTAGACTCCGGGAGTTTTCTGGTTTCCGATGGTGTTTTTAAAGGACTGATGTGTTATCGAATTTAATTATTAAGATCAGTGCTGAATTTCTTTCCACAAATATACATGAAAACCTTGTTGTTACCTATTTAATGTTATACATATATGTTATTACCTATTTATAAACTCGTAAGGAATGTTGGAACCTAATCACATTGCCCTATCGAGGGAATAAAATAAATTGTTAAAAATGTTTCTACCTAAAATTCTCTTAAGGGCTACCCACCATCTAGTGCTACGGCCTTAGGCAGGAAACCATTGTTTCATACGTTTTATATTGGTAATATCAAGGAAGTAAAATCCATGTTAATATATTTCATCTACCCGACATATTTTATTGTGAAACCGTACCGCTTGGGTCACGGCCTTAGACGGGAGACCGTTATTTTTCTAAATTCATATTGCGATTAACGTAAATTAAAATACATAGAACATATTCCACCTATCTGGAATATTCACTTTTCATAATATATTCTTTTTAACGAGACGGCCATAGGACTGTCATTTTAGGGTTCCCTAAATTGGTGAACCATTGTGAGATTCTTTTCACTAATATTCTTATTAACGAGACGGCCATAGAAGGACTGTCATTTTAGGGTTCCCTAAATTAGTGAACCATTGTAAGATTTAATTGTTAATGGGAAATACACTTAACGCAGACTCAGAAAGGAACTTCGTCTCCGATACGGTATAGATAGAAAAATAATTATTTGGAATGTACCCACATTTGATTGAGTCCTATCGTTATTCATCCATCCATATACATCGTTATTTGGGCCTATGTTGAATTTTTATTATTAGATTATTTTTGGATTTCTTTCTTTGAGACTTTGTGCCACCGGTCGGAGACCGATATATAGGGACGAGCCAACTACCTGTCTGTGTTTCCCTGTTCCCATGTTTGTAAATTCCTGTGGAATGTGTAAACTTGTCTTGTACCCTCATGTAAATAATTGTACAGTGCATCCGACAATCCGACGACGGGAACCTGTACGGCAATTTACATGTGGGGCCTACGGCAAGCGGAGCCGAGCCGGGATCTAATCCGTTGCTTGTGTCCTTTCCAGAACTACCTTGGGGCTTAGTATAAGCCATATTTTGAGAAAACCTACACCGTTGCTGAGCGACCAGACGCTGCGCCGGCGCTCCTGTGGCCATCGACCCGGAGCGACTCGTCAGCGGTTTCAAATATTTGGAGGACACCAACGGATCTTGCCGGCCGACCGCCGTCGCCTGTGGACCCCAAGTTAAGTGCACCGGGCACTTCCGCAAACAGTATTGTGATATTTTATCTTCGACACACACATAGATAATTTGCATTGTATAAACCTAGGTTCCTGCTAATAAAGTAACGTTAATTGTTTTACGTTGTTTAATTTAACTTCCAAGCAGGGGCCGTGTCACTCCTGTTTTAAAAAATGGTTCGATCGCATGAAAAAATGTTAAAAAGTAAAGGAGAGTATTCTGAAAAGCAATAAATATAATATTTTGGTTTTAACATGTTTTTTTTAAGTTACGCAAAATTTATAGTGTGACCTACGATACCTACCCATAAATAGTTATTCTATAGATGTGAATGCGCCTTTACGCATATAAACTATAATGACCTTCCTTATCAAGTTAGTGTTTAAGTGAATTGATAGTTGTATCGTCAGTCTGCGCTTACTTCGTGTCAAGATGAGTCGTTTAACCACCGTTGTGTTGCTCGTTGTACTAGCACTTTGTATTGTTAATAGCGTGGAGGCTTGTGGCAGACATGGAGACGAAGTAAGTAATTACTCAAGTACTTATAGGTAATGCGTGTATATATCCTACTAATATTATAAACGCGAAAGTTTGTGAGTGTGTAAGTATGTAAGTATGTATGGATGGATGGATGTTTGTTACTCTTTCACGTAAAAACTACTGAATGGATTTTAATGAAACTTTACAATAATATAGCTTATACATCAGAATAACACATAGGCTACAATTTATAAAGATATTGTGTGAATAGTTCAAAATATGTAGAAATTAGAGGTCTTGGGCTAGTGGTGTCTTGGCAAGTTGGTAGAACAAACAGTCGCAGCATGGCGGTAGGAAGAGTTTGTCACGTCATCTACATTTTCTGCGATATCATTGGCTATCGACAAACTCTTACTGCCGCCATGTTCGCCCTGCTGACTCAAGTCCGGCCCAATAGCATTTACGACTTATATTGTAAAATTAAACAAGGAAATAATTTGTATGTACATTGTTTGTCTTTACTAATAGTTATCATAAAGAGAAATGATTTGATAATTATTTTTTTTTGGCATTGAATAGGTAGTAGACTCCGTAACTACTGATCAGATTTTGAAAATTCTTTCACCAACATTTAGCTACATTATCCCCAAGTGCTATGGGCTTATTGCCGTAGTCATGTGTTCCCGTAGGCATAGGGAACAACAAAAATAATATCACGTGGTAATCAACTACCTAGTTATTAGATAATATTTCATCCTATTACGGGTTACGGGGTTTAACACGAACATGACAGAACTAAGCATTAATAGCTTACTAGCAGTTGCCTGCAGTACCATATTACAGAAACGAGCTATACGAGCAATCTATAGACTCAGACCTCGTGACTCGCTGAAAGAACTATTTAAAGAAATTAATATTTTAACAGTTGCTTTTAAATATGTTTACGACAACATTTTATATATACGGAAGAATATAGATCTTTTAAAAAAAAAATCCGATAACCACAATTTTATTACAAGAAATAAAAATAAACTGGCAATGACAAAAATTAGACTTCATTAAGTTGGTAATTCGTTTGTAGGCAAATGTATAAAAATTTATAATAAAATTCCTTAGGAGTTGGTTGACATTGGGTGCAAAGGGGCTCTACCAACATCTTTAGGGCCCCAGCGACCTCACCTGCTAGTGGCGCACCTGCTGATAAACGGACGAGGCTCGTTAATTTACGGTACCTATGGAGTGGCTTCGGCCCCTACGTGGGTACCAGGTGGTACAACAGTGTTGGTCCGGGGGGGTACCACCGTGCAGCTGTGCTAAAGCCCCCCAAGTAACCCAGCCCAGGCTGGGTTGCGTTAGGGGTTCAGCAGCTGCACCGCCGGGCCCGGGGCGATGTATGGTGCAGCAGGCATGTGACCAGTGGGGGCGAAACGGAGTTTAGTGTGGGTGGTGTGGGTCGATTCGCCGGCCAGGGAGACCCTTAGCAACGGCGTTGCCGCGGCCGCCCGCAACACAGTCATGGGGCCCGCCTGGGGCCAACCACCCCAGGAGGCTGCCCCACATGTTGCGCATAATCCTGATGTGGGATCGCCGCTCCGGGTGGTAACCGGTGTGGGGTAGCGGCGGCCTTGCATCAGGGGGGTTTGGGAGCCCTTCCGTCCGGCGAGTCGGCTCCGACCTAACCACACGGTTCTAGACAAAGCTAGCCCCTGCGCTTTGTCACTTACTGCTGCACCAAATGTCGCCCTGTCTTCACACTTCTTCTTCAAAATCTACAATGGCAGTGCAACAAAAAAGAAATAAACGTTACACAGCGGCCCTAGGAAACCCCACAACTTCACATTTCGAGGTGGAGTTCACTAACGTCCGTGGACTCCATACGAACCTCGATACCATCCACCACCACCTTGAGACGGCACGGCCCGCTGTGATGTTCCTCACAGAGACACAAATACGCCGCCCTGACGACACGTCTTACCTGTGTTACCCCGGCTATGTCATCGAGGAACAATTTCGAGACAAAGCCGGGGTGTGCGTGTTCGTCAGGGCGGATGTTTGCTGCCGCCGGTTGCGCTGCCTAGAGCACCCCTCCAATTCCGTCCTTTGGCTGCACGTAGACCATGGCTCTATGAGCCAGATCTACGTGTGCGTCTACCGATCCCACACAGGGGATTCTGAGACAACAAAGCTCTTCCAGTACCTCAGCGAGACGGCTGATGAAGCGCAGGTGCGGTTCCCGAACGCTGACCTAGTATTTCTGGGGGACTTCAATGGCCATCACATTGAATGGCTGGGGTCCCTCAAGACTGATCATGCGGGTAGAGCCGCCCATGCGTTGGCTCTCTCCCACGGTCTGACCCAGATGGTATGCGGGATCACCCGGATACCAGACAGGTCAGATCACGCGCCCGCTCTGCTGGATCTACTGCTGACGAGTCGCCCAGCCCAGTACAGTTTCGGTAGGAGCCCCACTGGGTAGTTCCGACCACTGTGTTGTTCACGCTGGCATGAAGGTGTCACCTCCTGCACGTCCTGTACAAACGTCACGACGACTATGGCACTACTCGTCAGCGGATTGGGACGGTCTACGCGATTATTATGCGTCCGTCCCCTGGAGCCAGCGCTGCTTTGTAGGAAAGGCTCCTTCGGATAGTGCTTCTGCTATTGCTGGCGAGATCAGTTTAGGGATGGATTATTACATCCCTTTCACTGATGTCGCCAGTATCCGCAGAGCCCGTCCCTGGTTCGGGCGAGATTGTGCCAAAGCTGTTCGACAAAAACAGTCGGCATATCGCGCCTGGATCAGGGCCCGAGCTGTGCGCGACCCAAATGTGGGCCACCTCAAAGCAGCGTACAACCGGGCCACAAAGTCGAGTAAGAGGGCCTTTAAGAGAGCGGATGCCCAGCGCGTCGCGCGGCTTGGTCAGGAGCTCACTTCCCATCCCACGGGCAGCCGTGGATTCTGGCAACTGGCCAAAGCCGTGCAATCTAACTTTTGTCAGCCCTCGCTGCCACCGCTGCGTTACCCAGATGGAACACTGGCTCACAAAGCCCAAGAGAAAGCGGATATGCTCGCAGACCTCTTTGCGGCTAATTCCCGGGTCGACGACCGTGGCCTGCAGCCCCCCGCCATCGCCAACTGTGGCCACACAATGCCTGATATTGTTATCAGGCAATGTGATGTACGGGCAGTGCTGCGGTCACTCGACACGCGGAAAGCCAGTGGCCCTGACGGCATTCCGGCGGTGGTGCTACGAAAATGTGCAGCTGAGTTGTCTCCAGTATTAACGCGTCTGTACCGCCTGTCATACTCTTCAGGGCTCGTGCCGGAGGTCTGGAAGGAGGTGAACGTACAACCGATCCCCAAGAAAGGGGATCGGTCCGATCCAGGCAACTATCGACCCATAGCTGTCACCTCAGTCATTTGCAAGGTGCTTGAGCTCCTTATAAATAAGCAGCTCATGCAATTCCTAGAGGATCACTCGCTAATCAATGATCGACAATACGGCTTCAGGCCAAAGCGATCAACGGGTGATCTTCTGGCATTCGTAACGCATGTCTGGGGTGGGGCTATGGAAAGGCACGGCGAGTCCTTGGCTATTAGCCTGGACATCGCCAAAGCCTTCGATAGGGTCTGGCATGCTTCGCTCCTTTCCAAGCTTCCGGCATATGGTCTACCTCCTCAACTGTGCAGCTGGATTGCCAGCTTTTTAAACGACCGCCGAGTGCGGGTCCTCTGCGATGGCCAGGCTTCTCGCTTCTTGCAAGTGAATGCCGGGGTACCGCAGGGGTCCGTACTATCACCAACTCTCTTTCTTCTGCATATCAATGATATGCTATCCCTCGGGAACATTCATTGCTATGCAGATGACAGCACACTGCACGGGAGTTACTCGGTTCGTCCGACGGCGGGGCGATCTGAGATTGAGGAGGAGAGACGACGACTCGTGGCTGATCTCGACCGTAACCTCGACAGTATCTCTCAATGGGGTACCGAGAACCTGGTCGAGTTCAATGCCCGCAAAACACAGGCGTGTGCATTTACTGCGAAGAAATCCCCTTTCCTTCCCCTACCCTCTCTTCAGAATGCATTATTACCAATGAAGGACAACCTTGATATCCTTGGCATAGACGTTCGTCGAGAGCTCAATAATAAAAACTACATCGAAAGATGTATAGGGCTAGCTTCGCGGAAACTAGGAATACTGAATAAGGTAAAGAGATTCTTTACACCGGACCAGAGGTGTCTGTTGTACAAGACGCAGATTAGATAGACCCTGCGTCGAATACTACTCTCACCTCTGGGACGGCTCCGCGAAGTATCTGCTGGACGCTCTCGACGCTATGCAGCGACGGGCTATCCGTATTATAGATTGTCCGGAGGTAACGGGAAGCCTTGAGCCGCTAGTTCAGCGCCGAACAATAGCTTCCTTGGCCGCATTCTACCGTATTTACCACGGCGAGTGTTCTGAAGAGCTCTTCAATCTGATCCCACCCTCTTCCTTCCGATCCCGAACGACTCGTGCCGGGCAGAGATGCCACCCCCACACAGTGGATAGCATGTTCGCGAGAACCGAACGTTTTAAACTTTCGTTTCTCTGCCGAACCATAGTGGCCTGGAACGCCCTGCCTGTGCACGTGTTTCCTCCCACATATAATCCTGGGTTCTTTAAGCGGAGCGTGAAGAGGCACATCAGTAGGTCGTCAAGTTGAGGGCCACTCTCAATAGTAATGTGTGCTGTGAGAGTGGCCCACAATCGCTAGACGTCGTCACGACTTACCACCAGGCGGGCGGCGTCAATTTGGCGAACCAAATATAAAAAAAAATAAAAAAAAAAAACATGCCTCTTAATAAGTTTAAAATAGTAGTTAAAAAATGTTTGATGATGAAAGGCTACTATAATGTAGATGAATATCTTAATGATAAAAATGCATGGTCACCCTAATCTCCTGTTGTTGGCCACTCGTATAATACAATACAGTTTTTTGTATAAACTAATTGTAACAATGTAAACAAAACAATATTAAAAAAGAAAATGGATAATCTACCTGAGTTTCTTGCTGGTCTCTTCTCAGGAGAACCAACATACCGAACCAGCGAAAGAATCATTTTCTAATGGTTATTTATGTACTTATAATTTAGTATTTTTATAATATTACTTGACAAAATTGTAAAATTTTGACATTCATAGTGCTCTTTATGTGCCTAAACTGAAACGAACTAAAATGAAATTGATTCTTTGATTCTTGATTCTTTGATACCGTGTGAATCCAATACACTGTAACTACAAAATACGGAATATGAAAAAAATAAAAGGAAAACTTTTTCGAAAATTACTACCTACTTTGTTATGTCAAAACACTGTATCCTGCAAAGCGCGAAGACTATTTGGCAATACACGGTAATTAAAGTAATCGTGTTTTGACAAAGCGCGAGTTCAATAAAATGCGATAAAGCGCTTGCAAAGGCACGAAGATTATTTTGGGAATACACGGTATTTTAAGTTGCCGTGTTATTATATCGTTTGACCTGTACCTTTAAATAAATAGAGTCTAATTTTCATTGTAACTTTTCATACAAAGTAAAAAATGTGCAAAAGTGGTACAATTTGTTTAATTGATAAGATGTCGATTCCTTTAAGTCTGTTGACTTTAAAGGAATCGAAAGAGCGCTGTTAATTCAGACCACTGTAACTCTAGATACAGTGTTTTGTGGATTCACACGGTACCGCAGCTCCGCACGCGTCGAACAGTTCTAAAGTAGGTACCTATTCTTCTTCTCCGTTCCCAAAACTATCTCTACGACAATTTTAGTCTAAATCCGTCTAGTCGTTTGACCGTGAAGAGGGTACAAACAGACAAACAAAATTACACTGTCAATGTACAATCCTTCACTGATCTGATTATACATAAGTACTTAGGTGTTGGAAGGAAAGTATGAAACGCGAAAGTTTAAAAATTAAGACATTCTTTTTTTTTGTTTCAGTGTTTTAGGGATAGTGACTGCTGTTCCGGCTCCAAGTGTCATAGATTTGCGCAGAAGTGTCAAGTGCAAATCACACCGGAAGACTTGATGAATCATCCACTTTACAAAAAACTAAACAGTTAGTCTAGTTTTCCATTCACCAATATTTGTTTGTACCTATGGTCCCAGGCCATCACTTCTAATAAATGTAACCCAATGAGCAAGCAGTGTATATATTTTATAAGCAATGGAGTATGCTAACTTTTTCCCATATAATTTTACAATATGAATCACAAAAACTATAGTCTTGGGTTGGACTCGAACCTGCCATAGTAGTTAGTTCCTAACTACCGGTAGATGGCGCTCTGGCGACGCCGCCGCGCCGTAAGTCGCGATATTAACACAATATGATCACGAAATTAGATGTGCTAGTAGTGTCTTGGTCAGTGGGTAGAACGTTTTATCTGGAAAGAGATCATTCGCTGGTTTGAGTCCAAAGACTAGTTTTTGTGATTCATATTGTAAAATTATATGAGCATAGCAGTGTCGACTAGTTCATCTACTTATTCAACCAATAGCGAAGCAAATTTTCTGCGATATCATTGGTCATCGACTGAAGTTGAAGGTTGCTGTACTAAAGAGCGGTCGTGGAGCAGTAAGAATTTCGGTCATTGATTGGTCATTACATATCTCTGTCACTCGCACACAATTTTTGTTCCGTCTCGGTCACACGGGGGCAGCGCGAAGAATACAAAGTGATAGATGGGTCAATGACCGGAATTCTTTCTGCTCCGCAACCGCAAGTTAGCCTGGCAGGAATCACTGTAACTTGTATTTACGCTTGCTAATATAAACAATAAAACAATTAATAATAATGTTTTAATAATTAATTCAATGTTTTTAACAATTTAGTCTCGTATGTACTTAATTCTTTCAAAAATAATATATATTTTTATACAAATTCTCATAAAATATATTTCAAATAAAAATAATATGCGAAGAGAACATTAATTATAAGTAGTATATTTTACTGCAATCATGTTCCAACAAGAAAATATTACCATCAGAAAGACATTTTATAAAAACAAATATTTCGAGAAGACTTAAAATTTCACAAAAAGAGGAGATTTCCAATTAAAAGACAGTAGACTCGATACATAATATCGTTGTGAGAGAAAGATTCCGGTTAATCCCGGTGACACATGACTTTTATTAATATTAGAGGTGCATCCTTCCATATAATTTCAGCATGAAACTAGTGACATTTTAAATGCAAGGGAAATTCATGGAATTATTATAAATTTTTTTTTTTTGTTTAAATGCTTATTAAATCAAGACTTGGATGTTTTATTGGATGTAGTTGGCAGTAAGATCACCTTAGTACATATTGCTTGTGTATTTATCATCATCCACTGAGCCTTTCCCCAACTCAGTTGGTTGTGTTCGGCATACCAGTCTAACTGGTCGGGGCTGAACTTCGATATTTTCCGTGAACCGACTGCCATCTGACCTCCACAACCCATGGGCGATATCGAAGTTCTGTAGTTAGACCGCGAGGAGTTTTGTTTCAGGTCTCCAACGACCCTTATGCCATAGATGTTCGTATGGCAACCGGGACCGACGGTTAACGTGCTCTTCCAGACACGGAGAGGTCTCTATGTCCTAAGAAATGGTCACCCATCGTAAGACAAGCCTGACTAGATGTTGCTTGTGTATTTATATTACAGATATAATCACACCCCGTTTCCCAGAGGTGTAAGTAGTAGAGGCATATTATAATTATGATACAATAACTTAACATATAAATAATTGCAAAGGTTTAAATACTTTATCTAGTATTGGATAGAAACAGGCGTTACTTGGCGAAAATCCATGACAAAACAAAACAAAAGTTTAGAGGCGAAACAATTGTCGACGTTTTGTTGTCCTTTTGATTCTGCGAAAAATTAATGCTATTAATTAATGCTAAAAAGTTTTTTCTTGAAAAAAATTTTTACTTACCATTGTTTTACTTTATCTAGTCTTAAATTAAGTACAACTCATGCTGTCATGAGGAATCTTTATGAACTCATACTTGATTTAGAATAGAAACAGATTCAAATGTACCTTCTTACAAATAATTTGATCCGAGTTACAGTTCGAACATACGTAACGTAGCAGTGAATATAAGAACGCGGTACGTTTAATCACTGGAGTACGAAGCTATTAAAAGTTCGAAAAGTATTGATCGAATTTTTTAGTTAGTGGAAAGTTGAAAAAAAATGAAAAAAGAAAGAAATATTTTTCGTATTTTTTTTATTTCACCGAATTCAAGTCTGCGACTGTACCAGTTTACCTATTACCAATTCGTTTCTTATTCATTACTCCGACGTTACATATGGTCGAAAATCTTATTACTGAAGCTGCATTTATCCGAAATAACATTTGTTCGAAGTGTTATGTTGCCGAACATTCATTATATAACTATGACTTTAAGACGTTCTTTTTAGTTAGTCTTCTAACCTATCCAAGGCGCTTCCAGGAAGCCCCCCCCCCCCCCAGCCATTTTCTGTTAAAATTTTCGTAATTTTATGCGATTTGGAAGGGTGGCGAGAGGAATGGAAGAGATCGGGATCAACCCCCTAACCATTCCTCGACGTTTTTTATCCATTTTGACTCTGCGACGTGGTTAAGAGATTAATGGCTCGAAAACGGCTGGAACGATTTCGCTAATTCTTTTTTGCGTTCGCTATTATCAGGACAAGGATATTTGGCAAGAAAAGAAAAGTTGTGCGGAACATTAGAAAAAATAATGCGGTACGAAGTTTGCCGGGACAGTTAGGTTTTTAATAAATTATTTCCGGTTATAGTGACTGACATGATTCTACAAAATGCTTAGTATAACGTCCGGTTAGTATGACGTATGACGTGTGTGTGTAACCCTTGGATGTCATTATATACGGATGCCTACAATACCTACAATAACCACATCTATTGCTATACACAAATGCATTATAATTATTATGTATACAATATTCTGTAAAGATAGCGTCTACGTAATATTTATACAATTCAATACGTAACATGTATATTTATATACTAAAGGACACAAAAAAAGAATAGTACATAGGAAATATGGTATAAATAAATAGAAAATAAACAGTTTCTTGGAAAAAATAGGTACACTTTTTATCTAAGTTTAGAGTCCCTAAGAGACTTTTTTATACAATGTTACCATCACATAAAATTATTAAAAATAGTAAGTTTGTGACTTCTATCAAAATATGAATAACAAATTAGACTTTTTCAACAAATTACTTAATATTTTTATGGAGATCCTGGGAAGAACAATTGACAAATATATTCCATTATACTATTTACGATTTCCTGGCAAACCGTCAGGCCGTTTCGACCGAGTTTACAGGGAGATCTCCCTGTAAACTCGGTCGAAACGTCACGTTCGAAAACGTAAAGTTCTTTAGGTAAATTTCACTTTACTTTTTTAAAACTTTCGCGTTCTTAATTCTAATGAATTAAGAACGCGAAAGTTAAAAAAATATATTCCAGTCTGCTAATCGATCTATTTATAAAACCTACCAAATGGTAGTTTTTTAAAGTTGCCAGTTTCTTTAAACGACATGAAAGTTGCATTATGTTATAAATTTATAATTATTTATAATATTTTACCACGATGATTAACTAAAACAAAATCAATTTTAAATAGTTCAAAATGCATTTAGTACAGCTCTCTAATATAGATACTTTTTTTATTTTATTATTTAAAATAGTTACAGTAAAATATGTGCCAAAGACATCATACTCGTATTTATTAATATACAAAAACATTGCAAGTAAAATAACCTCTACTATGTCAGTGACAGTTCTTAGGAACATACAAGTTTGAAAAAAATAATTCATTATTTGAAATGGTAATAAAATATTTGAATAATATGAAAAATAAATTGTATATAACATACAGACCAAATGCTTATAATATTTCATCTTATACATTTAAAAAGGTTTTTCGGTTAGTTACTTCTTGTATTTACTTCTCTTATGGCATATAAGCAAGAAATAATTAAAATGACTACCACACTATTTGTCTTCTGCATTTGGCGTATGTATACGTTCGTGCTCTGAAAAGCGTACGTACTCGTATACGCTCAATACCAAAATGTAATAAAACAATATTAAAAATACAAATCGAATGTTATTTTGGTAATTTAAAGCCCCAGGTTGTATATAACTAATATTTAGCTATTATTCGCCATATTTTACCACACTGATAATACCACACAGTTGTATCTTGTTCAGTTAGCAGAACATTCCTTCTGGAAGGGAACAGTCGGTTCATATTAAAAATTACTACCAGGTAAGTTTGTGTATCTGTCTTTTTCTCCCGAAGTAATATGCCTAACACGACTAGTAATCTATTACGTAATAACGGTGACGTAGAGGATGTGTGACTGATTACGTGATGAGGAAACCAGTTTCACATTTGCAATCATCGTCATTTTTTACCTGAAAATGAAATTAATGTAAATAAAATGGTAGAAAAGTAGAAAATTTCTATTTCAATTCGGTATGGGCTTTTTCAAACTATTCAACTGAGTAATATATTTTATAGGCAGTGAAATACTTCACTGCTTATAAAATATATTAACTTACTAATTAACTATTGAATGGAATCAGGCGTTAAATGGCGAAAGTCCATTATAAATGGGCTAAGATGTTGAATTTTTATATAATTGCACTAATTTAATTTAAATATAAAATAATAAATTATAAACGTCGAGACAAGACATTACATATGTTTCACCTACTCATTAACTTTTTTTTTTTTTTTTAGTACGGTGTCTTCGCGTCGCACCACGCCATAGGTTTTGGCCTATAACTTTTGACCCCTTAGGGCTAAGTCAAATTTTCGATTTTTTGGCTTGCCTCCAGATCGAGGGGTCAACCATTATTGGAGCATAAGCAGTTCTCGAGAGTTAAGGGGGACATTCCCCATTTCTATATATAGATTTTACAATATGAACCACAAAAACTATGGTCTTTGGGCTGGATTCGAACCAGAGAATGATCCCTTTCCAGGAGGAACGTTCAACCAACTGACCAAGACACCACTAGCCCAAGACATCTAATGTTGTGATCATAGTGTGCTCAATATGCTGAGCACATAGTTTTTGTGATTCATATTGTAAAATTATATTCAACCGAGATCTTAAGGTTCCAAATCAACTTAACCTGCAAGTCGTACACCTGCCAATCACTAGACACTAGACCTGAAAAAAATAATCATTGAAATCGGTTCATAAACGACGGAGATATCCGTGAACAAAGATACAAACAAAAAATATTTAAGGTCGAATTGGGAAAAGTCTTTCTTTCGTTTATAAAGTTCCCGAGGCATTAGGATCACCACATACATACATATATCACGCCATCACCGAGAGGGTGGGCAGAGGTGCATACCCACTCTTTGCCAGTATTTTTTTAGTCCCACGTAATAGGGAGCAAGCCTATAAAATAATAATAACTAAAAAACTATTTTCCGACATTCTCACACAACGTCATCTAACCCAAACTAAGCTATAAGCTTGTGCTATGGGATCTAGACAACTGATAAACATACTTATATATTTCTAAATACATAGTTCAGGGAGGGCAGTCGCACACTCGGTATGAGTGTACTGCACCACCGAGGGGTTCAACTAGTAAGACTTACCATGAGGAAATGGTGCGGTACTAAGTCCTCCGCCTTCGGCCGCAGCTCCGAGTCGTGCGTGAGGCAGGACACGCAGAACTGCTGGCCCTCGTCCGACAGCGCCGCCGGCACGTCGGGGCGCCCGCCGCTGCCCACCAGGAACATGATCTGGAAGTTGCTGTCGTACTGGTAGTAGGGGCGCTGTGGGGGCAACACTATTTATTTATTTATTACACAATACAAATTACAAATGGGCTAATGCAAAATTAAAATTATAAGGTTTTGAGTCTGAGTGCAATCCAAAACTTTGTGTAAACAGAGAAACCAAGAAAAGTTAACCCTAAGTTATATAATAAATAAGTTTTCTAATCGTTTCCTATCTAACCTACACCCAACTCTGTTAACTTGAGCTCGGGAGATTGTTAAGCGGTTAGATAAGTTATATAATAAATAAGTTTTCTAATCGTTTCCTATCTAACCTACACCCAACTCTGTTAACTTGAGCTCGGGAGATTGTTGAGCGGTTAGATAAGTTATACAACGTGTTTCATATTAGTGTGGTCATATCTCAAGGTTGCATTGGGTAGGGCCCAAATAATATATTGCGCGGGGTCTTTAATTAATTTAATAAAATATTGACTTATAATGACGTAGTCGATAAATTTTCCTTTTTATCGATAGCTCATTGAAATGAAGCCCTAAGACTGCACTACAAAATAAACATATGATTAGAATGAACTCTAGATTTGACCTCAAGTAGGTTTGCCAAACAGTGAAATAGATTCGGACAGTCTCGTTGTTACTCAAAATTTTAACCAACAGATAAAGTTACTTTATCAATAGTTATCATACAAAATAGTTTCGGAATCACAACTTGGGGTCAAAATAAAGAGTGCCTACTCAAAGTTATTTTTGAAGTTTTTCTATGAATTTATGTATCACGTGATTGTCGTGAATGTCACAACTCACACGTAATTTGTTGTCAACCTACTCAAATACCAGGAGCAACGCATTTGCTGTCGAAGAAAAGAGAAGAAACATTTATGTTCTTGTCTTCCTTAAATTTACACTTTTTATAAATTGGTTCCGCACAGATATTTAAAATACAACTGCTGTTTGTGTAGAAGTTTATGTAGCTGTTGAGAACGTTGGTGGGTATAGTAGTATGTAGGTATTCAGTTTCGGGATAGAGAGATCGTGGATGCCAGTCACTGCACTACCATATCGTGAACTCTCTTTCGACTCATTTACCATGAAGTAAATGATCTGCAAGGTGTTTGGTTATTTTTGACCGACTTTAAAAAAGAGTAGGTACTTAGGTTCTCGATTCGTCATGATAATGTGATGCATAAAAGTTCATAAAACATTATCGCTAAAAGTGGCAACTTGTATGGTTGAACGAGGATATCAGAAAAAGTAGGAGGTGTTGGTGTCAGTTTCACTAATATGTATCTTAAGGACCCCTAAAAATTACAAAGAGAACCGCCCACTTTTTTGATTGGAGCCGCTTTGAAGAAACTAGGTATCAATAGCGATGTCGGCATATATCAAAGACGTACACGTCACAACACGTGTAAATTTTACCGCAAAAACCATATTATTCCGGTGTTGCAAGTTAACGCAATGTTCTTCATAAACGGGGACTTTATTAGCTTTTTTTATGCTGGATATTTGTTCATTTTAGCAATTGGTAATAAATTACTAATCTTAGACTACATGGATAAAGAAAGTCGCTTTTTCCGTCTGTCTGTTCTGAATGTATGTTTAGTTCTTGAAAACTACGCAACGGATCTTGAAGCGGTTTTTTTTAAATGGGTTTAAGCAGGTTTCGAAATGTATTTACATGCATACTATCATGCGAGCGACGCCGCGCTGGCATTCAACAATTTTATTTTATTTCATAGGTCTTAGGGAAATATCCTGTGTTTATGGTAAATAATAATTATGTTATTATTTATCTCTTAAATTATTTTATACTAGGTACCTACTAGCTTTTTTTCATAAAAAAAACTAAGTACCTACTTGGTACTTTTATTCGATTTTTACCAAAATTACGACGTAATTCAAGGCAATAAGACATTGGACTTGGGCAACACTTACAACTATCTAATTTCTTTTCAGTTGCAAGTAAACTTTGATATTAGGGGTACGTAGTAATCTGTGTTAATCGATCATGGCGTATTTAAGTAATAGTGAATATTATGAAATGATACTTTGCGTCGGGGCAGCCGATGGCAGTCTGCGTGAAGCTCATCGCCTTTATCGAGAAAGATTTGTGGACAATAGACTCGAAGGTGAACGGCGGCTTTTACCATCTGTGGAGTGCTTCCGAAAATTGGTGAACCGTTTAGATGACACTGGTTCTTTCCGTGGTTCCCGCTCAGAAGGCAGACCATCTGTTGTACCACCAGAGCAAGAAGTATTCTCGAGCATTTTCAATCCAATCCCAGAACAAGTACTCGCCGCGCTGGGATTGTTCTGGGAATGAATCATTTGAGAGTATGGCGCGTGCTAAAAGCAGATGGTCAACATCCGTACCACTTCAGGCACACCCAAGAACTGACACCGGCTGATTTCGTACCACGTGTCAACTTTTGCCAGTGGTACCGAGAGGAAGCACAACGATCCCCTAGTTTCGCGAACCGTATTTTATGGACCTATGAAGCCTCTTTTACTCGTGCTGGTATCAGTAACCAGCATAACGAACATGTATGGACTCATCAGAACCCACACGCATCTGCAGAAAACAACTTTCAGCTTCAGTGGCGTGTTAACATTTGGGCGGGAATAATCGGAGATATTTTAATTGGTCCTTTCGTGCTACCGAGTTCGCTAAACGGTGAAAATTACCTCGCGTTCCTTAGAAACGTCTTAGAACCCGAACTTGAAAACTTGCCTGTAACATTGTACACAAATATGATGTACCAGCAAGACGGGGCGCCAGCACATTGTGCGAGAGATGTACGGGCGTATTTAGATGAGCGGTTTAACCAGTGGATCGGACGTGGTGGTCCCATACCTTGGCCTCCGAGGTCACCGGATCTCACACCACTTGACTTTTTTTTGTGGGGCTATGTCAAAAACAAAGTGTACAGTGCGGTACCTATGTCTCACGCGTGAAGATATGGAGTCTAAAATATTTGATGCATTTAGCAGTGTAACTCCAGACATGCTGTGTAATGTAACTGCCAGCATGATGCGACGGACCCAACTGTGCATTGATCAAGGCGGCGAACATTTCGAGCCCTTACTTTAGTACCTACTTTTTAGTTTAGTGTTTATTAGTATCTTAGGTAGGAAGTGTATTTTTTATTAAATTCAATAATGTTTATCTAAGTATCGTGATATGAGTGAGTTAGTTATGTTTATTGTGGAACACAGTACCTACCTATCTACCAGGATGACATGCACAATGAAATCGGTAAGTTTTTGTTGTTTAAAGTCCACAACCTATCATTACTACAAAATAGTATTCTGTACCAGGAGCATATGAAATAAGAGTTGTTTACGATTCATCGAAGGGGACTGAACCTTACGAATAAATTTGACCCTAGGTAGTGTTGGGTTTATAAAATATCGATTAAATGAACAAATCAATTAAATTTACATGACACCTTAAAAGTTTTAACTAAACTTGTATTTGCAATTTTGTCCTTGCGTATAGTTAATTCAAC
Organism: Nudaria mundana; assembly: GCA_963556515.1. NCBI lineage: Eukaryota > Metazoa > Arthropoda > Insecta > Lepidoptera > Erebidae > Nudaria > Nudaria mundana. Next base: position 728,558 of record OY748297.1, read on the forward strand.
GCGCATGTGTAACGAGGGTCAAATATGACCACACTAATATGAAACACGTTGTATAATAAATAAGTTTTCTAATCGTTTCCTATCTAACCTACACCCAACTCTGTTAACTTGAGCTCGGGAGATTGTGAGGCGGTTAGATAAGTTATATAATAAATAAGTTTTCTAATCGTTTCCTATCTAACCTACACCCAACTCTGTTAACTTGAGCTCGGGAGATTGTTGAGCGGTTAGATAAGTTATATAATAAATAAGTTTTCTAATCGTTTCCTATCTAACCTACACCCAACTCTGTTAACTTAAGCTCGGGAGATTGTTGAGCGGTTAGATAAGTTATATAATAAATAAGTTTTCTAATCGTTTCCTATCTAACCTACACCCAACTCTGTTAACTTGAGCTCGGGAGATTGTTAAGCGGTTAGATAAGTTATACAACGTGTTTCATATTAGTGTGGTCATATCTCAAGGTTGCATTGGGTACGGCCCAAATAATATATTGCGCGGGGTCTTAAATTAATTTGATAAAATATTGACTTATAATGACGTATGTAGTCGATAAATTTTCCTTTTTATCGATAGCTCATTGAAATGAAGCCCTAAGACTGCACTACAAAATAAACATATGATTAGAATGAACTCTAGATTTGACCTCAAGTAGGTTTGCCAAACAGTGAAATAGATTCGGACAGTCTCGTTGTTACTCAAAATTTTAGCCAACAGATAAAGTTACTTTATCAATAGTTATCATACAAAATAGTTTCGGAATCACAACTTGGGGTCAAAATAAAGAGTGCCTACTCAAAGTTATTTTTGAAGTTTTTCTATGAATTTATGTATCACGTGATTGTCGTGAATGTCACAACTCACACGTAATTTGTTGTCAACCTACTCAAATACCAGGAGCAACGCATTTGCTGTCGAAGAAAAGAGAAGAAACATTTATGTTCTTGTCTTCCTTAAATTTACACTTTTTATAAATTGGTTCCGCACAGATATTTAAAATACAACTGCTGTTTGTGTAGAAGTTTATGTAGCTGTTGAGAACGCTGGTGGGTATAGTAGTATGTAGGTATTCAGTTTCGGGATAGAGAGATCGTGGATGCCAGTCACTGCACTACCATATCGTGAACTCTCTTTCGACTCATTTACCATGAAGTAAATGATCTGCAAGGTGTTTGGTTATTTTTGACCGACTTTAAAAAAGAGTAGGTACTTAGGTTCTCGATTCGTCATGATAATGTGATGCATAAAAGTTCATAAAACATCGCTAAAAGTGACAACTTGTATGGTTGAACGAGGATATCAGAAAAAGTAGGAGGTGTTGGTGTCAGTTTCACTAATATGTATCTTAAGGACCCCTAAAAATTACAAAGAGAGCCGCCCACTTTTTTGATTGGAGCCGCTTTGAAGAAACTAGGTATCAATAGCGATGTCGGCATATATCAAAGACGTACACGTCACAACACGTGTAAATTTTACCGCAAAAACCATATTATTCCGGTGTTGCAAGTTAACGCAATGTTCTTCATAAACGGGGACTTTATTAGCTTTTTTTATGCTGGATATTTGTTCATTTTAGCAATTGGTAATAAATTACTAATCTTAGACTACATGGATAAAGAAAGTCGCTTTTTCCGTCTGTCTGTTCTGAATGTATGTTTAGTTCTTGAAAACTACGCAACGGATCTTGAAGCGGTTTTTTTTTAATGGGTTTAAGCAGGTTTCGAAATGTATTTACATGCATACTATCATGCGAGCGACGCCGCGCTGGCATTCAACAATTTTATTTTATTTCATAGGTCTTAGGGAAATATCCTGTGTTTATGGTAAATAATAATTATGTTATTATTTATCTCTTAAATTATTTTATACTAGGTACCTACTAGCTTTTTTCATAAATAAAACTAAGTACCTACTTGGTACTTTTATTAGATTTTTACCAAAATTACGACGTAATTCAAGGAAATAAGACATTGGACTTGGGCAACACTTACAACTATCTAATTTCTTTTCGGTTGCAAGTAAACTTTGATATTAGACGTACGTAGTAATCTGTGTTAATCGATCATGGCGTATTTAAGTAATAGTGAATATTATGAAATGATACTTTGCGTCGGGGCAGCCGATGGCAGTCTGCGTGAAGCTCGTCGCCTTTATCGAGAAAGATTTGTGGACAATAGACTCGAAGGTGAACGGCGGCGGTTACCATCTGTGGAGTGCTTCCGAAAAATGGTGAACCGTTTACATGACACTGGTTCTTTCCGTGGTTCCCGCTCAGAAGGCAGACCATCTGTTGTACCACCAGAGCAAGAAGTATTCTCGAGCATTTTCAATCCAATCCCAGAACAAGTACTCGCCGCGCTGGGATTGTTCTGGGAATTAATCATTTGAGAGTATGGCGCGTGCTAAAAGCAGATGGTCAACATCCGTACCACTTCAGGCACACCCAAGAACTGACACCGGCTGATTTCGTACCACGTCTCAACTTTTGCCAGTGGTACCGAGAGGAAGCACAACGATCCCCTAGTTTCGCGAACCGTATTTTATGGACCGATGAAGCCTCTTTTACTCGTGCTGGTATCAGTAACCAGCATAACGAACATGTATGGACTCATCAGAACCCACACGCATCTGCAGAAAACAACTTTCAGCATCAGTGGCGTGTTAACATTTGGGCGGGAATAATCGGAGATATTTTAATTGGTCCTTTCGTGCTACCGAGTTCGCTAAACGGTGAAAATTACCTCGCGTTCCTTAGAAACGTCTTAGAACCCGAACTTGAAAACTTGCCTGTAACATTGTACACAAATATGATGTACCAGCAAGACGGGGCGCCAGCACATTGTGCGAGAGATGTACGGGCGTATTTAGATGAGTGGTTTAACCAGTGGATCGGACGTGGTGGTCCCATACCTTGGCCTCCGAGGTCACCGGATCTCACACCACTTGACTTTTTTTTGTGGGGCTATGTCAAAAACAAAGTGTACAGTGCGGTATGTCTCACGCGTGAAGATATGGAGTCTAAAATATTTGATGCATTTAGCAGTGTAACTCCAGACATGCTGTGTAATGTAACTGCCAGCATGATGCGACGGACCCAACTGTGCATTGATCAAGGCGGCGAACATTTCGAGCCCTTACTTTAGTACCTACTTTTTAGTTTAGTGTTTATTAGTATCTTAGGTAGGAAGTGTATTTTTTATTAAATTCAATAATATTTATCTAAGTATCGTGATATTAGTGACTTAGTTATGTTTATTGTGGAACACAGTACCTACCTATCTACCAGGATGACATGCACAATGAAATCGGTAAGTTTTTGTTGTTTAATGTCAAAGACCTTATAATACAACGGACATAGGATCTAGAACAAATCGCAAGAAAATAATGTCCCGAGTCGACCTATACCTACATTATACATAGGCATACATAGATATAAACAAATTTCATATTAAAATTTAAACCTTGATTCAACGGAATAGTGTTCACTTTTGTTTGCACTAATTTATCGCATTACGTAGCTTCTATCTGTCCGCCTGACTAATTCACCTTATGGAGCTTATACTTGAACTACGTGAACATAGAAACAATGGAGTAGGTTTATTTTGTTAAAGTCTTTTAAGGATATGTACCTACGTAGGCGTAATAATTAATGTAAGACTACAATAAATTCCATAATCTTATAAATTGTAATTACTTGTTTATGTTAGACGAAATAAGCTGAAAAACTAATTAACGACTGACAAAGATTTTTTTTTTCGAGTCAGTTTCATAATAAGTAACTGTAGTGTATGAATAACAAAAAGGGAATTAATGAATTTAACTAATTATAATATTATAAATGCCAAACTTCTTGCGGGTGTCAAAGTTCTTCCGCTTTCATTACTATTTTCATAACGCTATGTCGCTACGTCTACTACAAGATAGCCGTGTTTCAAGTGACTGAATTAGTTGCTAAAACTGCGCATCATTAATTTATTTTTATCTTATGGTTAATTTTTGGGATACGAAATTATTGGCTACTAGCTGATCACCGTGACTCCGCCCGCGAGATATAGTTATCTCGGCCCCGATTCCCGTGGGAATACATTACCGAGAATCCAAATAAAAAGAAAATAACAGTACATACACGAAATAAAATGACATGTGTAATTATATTTATGACAAAACAATGATACCCTGTGAAAATTAAAAACATTTTTGGGCTTATCTCCTCCATTCAATCAAGGGATTCTTGTACAAGTTTCATAAAGATCGGACCTCTTTTTGTTATGTCCATAAAATGAGCCGAACAAACAAGATTGTTATTTTTTGGATCAAAATATTCTTCTCGCCGTGCTAGGGCAATAATATTTTTCCATTGTGCACAGTGTACTGGATCCCGAGGAAAACTGAAATAGATGTTGGTTCATATAACGAAAAAAAAATCATAAAGAGCCCCACTATAATCTTTGTTCCAAATAGTTTTATCGCTATCGGTAATCCGAATAAATCTGAATGGTCATTTTGTTAGTACATTATTCAGTGAAAATGAAATGGTCTCTTTCTTTTTACTGAGCTTGGGATGAGTTCGAAAGAGACAGATAGGTACTTCGGTATTGGACTGGATTGCAATATTTACTTTTGTCTTTTAATTTATTATCGACGAAATACTGTATTTTAAGTGAAATAATAAATTGCAAATAATAAAACAAAAGCTTATTTACTGAAAATATGATACACCGTCTTCAATTTGCTTTTTTTTCGTAGTTTTTACACGTTTTTACAACACAGTACGGCATTGTGCAACGTGTTGTCGTTCAGTTGTCAAAATCAAGACTGGCGCGCGATTGTTTCTCTTTTAGCGTTTTGTTTCTCTTTTAGTTCGGACACTTTTGAGCGATGATCCGAAATCCATTGTATTTAAAATCATTGTTTAAAGTCCACAACCTATCATTACTACAAAATAGTATTCTGTACCAGGAGCATATGAAATAAGAGTTGTTTACGATTCATCGAAGGGGACTGAACCTTACGACTAAATTTGACCCTAGGTAGTGTTGGGTTTATAAAATATCGATTAAATCAACAAATCAATTAAATTTACATGACACCTTAAAAGTTTTAACTAAACTTGTATTTGCAATTTTGTCCATGCGTATAGTTAACTCAACGCGCATGTGTAACGAGGGTCAAATATGACCACACTAATATGAAACACGTTGTATAATAAATAAGTTTTCTAATCGTTTCCTATCTAACCTACACCCAACTCTGTTAACTTGAGCTCGGGAGATTGTTGTGCGGTTAGATAAGTTATATAATAAATAAGTTTTCTAACCGTTTCCTATCTAACCTACACCCAACTCTGTTAACTTGAGCTCGGGAGATTGTTAAGCGGTTAGATAAGTTATATAATAAATAAGTTTTCTAATCGTTTCCTATCTAACCTACACCCAACTCTGTTAACTTGTGCTCGGGAGATTGTTAAGCGGTTAGATAAGTTATATAATAAATAAGTTTTCTAATCGTTTCCTATCTAACCTACACCCAACTCTGTTAACTTGAGCTCGGGAGATTGTTAAGCGGTTAGATAAGTTATATAATAAATAAGTTTTCTAATCGTTTCCTATCTAACCTACACCCAACTCTGTTAACTTGAGCTCGGGAGATTGTTAAGCGGTTAGATAAGTTATATAATAAATAAGTTTTCTAATCGTTTCCTATCTAACCTACACCCAACTCTGTTAACTTGAGCTCGGGAGATTGTTGAGCGGTTAGATAAGTTATATAATAAATAAGTTTTCTAATCGTTTCCTATCTAACCTACACCCAACTCTGTTAACTTGAGCTCGGGAGATTGTTAAGCGGTTAGATAAGTTATATAATATGACTGCCTCGGTGGCTCAGTGGTATGAGTATGCGACTGCCGCCCCTGAGGTCCCAGGTTCGATTCCGGGTCGATTCGAATTATTTGTGTGATCCACAAATGTTTGTTTCGGAGTTTGGGTGTTTTCTATGTATAATATGTATGTATTTAGAAATATATAAGTATGTTTATCAGTCGTCTAGATCCCATAACACAAGCTTATATTAGCTTAATTTGGGCTAGATGATGTTGTGTGAGAATGTCCAAAAATATTTATTAAAAATATTTATTTATTTATAATAAATAAGTTTTCTAATCGTTTCCTATCTAACCTACACCCAACTCTGTTAACTTGAGCTCGGGAGATTGTTGAGCGGTTAGATAAGTTATATAATAAATAAGTTTTCTAATCGTTTCCTATCTAACCTACACCCAACTCTGTTAACTTGAGCTCGGGAGATTGTTGAGCGGTTAGATAAGTTATATAATAAATAAGTTTTCTAATCGTTTCCTATCTAACCTACACCCAACTCTGTTAACTTGAGCTCGGGAGATTGTTAAGCGGTTAGATAAGTTATATAATAAATAAGTTTTCTAATCGTTTCCTATCTAACCTACACCCAACTCTGTTAACTTGAGCTCGGGAGATTGTTAAGCGGTTAGATAAGTTATATAATAAATAAGTTTTCTATTCGTTTCCTATCTAACCTACACCCAACTCTGTTAACTTGAGCTCGGGAGATTGTTAAGCGGTTAGATAAGTTATATAATAAATAAGTTTTCTAATCGTTTCCTATCTAACCTACACCCAACTCTGTTAACTTGAGCTCGGGAGATTGTTAAGCGGTTAGATAAGTTATATAATAAATAAGTTTTCTAATCGTTTCCTATCTAACCTACACCCAACTCTGTTAACTTGAGCTCGGGAGATTGTTAAGCGGTTAGATAAGTTATATAATAAATAAGTTTTCTAATCGTTTCCTATCTAACCTACACCCAACTCTGTTAACTTGAGCTCGGGAGATTGTTAAGCGGTTAGATAAGTTATATAATAAATAAGTTTTCTATTCGTTTCCTATCTAACCTACACCCAACTCTGTTAACTTGAGCTCGGGAGATTGTTAAGCGGTTAGATAAGTTATATAATAAATAAGTTTTCTAATCGTTTCCTATCTAACCTACACCCAACTCTGTTAACTTGAGCTCGGGAGATTGTTAAGCGGTTAGATAAGTTATATAATAAATAAGTTTTCTAATCGTTTCCTATCTAACCTACACCCAACTCTGTTAACTTGAGCTCGGGAGATTGTTAAGCGGTTAGATAAGTTATATAATAAATAAGTTTTCTAATCGTTTCCTATCTAACCTACACCCAACTCTGTTAACTTGAGCTCGGGAGATTGTTAAGCGGTTAGATAAGTTATATAATAAATAAGTTTTCTAATCGTTTCCTATCTAACCTACACCCAACTCTGTTAACTTGAGCTCGGGAGATTGTTAAGCGGTTAGATAAGTTATATAATAAATAAGTTTTCTAATCGTTTCCTATCTAACCTACACCCAACTCTGTTAACTTGAGCTCGGGAGATTGTTAAGCGGTTAGATAAGTTATATAATAAATAAGTTTTCTATTCGTTTCCTATCTAACCTACACCCAACTCTGTTAACTTGAGCTCGGGAGATTGTTAAGCGGTTAGATAAGTTATATAATAAATAAGTTTTCTAATCGTTTCCTATCTAACCTACACCCAACTCTGTTAACTTGAGCTCGGGAGATTGTTAAGCGGTTAGATAAGTTATATAATAAATAAGTTTTCTAATCGTTTCCTATCTAACCTACACCCAACTCTGTTAACTTGAGCTCGGGAGATTGTTAAGCGGTTAGATAAGTTATATAATAAATAAGTTTTCTAATCGTTTCCTATCTAACCTACACCCAACTCTGTTAACTTAAGCTCGGAAGATTGTTAAGCGGTTAGGATACATGCGTTTAAGGGGCAGGGTATTTTTGTTTGCCTTCGCATATGTAAGATCACAATGTAATTTAGTAAATATACATCCTGTATCAAAAATTGACTGAATAAATAAATAAAAAATTCTAGATTGCGCTATTGAGGTTAGTGTTGGAGCCACCTACCAGAATTTTGCCGAACTACGGTACGGTAAATATTATGTAAGTATAAATATATAGATTTACAAAAAAAAATGATTAAGATACTGAACATATTTTCTAGTTCACATGTAGATTAAGTTCTTTAACTGCGCGCTGAGGTGGTCGGTAGTGCATCCGCTTTCGACGCCAGAGTCTCGGATTCGATTCCCGGTCGGAACAAACTTTGTGTGATGACAAATACGTATGTACGTACGTAAGTCTAGATGTTTCCTATCTATACTATACTACTATTATAAAGAGGAAAGATTTGTTGTATGTTTGTAATGAATAAACTCAAAAACTACTGTGCCGATTTCAAAAATTCTTTCACCATTGGAAAGCTACATTTACCCTGAGTAACATAGGCTACTTTTTATCCCGGTAATGTGTTCCCACGGGAAACGGGAACGAGGAAACTAAATCACGCGGGCGGAGCTGCGGCGATCAGCTAGTGTTTAATATATCTATTTTTACAAAAACTCATATCACAAGCTCTGCCTAGTTTGAGAATAGATGGCGTTGTGGGAATTTATTTAAATATTTATTTAAAAAAAAAGCTCAATCCAGAGCTTGGTTTGAAGAAATTTGTCTTGATATAAGCTGGTCGACGTCATGTATATGTATGTGGTCAGTTACCTTGCCGGAGGCCATCTCAGTGACGACACACCCGAGGGACCAGATGTCGGCGGCGCGGCCGTGGCCCGACGTCTTCATGAACACCTCCGGAGCCATGTACGCTGGAACATGTACACTCGGTCAATTTATACTCGTCTTGGATCCGAAACAGAATTATTTAGAACGTTGGCGTGTATCTTGTATGTATGTCTGTATGTACGTGTGTCCCTTACCCTGCGTGCCCACGAACCCCTGCAGCTCCCCGGGCGCGGTGGTGTTGGCGCGTATCTTGTATGTATGTCTGTATGTACGTGTGTCCCTTACCCTGCGTGCCCACGAACCCCTGCAGCTCCCCGGGCGCGGTGGTGTTGGCGCGTATCTTGTATGTATGTCTGTATGTACGTGTGTCCCTTACCCTGCGTGCCCACGAACCCCTGCAGCTCCCCGGGCGCGGTGGTGTTGGCGCGTATCTTGTATGTATGTCTGTATGTACGTGTGTCCCTTACCCTGCGTGCCCACGAACCCCTGCAGCTCCCCGGGCGCGGTGGTGTTGGCGCGTATCTTGTATGTATGTCTGTATGTACGTGTGTCCCTTACCCTGCGTGCCCACGAACCCCTGCAGCTCCCCGGGCGCGGTGGTGTTGGCGCGTATCTTGTATGTATGTCTGTATGTACGTGTGTCCCTTACCCTGCGTGCCCACGAACCCCTGCAGCTCCCCGGGCGCGGTGGTGTTGGCGCGTATCTTGTATGTATGTCTGTATGTACGTGTGTCCCTTACCCTGCGTGCCCACGAACCCCTGCAGCTCCCCGGGCGCGGTGGTGTTGGCGCGTATCTTGTATGTATGTCTGTATGTACGTGTGTCCCTTACCCTGCGTGCCCACGAACCCCTGCAGCTCCCCGGGCGCGGTGGTGTTGGCGCGTATCTTGTATGTATGTCTGTATGTACGTGTGTCCCTTACCCTGCATGCCAACGAACCCCTGCAGCTCCCCGGGCGCGGTGGTGTTGGCGCGTATCTTGTATGTATGTCTGTATGTACGTGTGTCCCTTACCCTGCGTGCCCACGAACCCCTGCAGCTCCCCGGGCGCGGTGGTGTTGGCGCGTATCTTCTATGTATGTCTGTATGTACGTGTGTCCCTTACCCTGCGTGCCCACGAACCCCTGCAGCTCCCCGGGCGCAGTGGTGTTGGCGCGTATCTTGTAGGTATGTCTGTATGTACGTGTGTCCCTTACCCTGCGAGCCCACGAACCCCTGCAGCTCCCCGGGCGCGGTGGTGTTGGCGCGTATCTTGTATGTATGTCTGTATGTACGTGTGTCCCTTACCCTGCGTGCCCACGAACCCCTGCAGCTCCCCGGGCGCGGTGGTGTTGGCGCGTATCTTGTATGTATGTCTGTATGTACGTGTGTCCCTTACCCTGCGTGCCCACGAACCCCTGCAGCTCCCCGGGCGCGGTGGTGTTGGCGCGTATCTTGTATGTATGTCTGTATGTACGTGTGTCCCTTACCCTGCGAGCCCACGAACCCCTGCAGCTCCCCGGGCGCGGTGGTGTTGGCGTGTATCTTGTATGTATGTCTGTATGTACGTGTGTCCCTTACCCTGCGTGCCCACGAACCCCTGCAGCTCCCCGGGCGCGGTGGTGTTGGCGCGTATCTTGTATGTATGTCTGTATGTACGTGTGTCCCTTACCCTGCGTGCCCACGAACCCCTGCAGCTCCCCGGGCGCGGTGGTGTTGGCGCGTATCTTCTATGTATGTCTGTATGTACGTGTGTCCCTTACCCTGCGTGCCCACGAACCCCTGCAGCTCCCCGGGCGCAGTGGTGTTGGCGCGTATCTTGTAGGTATGTCTGTATGTACGTGTGTCCCTTACCCTGCGAGCCCACGAACCCCTGCAGCTCCCCGGGCGCGGTGGTGTTGGCGCGTATCTTGTATGTATGTCTGTATGTACGTGTGTCCCTTACCCTGCGTGCCCACGAACCCCTGCAGCTCCCCGGGCGCGGTGGTGTTGGCGCGTATCTTGTATGTATGTCTGTATGTACGTGTGTCCCTTACCCTGCGTGCCCACGAACCCCTGCAGCTCCCCGGGCGCGGTGGTGTTGGCGCGTATCTTGTATGTATGTCTGTATGTACGTGTGTCCCTTACCCTGCGAGCCCACGAACCCCTGCAGCTCCCCGGGCGCGGTGGTGTTGGCGTGTATCTTGTATGTATGTCTGTATGTACGTGTGTCCCTTACCCTGCGTGCCCACGAACCCCTGCAGCTCCCCGGGCGCGGTGGTGTTGGCGCGTATCTTGACTGCACACCCGAAGTCACCAAGCTTCAGGCAGTGGCCCTCGTTCGTTAGGAATATATTTCCACCTGCATCAGTCAATCACATCATTACATTTATTAAAACTTGTACAATTAAATAAAGAAAATCTTATCATTAATTTCGCGAAATTTAAAGCCGTTATGAGCGACGCATAAAGGTCAATACTTTATTTTTTCAAGAATTTTGCTAAAAGAAATTAATTCAGGGTTTATAATTTAGTGTATTTAATAAAGTGATAGTTTTCGCCATTTAAGTCCATTCCTTTTGTTGTAGTGATTGGAGCATCACTACAATAAGAGGAATGGACTTGGCTAGGGACTGATTTTATGGCATGTAAGGAAGGATTTTAGATTCAAAAACATATTATTATTGTAATTTATACAAATCTATACAAAGAGGGACGTTTATTCAGTTCTATTAGCTTTATTAAAAAATAAAATCTATCTTTTTTAGTTATTCAATATTTATAGACTCTGGTAAATCGAGAAATAGTATATATTTTTCAGTCAGTCATATAAACTCGAACTCACTCTTAATGTCCCGATGCGCTATAGACCTGGCGTGCAGCTCCACCACAGCAGACACGAGCTGTTTGGTGTACCTGCGCACGGTGGCCTCGGCCAAGGCGCCAGATGTCGCCACCAGGGCCTCCAGGGACCCCTCCACGCATAACTCCATGAAGATTAACATTTCTTCCTGTTATACAAATATATTGCGAGAACTGATAGTTGTCGTTACAGCCATCATAGATCGGTAACAAGCAAGTAAGTTAAAAGTCGGTCTCAGATATTCTAAGGTCATTATATCAGGTCAGGCCATTCATTTTTTAAATTTAATTCTAGATTTGTATAGAAAAGATATAAAATAAGTAAAGTTTTGTGTTATTTTTTAACTATTACATATTTTTTTTATTTTAGGTTCGACAAAATGACGCCACCCGCCTGATGGTAAGCTGTGGCGACGTCTGGCTATTGAGGGCGACTCTCACAGTATAAAATACTATAGAGAGTGGCCTTCAACTTGTCGACCCTGTGATGTGCCTCTTCACGCTTCGCTTAAAGAACCCAGGGTTATATGTGGGAGGAAAAGCAGGCAAGGCAGGGCGTTAAAGGCCACTATCATTCGGCAGAGAAACGAATGTTAAAAACTCTCGGTTTTCGCGTAGATGTTTTCGTCAGTGTGAGAGTGACATCTCTGCCCGCCACGGGTTCGGGATAGGAAGGGAGAGGGTGGGAGTAGGTTGAAGAGATTTTAGTGCCATTTAAGGACATGTTCTTGACTCTGACTACCCCTTCGGGAGGTACCAAGTGTGAATGTTTTATCTTTTGTCGTGTAAATACCATACCAATAGTACAACCCCCGGTAGTCCGAGACGCCCAGAACTTTAATTGGCTGTGTCACAGCGGCTGGCACGTAAGATTTTGTTGCCTTTCATCAACATTTCATCGCAAGGCAACGGGTTTAAATTTTTTTTCAAAATTACAATATAGTTGCTACTTTTTATTAAATTATTCGGCCATTTTGAACCTAACCCATTATAAATGTGCCCGGTGACGGTAATAGGCTTGCGTGGGACAAAAAATACTGGCAAATTGTGGGTGGGTAATGCACCTCTGCCTACCCCTTCGGGGATATAGGCGTGATATGTGTGTGTAGTAACAAATCCCCACATACCCGATGCAGCTCACAGCCGTAGTACCTCACGAGGTGGGGGTGCAGCACGCCCTCCAGCACGCGCAGCTCGTTGGCGGCTCGCTGCATGGCGCGCCGGTCGCCCACACCCACTGACAGCTCCTTCATGGCGAGTAGCTGACCGCTTTCTGTGTTCACTATTGTGTACACCTGAAAAGCACTAAAACTTTAGGAAATATTGAATTTGATAAATATTGTATTTGAAAGCAACGAGTTCCCTTAAACCTTTTGTTTTCTAAATATCGAATGTCTTCCGACCGAAATGGAACCAGCGTCTTTCTTTAAGCGAGCCACAGACTAACAGTCCACCGGCAGATAACGGCCTGTGAATGAATTTAAGTTCATCGGATTCGTTGTAGATCAAATCGTCCGTGGTTTTAAATAACATTATGAGAACAGAATGTATTTTTCACCCTGACACAAAATAAAATAAAATCATCGAGCTCATCTCGCAAGTTTTGTCCTCGGTGGGATTCGATAGCAACATACTGTAGCGCGTACTTAATAATCTCTGACGTCATACGTAGGAGACATCTAGATAATACAAGAAGGCGTGCCGAGAACTTTCGAGGACCTTCCATAATACTCGACCAATATCTAGTTAGCATCGCATACCCTCCCTATAATTAAACTAGCCAATTACAGATAAGCAAATAAATCGTAGGTAGAACATAAGTATAGGTACTTATACTAGTTCTATTGTCTAAAGCCACGCCTACCTAAACCTGTTTGTATCATCAGGAATGTTCTAGGTACTTGTATTCATTATTATAAAGGCGAATGCATTTCGATAATAAATATTCATTCATTCACATACTGTTACTGTAAGCGTTTCAATATACCTCCCAACAACACTACAATATTATTGTATTCCTCCTCTACACGTCACCAACTTCCTCGTTATATCCTCTTTCACACATTCCATCCATCTTTCTCGGGCCTCTACTTCTAAAGCCTTCAACATTGCAACTTTGCACCTTCCTAACCACATCACTCGCCTCTATGCTCATAATGTCTATACCATGACAGTCGTTGACTTCTCAATACCTTGCCGAAGGTGCCAGCTCCGATCTTCAAGCCCCTCTGCCACTTGAAGGTGAGCTGCTTCAGCTTGGGCTCGTAGGTGAGTGCGGCGGCGAGCACGCGGCCCACGCTGCGGGCGGCTCGCAGGCGCGCGTCGCGGGCGCTGTCCACGCCCGCGATGGAGCCCAGCACGCGCCGGCTGCGAACTGCACGAACATACAACATAGCAAGTCCTATCATCACTACATATTACAAAACAAAGTTGCTTCCGTCCGCATGTAGCTTAGATCTTCAAAAGTACGCAACGGATTTTGATGCGGTGTTCACCAATGGATAGAGATAGAGTGGTTTTCGAGGAAGGTTGTTATGTATAATTTGTCAAGCGGACGAAGCCGCGGCCGTCCGTTAGTTGATCAAATAAAATTTTTTTCAGAAGAAGGATCTTAGCTTTCTTTTCAAAAAATTAGGCTGGCTTCGAACCAGTGACAGTTCTATTGCATAGGGAGAAGTTACAACAGTTACTTTATCATACAGATTTGGAGAAAATCTCATACAAAATCTGTATAATAAAATTACTTTTTAATCTTTTTCAGTACCACTGTTATAATTATAATATTTATGTCAACTTTTGAAATCATAATTCGAACTTTTCAAAATGAGAGTAGATAAAATAACATTATAAGTACACTGGTGCGTTACCTGTCATAGAAGTGTTGATGTCACCTGTCATACTGGTGCGTTACCTGTCATAGAAGTGTTGATGTCACCTGTCATACTGGTGCGTTACCTGTCATAGAAGTGTTGATGTCACCTGTCATACTGGTGCGTTACCTGTCATAGAAGTGTTGATGTCACCTGTCATACTGGTGCGTTACCTGTCATAGAAGTGTTGATGTCACCTGTCATACTAGTGCGTTACCTGTCATAGAAGTGTTGATGTCACCTGTTATACTGGTGCGTTACCTGTCATAGAAGTGTTGATGTCACCTGTCATACTAGTGCGTTACCTGTCATAGAAGTGTTGATGTCACCTGTTATACTGGTGCGTTACCTGTCATAGAAGTGTTGATGTCACCTGTTATACTGGTGCGTTACCTGTCATAGAAGTGTTGATGTCACCTGTCATTCTAGTGCGTTACCTGTCATAGAAGTGTTGATGTCACCTGTTATACTGGTGCGTTACCTGTCATAGAAGTGTTGATGTCACCTGTCATACTGGTGCGTTACCTGTCATAGAAGTGTTGATGTCACCTGTCATACTGGTGCGTTACCTGTCATAGAAGTGTTGATGTCACCTGTTATACTGGTGCGTTACCTGTCATAGAAGTGTTGATGTCACCTGTCATACTAGTGCGTTACCTGTCATAGAAGTGTTGATGTCACCTGTTATACTGGTGCGTTACCTGTCATAGAAGTGTTGATGTCACCTGTCATACTAGTGCGTTACCTGTCATAGAAGTGTTGATGTCACCTGTTATACTGGTGCGTTACCTGTCATAGAAGTGTTGATGTCACCTGTTATACTGGTGCGTTACCTGTCATAGAAGTGTTGATGTCACCTGTCATTCTAGTGCGTTACCTGTCATAGAAGTGTTGATGTCACCTGTTATACTGGTGCGTTACCTGTCATAGAAGTGTTGATGTCACCTGTCATACTAGTGCGTTACCTGTCATAGAAGTGTTGATGTCACCTGTTATACTGGTGCGTTACCTGTCATAGAAGTGTTGATGTCACCTGTTATACTGGTGCGTTACCTGTCATAGAAGTGTTGATGTCACCTGTTATACTGGTGCGTTACCTGTCATAGAAGTGTTGATGTCACCTGTCATACTGGTGCGTTACCTGTCATAGAAGTGTTGATGTCACCTGTTATACTGGTGCGTTACCTGTCATAGAAGTGTTGATGTCACCTGTCATACTGGTGCGTTACCTGTCATAGAAGTGTTGATGTCACCTGTTATACTGGTGCGTTACCTGTCATAGAAGTGTTGATGTCACCTGTCATACTAGTGCGTTACCTGTCATAGAAGTGTTGATGTCACCTGTTATACTGGTGCGTTACCTGTCATAGAAGTGTTGATGTCACCTGTCATACTAGTGCGTTACCTGTCATAGAAGTGTTGATGTCACCTGTTATACTGGTGCGTTACCTGTCATAGAAGTGTTGATGTCACCTGTTATACTGGTGCGTTACCTGTCATAGAAGTGTTGATGTCACCTGTCATTCTAGTGCGTTACCTGTCATAGAAGTGTTGATGTCACCTGTTATACTGGTGCGTTACCTGTCATAGAAGTGTTGATGTCACCTGTCATACTAGTGCGTTACCTGTCATAGAAGTGTTGATGTCACCTGTTATACTGGTGCGTTACCTGTCATAGAAGTGTTGATGTCACCTGTTATACTGGTGCGTTACCTGTCATAGAAGTGTTGATGTCACCTGTTATACTGGTGCGTTACCTGTCATAGAAGTGTTGATGTGACCTGTCATACTAGTGCGTTACCTGTCATAGAAGTGTTGATGTCACCTGTTATACTGGTGCGTTACCTGTCATAGAAGTGTTGATGTCACCTGTTATACTGGTGCGTTACCTGTCATAGAAGTGTTGATGTCACCTGTCATACTAGTGCGTCACCTGTCATAGAAGTGTTGATGTCACCTGTCATACTGGTGCGTTACCTGTCATAGAAGTGTTGATGTCACCTGTTATACTGGTGCGTTACCTGTCATAGAAGTGTTGATGTCACCTGTCATACTAGTGCGTTACCTGTCATAGAAGTGTTGATGTCACCTGTTATACTGGTGCGTTACCTGTCATAGAAGTGTTGATGTCACCTGTTATACTGGTGCGTTACCTGTCATAGAAGTGTTAAAGTCACCAGTCATACTAGTGCGTTACCTGTCATAGAAGTGTTGATGTCACCTGTTATACTGGTGCGTTACCTGTCATAGAAGTGTTGATGTCACCTGTCATACTAGTGCGTTACCTGTCATAGAAGTGTTGATGTCACCTGTCATACTGGTGCGTTACCTGTCATAGAAGTGTTGATGTCACCTGTTATACTGGTGCGTTACCTGTCATAGAAGTGTTGATGTCACCTGTCATACTGGTGCGTTACCTGTCATAGAAGTGTTGATGTCACCTGTCATACTGGTGCGTTACCTGTCATAGAAGTGTTGATGTCACCTGTCATACTGGTGCGTTACCTGTCATAGAAGTGTTGATGTCAGTAGATTCATGATCAGAGAATAGTCCGTTGAGTCTGTCCATGGTCAGCTCCGCGTCGAGCGGCGGCGGGGTGGGCGGGGTCACCACTTCTCTGGACGTGCTGTTGGAGAATGGACTCTGGGGATACAACGAACATACTTGATTTTCAAATATTGGATAGAAACAGGCGTTACCTGGCGAAAATCCATGACAAAGTATTGGTAAGTAAGATGTTAAAAACTTATTAAAATTATAATAGCATTATTTTTCGCAGAGCTAAAAAAGACAACAAAACGTTTCGCCTCTAAACGAGGCATTATCAAGACTGTCTCAAAGAGAGCAGCAACCACACACAACAGTTGCTGTTCTCTCTGAGACAGTCTTGATAATGCCTCGTTTAGAGGCGAAACAATTGTCGACGTTTTGTTGTATTTTTTAGCTCTGCGAAAAATAATGCAATTATAATTTTAATAAGTTTTTAACATCTTACTTACCAATACTTGATTTTCATTTACAACAAACAGAAAAAAGAAAAAAGGTCAAAAATACCTCAGGATAAAAAAAAAAAATTAAATCAAGGAATACTTGTGCTAAATTTTGTAGACGTGAGAGTGAATTGTAGAGTGACTTTAAAATATATTTTGTATAAATATCTGATGATGCCGTGAGGTGAAACCGGTCAATGAAAGTAAAATTATAACAGTGGAAAAGTATAATGTGTTTTTGTCCAATATATTTAATTTTATTTTAGCACTTTGTTGGAATAGTAAATACACATATATTATCCTTGCAACATTTTTTAGCCCTAACCGTTTGGGAGGACAGCCAAAGACAGACGGACGGACAGACATGAAACTATAAGGGTTCCGAGACCACGGAACCCTAAAAATACGCATTTCTAATAATTTTCATTAACATTTTTACCTCGATAAATAAAATAAGGGTATATTTTGGACCTCTATAATGTCCCCTCTGTAAATGAGACTACTATAATTTTAAACCTGTCTAATTGGAAATGTGGCTCCTTCCGTTCTTGAGATCTCTATTAAGCGTTTCACTCAATGATTTTATATACAATGGATTTCGGATCATCGCTCAAAAGTGTCCGAACTAAAAGAGAAACAAAACGCTAAAAGAGAAACAATCGCGCGCCAGTCTTGATTTTGACAACTGAACGACAACACGTTGCACAATGCCGTACTGTATTGTAAAAACGTGTAAAAACTACGAAAAAAAAGCAAATTGAAGACGGTGTATCATATTTTCAGTAAATAAGCTTTTGTTTTATTATTTGCAATTTATTATTTCACTTAAAATACAGTATTTCGTCGATAATAAATTAAAAGACAAAAGTAAATATTGAAATCCAGTCCAATACCGAAGTATCTATCTGTCTCTTTCGAACTCATCCCAAGCTCAGTAAAAAGAAAGAGACCATTTAATTTTCACTGAATAATGTACTAACAAAATGACCATTCAGATTTATTCGGATTACCGATAGCGATAAAACTATTGGGAACAAAGATTATAGTGGAGACGCCTTGGCTCTTTATGATTTTTTTTTCGTTATATGAACCAACATCTATTTCAGTTTTCCTCGGGATCCAGTACACTGTGCACAATGGAAAAATATTATTGCCCTAGCACGGCGAGAAGAATATTTTGATCCCAAAAATAACAATCTTATTTGTTCGGCTCATTTTATGGACATAACAAAAAGAGGTCCGATCTTTATGAAACTTGTACCAGAATCCCTTGATTGAATACAAGTTTTTCTTTTGATTGGGATGGAGGAGATAAGCCCAAAAATGTTTTTAATTTTCACAGGGTATCATTGTTTTGTCATAAATATAATTACACATGTCATTTTATTTCGTGTATGTACTGTTATTTTCTTTTTATTTGGATTCTCGGTAATGTATTCCCACGGGAATCGGGGCCGAGATAACTATATCTCGCGGGCGGAGTCACGGTGATCAGCTAGTAGCCAATAATTTCGTATCCCAAAAATTAACCATAAGATAAAAATAAATTAATGATGCGCAGTTTTAGCAACTAATTCAGTCACTTGAAACACGGCTATCTTGTAGTAGACGTAGCGACATAGCGTTATGAAAATAGTAATGAAAGCGGAAGAACTTTGACACCCGCAAGAAGTTTGGCATTTATAATATTATAATTAGTTAAATTCATTAATTCCCTTTTTGTTATTCATACACTACAGTTACTTATTATGAAACTGACTCGAAAAAAATTATCTTTGTCAGTCGTTAATTAGTTTTTCAGCTTATTTCGTCTAACATAAACAAGTAATTACAATTTATAAGATTATGGAATTTATTGTAGTCTTACATTAATTATTACGCCTACGTAGGTACATATCATGGAATCCTTAAAAGACTTTAACAAAATAAACCTACTCCATTGTTTCTATGTTCACGTAGTTCAAGTATAAGCTGCATAAGGTGAATTAGTCAGGCGGACAGATAGAAGCTACGTAATGCGATAAATTAGTGCAAACAAAAGTGAACACTATTCTGTTGAATCAAGGTTTAAATTTTAATATGAAATTTGTTTATATCTATATATGCCTATGTATAATGTATAGGTCGACTCGGGACATTATTTTCTTGCGATTTGTTCTAGATCCTATGTCCATTGTATTATAAGGTCTTTGGTTTCACTAAATAAAAGTAACTATTAGTTATCCCGGCGAACTTTGTATCGCCTCAAATATAAAAAAAAAACCTTCCCTAAACTTCTACGAATATTTTAATATTTCAAATGTATGTATTATTAATTATAATTGAAAAACGCGTCGGACGGACAGACAGACAGACAAATTGTCATATTAAATATATAGATGGTAGTAGAGAAAACTTACAGGAAGCCTTGGACGCGGCCTCGGCGAGTGCGCAGGTAACGGGGCCGGCCTCGAACCCACCACGTGCGAGATACACCCGTCCATTAGTGTTTTAAGCTCCTAGAAAAACCAGAAACCCTTAAATATAAATAAATATGTTAGGACAATTCACACAACGCCATCTAGTCTCAAACTAAGCAGAGCTTGTGATATGAATATTAGATAAACTGATATAAATACTTATATACATACATATTATAGGAAACATCCAGACTTCGGTACAAACGTGTGTGTCATCACAGAAAGTTTGTCCCGAACGGGATTTGAACCCGAGACTCCGACGTCGAAAGCGGATGACCGACCACGCCACCGAAGCAGTCAACTCTAATCATACCCTTCTAATCATACACTCACACTTAGCGAGTAATGTTATTTGTCGTAATACCCCTATAATGTGGGAGCTTACCCACAATATAACCACTCTCTAACTCCAACCGCACAGCACACACTCATATCACGACTATATTCCCTATCACAATTTGCCAGTATCTTACATACATACATATTACGCCTCTTTCCCATGGGGGTAGGCAGAGACTACGGAATTCCACTTGCTACGATCCTGGCATACTTCTTTCGCTTCTTCCACTTTCATAACTATCTTCATGCATGCTCTCCGGTTCTGGGTACTCTTGACCTGGCCTTTGGTCAAAACAGTATTTTAGTCCCACATAATAGGGGGCAAGCCTATTGCCGTCACCGGGCACACATATAATTGGTTATGTCCAAAATGGCCGAATGAATTTAATAAAAAATAGCAGCAATATTATAATTTTGGAAAATAATTTAAACCCGTTGCCTTGCGTTGAAACGTGTATTAAAGGCAACAAAATGTTACGTGCCAGCCGCTATGGCACAGCCAATTAAAGTCCTGGGCGTCTCGGACTAACTCCCAACCATCACTATATAATGATTATTCAAAAACGTACGAATGCACGTATACGCTTCCGTCTGTTTTTCAGTACGTGCACCGCAGATACTTCGGCGGGGATGACTTTGGACTTTACATGGTCTTATGACCACCCAATTATAATTAATTAAGAGTTTATAAATGTATTTTTTTATTTTCAACCGACTTCCAAACAAACGAGGATGTTCGACTATATGTTTTTTTATGTTAATTACCTCATATCTTCGGATTGGGTGAAACGATTTTGAAATTTTTTTCCCATTTGGTCCCATTCCGACGACTATTTGGTCCCATTTCTGTAGTTTGAGGTCGACTGCTGTGTCAATTTTTGATGTGTATTTTTTACGAATGAAGTTTGGTTGTAATAAAAAAATCTAATATTTATAACATGAACAAGCATGCATATGGTTCGAGTTTAAACTGATTTTTTATGGGTTTTAATAAGATATCCGTGCATGGTGTGCAGATACATACTTCAAATTCCTCGTCGCTGAGATGCTTGGTGTTCCGTGGGTCGCAGGCCAGCATGAGGAACTCCAGCCCTTGACTGGCCCATCTGCAACATTAACACTATACTTAGAACTATAGTTTTCTCGTACCCAATTCACAGGAACACGGTAACAGGTTACAAAGTACCCTCTATTTCTCAGGGATAATGTAGTTACAGTACCCGGCAATAAATATTGCACATCGACCTTTGGAAAGAGACAATCGGCTAATTTCGGCTTCATAGAGCGTTATCTCTGTCGCACACTACCTATGTGACGTATTGTCAGTCATAATGTGAACATGTTTTTTTTATTTTACCAGAACCTAAAGCCAACAGTTTTAGAAAAATTGGTGTATTTTATACAAAGAATAAAAAGAATTATTAAAAGAAGTAAATCATAATTGTTTTAACAGCTTCTAATAGATACCGAACTATTTGTATTTCGTGCGACAGAGATAACGCTCTACGAAGCCGAAATTAGCCGATTGTCTCTTTCCAAAGGTCGATGTGCAATATTTATCGCCGGGTACTGTACTGGGATTAAGGGCCCAGATCGTGAAAATCACCGAAAAGAGTGTTACGATTGTTCATATTTAACCTATTTACATATGATTAATAACAACGATAATTTGTATATATTAAAATGAAAGACCAAAAATTATGTTAGTGCTAATTTTAACTCTTAAAACCCTGTAGTTGTTATATAATAAACGTCAACCAACGCACAAAATTGAGAAAAAATGCGAAAACGTGCCTTCGGTTTTTTTTAGATTTAACCCAATAAATCAACACAAATTGATAAAAAGAAACACTTTTTGAACACTGAAAAAACCAATAAATATAACGTGGTACTTTTTTTTGTACCTTTACAAACAAAAACTTCCCCTTTTAAAGCCCTAAAATCTAGATATGTTTTACGTAAATTCTCCATAGAAAAATGTATGGAAATTCAAGCGCGTCCCGATAGCACGGTTGTCGCTACTAATCGCCAGTGCGCCATAGAATTTCAAAGTGACTCCACGCGTGTCGGATGCTACAGCAAAATTACGTGTTGTGAATTTGTGTTTTTTGTGAAAAACTGTAAGTACAATATTTTTATAACTAATTTACTTTCAGTAAGTAGAAAGTACCGATATAATGAAAGTCTGAAAGAAAACCATGATGGAACTAGATATAAATCGTAAGAAATGCAAAATTATTTACTTTGTTGCGTAGGTCATTTTATGAACCTTGTAAAGTAGGTATCAATTCAGGCTTGAAACAATCAAAGCCCTGCCCACCTTATTTTCTCGAGATATGAACTGGCGGGGTATATAGTTCTCTGCACGACATACATAGATTTTTCAACATGATAAAGGCAATAGGTATCATAAACGTAATTGGTAATCGAGGGTCTCTTTTCGCAGGATAATTTGCTGAGTGCCATGCCAGCGAAAAGAAAATTTAGTACGCATTATAAAAACGTGAAAGCCAAAAGATCTCGGAATAAAATGTAAGTTCCTCCCTACTTATTTATTTACCTGCCTACTTGACTACGTCTTGTCCTAAATACCTAGAAAAAAATTACTAGATTTGTGTTAGTGTCAAGTAAAAATCCTAGTTTTATAACTTTTATTTGTGTGTATGCTTATCATGTCTTAGTAGTAATAATAATATAATCTATTTGCATTTTGAACAGGGTAGGTACATTACAAAGCAAATAGGTACAATGATTTAGATCGCCTGATTCAGACATATACCTACAACAGCATGTAAATATTGATTTGACATGTAATTAGATAGGTACACAATTAGGTATGTCAGTCTAAGAAGAAAAATTACAATGTCCAGTAGGTAATAATTACGTAATTTCAATATCTATATAAGTAATAAAGTCAATTTCTATAGGAACAATTTTCATAATAATAAATTTTATTACATAATATAGTATTAGTTTTCATATATTTATGTATTTCAAAGCAATGAGTTTGCTTACACTATTATTAGTTACAGTATTATTAGTTTTCATGTTCATCATGTCTAAATATGTGGAAGTGGAAGTAGGTATGTTTCCTATCAGAAATTGCACAGGCGCGCGCGCGGCTTTGTCGACATACCTACCGCCAAAGAGGCGCGCCGTGCCTGGCGTAGGGTTGTACAAAAATTACAAAATAAATAAAAAGTGGATATTGATGAATAATATTTCCAGTACTGAAAATGAAGAAAACCTTCAGGCTGAGACTCCGAGCAACACTGCTACGCGCTGTATAGAGGTAAGTTGTTATACGTAATTCTTGTAGACTTGTTACATAAATAAACAAACTAGTTAGTGATGGGCGAAGACAAAATCTCAGTACCTACAGTTTTTTTTTTTGCAATATTTATTATTTTCATTGTGAGACAAACACATACTTCTCAATTACTTTCTCAAAAGAAAATTCACGTTCAAATCTCGTATTTTACCAAAATCAAGAATTTTTTTTGTAAAATATTATCTTTTACGCGACTGGTGTACGTATGTATGTATGTATACTAAGTAATATATCTTTGTGGCACGATAAGTTCAAAATTATTGAACCGATTTTAATGTTTTTAGTATCATTAGAATTGTCTTCTAAGCCCGAGTGACATAGAATAAGTGACGCCATAAAAAACCAATACGTATAGCGTAAAGGAAATTTATAATTTCTGTTCATCACGAACATAATATTGTATGAATTCTTTTGCACTTTTATAATTTGTCTTCGTCAGTTATGAATATAAATAAATAAACAATAAAAATGTTAAAACCCGACAGATTAAAAAATGAAAATGTGTAATAAAAATATTTAATAAAAATAAATAACAACACCATTGTAATATAGCGTATTTAGCAGTCGGGGCCTATTTCTAAAGAAATATTTAGCTAGTCAGGAATATCTTCGAGCCTGTGAGGATTTCAATGGGTCTCAACTGTTGAATTCGATTTATTACAATAGTGTTCTTATTTATTTTAATGTAACATAATTCAAGACCGTAGACTTGTTTTCTTTTTACCTTTTGAGTTTTTATGCATATAGTCGGATTTATTAAATTTATGACGTGATAACGTCTTATAAATCGATGAACACCACACGCACAAAAAAGTGTCACATTATGTCACGCTAGGGTCAAGCGAGAGCGCAGTACAAGCGATGGAGAATAATATTATGACATTATCCGGTAAAATTATCGTCCTAAACCGACTTTACAAGCAACCAGTTTTTTATTATGTTTATTTATTCATTTTCATAATTGACGAAGACTGATAAAAACGTTTAAGATTTTGATCTAGTGTTATGTGTTTCAAAGATGTATTCTAAGGGAGTTCTTAGCTATGTTTGAAGAAATTTGGCCCCTACCTTTTGAATTATTTTTTATAAAAAAAATCAAGCCATTATCTTTCTTTACAGGAACTAGTTATTGACAACCGTCAAGAGGGAAAGGTGGATGAAGTGGAAGTTGGGCGTAGAGTAGTGGATATTTCTTTTTTTTTTAAAGCTCTTCAGGCCATAGGGGACCACGGTCCAATGGATTGTAAGTTAAGTTACCTCAGTATAATAGGTGAAGTAAAAGTTGGTCTGGACTCAAAACTCATCATAAAATGTAGTATGTGTAATATGAAATTTACTGTGTGTTTGGTTGAAAAGAAAGAAAATAGCATGGAAGTGAATCATCAAATTGTGTCTGGTATCATATCATCTGGTGGGAGCTACTCTCAGTTAAAAACATTAAGTGCCGCAGTAGCCCTACCAATCATGTCACCTTCATTGTACAATGAAATTAATAATACGGTTTGCGATTGGTGGGAAAAGACAGCAGCACATTCCATGGCAGAAGCTGTCAACGAAGAAGCGGAGTACGCAGTGTCTATAGGTAGTGTTGATAAAAATGGTACACCACTAATATCTGTTGCTGTTGACGGTTGTTGGAGCAAGAGATCTTATGGTAAGAATTTTTCCGCCTTATCCGGCGCAGCTGCGATAATTGGCATTAAAACTAATAAAGTATTGTTTTTTGGAGTTAAAAATAAATACTGCGTAGTCTGTGCACGAGCCGCAAAGAACAACAGTCAGCCCCCGGAACACCATTGTTTCAAGAATTATTCAGGATCATCTACCGGGATGGAATCGACCATTATAGTTGAGGGGTTTAAACGTTCCTTTGTTGATCACGGTGTAATTTATAATAAATTTGTAGCAGACGGCGATTCCAGTACTTATAAAAAAATATTAGATTCGCGTCCGTACGATAATTTAATAGTAGAGAAAATTGAATGCAAAAATCATCTTTTACGAAACTACTGCAATAGCTTGGAAAAATTGTCGAAAGACACTAAGTATCCTTGCGAATTGCGGAAATTCCTAAAAGAAAGGTATTTGCGTTTAAGAACGGGTGTAAAATGCGCGATTAAATATTGGGGGGATCAAAATCAGTCACTCGAAGAAAAAATAAAAAATCTTAGTGAAGATATTCTAAATGGTCCACAACACGTATTTGGTAATCACCAACATTGCAAGGAGTATTTTTGTAGACCTGACACTCGTCGAATAGAACCTGTTGGGTTACTTCCAGCAATTGTTGGATGCGGATTAATGGACGCGGTAGAAATTTTAAGTAAAAGACTGTCATATCATTCTAGAAGTTTAATTCATAATTGCACAAGTAATATAGTTGAAAGTTTTAACGGAGTAATTGCCAAATTAGTTGGGGGTAAGCGTGTAAATTATTCTTCCCGTGGTTCTTATGCGGGCCGATGCGCAGCTGCTGTTGTGTCTTTTAATACGGGATCGATTCATAGTAAAACTCATGAAGTCATATTTAAATCTAGTCCTAATCCTTTGATCGCGAAAGTGGAAAATAGTAATCGTAGAAACCGTTTAATTGCTAAACCTAAATTAAGATTGAAAAAAAGCCACAGCGCTGTATCGAAAGACGCTCACTATGGACCAAACTGCGAAAAACCTGATCTGAGTCCAGAATTATATGAGAAAGCCAAGTCATCTTTTTTAGTTGATTTAAAGTTGTCTTGTGCTGAAAGAGAGGAGCTTGAAAGGTCGACCCATTTGCAAAGAAGTAGTGCTAAGTGGATGAGTACAAGGAGAAAATTACTAACCTCATCATCGTTCGGGGAAGTTTGTAAAAAACGAGAGAGCACAAGTTGTGCTGCTTTTGTTTGTAAAATCGTTTATGGTAGTAATATCTCCAGTTTGCCTGCTGTACGGTACGGTATCGAAAACGAAGAAACTGCAATTAGACAGTTAGAAATTCAAGAGAATATTAGTATACAAGGTTGCGGTTTGTTCGTCGACGATCAATATGAATTTCTTGGTACTACACCAGATGGCATTTATGCAAACGGTTTAATTGAAATTAAGTGCCCACATTCTTTAGCTGGCATGACTCTTGATGAAGCAATGGCCAAACATACCTTTTGGGTTAAGGACAAGGCTTCCAAGGGTTATGTCATAAATAAAAATCATTACTGGTATTTCCAAATTCAGGGACAGCTACATATAACTAAAAGAAACGTTTGCATGCTTGGCATCTGGTTTGGTGCTACTGTACCTATGAAAGTTTATATTATAGAAAAGGACGACAAATTTTGGAAGGAGAAAATGGGGATGAAATTAGTTAGATTTTATTACGATTGCCTCCTTCCAGAATTAGTTGATCCTCGGCAGTCACGAAGCATGCCTATTCGTGACCCGCCCAATGTCATAGAGGCTATGAAAGAGAGGAAAGAAAGAGCTTTACGTGTTTTGAAAGAGAAGAACGTCTAATGATTTTGAAAGAGACTGAGGTAACTTAACTACCCAGCCGGTCGATTCACGTAAACACGCCAGTTCAAAAGTCGTTTTAACTTAGAAACTTAGAAATCGCCTTTTGGTTTTCTGTTTTTAACGCACTTACTTATCTAGTCTTGGATTGTCATAAATCTTCCAATAGCTCAATTTCTATACAATTCCTATACGATTTTGAAGAGTTACCTGGTGTAAACCCAAGGTCCGATCCTAATGAAATTAAAATGTGACCACACGGGATGCACCAGCTTTCAAATAAAAAAAAGAATCATCAAAATCGGTTCAAAAAATACAGCGAATTGAGAATCTTCTTCTTTTTTTAAGTCGGTTAAAAAGTGTGCGAAGTGACATTTTTAAGTCACTACGCTACGGTTTTTATTACGTGAATCGGGCAGCTGGTAACATTTTCATTCTGATAGGTTTTGCAATAGCAATTGATTTTATCATCAAATTAGTAGAAATCAGAATTTGATCAGTAATCATTAAAATGAAAAAAACATTAGAATTTTGAACTCATATTTTGTTATTGTTTACTTTCGTTTAATTAAGTATATGAATAATTTATAAATTTCATGTTTGTTTATAACTAATTTTTGTACAACCCTAGCACGCTTTTTAGGTGGCGACTCATATTTTGTTATTGTTTACTTTCGTTTAATTAAGTATATGAATAATTTATAAATTTCATGTTTGTTTATAACTAATTTTTGTACAACCCTAGCACGCTTTTTAGGTGGCGACTCATATTTTGTTATTGTTTACTTACTTTTAATTATATGAACCATTTTTATACTTGTGTTTCATTTATTGACAATTTTTTGTACAACCCTAGAAGATTTTTTAGATTGCGAGGTGATCGTAAGCAAAAAGTATTTGAGTTTACGCAATAGGCACATTTCCTTGCGTAGATATAAACACTAGCGAGGAAAGGCGTGATGTTATTTCGACCGTACTTCCTACTGAATTTGCAATTATTTTATTGAATGAAAATTTTACGAAATAAGAATAAACTTTGGTAGTAAAATTACAAATAAATACATACTCGTAGTTGGAATTTTAGGTAAGTAGAATACAAAAAGCTCAGTCCGGACCTGCTCTTGATTGTTTATTATAAATAGAAAATCATAAAAATTGTG
Source organism: Nudaria mundana (assembly GCA_963556515.1). Taxonomy (NCBI): domain Eukaryota; kingdom Metazoa; phylum Arthropoda; class Insecta; order Lepidoptera; family Erebidae; genus Nudaria; species Nudaria mundana. The sequence goes on from OY748297.1 coordinate 756,664, forward strand.
TCTCAAACTACTCTTATTTATTTATCTAGTAATTAGGATCATTTTATAACGAAAACTACTCTTGGAATATTTTACAAATAGGCAGTCGTTTATTTCCAATAATTCAACATTTTTGTTATGCTGTAAATATTCAACTTCAATAACAATAACTCAACGTGGAACGTTTGTCGCAAAACATTTTCAAAATCGCGGTCTCTCTGGGTCATTCACCCGCCCGTCGGATGATTTGGGCAACTTTAGCGCTGCTGTCGCTCAAAATCGACTTTGTCCGTGCGCGGTCTGGGCCCTTAAGAGTCCTCCTATTAAATTTTACCGTTTTCGCTGATTTTACAGACGTGTTTTTACACTGAAAATACTGTATTTTTATAAGTTTTAATGCACAACATGAAATATCATTTTATAATGACCTAATAAGTGAGCTACTTTCTTATTTTTATCATTAAATTTTGATTAATCGACCGAAAACAATCGGCAGTTTTTCGTATCTTTTGCTGGAAGAGGTCTAGAATATCACAAATTCACTAATCGTTTTGACGTCTAAAAAGTATTACAAAAATACAGTGTATTCTTGTAAAAGTCATCTGTCAAATGTATGGATTACTTTTTATCACTTTCATAAAAAAAAATTGAGTAAAAAAATATTTAAGTTAGTCAAATTTTAGAGAAAATGGACAATTAATTGGTTCTTATTTCGGCTACATAAAACTCTCGTTCATAAAATTAAAACAACATAAATAAACCTTGGTTCAAAATCAATCCATTTCCAAAAAAAAAGAAAGCTAAATAACAAAAAATAGGCTATAAATAGTCTTTTAAAAACACCTAAATTTCGCTTTATAATACTCGACGCATGCCTCAAGTAAGCAGTCCGCGCCAAGCGCTTACAGGGAGAGGACGTGTCGCTCTGCGCGCCAAAATTCGACGAGTCGACACCGTCTACAGACGAATATAGCGTGGCGTGAGATTTTGATACTTTGGTAATATAACTTATTATTTTGTGATGTTTAGCCTTCTTTTTAATTACAACAAGTGATTATGTAGAATGTATTTATCATTGTTTTTGTTAAAAAAAGCACAGGCAGGGCGTTCCAGATCAGTATCGTTCGGCATAGAAACGAATGTTTAAAACGTTCGGTTCTCGCGAATATGTACTACTGTGTGGGAGTGACATCTCTGCCAGGCACGCGTTGTTCGGGATCGGAAGGAAGATGGTGGGATCAGATTGAAGAGCTCTTCAGAATGCGTAAATACGGTAGAATGCGGTCAAGGAAGCTATTGTTCGGCGCTGAGCTAACGGCTCAAGGCTTCCCGTTACCTCCGGACAATCTATAATACGGATAGCTCGACGCTGCATAGCGTCGAGAGCGTCCAGCAGATACTTCGCGGAGCCGTCCCAGAGGTGAGAGCAGTATTCGACGCAGGGTCTAATCTGCGTCTTGTACAGCAGACACCTCTGGTCCGGTGTAAAGAATCGCTTTACCTTATTCAGTATTCCTAGTTTCCGCGAAGCTAGCCCTATACATCTTTCGATGTAGTTTTTATTATTGAGCTCTCGACGAACGTCTATGTCAAGGATGTCAAGGCTGTCCTTCATTGGTAATAATGCATTCTGAAGAGAGGGTAGGGGAAGGAAAGGGGATTTCTTCGCTGTAAATGCACACGCCTGTGTTTTGCGGGCATTGAACTCGACCAAGTTATCGGTACTGTGAAGGTGCTTGCAAGCTTTGCATACGACCTCATTAAGTATATTGTAAACTTGTACTGGCTGGTTACGAATCAGACAATTTGAATATTATAGAAGAAAAACTAAAATGAAACGAAATGGAGAAGGAGATGTCAATCGCCTCAGAGCTAGCTGACAGCTAAGGCAAAGAATTATGTAAACAATAGTTTTATTCTGAAATATATTTAGATACGGGGTTTGAAGATTTGTTTAGTCTGATTCCAGTAGGTACGTTGCCCCGTACATGCTATCAGTGCACCACGCGACTTGGTGGTTATAACTGAGCTCAACGCTACAGTACCCCATTGAGAGGATACAGTCGAGGTTCCCGTCGAGATCAGCAACGAGTTGTTGTCAATCCTCCTCAATCTCCGACCGCCCCGCCGCCGGACGAGCCCAGTAGCTCCCGTGCAATGTGCGTTTGGAGGGCGGACTTGTGCATGAATAAATACGAAAGTTGGGTAATTTGCATGTGGCGGAATATTGCAAAGTAGTTAGATTTATTTAATTTATAATGTGAACATGTTTTTTTATTTTACCCGAACCTAAAGCCAACACTTATAGAAAAATTGGTGTATTTTATACAAAGAATAAAAATAATTGTTAAAAGAAGCAAATCATAATTGTTTTAACAGCTCCTAATATTTATCGCCGGGTACTGTAATACTGTAAGACAAGCCGTCACCTGGGCCTCAACCCGCGCCCCCTCTCGCAGCGCTGGACCACAAAGCGCATCCAGCAGCGCGCGAACTGTATGACCGCGCGCGCCACTCGCGCCGCCCACCCGCGCTCCTCGGCGCTGGGGCAGTGCGGAGCGGGCGCGCGCACGTCCGCCTCCTCGCGCTCCTCCCTTCCTCCTCCCTGCTCGCCTGACAGGAGGAGTTCGATGCTGTTGTGGGTCTGGAAGAGAAAAATAAAAATAGCAATATTAATCTATTTCTGGAGGAAACTAGTACGGTGTCTTGCGCGGTGCTTCGCGCCGCTCCACGCCATATGTTTTGGCCTATAACTTTTGACCCCTTAGGGCTAGGTCAAATTTTCGATTTTTTGGCTTGCCTCCAGATCGAGGGCTATCCATAGAGGGTTCAACCATCATTGGAGCATAAGCAGTTCTCGAGAGCTAAGGGGGGGACAAAAATTACATTCAACATTTCTATATACAGGGTGTTACGAAAGGGTTATATCAACCCGAAGCCAGCATCATCAGCTGGTCGACCACAACCCGTTTCGATATAAGGCGACCGCCAAAGAAGAAAAAAAAAGTTCATCTAAAATTTAAAAAGATATTTCAAATCAAAACAAACGTGTCCCAACGCTTCGGCTTGACGTAGCTACAACTAGACAATGAGCGCGTGGTACGTATGTACAATGCCCTTGGCGGTGACGCGGGCGTCGCGGCGGTGTGGGCGTCCTTAAAGGATTATTTTTGTTTATGTAAATAAAATTTTGACCAACACATAGTTATGTTTCCCCAGATCCTCGTCCGTGGTTCGACAGGTGCACCACATGCAAGTGATGGTAAAATCTCAGTCCACAATTTTAGAAAAAAATTACCTGTTTACAGGAAAGGTTAATTTCTTGTGTAACAGTGCTAAATGCGGCTAAGACTCGACTGCGTACACAGAATTTTTAGGTATCAAAACTCACGGTAGGTACAACTCCCGGGCAGCGCTCAAATTGCCTTCTGATGCTCCTACACAAAGCATCGTCTCGTAATACTCTTCGTTACTCAGAGCCATTACTACACAACACGATCACTATCACACACAACTTGACACAACTCACAAATTATATATATCATATATACATCCCGGACGCCTCGGGCACACCCTCGGAAGGAAAACCTCGGTCCTCAGGGCGCTGGCGGATTTCGATCACCTATGCAGTTTCTCTCAAAGGACTAAAGAGCTACATATATTTAGAAAGAAGAATTTCTAACCTGTTTATCCCCAAAATGGTGTATATTATCGAACAATCGTTCATCAAACACGCTGTTCTCGTACTCATCGACTATGCTCTCGGTCCTCGTGAACCTGGGTCTTCGCTCAGGCGTGGGGGAAGTCCGGCGCGTGACGACAGAAGCTCGTCGCGGGGGAGGGTTCGGTCGAGTGTTTGTTTCGTTAACTAAGCGATGGAGCTCTCGGTGCATCTAAACACATACAATATAGTCAGAACCTTGCTTGTCTAATCTCCTTCTTTTTTTGAAGACAAGAGTTTTCATAATGATAGACTGACAAGCAAACGGCTCAAGATTTGTATAAAGAACTGGTTTATACACAGAAAATACCCAAACTCCGAAACGACCATTTGTAGAACACACAAAGATTGGATTTGACCCGGGAATTGAACCCGATACTACCGACCACGCCACTGTAGCAGTCAAAGGCAAGCCGATAGCCGTTATCGTGTGCTATAGAAAATCCATAACCAATTTGTAATTTAAACAAAAATTCCAACAGCTAGGACAGATGTTACATATACCCCAAAACGAAAGAGCTGGCGGCAATCATTCAAGTATCGGTGTCGATCTCGCTGGTTGTCAAAAGTACTATAACGCTTTGATCTACAATTTCCATCTCCGCGTCAGGACTCTTTAGACAAAGTATACCATTAAATATAGAATATCTACGGAAATATAAATATAGTTTCTCAGAATCCCATATTACTTGGAATCAAAATGGCGTAATTCTAAAAAACGGCGTAATTCCAAATCTGTATTTACATATCTACATAATAGAAAATCCCACTTAAGTATATCATGGCATTTATTGACGTCAAAAGCATAAACTGTTACGAGTATAATTTTTTTTTTTAAATATAAAGTTTATGGCAACACACAAATACATAACAATAGGTTAATAAATACACACAAATATAAAGCTAAAATACATAGAGAATAGAAAACACATAAGTACTTATCTACTAAGCAACATATGACATGAGGTTTACTAGACTCACTTTGACAGTTAGTTAGATTCATTTAGTAGCAAAAAAACTTTTTATTTCTGTCGTAGTTAAGGCGGTGATCTACCAGGCAATATTTAGCGCAACATTATGTCCAATTTGTTTTTTTGTTTGTAATAACATGCCGCGCTTCATGATGGCAACGTCACACGTTGTTGTGTAACGTTGCCGAACATGTTTAGCGTCGCATGTTGCGCACCAAATGTTTACTAGTGAATTAAAAAAGTATTTGTTGCATAAATGTGACAAACGCCCTAAAAAGTAAATGTACAAGCTATCAAACCGGATTCAGATACAAATTCTTATAAAATTTGAAAAATATTATATTTAAAAAGGATCCAGAAGAAAGAACTATAACGATACACACACAAGCTTACCTACAGAATCTAGAGACTGTTCTACATATAACACACAAACAAACAAACAAAAGCTCACTCTTCAATCGGTTATTTTCTGGACAAAAGAAGCGCCTCTCTACCTAAGCCACAAAACCCACCAAACAAGTCCCTACCGATGTATTAAGCGCGTTATGCACTATAATAGTCTCAGGTCTCCGCCTCCTCTCGACCAGGGGCGAGCTGATTGGCTGCAAGGAGGTGGGACGACGCCTTCTCATCGACAACTCCTCGGACAGTTTGTGTGCGTGCACGAACTTGTATAGTTCTTTGTGCAACTGCGGACAAGTGCGTGCGTGCTCATACGTATATAGATATATTATATTGTATACATGCTGTGGGAAGGTTGTAGAGATCAAATATATGAGGGTATATGAAAAAATTGTATTGGAGGGAGTAAAATAAATAATACTTTTTCTGGATATACCTATAACAGACATAATAATAACATAGTCGAAACGTCAGGCCACATTCAAATCTTAAATAATATATACAGACATATTTTTGGATAAAAGCTCATTAGAATTAGATATATGTTTAGAGATAAGTGGTGCCTTTGTATATATTAGTGTATCGAGTACAATTTGTAGTGTGCACATGAATAAATAAAATATGTAAATATAAAAGCATGATGTATGATTTTAATTGAAAATTATTGTTCGCCTTAACAGACTCTAAGTAAAGTGTTATTGGACACGTTCTTAGTTATTGTTTACATAGCATGTTAGGTCAAAATAAGTTACTCGTTAGTCAATAGGCTAGATTGTAATTTAAAAAAAATTAAAGTATTGTTTTCATACTTTATTTAATATAAAAAAAAATAACAACTGTGATTAATTTGTTATTATGATTTAGGCCATTGCGTCTGTGTTATTATGCTTTTAATATCTATGAGTAAGTATATTATATTATGCAGGCTTCATATAATAACATCATGTAAAGTGCATGGGAATGGCATATAATTGTTATAAGTTATTCTTCAAATCTTAAGTAAAATAGTTTTAAAGGCCGCGTGACAACGTCGTGTTAGGAGCTCTTGCGTGAAGAATCCTATTTCGAAAGTGCTTACCGTTCTAAACGTGATCTTACCAAGTGAACGTGTAACTTGATGGTATACACGTTTCATACAAGCGTCGAGAGACATAAGGATATTTTAGCTTATTCCTCTTCTTGTTTCAAAAACGTGGCTCCATCGATGTTCATCGATGATATCGCCAATGTCAATGTAATGCTTGATTTTTCCCGCACAGAAGAATTAGTTACTCTGAAGTAGTTCGCGGTGCGAGACAAAGAAACGTTGTTCAGTCATTGCAATTGAGCGTTTGGGCCTGGATTTTTGTCCAGCGCCAGAGGTAACCTAAAATGCAACCAGCCACGCGCTCCGCAAAAACCCAAGTCCATATTTTAGCTTAATAGCGTTTGGAGAATTCTACCAATAGGCTACTTGACTTATGTCAAATTGTTTTTTTTTTTTTTTTTTTTATATTTAGGTTGACAAATTGACGCCACCCGCCTGATGGTAAGCTGAGGCGACGTCTGGCAATTGAGGGCGACTCTCACAGTACACAGGAATACTATAGAGAGTGGCCCTCAACTTGACGACCCAGTAATGTGCCTCTTCACGCTTCGCTTAAAGAGCCCAGGGTTATATGTTGGAGGAAACACGTGCGCAGGCAGGGCGTTCCAAGCCACCATCGTTCGGCAGAGAAACGAACGTTTAAAACGCTTGGTTCTCGCGAAGACGGTTTCCACGGTATGAGGGTGACATCTCTGCCCGGCACGCGTTGTTCGGGATCGGAAGGGAGAGGGTGGGATCAGATTGAAGAGCTCTTCAGAACACTCGCCGTGGTAAATACGGTAGAACGCGGCCAAGGAAGCAATTGTTCGGCGCTGGGCTAGCGCTGGGCTTGTACAAAATAAAAGTCTATTTCGAGTAGAATTTGGTTCAAGGAACTCTAATTCCAATTTGAAGATACTTTTTTGTAAATATAATAATCAAAATTCTTGAAACGCTGTCCGTCATGTTGTGTTGATGACGTCATTTTGCTAATAAACAAGTAAACGTCAGTCATGTTATCACTGTCAACAGGCGAAGGCGGTAGTGTGGTCTACTGCCCTTGTGATGTCACAACACATAATCTACATACCAAAATGGCTGACATCCGTTCATACAAATGTCTGTTATAAAAATCACATGTTATGATTTCCAAGTAATTAAAAAATATTTACATTATTTTTATATAGAGTATAGATCAATTATTATTGAGCGAAGCGAGTGGAGCTCCTTATCAGGTGACTCAAATACAACTCGATGTGAAATTGTTTCTCGACAACTACCCAACCGATTTTCATGATTTTTTCACTCAAAAATCAAGTATTCTTAGGAGCTGGTTTTGTTCGAGACCGAATTTTGATTTAGGGCCCTCAAAAAATTTTATTGACCAAAAATATGTCAACAACCGATTTTCATGATTTTTTTCACTGAAAAATAAGCATTCTCAGGAGCAGGTTTTGTTCGAGACCCAATTTTGATTTAGGACCCTCAAAAAAAGTTAATGACATAATTTTGGTCAATATTTTTTTTTGAAAACCTGCTCCTTATAGATTGATAAATGCCTTAATAGAAATAGTCGCTTCGCTCAATTGCATGTTGCAGCGCAGTACCACAGTACCACGGCAGCGACCGCAGCGAGTAGTTATTAATCATTAAATACCTCTATTTCAAAAAGTGATAAGTAACCTAATATTTAGGATCTATCTGAGTTTACCAATTCATTATTATGTAGATGCTTACCTCAAAGCCAAGTTTGTATATCTGCAGCAGCAGCTCGCGCACTCGAGTGATGACCGTCTCGTCGCGGTACTCGTCGGCGGCGGCCGCCTTGCTGCGCTCCAGTATGAACGTTATGTGTTTGAGTATGCAGTCGCGGATGGCCATCAGACCATTCTGTAGATACAATTACATATATTTTTAGATGAACCAAGGTCCTTTACCTAAAGAACATTGAATTTTTCGATTATTGTAATAGTCTCACGAATTTTATTCAGAGTCATCAACAAGTCATCAATTATTTTTTAAAATGTATTTGTTACCAACTGATAAAATATCTATTTTTTAAGCAAATAAAGTTGTTGTGTGTTTACATTTTATATACTATGCTCTTTCTCCCTTACTATACGCACACAATAGTATACTCACAAAGATACACTGCCTCTCCCTCAGGTAGGAGGGCGGCGGCGCGCGCTGCAGGCGGGCGGCGAGCGCGCGCGCCCACTGCGCGGCGTGCAGCGCGGCGTCGCGCGAGCGGGCGTACGTACTCTGCGCCGCGCGACACACCGCGTACACCGCTTGTCTGCACGCGTACACACGGGTGAGCCGCGCACCACGACAGTGGCAAGATAACCGCGCACGTGACACGTGACGTCGTCGATCGCTAAAAAGCACTGATAACAAAACCTTATCCGTACTTTTTAGCGATTGATGACACAAAGCAGTTATTGTGACAAGGTACCATCGCACTGTCATAGTGCGCGGCTTATACATTACTAGCTGATCGCCGCAGCTCTGCCCGCGTGATTTAGTTTACTCGTTCCCGGTTCCCGTGGGAACACATTACCGGGATAAAAAGTAGCCTATGTTACTCAGGGTGAATGTAGATTTCCAATGGTAAAAGAATTTTTGAAATCGGCACAGTAGTTTTTGAGTTTATTCATTACAAACATACAAATCTTTCCTCTTTATAATAGTAGTATAGACTACACTGGCTGTAGTATATTTCAAACCAACAGACGCCCGTGGCTTCGCTCGCTTAACAAATTTTACACTAAAATCTCCCTCGAGATCCACTCTATCCATTGGCGACAACCGCATGAAAATCTGTTGCTAGGATCTACTCATACATAGGGACAGACAGACAGCGGGAAGCGACTTTGTTGTATACGAAGTTAAGATAGATTGAGAAAAAAGGTCATTGACACCGAAAACAATCATTACAACGTGAGCGCAACCCCGTCACCCGCCAGCCAGCAGCGACAGTTTGTTTGACAGTTTTGTTCTCGGTGTCAATGACATTTTGTTTCAATATATTTGGAATAGAGTATAGCAGAAAAAACACTGATCAATATAAGTTCGCCTATCAATGTTTCTTTTACATTATATTTTCTGGACTTTTTCCTCAGCCTCGACGTCAGGCCTCAGGGGCCTCAGAGGTTATGGGAAACACAAAATCTCAATATTAATTTTCGTTTGTTTCATGTCAGTTTCGTCGTTCTTAAAATTAAAAGAAATTGTTAATAATAGTAGTGAAAGCTTGCTCACCTATCAGACTCGACAGATTTATCATAGCTGTCCATCTGCTCGAACTGTTGCAACAGTCTACTTAGTTGATTGCACGTGATGTTTCTGCAAATAATATTTAGATTTCATTATTTTTGTCAATTTTAGTAGTTTTTAAAATCTCATTCAAAGTCAGTAATAAAATAAAATAAAATAACGTTTATTATCTTTGAAATTTTCAGAAAATTATTTAGATTCGTCAGAAGTTGGTGTGACTCTACCGAGGAATCCAAAATGCAACGAGACTGAGAAGAGCCCTCAAGAAACTCAGCTCGGCTTTTTTCAAAATATTTCATCTTAAATCTAATACAGAGTTATTTAGAAAGGAGCAATTCGTTACGTTGTTACAACCAGGCCGCCTTGTCATCTAAGAAATCATTAATACTATAATAAGCTTTATGGCACAATTTACTTTTTATTAGTTTTTTAAATTTATTGACAGATAAATTTGCTATTTCCGTTGGCAATGTATTGTACATTCGAATAAAGTTCCCCGCAAAAGAATTACTCACTTTATGAAGCCTAAATTTAGGAACAGCCAGTTTATCCTTATTTCTTAAGTTTAGATTATGATTATCACTATTTTTCACAAATTTACTTTTGTTCTTGTGGGTATACAATAAAATTTCATAAATATAATTAATTATTACATTTCATAATTATAAGTAATTATAATTAATTTGATAAAATCAGCTTCTTGTTGTCCAATCTATCTATGTTTATAAAAGACCTATGAAATGAAATATACAGTATCTCCAGTGACAAGTGAACACTCACGAGAAAGTAACAGGCGCCAGTACAGCTGCACACTTAATCCTTCGAGCTAGTTGCGCGGTGAAGGCCCACTCGGCCTGCAGCCGCGACCGAGGCATCAACTCTGTCTCTGACATCATCGTTAGGTACGACAGGTATTGCTGTGGGGAACGACATGTAAATATATCTAGTACACTACGACAATATAATTTAATCTCATTTATAGTTTTCTGATAAATAGAACACCACCCTAATGTGTACCATGTGTGTCTAAACGATACAGAGAAATGGCAATGAGTTGCTTGCTCATCACTCGAGGGCTACTTCTGTTTGAAACGTTGTTCTATTGCGGAAACTCACTTATTATTGTTAAATTATTATTATTATGATATTGTAAGGTATGGGTACTTTGAGATTATGTGGCACCTTTAACTAGTATTTGACTTTTTTTTGTAAATAACAGAGGTACATAATTTTTAAGTTCACTCGGTCCACACATGGTCACGTACTGCCCTTGCACTCTTTTTATTGTTGTAACAGAATCATTGTATTTACTGGCGAATAAAAAGAGTGGCCGTGAGTTTTTCTTGCCAGGTTCTTTCCTCACAGGCTCTACCTATTGCCTTGCGAATCTGGCGGTAAATGTAAATTTAGAAGCATTTTCTTTTTTTGACGTTCATAAGTGTTATTTTGTGACCTACGTGAATAAAGATATTTTGATTTTGATTTGTACCTTGAGGATAGTCTGCACGGTGTGGTCGAAGGTGGTGGCGACGAGGGTGAGGTCCCGGGCGGCCACGGGCCCCGCGCCGCGCCCGCCCAGCGCCGCGCGCACGTGGCGGGAGAAGTCCGCGCGGAGCTCCGACGCCATGTCCAGCCCCTCGCGGAGCTCGTGGATCAGCTGGGAACAACAGACATTCATTATAGCCGCGCAAGATGACAATGGGATTGGCGGCCATGTTGGTGACGTCATAGCCATGTAGATTAATCTATATCGATCGACAAGGTTCTATCCCACTTACATCGTGTGCCGCTTATATATATCTCTCCTGCTATATCGCTAGATCGATTTCAATTAAATTTTTGTGTTTATGTGGCGCTACAGAGGCGGTATGAAGTTTTCATCAGTCATTTTTAAATTAAATGACATAGGTAATAAAAAAATATACATGAGGGTATAAACAGCAAAAACAAAATGGCGCTCAGAACACAAAAAGTCTTCGTAAACATTGAAAAGTTGAAAGGTGTAATATTTTGTATTGTTTTAATTAAATTTCATTCGTAAAGTTGTAAAGCTGGAGTTTTTCTACTGATCCCTAATTTTCTTGATCCCACATACTATGTATGTATGATAAAAGATGCCACATCTTTGCCCTGAAGGGGTAAGCTAAAATTAAATTGGAATAATAATGGTTGGCTAGTACCTTTTATTTAAATTAATTTAAAGAATGTATATATATACCTTGTTAAAAAAAATATTTTTGTATTTTTCTTGTTTTGTAACCCGTGTGTTAGTTTTGTTTTGTGTTATAATAAATCTTTCTTTCTTCTTTTCTTTCTTTCTATGTTTGACATAATTAATTGGTCAAAATATAAGGGTTAAAAAGTTCATGATTGGCGACCTTCCGTTTTTTAAAATCTAAATCTAATACCAAATAATCTGTTCTACATACAAATTAAATTTTCAGCCAAGTATATTCCAGCAATATATTTCTTATTAATTTACAAATGTCTGGCTAACTCTTATAGTCAACAAATAATCCAACATTACCTGTTTAACAGTAAGACAGCTGAGTTTCTCCGGAGTAGCCTCCAGCCTGAAGGTCAGGTAGTCGTGCATCACCTCCATACAGATGCTGCTGATCAGCAGGAAGTGGGACCGGTACGACGGTAGCCGCATAGATATACACTCTTTGGACCAACATCCGTAACTGAAACAAAGAATATAATGGTTAGGTGATTAGGACAGACAGACAGTAGGTTTTTTTTTAACAATAAAATTGCGTGAAAATCAATATTTCCCCAAATTTCTATTGGATTTAACGCACTATGAAGTATGAGACGAGATAAAACATATAAACAAATGGACCGTTACTAAGTTACATTGCGATAGCGAGCGTGTATTATACATGGGGCACACTAAAAGATTTGCACTTCTAGATAATCGGAACTATTTGAATTTCGAATGTTATATTTTTTTAAACGTTGCAACCTTCTTAGTAATAAAAAAAACAATTGGCGGGAAATCGATTGTCAATTGTTTTTTATCACACATCAAAGTTCTACGTATGCAAGGAAAATGGAATTAAGTCGAAAAGATTTTAGAGCGATGATTTTTTATGATTTTAAAAATTCTCTCTCTCCGCAAGACAGTGCCGCTCGACTTCAAAATGCTTTTAGGAGAGAAGCACCTTGTTTGAGCACCGTGAGGCGATGGTTTGCTGAATTTGAGAGAGGTCGAGTTTCTTTACTTGACGACTTTCGTGAAGGGCGGCCTTCAACTGCCGTCAACGAAAATATGTGGCTACTGTTAAGCGGTTAATTGAAGAAAACCTGCGGATTACCTATGAGACAATTCGAGGACTATTGGGGATTGGTATGAGTTAAATCCAGAAAATTTTACACGAAGAATTGAAAGTTCGGAAACTTTGTTGTCGTTGGATCTCTCATGAACTGACAGCGGAGCAGAAGCGGGCTCGCGTGGAATAGTGCTCACAGATGCTACTGAAGTACGACCACGGACATTCTAATGCTGTTTATGACATTGTCACAGGATACGAAACGTGGATTTATTGTTTTGAACCCGAAAAAAACAGCAATCTTGTGAATGGGTGTTTGAAAATGAGAACAAGCCAACAAAAGTGAGGCAGGCGAGAAACGTTGGTAAAAAATGATTTCGTTTTTTTTCTCAGCTACGGGTCCCATCTGTACAATTCCACTTGAAGATCAAAAGAGTGTTAATGTCGAGTGGTATTCTACCATTAGTTTACCCAAGGTGTTAGAAAAAGTTCGCGAAAGACGACCCAAAAGCCGCGTTCTCCTACATCATGACAACGCTTCTTCACACACGGTCAACAAAACAAAGTCATTTTTAGTTTCCGAAAAAGTACAACTCGTCACCCATCCTGCGCATAACTCCGACCTAGCACCCTGTGATTTCTCTATTTTCCCCAAAATCAAAGATTTGATGAAGGTTTCACTTTTACCAACTCCGAAGAGGCAGTGATAGCGTTCAATCAGCACGTAGAAAACATGCCTTCAGATCTGTGGTCCTCCAGTTTTATAAAATGGTTCGATCGCATGAAAAAATGTTTAAAACGTAAAGGAGAGTATTTTGAAAAGCAATAAACATAATATTTTGGTTTTAACATGTTGTTTTTTTAAGTTACGCAAAACTTATAGTGTGACCTACGAATATTTCTAAATACATACATATTATACATAGAAGACACCCAAACTCCGAAACAAACATTAGTGGATCACACAAATAATTTGATTCGACCCGGAATCGAACCTGTGACCTCAGGGATGACAGTCGCATACTCATACCACTGCACCACCGAGGCAGTCGTACGAATGTCCATGTACAACATGTACCGTCTAAGCTCGTAGGTCCTCATGGCTTCCTCGTCACGCTCGTCCGGCTTGTTGCTCTCGCGCTGGACGTCCTCGAACATGTCGCAGCCTTCTTCATTTATAGCTTCAGATTCTGTCGCCTGGTGACAACATATCATTTAGATTATGATCAAAAACCGGCCAAGAGCGAGTCGGGCTCATGCAGAAAGGGTTCCGTACCAACACGACAAAAATCACGTTTATTGTATGATGGCCCCTTATATTAATACATATAATAAAATTGTAAGTGGTCGATGTCTGTACATCGAAGATATAATAGAGAAACTATTGTAGAGGGGCGGCTTTATGAACACAATAGAACCTAAAACAATGGTTTTTTGAATTTTTGTCTGTTTGTCTGAATGTTTGAACACGCTAATCTCAGAAACAGCTTAACCGATTTAAATGCGGTTTTTAGTAATGCGTTGTGGTTTATTCAACTTAACATTAAAGGTTTGTTTTATTCCAATCGGTTCATAAATAAAAAAGTTATGTCGATCTAAAGTATCACGCAGGTGGAGCTGCGGGCAACAGCTATAAGGTACGTAATAAATCAGTAACTGGTGATCAAGAAAACTGTAACACGCAGGCGGAGCTGCAGGCAACAGCTAGTATTTAATATTATAAACTTTGGAAATGTATTCGGGATATTTACCATGTATTATTATTTTGTTGTCGAGTTTCCGATATTTCGGCACTATTGCAAGCGCCATGGTCACGGAGGAACTGTCAGTACATCGCGAAATAGTTTTTAAGGTAAACCGTATCGGTCTACCCTCCTTCTCACTCGTTTTTGTCGCGCACCACTACTATTGTCCGCATTGTTCTCACTACCATTCATACAAATTTTGCGCCATACCACAGTGAAGGAAACGGAAGTGATGGTGAGTTTTGACGTGGAGTCATTATTTACAAATGTTCCTATAGTTGATTGTATGGAAGTAATCAAACGCAAAATCGCAGAGAAGGGCATTTCTAAGATCTATGCTGACCTTGTGCATCATTGTTTATTCACAAATTACTTTGTGTACAGTAACGAATACTACCTACAAATAGATGGAGTAGCAATGGGTAGTCCAGTGGCTCCTGTGGTGGCCAACTTATGGATGGAACATTTCGAAGAACTGGCTATCACTACTGCCCCGCAAAACAACATCAAACTTTGGAAAAGGTATGTGGACGACATCTTCTGTATCATGGAGGGCGATGAGCGTGATGTACAGGGTTATGTGGCTCATTTAGACAACATCCATAATAAAATGAGCTTCACCTATGAAATGGAAATAGAGAGGTCCATTGCTTTCCTGGACGTGAAGGTTGGTGTTCGTTCGGATGGGACTCTCAGCCACTCTGTGTATAGAAAACCGACTCACACAGACCGCTACCTACATGCAGACTCGCATCACCACCCACGCCAATTGCATTCAGTCGTGGCGTCGCTTACTGACCGTGCATATAACTTATGTGACGAGGAACATTTGGAAGCTGAACTAACACATATAAGCGGCGTCTTACAGCGCAATGGGTACAGTGGACGGATCAAGCCACCTAGATGCACGCAGAAACAGTTAAATTACAAGGTAGAAAGACACCCAGCATTCCTACCATATGTCACAGGTGTGACTGATAAGATCGCTAACATTCTCAAGAAAATATCCGTAAGAACTATCTTCACGCCTCTGAGAAAGGTATCACAGTCCTTGCGCTCGCCCAAGGACAGTTTCCCCTTGGAGAAGCCGGGTGTGTATAAAGTCGACTGTAGCTGCGGTAGCTCCTACATTGGGCAAACTAAGCGATCGGTTGCATGCCGAATGAAGGAACATATTAGGGTGGTCAGAAATAATGAACCACAGAAGTCTGCGATTGCGGAGCATATACTTGAGGCAGGTACTGATCATTGGATAGAGTTACATAACCCACAAATACTTTCGGCAGACCGTCATTACATACCCAGGTTGGTGAGAGAAGCCATTGAAATAACAAAATATAAAAATTTCAATCGTGAAGACGGTTTTCAGTTGCCGGGTGTCTGGCGTCCAGTGGTCAGTTTATGTAAAAATAAACAACAACCTAAACAAAAATCGCGAGTGGATACCGTGAGTATTGTGTGCCGTGATCATGTTCGAGTTGGTAGTGAGAACAATGCGGACAATAGTAGTGGTGCGCGACAAAAACGAGTGAGAAGGAGGGTAGACCGATACGGTTTAACTTAAAAACTATTTCGCGATGTACTGACAGTTCCTCCGTGACCATGGCGCTTGCAATAGTGCCGAAATATCGGAAACTCGACAACAAAATAATAATACATGGTAAATATCCCGAATACATTTCCAAAGTTTATAATAATAACGACCATGGCAGTTTAAATAACTATAGTATTTAATATATTCAGTTTTTTAGTATTTGTTGTTATAGAAGCAACAGAAATACATCATCTGTGAAAGTTTCAACTTTCTAACTATCACGGTTCATGAGATACAGCCTGGTGACGGACAGAGAAGTCTTCGTATCTCAAAACTGCAGCCTTTCTCTAACAAGAGGAACTCTATAACTAAGCTACGAACATACCCATACCATTTAATTTTAGGGTTCATATATTTTATTTCACATATTGATTTTTATTTACAAAACCAGTTCAGTAGTTAAAGAGCCTAATGAATGCAAACAATCAATCAAATCTTTCTTCTCTATAATAATAGTAGAGATTACTTTAGGCTGGAAGGCGTTGTGTAAAAGACATCCTAATATACAGAGTGTAACCAGACTGCGGGTTTTCTACCTCTTTTGGGTTATGGGGTTCTGCATTCCCCCTCTCGCAATCGGTAATTGGTTACACCCCGTGTTACGCGCTGATACCTAAGGGGAATCGCTGACGAAGCACCGGATACATATTTACCAGCAATTGATTAAAACACGAACGACGGAAACGACTTCGCTGCATTTGCAAATTGTTACGCAAATAGATATTTCCCTAATTAATTGTATTAATAAAATTGGCATTCCATATTCATTCTTCGAATAGGTCTGACATAAGTGAATAATCAATTTGTTTTTTTTTTTTTTCAATTTTCCTATTGCAGCTAACGTAATTCCCGTACAATGTCAGTGCCTACTCACATGGGGGGGCTCCAGCGTGAGGTACACCTTGTCCAGCACGAAGGCTCGCATCTTGTACGTGAACATCATACAACGTCGGACGCCTTGGGTCTTCAGGATCTCACGGTGGTATTCCCTGTAATAATATCACTCGGTTATTTATAATAAACAAAATTTGGAGGCATTTATCATATTGTAATATAATACGTTTATAGTATATACTACCGTAAGAACCCGTTTTTAGTTACAACGCGTTGTAACTAGCAACAACGTGTGCTAACTAAAGACCTTTGAAACAACGTGTTGTAACTTAAGACCTTTGAAACAACGCGTTGTAACTTAAGACCTTTTAAACAACGCGTTGTAACTTAAGACCTTTTAAACAACGCGTTGTAACTTAAGACCTTTGAAATAACGCGTTGTAATTTAAGACCTTTGAAACAACGCGTTGTAATTTAAGACCTTTGAAACAACGCGTTGTAATTTAAGACCTTTGAAACAACGCGTTGTAATTTAAGACCCTTGAAATAACGCGTTGTAATTTAAGACCTTTGAAATAACGCGTTGTAATTTAAGACCTTTGAAACAAGGCGTTGTAACTTAAGACCTTTGAAACAACGCGTTGTAACTTAAGACCTTTGAAACAACGCGTTGTAACTTAAGACCTTTGAAACAACGCGTTGTAACTAGTAAAACACATACTAGTTATCACTAGACAAAACGCATTTTAGATTATGGATATTTTTTGTTGTTGTTATTTGTACTAATGCGGCACGTTATTAGGTTATGGTTTATTTTTGTTTTTATTCGTAAGCTAATGCGGCATTAATAGTTTTAACTGACATCAAAATTTAAGAACAGTATAAAGTAATGCTTTTAGTTACAACGCTTTCTTACTAGTTACAACGCGTTGTAATTTAAAACGGGATCTTACGGTAACATATACATAATTTAGGTCAGTCTGAAAATCACTAAAAATAAATCAGTTACTACTGTCAGTGACCTACCCCAGCGAATCTCAACGAAACATCTATTATAGAAATGGGGAATGTACCCCCCAAAGCTCTCGAGAACTGCTTATGCTCCAATGATGGTTGACTCCTCTATGGATAGCCCTCGATCTGGAGGCAAGCCAATAAATCGAAAATTTGACCTAGCCGAAAGGGGTCAAAAGTTATAGGCCAAAACCTATGGCGTGGTGCGAAGCGAAGCACAAGACACGAGTAAACGAGTAATTCAAAAAAAAAATATCAAGATAGCGCAATGCACTGAATACAACGCAAAAATAAATTTATACTACGTAACTTCCTTTAATGATTTCCAAAAGAAAATTGGAACTTTTAATTAATTCCCGAGTTAAATCTTTTGGCTGATATGTCAGTTCTGACCTGTACATAGACTCCTGACACTTGTCCAACAGCCTCATGTGAGTGAGTTCCCCGAGAGCCCCCAGGTGGAAGGGGTCGGGCGCCGGCCCGGCGTCCCTCGCCTCCGTGCCCGACAGGTAGCCCGACTCCGCAGACTCCTCGGTGCTGTACTTGTCCGAGATGATGATCTCTGGTGTGGGTATACCGCTGCTGTCTGGAATGTTACAATCAAAGATATATAACTGTCTTGAAAAAAAAAATAGCTTATAATATTTTAAACTTTTGGACCGAGTGAGCAAAGCGAGGGAAGCGATACAATTCGAGACTGGAAAATTTTGCTTTCGTCTGTATGTGTGTTCCGAGACTACCAGACGCTTCGCTCGCTTCTTTAAATCACACCGAAATAAACGGGGCGTGTTTTGTCATAAAAAATTATCGTCTTGTCGCTGAGCACAAATACATTCTATGAAAATCGCAATTTGGTACATTTGGAACCATTCCATAATTATTTTTTTTCGTGTAACCCCCTTTCGGGTCCAATAAGACTACAAATTCCCTACTGACATACCTACAGCCAATGTAATATACGTCTCTTGCCAAAAAGGAGAGCAAGACTCCTCTTTCAATGCATCCAAATATTCTACGTTACACGTTGTAGAGCTGTTTTTACTGCAGTTTTCTTCTAAAGATACATACATACATAGCATCACGCCTTTTTCCCCGAAGGGGTAGGCAGAGGTGTGCAAACATACCCACATCTCGCCAGCTATGTTAGGTCCTATGTAATAGGGGCGAGTCTATTGCCATTTACCGGGCACAAGTTCCAGACTCTGGGATAATTATCTGGGTAAAATTCTAAAGAGAATTATACATTATCCACCAGACCCGGGAATCGAACCCGAGACCTCGAGCGCGACAGTCCGTACATAGTACCATTGTGCCACCGAGGTATCTTCTAAAGATAAGTTTTATAATATGTATTTAAAAAAACTATTCTAAGCAGATAGAACTGCGAACATTAGCTAATAAAAACTCACTGCTATGACAATTGAAACCAACACTACTATTCGCACAGTAGTTATCAACATCATCTCTTCCCGAATCTTCTCTATTCACACTCTCTTGCATCTCATTCTCTACTGCTTCTCCTTCTGCCTTCACGTCATCAGGCGACTCCTCCTTGATATCCCCGTGGGCTGAGTAGTCACTACCGCTGGAGTCTGAAGGGTTGGTCGCCACGTTGAATTTGACTTGACAAGGTCGGGATTCGGATGATTGTCTGGTGAAGGAAAAATTGCTAATTAATGTTCAGACTGAAATGGCTGGACCGATTTTAATGGGATTTTCACTGGCAGATGGCTGATATTACAAGGAGTAATTTAAGTTACTTCAAATCCTGGAAAGAACTAGAAAGCTACTCAAGGCGGCTGCCATTAGCTAGTTTATAGCGAATGTTCACTTCCACCTACCCTCGGGGACACACACACGATTATATGATTATATTATATGTATATATAGGTTCAATAGTGCGGAATGCACTTTTACTAACACTATTTAGATAACAGTTATTACGAAGAATATATATTTTACTAGCTGTCCCGTCGAACTTCGTACCGGCGTTTAAACCTTCCCATTTTGGGACTAAGACTGGGAAAATCGGTGCCGGCGATTCATTTTTTATTTATACAGAAGATAAGCAATGAAGTATGCTAACTTTTTCTCAAATAATTTTACAATATAAAACACAAAACCTATAAAATACATATTGTAAAATTATTTACCTGCTAAACGTGGAGTCCATAGAGGGTCTCTGGTTCAACCGTCGCTGCTTGAGACGTATGGAGCGCAGCATCCGCCGCATCATGGCGAGCTTCATGCGCATGTGCAGGGTTATGTTGTACCAGAGACACATTGCCTGGAGAACACATTCATTCATTACTAGCAGTTATGGTTTTCTAACTCAGTTGTGGTCGACATTCCTGCGCGGCTAAACTTCGATATTTTCCGTGAAGCGACTGCCATCTGACTTCCACAAGCTATATTAGGGCTAGATGACATTGTGTGAAAAAAGTCCTAAATAATTTTTATGGAGCGGCCAGACGATGTCCGCTCGCGTTGCCGCGAATATTTGCCTAGTTGCCACACGCTCCCCTACTCGCGATACTAGTATAACTCGTGTGTTATATGATAAGTCGAGATCAAAGCGCTGTGATCTCAACAGTCGGCGCGGGCATGTATTTGTACAATTCCAAAAAAAAAAATCTTTACGCATGCAAGGTGAGTGGCGAGACAGATGTGCCTCGCTGTTTCTCTCACCATTCGCCGAGTCGTGTGGCCAACGCGCAAATTAAGTTGAGTTGAGAAGAGAGCGCTCTCTTCGCGCATCGCTCGACCAACGAGATGTAGACGCCTACATTATAGTTACCTTGATCCTATCGTTGAAGGCGTCAGTAGCGACCTGTGGATGTTCGAGAGTCATGTTCCGGCTGGAGGGGTAGAGCGCCACCGCGTTGTAGAACGACTCCAACAGAGCGCTCTCTTCGCGCATCGCTCGACCAACGAGATGTAGACGCCTACATTATAGTTACCTTGATCCTATCGTTGAAGGCGTCAGTAGCGACCTGTGGATGTTCGAGAGTCATGTTCCGGCTGGAGGGGTAGAGCGCCACCGCGTTGTAGAACGACTCCAACAGAGCGCTCTCTTCGCGCATCGCTCGACCAACGAGATGTAGACGCCTACATTATAGTTACCTTGATCCTATCGTTGAAGGCGTCAGTAGCGACCTGTGGATGTTCGAGAGTCATGTTCCGGCTGGAGGGGTAGAGCGCCACCGCGTTATAGAACGACTCCAACAGAGCGCTCTCTTCGCGCATCGCTCGACCAACGAGATGTAGACGCCTACATTATAGTTACCTTGATCCTATCGTTGAAGGCGTCAGTAGCGACCTGTGGATGTTCGAGAGTCATGTTCCGGCTGGAGGGGTAGAGCGCCACCGCGTTGTAGAACGACTCCAACAGAGCGCTCTCTTCGCGCATCGCTCGACCAACGAGATGTAGACGCCTACATTATAGTTACCTTGATCCTATCGTTGAAGGCGTCAGTAGCGACCTGTGGATGTTCGAGAGTCATGTTCCGGCTGGAGGGGTAGAGCGCCACCGCGTTATAGAACGACTCCAACAGAGCGCTCTCTTCGCGCATCGCTCGACCAACGAGATGTAGACGCCTACATTATAGTTACCTTGATCCTATCGTTGAAGGCGTCAGTAGCGACCTGTGGATGTTCGAGAGTCATGTTCCGGCTGGAGGGGTAGAGCGCCACCGCGTTATAGAACGACTCCAACAGAGCGCTCTCTTCGCGCATCGCTCGACCAACGAGATGTAGACGCCTACATTATAGTTACCTTGATCCTATCGTTGAAGGCGTCAGTAGCGACCTGTGGATGTTCGAGAGTCATGTTCCGGCTGGAGGGGTAGAGCGCCACCGCGTTGTAGAACGACTCCAACAGAGCGCTCTCTTCGCGCATCGCTCGACCAACGAGATGTAGACGCCTACATTATAGTTACCTTGATCCTATCGTTGAAGGCGTCAGTAGCGACCTGTGGATGTTCGAGAGTCATGTTCCGGCTGGAGGGGTAGAGCGCCACCGCGTTGTAGAACGACTCCAACAGAGCGCTCTCTTCGCGCATCGCTCGACCAACGAGATGTAGACGCCTACATTATAGTTACCTTGATCCTATCGTTGAAGGCGTCAGTAGCGACCTGTGGATGTTCGAGAGTCATGTTCCGGCTGGAGGGGTAGAGCGCCACCGCGTTATAGAACGACTCCAACAGAGCGCTCTCTTCGCGCATCGCTCGACCAACGAGATGTAGACGCCTACATTATAGTTACCTTGATCCTATCGTTGAAGGCGTCAGTAGCGACCTGTGGATGTTCGAGAGTCATGTTCCGGCTGGAGGGGTAGAGCGCCACCGCGTTGTAGAACGACTCCAACAGAGCGCTCTCTTCGCGCATCGCTCGACCAACGAGATGTAGACGCCTACATTATAGTTACCTTGATCCTATCGTTGAAGGCGTCAGTAGCGACCTGTGGATGTTCGAGAGTCATGTTCCGGCTGGAGGGGTAGAGCGCCACCGCGTTATAGAACGACTCCAACAGAGCGCTCTCTTCGCGCATCGCTCGACCAACGAGATGTAGACGCCTACATTATAGTTACCTTGATCCTATCGTTGAAGGCGTCAGTAGCGACCTGTGGATGTTCGAGAGTCATGTTCCGGCTGGAGGGGTAGAGCGCCACCGCGTTATAGAACGACTCCAACAGAGCGCTCTCTTCGCGCATCGCTCGACCAACGAGATGTAGACGCCTACATTATAGTTACCTTGATCCTATCGTTGAAGGCGTCAGTAGCGACCTGTGGATGTTCGAGAGTCATGTTCCGGCTGGAGGGGTAGAGCGCCACCGCGTTGTAGAACGACTCCAACAGAGCGCTCTCTTCGCGCATCGCTCGACCAACGAGATGTAGACGCCTACATTATAGTTACCTTGATCCTATCGTTGAAGGCGTCAGTAGCGACCTGTGGATGTTCGAGAGTCATGTTCCGGCTGGAGGGGTAGAGCGCCACCGCGTTGTAGAACGACTCCAACAGAGCGCTCTCTTCGCGCATCGCTCGACCAACGAGATGTAGACGCCTACATTATAGTTACCTTGATCCTATCGTTGAAGGCGTCAGTAGCGACCTGTGGATGTTCGAGAGTCATGTTCCGGCTGGAGGGGTAGAGCGCCACCGCGTTGTAGAACGACTCCAACAGAGCGCTCTCTTCGCGCATCGCTCGACCAACGAGATGTAGACGCCTACATTATAGTTACCTTGATCCTATCGTTGAAGGCGTCAGTAGCGACCTGTGGATGTTCGAGAGTCATGTTCCGGCTGGAGGGGTAGAGCGCCACCGCGTTGTAGAACGACTCCAACAGAGCGCTCTCTTCGCGCATCGCTCGACCAACGAGATGTAGACGCCTACATTATAGTTACCTTGATCCTATCGTTGAAGGCGTCAGTAGCGACCTGTGGATGTTCGAGAGTCATGTTCCGGCTGGAGGGGTAGAGCGCCACCGCGTTGTAGAACGACTCCAACAGAGCGCCCACCTCGCGCATCGCTCGACCAATAGCGTCTGAACAACGCTGGCAGTCGAGATGTAGACATCCGTACATTATTTCCTCTGGGAAACATGTTAGTATTTTTAATTTTACTACATCTAGTCGGCTGCACTCGAACTAGCAACTGTTCCCTCTCCAGGAGGAACGCTCTGCCAACTGACCGACACACCACTAGTCCAACACCACGGAACTTGCGATCATGTTTTGTTGTTGAGCAACTTTCGGAGTCGAAGTAGTGTTAGGAGCATACAAACTTTGTGCTGAATTTTCATTAATTGACAACTGTCTAGAAAAATATGTACAGGAAAATGTCATTTAGTGTTATGAAAATGTGTGGTTTTAGTCATAGAATTTAGACAATGATTTGATTGTGTATCCTAAAATAAATATAAATAGTGTTCATTAACCACGAGTTCATTAACCACATTTATTTATAACTTGTTGTTACGATCTTACCAAATACGGCTTGGTGAGCGTTGACATGTCGAAAGATGGCCACCCTAAACCTACTACTGAGTCGCAAGTTTCAGTCGCCTGCGATGTATTCCCCACTTTATAACACGAGTGCTCAGTATTAGATCTCGCGAATTCTTCAATTTATTTATTTATTTAGAATAAGTATACTTAGCAACACTTAATGAACTGACTACTATGATACATGGCGTATAATGGAGTCAAATTATTTCAGAAAAGTTAGCAAACTTCAATGCTTTAAAAATTGATCATTCCCAAAACAGCTCCAATTAAGTTAAACGTGCAGGTTAGAAGTGGGTTCGCGTCAGAGGCCTCGGAAATGTATAAGACAATCTAAAAAACGCATTTACACGACAATGCCGGTAGAGGCACGGATATATTTGTCGCATAAATTAGATAATATAGTAACAACTTACAAAAAAGTGATGTATAAGTTATGACCTTTCATTTGATACCCAACACGGGTATATTTGAACACATTCAATTTTTCATCACCACTTTCACCCCTCATATCTTTGAAATGGCTTAACCGATTTTTATAAAACATAGCTAAGAACACTCTCCCCTAAACCATATTTCAAACAAAAGAAACAGAATCAAAATCGGTTCATCCGTTTGGGAGCTACGATGCCACAGACAGACTTACAAACACACACACACACGTCAAACTTATAACACCCCGTTTGGGTTTCCGTCGGGGGTTAAAAACAGGTTTTAAACATAGGAAATCACGAGCGAATACTTCATATTCTCTATATTAAATTTTTTTAGCTTATATATGACAGCACCTCGAAGTACCTATCTCTAACAAAAAAAAAATCAAATGACATACCTTCACTAAGCCCCGGTTTATCTTCAGACTGACTTGAAGCGTCACCATGCGCATCACGTAGCTGCCGGTCACAAGGGTTGGTGTTCACGAATCTGGAATATTAACTATATTCAGTTCTTTACTTCATCATCCACACGTCAACATATTATAATTAATATGTGTAATAAGATAATTTATTACATACAAAAGACCCGTTAGTCTTAAGTTTATAATGTGTACAAAACGCGAAAGTTTAAAAAAGTATAAAATTCTTAGTTGATCACTGACTGTTCACGCTATTGGCTAAGACTTGGTTCACTATTTAGATACACTCACTCAGTGATGCTCGCTGATGCCGTCAGGCCTCCGATTAGGCACAAAATTACAAAACTCTCACTCAAAAAGTTGCGTATAGCCCAGCGATAAAACTATCGAAACTACACACTCGTTTCCCGTTTGAAGTTGGCACTCGTACATCGCCGTTGGTCGGACAACTTCCTAATAATAACAGAAGGAATTGATACATACTTATATTCAAATATATTATTAATGACTGTAGGTACAATGTCCCTCTGAGTGCACAGGTACTCGTCCTGCTGGGCCAGAGTCCTGCCGGCCAGCTTGGCTTGCAGCTCCAACCAGATTAGGTCCTTCAGTTCGTTCTGCCACACTTGCTCCTCGCGACTTAACTGGAAACCACACACTTAAGTAAACTAAAAAGTTCACAGAACCACAGTGACACAGTCTGTCATCGGTGGCTTAGCGGTTATAACGTTCTTCCAGGAAGAAAAAGACGCTCCGATTCGGTGACATTGAATTTTTGTGATTATTGACCGAGCGAGCGATGGGTCTACATTTTGAGATTAGACAATTTTGCTTACGTTCGTCTATCTGTCTCCATGTATGTGTGTTCCAGGCAGGAGCCACAGTTTATTCGATCTTCACAAAACTTGGCACAAGGGTTCCTTGATTTTATACAATTATTTCACCGTAAGTTTTTTTTTGATTGGGGGAGAAACGAGATAAAATCTCAAATAATGTTTTTCTGGGCTAGCCGCCCCATTTATTATCCGATCTCCACGATACTTGGCAGTTGGCACTAGTATTCCTTTACTTGAAATAATTTTGTTTTTTTTTATCTGGGATTGGGGAAAAACTACGTTTAGACCATAGAACGACACCACTAGTGTAAAATATTTGAAAACTTAATAACGAAACATCAATAACATTAAATAAAATAAATCTAACTACTTTGCAATATTCCGCCACAGTCCGCCACATGCAAATTACCCAACTCTCGTATTTATTCATGCACAAGTCCGCCCTCCAATCCCACTTAGGCCGAAAGAATAGAGAAATAAAAATAATAAAAAACGTCGACACGTGTTTCGTGGCGCACGGCGACCGCCGTCGCCGTGCGCCGAGTCATCGACATCTCCGTATGATGCCCCTGGTTGGGAGCGAAACACGTGTCGAAACAGGTTTTTTATTATTTTTATTTTTTGCACGATAACACATAACATAACATAACATAACATAACATAACATTCGGCCTAAGTGGGTTTGGAGGGCGGACTTGTGCATGAATAAATACGAGAGTTGGGTAATTTGCATGTGGCGGAATATTGCAAAGTAGTTAGATTTATTTTATTTAACTATGGACTTCCGAAAAGTAACGCCTGATAGTATTAATCAATAACATTCTACAATATCGCGAACTTTGTAAGATTAAAAATATATTAGAATAGGTCTAGTTGGCAGAACTTACAGCTCTTTTACAGCCCTTCTCCAGATTCCCCATATTTATCAGCAAACTGAATGTCTTGTGGAAGTTGACTCTGCTTGGGGGCAATTCCTCATCCCCTTCACATTTCCACCTCTCCTCACCGATCACCTCGCCGAAGAAGGATTTCTCCGGGATACATTGATAGTTTGATTCGCGGTTTTTAGGCCGGGATGTTAACGACATGAAGCGGTTACATGACTCCACCTAGAAACATTATTCAGGAGATGTATTTGAGGAATATTCTTTGTATTGTAACATAAGAAATAATGTTCCTCCAGACAATTAAAATTTCATGTAATATTTCTTCAAGTTTAAATGATCAGATGACAGAAACACGAACAAAAACATACTCACTAAAGTCGGCACCGCCGGCAGTGGGTTTGGCGAGGGCATAGAGTCCGCTCTGACTTCATGACTCATGTCTTGTTTACTGTCCCTCGCCTTGTTGCGGATCAACTTCAAACTGACACGCTTCTTGTGTGACGCTGGAATTAAGCAAAGGAATGCTTTTTTTACCTATGCACCGTAATTACATAGGTCCCTATTACTTTAACAGCTTTAGGGAGTTTTGCTTTAAACCGACTTCAGCTCTTCATATCCTAGAACTTAACTAGTCAGAAGATTTTCGGCATCGGAGAGCGTATCCCTATCCCCTGACCAGGTCGAAGATGGGTATTTTATATAAGGTGATTCTCTGTAGGAATCTTTGAAGAAATATTGGTCGAAATTGGATAAACTCTACTGGGTGATACAATGAACTCTAAAGACAACTCATGTAAGGCCGTTTTTTTAAATTGTCGCCTTGTCGTTGCCAGGCGTTCCAAGTACGCCTTCGTACGGAGAACCTCTTCGTAAGTGCGCAGGCGGGCGGTTATTTGTCTACATTAAGTTATGTGGTAAGTACTTAGATCAAAAATACTATAGATATTGGATTCACTACAAATATGTACAACGCGGAATCTTGGCACTCGAATACTATATAGGTAATTATTACAAATACCATCTATAAAATAAACAAGATTGTACATTGATGGTTGACATAGAAATAACATAACATAGCATCACGCCTTTTTCCCCGAAGGGGTAGGCAGAGGTGTGCAAACACACCCACATCTCGTCAGCTATGTTAGGTCCCATGTAATAGGGGGCGAGCCTATTGCCATTTACCGGGCACAACTTCCAGACTCTGGGATAATAATCTGGGTAAAATTCTAAAGAGAATTATACATTATCCACCAGACCCGGGAATCGAACCCGAGACCTCGAGCGTGGCAGTCCGTACATAGTACCATTGCGCCACCGAGGTAGTCATAGAAATAATTCGTAATAATTAATACGAGTACAAAAGCATCAATGTACAGCGCCGTTGTCGCATCCCTCGAGAGTCAGCAAGCGGAATAGAAACTTAGTACGGAAGCGGTTGAAGCGCCCAAGTGTGCAATTTTCGATAGTGGACCGAGGTGAAGTGGTGACGTTTTTAAAGCACTGATCGGTAATCTAGGTATTTTTGATCTAAGGGTAAGTACATACTAGGAGAGCTTGTGTCGTGGTTGTCTATAGCTTCTTTATTTTCCCGGAGAACGCGTTGGAAACCCGGCGTCGAGTCCACATGGTTTCTGGAACGAAATGGTAATTAAATTAATGGAAAATGGAATGTGTTGTTGTAAAAGCTAACCCTGAGTTACGATGGAAGAGTCTTGAAAGGCACCGAGTCTGCGTAAAGCTCACGATGGTATTTAATCAAAGAACACTTGCGGCAAATTTCGTGCAGATCGGATATAAACTATGGCTGCTAGCTCGGAATACACATACATATAGACAGACAGACGAACGAAAGTAAAATTATCCAATCTCGAAATGTAGACGCTTCGCTCGCTACCCTCGGTCAAAAATTTAAGTGTCTGTTTGTAATACCAAATTCACAGATTTCCACTTATTGCATAATATGAATGTATACTTACACGATAAATCAATAAAACACGCATTTTTTTAAATTTTAGTTTGTTCTGTCTGAAACAGCTGGACCGATTTTAACAGGTCTTTCACTTAGAGATAGCTGATGTTATAAAGAATAACTTAGGCGACTCGTTATCCCGGGAATTTGTTCCCACTGTAAATAAACCGATTTCACGCATAGAAAGCCGCAGGTAGCTGTGCAGGTAGGTACATAAAAGATTAAGTAAATATTGTTCTAATGGAGTTGAGTAGTGGCGATAACGATCGACAATTAATAATGTCCACAAGTTATTATCATACGACTTCATACGAGTACCTAGTCATAATTTAATGAGGAATAGTACGACCATTCGACGACGAGTAAAAGCTCTAACACATTGTATCCCGTTGTTCACACTCCTGTTCCCCTTGCACCTATTCCCATTAGCAGGATAATACGCAAAATGAACTACCTAAATTGCATGTTCCGTTTTCGAGATATGGGTGTGCGGGACAGACGCCAAGAAGGAGACAATTATGGATTTTATGACTAGTTGACATCCGCGTCTTGGCTCGCGTGTAGTCCTTTTGTTACCGACCTCAGTTTCATCCTTATAGCTTACACCACTAAGGGCACAAGTCTCCAGTTGTATGCAAGTTGCACTTGAAACGTCCCACTTGCATACCAGACTTGTATGATGGAATAGAGCCCTATTTTTAACAACATGTTAAATACGTATGTAGTTAACTAACAGGCTGTTTAGGTTCAGTTTCCTCCATATACCCATATCCGAAGGTATTGAAATACCAGGGTATTGAAATACCAGGGTATTGAAATACCAGGTGGTACTTCAACCTTCGCATATGCATGACCTCTAAAATTCTGGAACAAAGATCTGTTTTTTTGCCCCGAACAGTGAAGAAAATGGCTAACTAGACAAGTACAATACAAATAATTTATTACCAAAAAAACTAAATTGCAATACATTGTCGGTGGCCCCACATAAGTACCTAGATTTTAATATTCGAATCACGTAACATCCTCTTCAAAGTATATGACCTATGTTTGGTTGGACACTTCTACTAAGTATGTGCGTATACGCATCGCTATCTAGACCAGACTCAATTATGAAGAGCTTGTTATGAGAACTAGATATTGTAACTGATACCTACAACATACTTGGTACTTATTTCCTGTGAAAACTGGTACCAACATTTGCGGATGACATGTCTGTAAAACCAATATGGAAAGAAGATAGTTTAATATAGATTTGAATATTCAAGTCTGTCTTTACAGAAAAGTCAATGAACTTAATATTATCATGACAAGAGAATTCGCGGTAGGTATTATTGTGTGTACAGGAAAATCATTTCAAGGTCGTTTCTATTAGAAGATTTTTTAGCATAAGAATAAACGCAGCAATAGCCGTGCGAACACCGATTCCTATACTACTGTACTGTCGTCTGTCTAGTAATTATTGACGGAGTTTAGCAATCGTATTGTACTGCTTCCTGGGTTAACTACTAAACTCTCATTTGACGTCACATTCTCTGAAGCAACGTGAGAAAATTAGCATTCACAGATACAGACAGAGCGGGTAAATAACCTTGCTTATTTACTCGAACCAGACAATACTTAAGAAACGTGTTTTACAAGTAAGAATCGCTGATTCTAGTAGCCTGTAAGCTGCAGCTGTATGGGCAGTATGGGAGATGTAGTATCATAATCATAACATGGGTTAAAACAAAGTCTCTTCCGTCCCTATGTATGCTTAGATCTTTAAAACAACGCAACGAATTTTGATGCGGTTTTCGCCAATGGATAGAGGAAGGTTTTCGTAGAATTTGTTAAGCGATCAAAGCCGCGGGCGTCCCTTTGTTTTATATCATTTCTTACTGACACAGGTTTTTGTGTCTCACAGAATGATACACGCTACGTCTCTTTGTCTCTGTGATGTGTTTCCGTGAGAATTGGAAACAACTATACTATAACTATACTATCAGATATTTTTATTATACGAAGCTTATGTTAGTATTATTTGAAAACTCTAGACTTATAGCGTATGTTTTCTGTAATCTCACAATATGACCAACAGTGAGCAGTGAGCTATTTCGTCTTGTTAACTTACACGTAGTGATTGATTTGATTATACTCTTTGTTGCTTACAACTAATACTATTTACATTATATCGGCGATATTTTATATATCTGGTTAGGGCGATGGTCTTGGGCGTAGATGAGTCTGGGGAACCCTCGCCGCTGACGAAGGAACTCGGCGGGGAGGGTGCGCTCCCTCTCCCTCTCGGCCGCCTCCTTCGCGAGCATGATTTGCTCGCAGAAGGACACGGCCGCGTTCCACCTACTCCCACTGGAGACCATGGCTTGAAGCATGGTCTCCAGCAAGAGGGTATCCACGCCTAGACCCACTACGAGGTCCCGGCGCTGACTCGCCCACGCTGAGCACTCCACCGACGTGTGGAGTGCTGTGTCGTCGTCGGAAACCTCGCAGTGTTGACACCGGGGTGTGACCTCACGATGCATGCGAAACAGATAGCTACCGCAGCATCCATGCCCGGCAACGATCTGCGTCGCACGGTACGTGAGGTCACCATGCCGCCTCTGCAGCCAATCGTTCATGATCAGTCTCACCGCCGCGATGATGGTGGTACCCCACTTGGGTTGCTCAAGTCGCACCCTCCATGACTCCATGAGATCTTGGCGGAGTTGGGACCGCTGGTCCTCGATTTCTCGAGACACAGGCATGCGGTCCCGCTCCAGCGCCTTCTTTCGCCATTGGAACAATGACGCAAGGGCTCTCGCTTCCAGGTCCCATGGAGGGGTCCCGGCTAGGAGACATGCGGCCTCTCCGGAGATCGTGCGGTACCCCCGTATGGTTTTGACGGCCAAGGTTCGAAGTGGTCTGTTTAACAGAGTCACGTTCCCCTTGACCGCCAACCTATCCGCCTATACGGGAGCCCCGTATAGGGCCATACTCCGCACGATCCCCAGGTACAGTCTCCTGCAGGAAGCGTTGGGTCCCTTTAGGTTGGGCATAAGTCGCGAAAGCGCGACCGATGCCTGCGTCACCTTGGGGACCAAACTTCGGAAATGAGGTCCGAAGTTCCATCGACTCTGGTTAGGTCTAGAAAATATTTAACATTTCTTTTTTTATTAACAGGATGTAGTATCTTTCTAGGTCATCTGATCCGTAGAGAAATCCGCCTTGAGTCACGAATCGACAACCATTTCACCTACTTATCGTGTTATCAACACTCGTTCAGTGATAAACATTATGTATATTTATGTTCTATAGCAAAATATGGTTGAATAATCAGTTGCAATGACGGCTAGTATTTTGGTTTACATAAGATTTATCATTGATATTTGTGACATTTCCTGTCAAGATTCGAGCTCAGACCTTCGCCAACAACATAATCAGCTTCATGAGGTGTATCTTACCTAAGTGAACTTTTATGTAATTTAATATTGCATTGAGTGGCAAAGGTATGTGTGTGTCTTAGTGTTACCAGGCCTATGTCACTCGCGTAACAAACGCAAAAAATACGTGACGTCAGCGACAACTTGAAGTCGTAAATCAGTAAGGGTTGTCTCTTGTTTGTGACACGACATTGACCAAATAGTTGATATTGGGGCATTAACGTTATAGGTAATTATTGGTCAAATTATGCTGGTATATATTTTACTTTACTGGACAACCCTAACGTTCGAATTATGTTCTCTGTAAACAAAAGAATGTGCTTTAATTAACGTCGGAGTGCAAGTTCTGTACCAAACAGTATGTTGCAGTAGAAGTCAAAATAGATCAACTTCAAAAGTTAGTTTAAGCAGTTTGGGTCAAACATACCTTAAAATATAGTATTGAGTAAGTATAAGTAAACCGCGGGTAAAATGTAAATTATGTAACTACCGGACCACCTACTATACTCCTTAATTAAGTGGTTAGTAGTCACGAACAATATAGTATTGATCGCCTAATTCTCAAATATGGATATAATGGTAGGGAGGCCCTAACCGAAGCTATTTATTTGTGGTTCTCTGAAGCAGAAGAACAAGGACCACTTTCGGCTTGCAACTGGACAAAATAGCAAACTTGTGGCAGCCAGTGAACGGACAATAAATTGGGAACGCCTCAGACCTTGGTGGGACCCCTATGACCCGGAGCAAAACACCTACCTATGCATGTAAGAATATCCGCTAATTGCCGCCTCCATAATACCTCACCTTACGTGCGTTTGTGTTTGTTTAACTGATAAACGAGAAGTATTTACGCGTGCTTTTGGAAAAAGTAGATGGGTTCTCGTGTTCCCTGAGCGAATTCGTAAAGGTTACCTTGCATTTCTTACGTTATGGCAATTGATTATTCAAT
Source organism: Nudaria mundana (assembly GCA_963556515.1). Lineage (NCBI taxonomy): Eukaryota > Metazoa > Arthropoda > Insecta > Lepidoptera > Erebidae > Nudaria > Nudaria mundana. The sequence goes on from OY748297.1 coordinate 789,465, forward strand.
TTTAATTATTATTACGAATTACGTGTTAATTATGAAAATTATTTTCTAATCTAATCATTATTATAAATTATTGAACGATTATTTAAAATTATTGAACTAGGTAAGTAGCTATTATTTTTTTATTAGTTAATTTAATTGTATTTGGAATTGTGAATTTTTATTTAAAACATGATTGTTTATATTATGACAAATATAGTACACGCGCCGTAGAACATTGAAAAATATTGATTAACAGCAAGCTCATTTTTCTTTTTGTACATCTGATAAGAAAGGATTTTCCAAAATTCTACTCCTAAAGGGGTGAAAAAGGGAGGACATAGTTTGTACGGGACAACGTGGCACCTCAGAAACTACGGCGCCGATTTTAAAATTTCTTTCGTTAATTTAAAGCTACATTTTTAGCGAGTAACATAGGCTTTATAACATCACGACAGAGTTAATAGGAGCGGACCAGCATTGTGTGTAGACTATAGCTTGTTGGACGTTAATAACCGCAATCTCTCAGAAATGGTAATTCCTAGGAAAAAAGTTGCGAGGACTTATTTGTAGGTTATTTTATTCTCTACAATTTTGTACAAGACCAATTTTTGATATAATTCACTGTTTACGAGAAAAATCCATTTCTAAATAAAATCTCAAATCAGGTAGCTAACAGAGTAATCCAGTCAAAATATTCGGAACAAAATTGTAAGGTTACATTAATTCGTATAGAGCTGCAAATTGGTGTAGGTCTTAAGTACACAATTATAAATGAAATAGCAAAAGTTCCTATCGATCCGACTTGTGCTAAAATTTTTGGATTTTTCTCGTAAACAGTGAATTATATTATGAAAAAATAGTTGTATGCAAAATTGTAGATAATAAAATAACCTACACAAATGACTAAAACTTTTTTCCTGGGAATCACCATTTCTGAGAGATTGCGGTTATTAACGAAGCTTTATATTACCGAATGAAATTTTAAAATCCGTGCAGTAGTTTCTGAGGAGTCACGTTGTCCCATGCAAACTCCCCCCCCCCCCTTTTTTCACCCCCTTAGGAGCAGAAGTTTGGAAAATCCTTTCTTATCGGAAGTAATCTTGTCTACTATTAAGTGGGACCAACAAAATTACTGGCAAAGTGTGGGTGTGTAATATACCTCTACCTAACCCTTCGGGGATATAGGCTTGATGATAATGTGTATGAGGATGTATGTGGCTTGTCTGGTACTGCTACCAGGAAGATTTGGGGACGACAAAAGTAGGTATAGGTTTAGAGGTATAGCTACCTAATGTTTGCGGCTCTGCCCTCATGGCATACTTACCAATAGGGCAGAGCCGCAAACATTAGGTAGTAGGTAATAAAATCAAACATCATAGTTTTAGAGGGCAGCCATAATATTCGTACAGCGGCATTTGATTGATGCTCGATCCATTTAGATAACACGTTTCGCGATAATACCATGTGAAGTATATATTGTCACAGCGAGATAATATTTTCGAATGTAATCGCTACGAACTGTGACGGACTTGTTAGCACTAAATCCACTTTGTAATGTAATTAGTTTATTAGCAAAAGCTAATGTATGCTAATGCATAATATATTAGTATATTATTATGTAGGTACTAGCGGACACACCCACAATTTTTCCATAAGTATAGTTAATGTATATCTTTAACCGTTTACACACAGAGCGGGAACTCTCAAAAGCAATGCTGATCGGCTCCTATTAGACGTAGCGTGGTGTTATAATTTAGCCTTTCCTAATAAATTGAGCACTTATACCACTATGATATTGAGGAATCCGACAGGATTTTCATACGCAACGACAATGTCCATCTCAGAGGCCACGGTCTGAAACTGTGCACTGGTTTATCAACTAACAACACCCATAAACACTTCTTAACCTATTGGGTTGTCAGGGAGTGGAAAAAGCTGCCGGAGGACGTGATCTCAGCCCAAAACGTAAAGCAGTTTAAGAACAGACTTGACAAACATATTTTAAACTCCAAGACTTAAATTATTAGGCACCAGCAGGATACAGGCATCATCAGTTGTTTTTCAACTGCCTGCTTGATCAGGAATAATAATAAAATTTACTATTAAACCATTCAACATTATATATTATACGATCAAGTAGTTTCTGAGTATTGCTCGGACTGCAGACCTCCTGCCTCTATTTAGTAGTACCTATTTAATCATTACTGGCCAGGCAGCTGGAATTTTGGTATGAATTACAGAGTAGTAATGGATTTTCGACATTGCCCTGTAACGGCAATAGGCTATTACGTGGGACCAACTTATTTACGAGCAAGTGTGGGTGTATAATGCACCTCTACATACCCCTTCGGGGATATAGGCGTGATGTATGTCTTTTTTTTTTTTTTTTTTTATATTTAGGTCGACAAATTGACGCCACTCGCCTGATGGTAAGCTGAGGCGACGTCTGGCAATTGAGGGCGACTCTCACAGTACACAGGAATACTATAGAGAGTGGCCCTCAACTTGACGACCCTGTAATGTGCCTCTTCACGCTTCGCTTAAAGAGCCCAGGGTTATATGTTGGAGGAAACACGTGCGCAGGCAGGGCGTTCCAAGCCACCATCGTTCGGCAGAGAAACGATCGTTTAAAACGCTCGGTTCTCGCGAAGACGGTTTCCACGGTATGAGGGTGATATCTCTGCCCGGCACGCGTTGTTCGGGATCGGAAGGGAGAGGGTGGGATCAGGTTGAAGAGCTCTTCAGAACACTCACCGTGGTAAATACGGTAGAACGCGGCCAAGGAAGCAATTGTTCGGCGCTGGGCTAGCGGCTCAAGGCTTCCCGTTACCTCCGGACAGTCTATAATGCGAACAGCGCGTCGCTGCATAGCGTCGAGTGCGTCCAGCAAATACTTCGCGGAGCCGTCCCAGAGGTGAGAGCAGTATTCAACGCAGGGTCTAATCTGCGTTTTGTACAGCAGACACCTCTGGTGCGGTGTAAAGAATCGCTTTACCTTGTTCAGTATTCCTAGTTTCCGCGAAGCTAGCCCAATACATCTCTCAATGTATTTTGTGTTATTGAGCTCTCGACGAACGTCTATGCCAAGGATGTGTAGATTGTCCTTCATTGGTAATATTGCATTCTGAAGAGTGGGTAGGGGAAGGAAAGGGGATTTTTTCGCTGTAAATGCACACGCCTGTGTTTTGTGGGCATTGAACTCGACCAAGTTCTCGGCACCCCATTGGGAGATACTGTCGAGGTTTCGGTCGAGATCACCCACGAGATGTCGTCTCTCCTCCTCTATCACAGATCGCCCCGCCGTCGGACGAACCGAGTAACTCCCGTGCAATGTACTGTCATCTGCATAGCAATGAATGTTCCCGAGGGAAAGCATATCATTGATATGCAGAAGAAAGAGAGTTGGTGACAGTACGGACCCCTGCGGTACCCCGGCATTCACTTGCAAAAAGCGAGAAGCCTGGCCATCGCAGAGGACCCGCACTCGGCGCTCGTTTAAAAAACTGGCAATCCAGCTGCACAGTTGAGGAGGTAGACCATATGCCGGAAGCTTGGAAAGGAGCGAAGCATGCCAGACCCTATCGAAAGCTTTGGCGATGTCCAGGCTAATAGCCAAGGACTCGCCGAACTTTTCCATAGCCTCACCCCATACATGCGTGACGAATGCCAGGAGGTCACCCGTTGATCGTTTTGGCCTGAAGCCATATTGCCGATCATTGATTAGCGAGTGATCCTCCAGGTATCGCATGAGCTGCTTATTAATAAGAAGCTCGAGCACCTTGCAAATGACTGAGGTGACAGCTATGGGTCGATAGTTGCCTGGATCGGATCGATCCCCTTTCTTGGGGATCGGTTGTACGTTCGCCTCCTTCCAGGCCTCCGGCACGAGGCCTGTAGAGTATGACAGGCGGTACAGACGCGTTAATACTGGAGACAACTCAGCAGCACATTTTCGTAGCACCACCGCCGGAATGCCGTCAGGGCCACTGGCTTTCCGCGTGTCGAGTGACCGCAGCACTGCCCGTACATCACATTGCCTGATAACAATATCAGGCATAGTGTGGCCACAGTTGGCGATGGCGGGGGGCTGCAGGCCACGGTCATCGACCCGGGAATTAGCCGCAAAGAGGTCTGCGAGCATGTCCGCCTTCTCTTGGGCTTTGTGAGCCAGTGATCCATCAGGAAAACGCAGTGGTGGCAGCGAGGGTTGACAAAAATTTGACTGTACGGCTTTGGCCAGTTGCCAGTATCCACGGCTACCCGTGGGATGGGATGTGAGCTCCTGACCAAGCCGCGCGACGCGCTGGGCATCCGCTCTCTTGAAGGCCCTCTTGCTGAACCTAGTGGCCCGATTGTACGCTGCTTTGAGGCGGTTCACGTTCGGGTCACGTGCCGCCCGAGCCCTGACCCAGGCGCGATATGCCGACTGTTTTTTCTGGACAGCCTCGGCACATTCACGCCCGAACCAGGGGCGAGCTTTGCGGATGCTGGCGACATCAGTGAAAGGGATATAATATTCTATCCCTAGACTGATCTCGCCAGCAATGGCAGCAGCGCTATCCGAAGGCGCCTTCCCTACAAAGCAGCGCTGGCTCCACGGGACGGACGCAAAGTAATCGCGGAGACCGTCCCAGTCTGCCGACGAGTAGTGCCATAGTCGTCGAGTCATTTGTTCAGCACGAGCAGGCGGTGGCACTTGGAAGCTGGCGTGCACCACACAGTGGTCGGATGTGCCCAGTGGGGCGCGTACCGACACACTATACTCGGCTGGGCGACTCGTCAGCAGTAGATCCAGCAAGGCGGGCGTGTGGTCTGACCTGTCAGGTATCCGGGTGATCCCCCGTACCATCTGGGTCAGCCCGTGGGAGAGAGCGAATGCATGGGCGGTTCGTCCCGCATGATCGGTCCTAAGGGACCCCAGCCACTCAACGTGATGACCGTTAAAGTCCCCCAGGAAAACCAGGTCAGCGTTCGGGAACCGCACCTGCGCATCGTCAGCCATCTCGCTGAGGTATTCGAAAAGCCTTGTTGTCCCAGTGTCCCCTGTGTGGGAGCGGTAGACGCACACGTAGATCTGGCTCATGGAGCCATGATCCACGTGCAGCCAAAGGACGGAGTAGGAGGGGTTCTCCAGACAGCGCAACCGGCGGCAGCAAACATCCGCCCTAACGAACACGCACACCCCGGCTTTATCGCGGAATTGTTCCTCAATGATATAGCCCGGGTAACAGAGGTACGACGTGTCGTCAGGGCGGCGTATCTGTGTCTCCGTTAGGAACATCACAGAAGGCCGTGCCGACTCCAGGTGATGGTGGACGGTATCGAGGTTTGCATGGAGTCCGCGGATATTCGCGAACTCCACCTCAAACGAAGTCAACTTTGTGGGGTTTCTAGGGGCCGCTGTGTACCGTCTATTCTCTTGTTGCACTGTCATTGTGAAATATGGGGAAGCGTGAAGACAGGGCGATATTTGGTGCGGCAGTAAGTGACAAAGTGCAGAGGCTAGCTTCGTCTAGAACCGTGTGGTTAGGTCGGAGCCGACCCGCCGGACGGAAGGGCTCCCAAACCCCCCTGATGCAAGGCCGCCGCTACCCCACACCGGTTACCACCCGGAGCGGCGACCCCACAACAGGATTATGCGCAACATGTGGGGCAGCCTACTGGGGTGGTTGGTCCCAGGCGGGCCCCATGACTATGTTGCGGGCGGCCGCGGCAACGCCGTTGCTAAGGGTCTCCCTGGCCGGCGAATCGACCCACACCACCCACACTAGACTCCGCTTCGCCCCCACTGGACCCCTGCCTGCCGCACCATACACCGCCCCGGTCTATTTAGCTTACCTGTCTATACCTGTCTATTTAGTTATTGAGTTTAGCACGTTCTAAAGAAACACGCTCTGCAGTATTATAATAAATACTATAGGTCAACTAATTTTGTTAAACCGCAAATGCCTACAATGCTGTCTCGACGTCTAATAGCTTAAATAACGGATTTTATGAGGATTAATGAGGTTTGTCAAGAATACATCGTTAAATTATACTCTGTCCAAAGCAGGATGATACGGGTGACTTAGGAAACATAAAAAAGACAGAAGAAAGAGTAAATAGAGGTACAACACATTCATAAATCGCGCATTTCGTGTGTGATCTTATGATGGTGATACAGTGTTTAGTAATAAAATGATTGTCCTTCTTCTTTGTCCTAGCCTTTTTCTACTTTAAGTGGTGTCGGCTCTCCTAATTAGCCGGTGCCAAGGGGCGCAGTCCTGGGTTACAGGATCCTGCAGATCTTCCTTTTTCACCAACCAGGCCGTAGTGGTCCACCATGTTGAAGGGGGGCGGCCTCTGCCCCTGAGTCCTTCTGGGAGGTTCAGGGCCATTTTGACCATATGATCTTCGGGTACCATACCATACCATCGCAGACGGCTCTCGGTAAGCTTGTCCTGTATGGGTGCAACTCCAAAGCTACCACGGACATATTCGTTCCTGATTTTGTCATGTTAAAATGATTGTCCAAATAAATATATTTCAGTACAAATGTAATATAGTATCGGTTCTTATCGCTGCTGTTAAGTATCTTGATAGACTATCATATCAATCATACCTGAGATATTGTGCGAGTGGATCGTTATCACCACGGTGATTAAAATGCAATTTTTTCCTCGTTGACAACATGTCTATTACAACATTCGACAATCGAGTTTTCTATAGTTATACAAACCGCAAGGGAACTTAAATGCAATCTGGGAATCGAATCCAGATCAGTATAGAGGAGAAGATTGATGTGATCGCGTGTTCGTGAACAAGTTGTGGTTCACAAGCCATGTTCGTGCACACGACAGGAATGGTTGACAGGGTGTCACTGTTGCTGGTTACGTCAAGGAAGACAACAACAGTCTGTCTAACATTTTGTTGGACGAACAAACACTGAATGCGGTGTGGACTAGGTTTAGAAAATCAGTAAATTAGATGTGCCAAAAAGTGTTATCTTGAAAGAGAATAATCAGTTGCTAATGAATATTGCGTAAGAAGAAGAAATAACGCTTGCTGACGCAGTCGGGTAAAAAGCAAGCTAAGTGAAAGATGATAGAGTGAACGGGGAAATATGTTAAGAGAAATTAAGCGAGTGAGACAGAGACAAACAGATAACAAATCTACACTGACTTCCTGCCTCGTTCCTTGTCGCGGATCCTGGAGCGAGGCGGAGTGGTGCCCAGCAGGTCAGCCTCCGCTCCATCCCCGTAGTCGGCGAGCAGAATCTTGGATGACTGTCGCGGATTTCTGAACACCACGTCTTTTGTGTCGCTGGTGGAAGAAGGAAAATTGTCATCATCATCAGGTACAGCTCAATTCCAGCCAGAATAGCCTAGAGGGCCTAGATAACTCCTGAACAGAGTAGGTAATCTCATTCGTTATGGTTTTGTCTAGATCATCAGATTTTTTTCATACTCTTTGAGCCAGCCGTTTAATATCTCGCAAAAGGACACTAAATTAAAAAAAAATATCATAGAAACTTTTCAATGGTTTAAGAGGTAGAAGCGAGAAAAAAGCATCCTCACTTTACGTGTAGTGTAAGTGAGTACCCCTAAAAAAAAAATATATATACGCACTTTGTCGGCGTGTTAAATACATATCCAAGCAAAGTTTCATATTTCTAGCACTAAGCCACTAACCGTGTGGACGGACAGACGGACGGACAACTGTCATCTGAATTCAATCAAAGAATCAATTTCGTTTATTCAGTTTAGGCACATATGAATGTCCAAATTTTACAATTATAAAATTGTAAACTTGACATACATAAGTCAAGCAATTTTATAAAAATACAAAATTAGGTACTTACATAAATAACCATTTGAAAATGATTCTTTCGCTGGTTCGGTAAGTTGGTTCTCCTGAGAAGATACCAGTAATAAACTCAGGTGGATTATCCATTACTAGTATCAATTTTTGTTTAAATTACAGAGTGGTTAAGGGTTTTTTATAGAGCTCAGTAACGGCTCTATAGGTTTGCCTCTAATTACGTGAAACCAACAAAATGAAGTGTGGGTGTGTAAAGCACCTCTGCCTACCCCTTCGGACATAAAGGCGTGATGTATGTATGTATGTCTGTCTGTCACATCCTAAGTCGTCTGGCCTTCTAAAGGTTTTTATCACACCCACACGATAATGTAATTATGTGGGAGTAGATATAGCGCTGATAAGAGTTAGTGTATCGCGGTTACTAGTTAATGGTACAGATTGGTTTGGGGGACATCATACAGGGTGTAACATTCATATAGGTCAGTATGGGAAAGTTTGAAACTATAACACAACAAAGATCTGTTCAAGGAAGCAATGTCATCGACTTGAGTAAAACTAAATTTTTTGGATTTTTCAATACTGACCTATATGAAGGTTACATCATGCAGACTTACAGTATACATAAGAAAAGAATGTCTTCACATATTATTATACTGAAGCGAAGCGAGCCTGGGTACATAGCGGGCTTGCCCAGATCTTACGCACTTTGATTAGTAAAAGTCAGTGCGATTAGTAAAATCACTCGCATTTAACACTCAACAGACTGTTAACCCGTCTTTAGAGGCCCGAACCAACATCGCCTCTCTAGGATGCTCTGGCAAACAGAAAAGTTTCCAGTACCTAAGCAGCAAAAAAGCTCGCTCCCTGTAATTTGGCGAAGAGTGGGGGTAAATCCTTCGAGAACCAGCCACGATTGTCTAATTGACTGAGGGAGCGAAACGGCCGAAGGCTCCGTTTCAACTTGCAGACTGGGGAGAATTTCTTTCGTCTGTACCCATCTACGGGTTCTGTCAGATCATGTTTGAGGCCGTATTTATCAACCGATTTGCATGAAACTTTACACACACACTCCTTGCTTACAATGAGTAACATTTGAATGATATTTTTTGGATTGGATGATAAATGAAAGAGTAATAAAGAAAATTGAAGAAGAAATTTTCTAAACAAAGCCGCTCCCGAAGTCTACGACTCACAGAACCACTAAGTAGTTTATCTAAGTACATAGGTATATAATAATATTTTGGAAAAGTACGATACTGAATGGTCGAATAAAAAATCGAATGTACTAAAGTGAGTTTTGCCTGTAAACAGGTCTTGTGTGTTACTACTCCACTCGCTATCTCAGATAAAGTTAAACACGAATGCATTGTAGGGATGTGTGGATTTTTGTGGATGGACAAAGGTTTGTTACTCTTTTAAGTTAAAACTACTGAATTAATTTTATTGAACGTGTAACATAAGTTTACTTGGACCATTTTGTGCAAAACCGTATACGTAAAGGTAGAATACTTTTCATTTCCGTAATGTGTTCTATTAACTATTCAACTCGCGCCAAGTTATCAGTATCACTTCAGTGTTTGTTTGTAATCCCAAACAATCGGACCACTACTATACACTTCTAATGGATCATCTGCACAATCTGCTGTGATGGACGACTACAATTGTATTGTGATGGGTAATCAAAGGATGGACCAACCATGATTGCAGCCATCAACGTCGTAAGAAGAATGTAAGGTGGCCGAGACCGTAATAACGTCCAACTGACTACATTTGAAACAGTGAAATAAACAGTCAAACTTATATTTTGAATAATTAATATGCAGTGACTTAACACTACGAAAATAAAACCATGAATCCATTGTAGTCACACAAGGCCTCAAGTAATTCGTCACAAGTGCTAACTGGCTACCAATGATTTTAAATACAATGGATTTCGGATCATCGCTCAAAAGTGTCCGAACTAAAAGAGAAACAAAACGCTAAAAGAGAAACAATCGCGCGCCAGTCTTGATTTTGACAACTGAACGACAACACGTTGCACAATGCCGTACTGTATTGTAAAAACGTGTAAAAACTACGAAAAAAAAGCAAATTGAAGACGGTGTATCATATTTTCAGTAAATAAGCTTTTGTTTTATTATTTGCAATTTATTATTTCACTTAAAATACAGTATTTCGTCGATAATAAATTAAAAGACAAAAGTAAATATTGCAATCCAGTCCAATACCGAAGTACCTATCTGTCTCTGTCGAACTCATCCCAAGCTCAGTAAAAAGAAAGAGACCATTTCATTTTCACTGAATAATGTACTAACAAAATGACCATTCAGATTTATTCGGATTACCGATAGCGATGAAACTATTTGGAACAAAGATTATAGTGGAGACGCCTTGGCTCTTTATGATTTTTTTTTCGTTATATGAACCAACATCTATTTCAGTTTTCCTCGGGATCCAGTACACTGTGCACAATGGAAAAATATTATTGCCCTAGCACGGCGAGAAGAATATTTTGATCCAAAAAATAACAATCTTGTTTGTTCGGCTCATTTTATGGACATAACAAAAAGAGGTCCGATCTTTATGAAACTTGTACAAGAATCCCTTGATTGAATGGAGGAGATAAGCCCAAAAATGTTTTTAATTTTCACAGGGTATCATTGTTTTGTCATAAATATAATTACACATGTCATTTTATTTCGTGTATGTACTGTTATTTTCTTTTTATTTGGATTCTCGGTAATGTATTCCCACGGGAATCGGGGCCGAGATAACTATATCTCGCGGGCGGAGTCACGGTGATCAGCTAGTAGCCAATAATTTCGTATCCCAAAAATTAACCATAAGATAAAAATAAATTAATGATGCGCAGTTTTAGCAACTAATTCAGTCACTTGAAACACGGCTATCTTGTAGTAGACGTAGCGACATAGCGTTATGAAAATAGTAATGAAAGCGGAAGAACTTTGACACCCGCAAGAAGTTTGGCATTTATAATATTATAATTAGTTAAATTCATTAATTCCCTTTTTGTTATTCATACACTACAGTTACTTATTATGAAACTGACTCGAAAAAAAAAATCTTTGTCAGTCGTTAATTAGTTTTTCAGCTTATTTCGTCTAACATAAACAAGTAATTACAATTTATAAGATTATGGAATTTATTGTAGTCTTATATTAATTATTACGCCTACGTAGGTACATATCATGGAATCCTTAAAAGACTTTAACAAAATAAACCTACTCCATTGTTTCTATGTTCACGTAGTTCAAGTATAAGCTGCATAAGGTGAATTAGTCAGGCGGACAGATAGAAGCTACGTAATGCGATAAATTAGTGCAAACAAAAGTGAACACTATTCCGTTGAATCAAGGTTTAAATTTTAATATGAAATTTGTTTATATCTATGTATGCCTATGTATAATGTATAGGTCGACTCGGGACATTATTTTCTTGCGATTTGTTCTAGATCCTATGTCCGTTGTATTATAAGGTCTTTGCTGGCTACAAATACATTCAGTTGTCGCTATAACAACAAATATTTAATCTCTATTATAAAAATGAATCCCTATTTCCCTTGGTCACGACATCACGCGTGAACGGCTGGACCGATTTTGACAATTCTTTTTTTGTTGTGTTTGTTATTGTTAGGACAAGGTTCTTATGGAAGAAAAAATATTGGTTAAAAAAATAATGCGTTACGAAGTTCGCCGGGACAGCTAGTACAGAATAAAACAAATAATTATAGATACAGTAAGGAACCTAGGAACCTAGACGCACTGCTACCGCACTGCAACTGCTTTTGGTTTGCCCAAGCCTTAAGAGCTAGAGACTCAGGTTAAACGCCAATCGACTAAGCATGGTCAAAGACCTCTAAAATGAACTTGACCTTTGATCTCTAATCTCAAGGTCAAGGTCAAAACGAGGTCAAATTGAGAACGGTAATAGTTAGAGACTAAAGACCAGCTGCAATCAACTCAGCATGGTCAAAGACCTCAAAGTGATGTTGAACTTTTTTTTTTTTTTAAATAAAAAAAATTAAAAAGTTTTGAATGATTTTATGAAAAAGCTTTCGAAAACTCAAATACATGGCAAATTCTTGCCATATTTTTAACTTGTTTTCTATAACCTTGCGGTATCTCGTAATGTTATTGGTGTTTGTGTCTGAAGATACGCATTTGCGCAACATTATCACCAATGTCGTGGTTATTTTCTACTTATTGTCTTATCATCAGCAGACAGGCAGATAATATCACGCCTATATCCCCGAAGAGGTAGGCAGAGGCGCATTACTCACCCCCAATTTGTCAGTATTTTTAGTCCCACGTAATAGGTGGCAAGCCTATCGCCGACACCGGGCACTTTAGAAAGTGGGTTATGTCCAAAATGACCGAATTAATTTAATAAAATAAGCAACTAAGTAGGTATATTTTAATTTTGAAAACTAAATTTGAAACCCGTTGCCTTGCTGTGAAATGTTGATGAAATGCAACAAAATCTTACGTGTCACTTGCTGTGGCACAGCCAATTAAAGTCCTGGGCATCTCGGACTCAGTTTTATACTATGTTATGATTAAAAGAAAAGGAAAGATGCAATACTATCATTACCTGTCATGTAGTCATCATTCACCGAGCCTTTTCCCAACTCAGTTGGGGTCTGAAGCGACTGCCATCTGACCTCCACAACCCATGGGCGATATCGAATTTCTGTAGTTAGACCGGTCGGATTTTTGATTTGTTAGTATGACTCGGAGAGCACGTTAAGCCGTCGGTCCCGGTCGACGGCTTAACGTGCTCTCCGAGGCACGGAGGGGTCTCAATGTCTTAAGAAATGGTCACCCATCCTAAGACCGGCCTGAGTCGATGTTGCTTAACCTTTGCAATGTGTTAACATTGTCGGTTACCACTAGACCACGAGCCCCTGTCATGTAGTATTGTAATGAAATAATAACATCTAATTCATGCATTATCATAATCATAAACATAACATAGTACCTATAAAACAAAGTCTGTCCTCCATATGCAAGCTCAGATAAGATTTATATAAATAAAAAAAAAAGATCTTTAAAACTAGGCAACAGATTAGAATATAAAATAATATTTATTTATTTGCAAAGAATGTTATTAAAATGAGATGGTAAGTACAATTCTTTGCTTCCATAGACATACTGTAAATTCCGGCACATAAATATCACTTCTGAGTTTAAATTTATGTCATGCAGTTACTGCTTATATTATTTTACTAGCTGTCCCGGTGAACTTCATACAGCATAAATTTAAAATTTTAGTTGTTCCACACAATTAATATTATTTTATATTGCACAAAAACACATATACTTTTCCACTGTGCTTGTACTTTTTGTGCAATATGTGTATTTAGATGTAGATTTGTGCAATATGTAGATTTCAACAAGTGCCGTCAATCGACAGTATAAATAGTGGATAGAATCAGGCGTTACCTGGCGAAAATCCATGACAAAGTAATGGTAAGTCAGATGATCAAACTCTGCCTGTTCTCTCTGAGACAGCCTTGAGAATGCCTCGTTTTGAGGTGAAACATTTGTCGACGTTTTAATATCTTATATTTTTGCGAGGATGATGCAATTATTTTAAATAGATTGAACATCTTACTTAATATTACTCAGTATAAATAGTACTATTATTTTTTTTAAAAAGGTCCTACTCCTGATTATAATGTACACAACAAAAAAGAGTTAGCGAAATCAGTCTAGCCGTTCTCGAGCCATTAATCTCCTTACTAACACAACTTTGTTTTATATTATATAGATTATATTATATCTAACAAGTCAAACATTTTAATAATAGCTGCATAATGGCCAGTCAGGATGCAAGAAAGAGTCAATATTTAGACAAACAAGTATTTAATGCGGTTTTCACCAATGTATAGAGTGGTTCATGAGGAAGGTTTTTGTATCCATTCAGTAGTTATGGAGAAATGTTTTCTCTTTATAATATTAGTACAGAATAGATGTTATAATATTAACTTTACTATAGGTATTACAGATAACAAATGTTAAGTACCAGAAATGCAACACTTAACAACAACTGATAGATAACATTAATTGCATTGGCTACATATCATAAGCCCTGATATAATAGTGAATATTGGCAATTATACAGCTTGCTATGTTAAGTGCTTTCATTATAGAAATTACTAGCTGATACTCATGATGCTCATGATGCGGGGCTCGTGGTCTAGTGGTTACCAGCAATGTTAACACATTGCAAAGGTTAAGCAACATCTGGTCAGGTCAGTCTTAGGATGGGTGACCATTTCTTAAGACACTGAGACCCCTATGGAGAGCACGTTAAGCCGTCGGTCCCGGTGGTCATATGAACATCTATGGCAGTCGTTAGGGGTAGTTGGAGCCCTAAATAAAAAATCTGACCGGTCTAACTACAGCACTTTGATATCACCCATGGGTTGTGGAGGTCAGATGGCAGTCGCTTCACGGAAAATATCGAAGTTCAGCCGAATCGCAATTAGACTGGAAAGCCGACCCCAACTGAGTTGGGGAAAGGCTGGGTGAATGATGCTCACGACTCCGCTCATGTGGTACAGAAGTTCAGCCGAATCGCAATTAGACTGGAAAGCCGACCCCAACTGAGTTGGGGAAAGGCTGGGTGAATGATGCTCACGACTCCGCTCATGTGGTACAGTTTTGGTCCTGAAAGTAACTGTCCAGAACAAGTTGTATGGGACATTGTCACCTCTGCCTTCTCATTCAGGAATACATGTGTAAGTGCATGTTTAATATATTATTATATAGGTGATTATCCAGACAAATTGCTGTTGTCCATATGATAATCCAATGGTCGAACAGCAACTTTTGATTAAAAACGCAGCAAGTTGTTTGGTGGTTCTCTCTTGGTGTTAACCTGACACTGCTTAAAGAATTCTGAAGGCGGAAACAGGTGGAAATCTGAAGGTTCAAGGTCTGGGCTAGATATATGGCGGATGCATTATCCACTCGCAGCCAAACTCTCTTAATTTTTGCTGAGTGGCTAGAGATGTGAGTGGTCTATCATTATCTAGATAAGAGATAACATTTTCCATCGATAAACTCCCACTATTTTCTCTCAACTTCTAGATTTAGGTTCAGCTGGTCTAGAAGCCAACAACAACAAAGCAGTTGGTAGTTCGGATAATAGCGTATGTATTGTACAATCAAGTACCTACAAAGAGTAGGTTATTTGGATTGAAAGCAAATTAAATTAGTTACGAGAAATTAAATTAATGTACAAATCATAACCAAGCAAACTAAGTAAAAAAACTGATAAAGAATATAACAAAAGTAAGCACCTATGTAGTATATTTATTTTTATATTTTTTAAATCCCGCGGCCAAAGGCCGCAGCCCCTCTCACGTCCGTTGCCGGGCGCCTCTGGTACGCACGCAGAAGGTATTTCTAGTGGTAAGCACCTAGTTTGGACTAGTTTTGGCTGGTTATAAGTTTATAACCTTTTTACCCAATAGGTAGGACAAAGTCGACAATCAACTTTTTATAATTAGTAAAGTTTAACACTCACAATTCATCGTCAGAGCTAGTAGAACTATAATTGATCGGAAACCCAACGTTTCTCTTCCAATCCTTATCACTAGAGGCATCCATTTTAAAAAACACTTGTATAATGTTTTCGTGAGTCTGGTTTCACTATCACAATCTCACTTTATTACATTAAAATGCGCACTAATCACCCACGGAATTGGCACAGTACTGTTTAGAGACGAATACCAAAATAAAGGACATCTTCTACCACAGAATTAAACAGAACCGGTACAGAATTAAAAATAAAATATGTAATAAAAGAGGAAAACCAGTAATCACGTCTTATCATCACGCGGCGATTGACGTGAATAAAAAATGTCACATTCACTCAAACAGAAACGTCAAATTTTATTATACCCCATTCACACTCTCGTTCGAACGGCGCGACGAGGTACCTATGCCTTTTCGTGTCTCATAAGACGAGAGTGTGAATGAAGCACTAGAGTTGCAATTATTTGTATCGATATCGATCGTTTTAGTCAAGGCGCCGGGGACGATCAAGTATTTCATTGTCAATTTGTACGATAATGTCAGTATTTTCTTGATGGTGATTGAAGCCATTGTCAATTGGCGTCAAGACTCAAAAATATGTAAAAATATAAGAAGTTTAAATATCCCTAACTATGCCACTATGATGAAATATATACACTATAGTAAAATGCACTAAAAATATAACGCCCCTGAAAAGTCCCACTTATTTACCCCCAAAGTTTGTGGAGAAAGCCCTTAAATTGGCAAGCTACGTTCTTGACGAGTCATAAAGTCATAACTCTTGACCGTTTGACGCCATCGGCCATTGTCAATTGCGTCAATACTCCGTACTCCAACCAAACCACGCCACGTTCGTTGTTGTTGTTGTTCATAAAAATTTGTCCATAGGGACAGGCTAAGGTTAATTCAACCATACTGCCAATTCTTCAGTGTATCTGAGTATCTGGGAGCCCGATTTTTGCGGAGCGCCAGAGGTAACCTAAAAAGGCACCAGCCCACGCGCTCAGCAAAAATCGAACCCACGCCACGTTCGTGCTCCGAATCCGAACCTATCAATCTATTTTTTTTTTGAGAATTTTTGACATGGCTTCAAAGGCCTTTGTACCAACCTATCAATCTTTTAAATGTCAGTGGTACCAAGTCCTTAATAAATTTATCATTGAAGCTAAACACCCCTAAAATTGCTTAAATCATGTTTATAAAAATTCGCCGGAAAAATACGCACTAAAAAGGCATTCAGGAACAATGTAGCTACATATTAGAGAAAAAAAAATCAAAATCGGTTCAAAAGTTTCGGAGCCTATTCAATTAAAAAAAAAACAAATCTTTTCATCTCAAAATACTCTAAATAGGTAGTTCAAAAATGTTAAAATATAAGAAGACTAAAATATACCTAACAATAGGTAAGTACCACTAAAATATAATAAATACCCCCAATAAAGTCCCACTTATTTACACCCAAAACTTGGGGGGAAGCCCCTAAGTAGTAGATTTTCTTGACAATCGCTTCAAGCGGCTAAACGATGTAAACGACGTAAACGATCAATATGTACCGTCAGTCTACGATATCGTCAAGTTTCTCAAATTCTATTTTCCATTTGACCCAGAGTTGGTTTTTAGGGTACCGTAGTAAAATTCTCGGCACCCTTATAGTTTCGTCATGTCCGTCCATCCTCGGCTTTCCTCACAAACGGTTAGTGCTAGAAAGATAAAAATTAAATAATGCACGGATATGTGGATTTACTATTCCGACAAAGTGCGATTAGATAGTTGCCCTGAGGTAAATACTCGTACCTAATATTTTTATGCTGATCTTTCGATACGCAAGGGACAAATTGAGAGAAAGAGAGATACCTACCAACTATGTACCTATATAGTCAATAAAACTATATACCTGATAGGTATTTAATTATATCCTCAGTAAACTTTACATAAGGCAACCATTCGCACGATTAGGTACGGTGATGGTACACATTCAGGCACAATACAATGGGTCTGTCGTAATAACTGTTTTGAAAAAACAACCAACTCTGCAATAAAAGGCTCTTTAACGGATTGTATCACGAGTCTCGTGGTATAATCAGCTCTGTGTTTATATAAACCTGTTATGTACAAATTAAACCTTCAATAAATTCAAAGGTTTTAATACGAACGGACTTACATACCTAATTAGTGTTTCAAAGTAAGTTCGATTCTGTGCATTTTTTTTTAGAAAACCGCGGTAAAGTAAGGCACGCAGTACAAATACTAGGCGGAGTTTTTTTTTTTGGGTGTAAGTAGTTAAGTGTTCTTACTGCTGATTACTATACTGCCACTTGAATAGGTATATAAAACTACCCTGGACTCTACCTTGAGAGTTTGGTGTGTTGACAAAGTTTAAGCAACAAAACTTATTTTCAGAGATGCGTTTCATGAAACTATTATTATTAATCCTTGTACAAATGTGTGATTCATTGAGAAGATATACTCGTAAGAGTTGCTTCAAATGTGACGTGCCGATAGTAATGAAGATCTACCCAAAGGACTATTACCCCTGGCAACCAGGGTATCAGAGTGACAAAGAAGGATATTTATGGCCGTTGTTTTTTTCTAAGAAATAGAATAACAATCGGCCAAAACTCTCGGACTCGCGCAAAAAAATCAAAAATCGTTTGTTGTATGAGAGCCCCTTAAATATTTATTATATTCTGTTTTTAGCGGACGAAAGGACCTAAGGGCGATAGTGAAGTGTTTACTAACACTAGTCTTTTATTGTAATGTATTCTTAGTTTTAAGGTATTTATCTATGGGCCGTAGAATGAGTTTATACCACCTGTAACTTTTCTATTAGTTGCCTGAAATAAATAAATAAATAAAAAAATGAAATAGTATTTGTTGTTAAGCGGCAACAAAAATAGGGCAGGAGCCCCGGTTGTGGCCACTACCCCGGTTTTGGCCACTTGCAACTTTAGAGGTCAATAAATAAGGCATAGAAAACAGACTTGCTTCATAGTCTGTGGTAAAAAATCCAGAATTGGAAATGGCCAGATAAACCAGATTTAAATTTATATGCTAAAGCCGACATAAAGCAAAAGATCAAAACACCACAGAAAACAAATTCAAAGCGAGAATTTTTCTATGTGCCTGAAATGGCATTGCATGGCAATTTGTTAACTGTTAATTACCTACCTAACAATAAATATTAACTTCTTTATAATGATTTGTTTTATTTTCTTCAAAAAACCCGGAAAATCCCCTTTCTAATTTAATGGCCACAACTGGAGCACTGGTATGGCCACAACTAGGGGAAAAGTGACCAGAACTGGTGAAATCACACCTTTTATTAATAAAACCATAAAAAGTATATATATATATATTGACTCGAATCAAACATCGCATAAAAACTTTAAAAGGTAAATGTATACTCTTCCCTGTGGTTATTTCAAACTGCCACATTACACATTCTTGTAATTGTTGCGAATTTTTGAACATAGAAATTTTCTTAAAGTGGCCAAAACCGGGGCTCCTGCCCTACATCATCTTCAGAAAATTTCAATTTTCTAACTGTCACTGTTAACAAGACAGCCTGGGGACGGACAGTCTTAGTATGTAATCATCGATGTAAAGCAGACATATTTGATCGAAGTATGTAATAGATTTCGAGTTTTACTCATTGTGTACGGAACCCTAAAAACGAAGTTATTTTTGTGTATGTTTCAGCAAAATTTGTAAATAATTATAATTTTTTATTGTAAGACTAGTACGGTGTCTTGCGCGGTGCTTCGCACCGCACCACGCCATAGGTTTTAGCCTATAACTTTTGACCCCTTAGGACTAGTCAAATTTTTCGGCTTGCCTCCAGATCGAGGGCTATCCATAGAGGGGTCAACCATCATTGGAGCATAAGCAGTTCTCGAGATCTAAGGGGGACATTCCCCATTTCTATATACTTAGTAATAACAATTTTTTAATGAACAAATGTATTTAGAATTCTTAAGAATATAATGTAATAGTTATAAATGCTGTTGTTATTTGCTAATCAATACCTTCGAGGCCCGTTCCCTATTACGTAGGACTATTACCTACTTACAGGGAGTCTTGCGAAATATGGGCGCACAACCGCCTTTGTCTATTGCTTTGGGGATAAACAGGTGATTTTGTGTGGGAGTGTGTTGTTATTTTAGCAAATTATTTAAAATGTTAAGTGTCAAAATATTTTTATTCAAAATAGGAGCAGTTATTACATACATACACTTTTTGAAGGTCAGATGATCATCTGACCTTCAAAAAGTGTGTCAGATGTGTGGTGATTACCACACATCTGAGAAGAAGGGGAAGAAACTCGGCGGGGTCAACATTGTTTGTGGAATTTAACATAGTAGGCCTACTATATAATAATTATTGATTAAACACATATTTTCAGTAACATGTGAAGAATATTATTTTCAGGCATCTCTGTCATCAATCTAATTACCTATCTATTAATTGAAAAATACGCTTTATTCATTAGATACTCCTTAATGTAACTATAGGTAGGTACATAGTTAAATGTTTAAATATAGGTAGGTACATACCCTAGTTACATTGTTCACGCCTAATTTCCCGAAGGAGAAAGCCCAGCGAGGCATATTATTCGTCCGCTTTTCGCCAATAACTTTTCTGATTCAATGTAATGACCAGGTTGAAGCGAACCTATTGCCGCTATATAGGTAGGTACCTAACCAGGCTTTTGTCAGAGCCTCCTCAGTTGATCGGCAGGGGCACCACTTGCTGGTGAGGTAGGTTTGGATGTATAAAATCTTAGTAAGAGCACTATGGCCCCTATTAAACTGTAAACCGTAGGAAACAAGTACTCTATGTATTTTTTGCGCCTGAGATATAACTTATAGCGCCAATATTACCTTTAGAAGAAGGAATGTTTTTGTTACTAGTGTAGGCGCTGTCGAATTAATTACGATTTTCACCATAAAGAAAGAAATAAAGAAATATGGTTTGATCCACACAATCTTATAAAAAGTAACAAATATAAAACATTTAATTATCTACACGTGTAGGTATCTATTATACCTACCTACTAACATGTAACAAGATGACGTTGAATAAACGGCCGACTCTTATCGTATTGCTGTCTGCGTTGTACTTTAATCGTCACAGGTAGTCGAATTACAATAACCATACCTACTTAGTTCCAAAAAAATAATATGTTTATCTGCGAACAACATACTGTTTTATTAATCTACGGGTGCAAAAAACGGGCCAAATGCGTATCGAGCCACGCATAAGATAGGGTTCCGAGGTCAAGTCAGATTCTTAGGTCAGATCGCCAGCGGTTGTTTTGTGATTACGACACACTACACGAATACAACATTGGTATTGTTCCAGGGTGCTGTCCTCTTATGCCCCGCGCATCAATCCTGATCTGGTCCTGATGAAACCGGCGTGTGCGTGTTCGTTTCACCAGTTGCAATAGGTACTTACAGAACCACGCCATCACTGTTATTTGGCTGCTATGGTGGATAAATGTCTCTATGAGCTAGATCTAGGAGACGCGGTGACAACTAGTACTATTCTATTCGTTGAGGTGCTGGAAAAGCCCAGGTACGGTTCCCGAACCGTAAACTGGTGTTTCTGGGGGACTTCAATGGCCATCACAGGTCAGATCACATGCCCCGCTTTGCTGGATTTACTGCTGACAAGCCCCCTGACCGTGAGAGTGCTAACTTAGAAGTCCTGGGTACGATCCGCGGGATCTCTATAGATATAGAATATTTTTTTCGGAGCTTGGATTTTTCTATGCACGTATTACATTTACACGTATAATTTTTAAGCATCTTGGTAGCAGTTAAAGATGTCTAGTATAAAACAATATAAATTGAGTGGTTATGGTAGGACCAGAAGTATGGTCTGTTGGCATGACTTAAAAAATCGGACTTTTCCAATGACTTTTCTGAAAAAGGAATAGTCGATTTATTTAAGTTGACCCCAAGAAAAATATTAGGTTTACGAATAAACTCAATAATTACTTAATTTATTTTACCCTTAGGATGCTACGTTAGCCCTGAGTATACTTCGAGTCACATAAAAAGAACGTTGACCTTCAAGCTGGAAAATGACTTGTGGGAATGGGAAAGCCACAGGTAACAACTAATAAAATAATAACAATAAAATGTGGGTAAAAAACTCATACGAAAACTTTAATAATAAGTACTATAGGTAGTAATATAACCTAATGATGATGATGATGGTCAGCATGATCGTGATGCTTCTTACTATTTGTAACCTTCTCAAAGAACTCCTCACTGTGATCTTTCGAGAGCTCCAGCCAGTCTTTTGCCTTCTCCTTCTTAATTTTCTTCTGGTAAATCACATAGCCATCCTTCGTGACATATGAAACGACAGGAGTTAAAACTTCCTGCTTCTTTCTATTGGATTTCCTCAAATCATTTCTTGATCGGTATTCTGCTTCTTCAGAAGAACAGGACTCCTCGTACGACGAAGATGCCGCTTTGATTATTCGCTTACGGTTACGTTTCTTACCCTTTTTACTTTCCTTCCTTCTTTTTTCATTCTTCTTCGTGTAATGAGGCATTACCACCATCGGTAATCGGCCTCCATTTTGACCCATTTGCATTGGATGTGCCATACCTGGTACATGAGCCATGTTTGGCATCATTCCAACTGGCATTGCTCCTGGCATGCCGTTTTGCAGTTGCATGCTCATTGGGTGCCCCTGGCCAGGGAAGAAAGGGAAGGGGGCGTGGGGCATTTGCGGCATTGGCTGCATAAATTGGGTCGTAACTGTTGCAACGAGTAACAGCAATACTTGGAAGGCGATATGCACAATCATCTGGAATATTCACATCAAGGTAATATAGATCCCTATTTCAGTGCTAAGGGGTTTTATGAACATCTCCGCCGACCAAGTCATCCTTGCCTGCACCCGGTACATACATACCTGCTGAAAAACGGACTATCAGGCTCCGTACTCCAGCGAGTCAGTATAGTTCTCCGCCTATAACGTGGCACCAACAGAGGCCCAAGAATGGCGTTTTTGAGATTCATAAGTATATTGTGAAATATTTACAGAAATTCGTGTTGTATTATATATTCTCTGAAATTCATTATACTCATTCAATATTCATTGCTGACTGGGTAAGTAGTAGGTTAGGTGGCAGCAGGCGTAGGTGGAACGCGGCCGTGTCCTTCTGCGAGCAAGTCATGCTCGCAAAGGAGGCGTACCCTCCCCGCCGAATTCCGTAGTCAGCGGCGTGGGCGCCGCAGACTCATCTTCATCTCATCGACCTCCATGATCGGGGCCTGAGAACGGCGGGATCCCCACCCGCCGTCCTTATAGAAGCAGACTAGAAGGGTTGCGTGCTGCGGGGCCTTTGCCTCACAGCACGCAACCAGATTCTCTCACTGACGCGGGATAAAACCCTACCCCAACGACGCGGGATTCTCATCCCGACCCAACCCGCGCAGTGACCACATAGGTGGTCAAAGTCCGCCGGGCGCCACTGGAAATACCAGAGACTCCCGGCAAAGATCGTGATTCTGTAAGCCAGGAAATAACCAGCCCTATTGCTCTGAGACGGGTTACTAATAAAAAGAAATTTATTTACCTACCTTTATTTGTCGACTCCTCAAGTCATAATACAGCAGTTACAAGTTTGAGCTTCGAAATGCAATTGTGAAGAAATCCAAAATCTAACTCAATAAATACCCATGTAACGTTACAGCACAATTAGCAGACTTATATACGAGTAGGTACAAAATCCAAAACAGACTCGTGGTTTTATAAATATTATGTACGTAGGTACTTTATGGATGTAATAAAGTAATTACTGAAAGAAATGTGTTTATTTATGACTGCAGGAATAAGAAACAGACAGACAGACAGACAGACATAGGTACACGACGTCTGTATCCCTGAAGGGATACTACGCAGAGGTGCATTATATACACACCAACTTTTTGCCAATAATTTTTGATCCCACGCAATAGGGGGCAAGCCTGTTACCAGGCACTTCAAAAAGTTCATAATGACTCTGTAATTCAAACCGAACTTCCAACAGCCAGGACAGGTGTTACATATTACTAAAAGTAGAACCCCTGCAGTCCAAGCGAATAAGAAAGACGCTAAAGAGCGGAATAATAAACCGTATTGGTAAAATCCCTATTTCCACTCATAACTGTTATTGACCGAGCGAGCAAAGCGTCTACCTAGTCCAGCCATAAGTTTTGTTACAAATGAAAATGCAATTTTTTTTAAATGAAGTATTGTAATATTGGATAGAAACAGGCGTTACTTGGCGAAAATCCATGACAAAACAATGGTAAGTAAAAATTTTTTTAAGAAAAAACTTTTTAGCATTAATTAATAGCATTAATTTTTCGCAGAATCAAAAGGACAACAAAACGTCGACAATTGTTTCGCCTCTAAACGAGGCATTATCAAGACTGTCTCAGAGAGAACAGCAAAATTCGTGGTTGGAACGTGTTTGCTTATAAGTAAACGCGTGCAAATTTCATTATCGCGATGTAGGATTCTTTACAATAACCAATGTGGGTAGAAACCTCAGATCATGCTAACTAAGTTCCAAAAATAGGTATTCACCAATACTTGACCTTATCTGTTTGATTTAATTACTGTCTCTTGATAAGTTGCATAGAAAACCCAAACAACACATACAAACCAACAACAGTTAATGTGTCTGTCTGTTCGCAAACAGATTAAGTAAGGGAGATGTGTGAAAATCTATTTGTTCATTGAGTAAGGTGTCCGCATCTCTTCTAACTATTTCTAGCCTTTCCCAAACACTTAACTTGAACCCTTTCTCACATAACCGTAAAACTTTAAAAGTGTTACTATTGTTCAAGGAATGACCAGTGTCAAGAAGATGCTTCGCGAAGAGGGACCTTTCGGGACAACCATTGCGGGACGCCGCTCTATGTTCCTTATATCTAATATCGAAGGACCTGCCAGTCTGTCCCACATACTTCAAACCACATTCATCACAACTCAACAAATAAACACCTGATCTGCGTGAGACCGACACCGAATCCTTGCCATTACACAGCTCCCTCAAGGCATTCTGAGTTCTAAAAGCAACAAATATATTACTTTCCCTCATGATCTTAGCTATACTCAACGAGACGGGACCCACGAACGGCAAACAGGCCGTGTACTTCCTAGGTGGATCTTGAATCGGATATAATAAATGAAAACTAGCCTTTCTACGTTTTTTATTTAATAATGAGTGAACCATTCCTACGTCATAGCCATTACTTTGTGCTATGTAGCAAATGATAGACAATTCTTCACCAAATGCCTGTGGGCTCAACGGTACCGCCAGTAACCTGCTCAGTAAGCTGTGGAAAGCTGCCATTTTATGTTGCCATGGATGATTGGATGAGTAAGGAATAACTGTGTCTGTAACTGTTGGTTTCCTATAGATACGGAACTCATGAACACCGTTCCTTCTAGTAATTGAAAGGTCCAAGAAATTGAGAGTGGAATCTGACTCCAACTCTAGTGAAAAATCAATTCTAGGGTGTACTGAGTTCAACTTGGAGACAAGGACACTGAGCTGACGTTTTGTTCCTGTCCAACATATATATATTATTATATGTTGGACAGGAACAAAACGTCAGCTCAGTGTCCTTGTCTCCAAGTTGAACTCAGTACACCCTAGAATTGATTTTTCACTAGAGTTGGAGTCAGATTCCACTCTCAATTTCTTGGACCTTTCAATTACTAGAAGGAACGGTGTTCATGAGTTCCGTATCTATAGGAAACCAACAGTTACAGACACAGTTATTCCTTACTCATCCAATCATCCATGGCAACATAAAATGGCAGCTTTCCACAGCTTACTGAGCAGGTTACTGGCGGTACCGTTGAGCCCACAGGCATTTGGTGAAGAATTGTCCATCATTTGCTACATAGCACAAAGTAATGGCTATGACGTAGGAATGGTTCACTCATTATTAAATAAAAAACGTAGAAAGGCTAGTTTTCATTTATTATATCCGATTCAAGATCCACCTAGGAAGTACACGGCCTGTTTGCCGTTCGTGGGTCCCGTCTCGTTGAGTATAGCTAAGATCATGAGGGAAAGTAATATATTTGTTGCTTTTAGAACTCAGAATGCCTTGAGGGAGCTGTGTAATGGCAAGGATTCGGTGTCGGTCTCACGCAGATCAGGTGTTTATTTGTTGAGTTGTGATGAATGTGGTTTGAAGTATGTGGGACAGACTGGCAGGTCCTTCGATATTAGATATAAGGAACATAGAGCGGCGTCCCGCAATGGTTGTCCCGAAAGGTCCCTCTTCGCGAAGCATCTTCTTGACACTGGTCATTCCTTGAACAATAGTAACACTTTTAAAGTTTTACGGTTATGTGAGAAAGGGTTCAAGTTAAGTGTTTGGGAAAGGCTAGAAATAGTTAGAAGAGATGCGGACACCTTACTCAATGAACAAATAGATTTTCACACATCTCCCTTACTTAATCTGTTTGCGAACAGACAGACACATTAACTGTTGTTGGTTTGTATGTGTTGTTTGGGTTTTCTATGCAACTTATCAAGAGACAGTAATTAAATCAAACAGATAAGGTCAAGTATTGGTGAATACCTATTTTTGGAACTTAGTTAGCATGATCTGAGGTTTCTACCCACATTGGTTATTGTAAAGAATCCTACATCGCGATAATGAAATTTGCACGCGTTTACTTATAAGCAAACACGTTCCAACCACGAATTTTGCTGTTCTCTCTGAGACAGTCTTGATAATGCCTCGTTTAGAGGCGAAACAATTGTCGACGTTTTGTTGTCCTTTTGATTCTGCGAAAAATTAATGCTATTAATTAATGCTAAAAAGTTTTTTCTTAAAAAAATTTTTACTTACCATTGTTTTATTGTAATATTATTAAAATTTATACCTACATATTTATTAAAGTCTTAGCAAAATCATTTCATTTCATTTCATTTCATTTCATTTCATTTCATTTCATTTCATTTCATTTCATTTCATTTCATTTCTGTTTCCAAGGGAAATTTTGCCTCTGCTTGCTCCAAAGATTTTTTAAGAGACTCAATGTCGCCATGCCGTTTAGAACAGGCCATGTCCTCTAAAACTGACCACAATTTGTAGTCTAAAGGGTTGGGGTCTGGGCTAGATGAGGGCCAGTCTTCAGCTCTTATAAAGTCCGGAACGTTGGTTTCTAGCCAGGCTTGGGTATTTCGTGGCTTGTGACCAGGAGCAGAGCCCTGTTGGAAAGTCCACGGTATAATTTTAAAAGTGTATTGCTGAGAGGTTTCACAACATGATCCAAGACAGTATCTTGATACACTTTGGCTGAAGATTTCACTCCTTTTTCACAAAAATGTAGTTTTGTGACTCCCTGATAAGACACGCCCCACCAAAACATCACTGACGCAGGATGATGACCACGTTGTTCCTTTCCGACCACTTGAGCTGCTTCCTTAGAACAGTGAGCGTACACTTTATCATTTTGCTTATTATAGTGTTCTTCAATCGTGAATTTTTTTTCATCGGTAAAGAGGATATTTCTGTACCTTTCACCTGCGTATCGCGACAGAAGGCGCTTTGATCGATCCACTCTCTTTAATCGTACATTTTGATTTAGGGCATGTCCTGTATATCGACGATAAGCACCGAGCTTCAGGTCTTGTACGTGACAGAGTCCTAGCGGCAATATTCATTTCTCGCGATAAGACTTTTTGCTTCCTTATGGGGTTTCGACGAATTCTGGCTTTAACAGCATTAGCAGCCTTTGTAGTTCTAACAGCACCCCGATCTTTTCTGGTCTTCGACAAACGAAGTGTTGTTGTATCTATTGATAGTACGATATACCAACATACGGCTTCTACCAAGTTTTTGAAGAGTCTGGAATATGACCGACGTCTCCATACCCACTTTGGGCAAGGCGATCACTGCGATCCTATTTTCTTTAACACCCCATTCCATATTGTAATTCGATAATGAACCATAACATAGCATCACGCCTTTTTCTCCGAAGGGGTAGGCAGAGGTGTGCAAACACACCCACATCTCGCCAGCTATGTTAGCTCCCATGTAATAGGGGTCGAGCCTATTGCCATTTACCGGGCACAAGTTCCAGACTCTGGGATAATTATCTGGGTGAAATTCTAAAGAGAATTATACATTATCCGGGAATCGAACCCGAGACCTCGAGCGTGGCAGTCCGTACATACCTAATACCATTGTGCCACCGAGGTAGTCGATAATGAACACGAAAAAATATGTGAAATGGCGCGAAATCGAAAGAAGATTTTAAAATAATATACGTGTTCCAAATTCAAAATAATTAAAAAGTTGAAAAAAAGAAAAGTTTTAATGTAACAGTATTTATGGCCAGCCGTTATATTTCGAAATTGGACAATTTTGCTTTCGTACAGTCTGTCTGTCTATCTGTATGTGTGTCCCGAGCTATATAGCAGCCACAGTTTATCCGATCTTCACGAAACTTGGCACAAGTGTTCCTATAAAGGACCACTTGTGCCAAGTTTCGTAAACTTTATTAAAAATATTGTTTGTAATAAAGAAACAATATTTTTAGTAAGGTTTTTATTAGGGTGAGGGGGTGGGGTCCCAAAAAAAAATATTTTAATGTTCGCAAGATCTACTGTTCGACCATAGGGCAACCACTAGTCTAAATGGGGCTTAATCATGATCGAACTAATTTCGTGCTCGTCAGAATTTACCAGAGCCTCGATCCTTTGAAACCTACGATACTTTGAAATGTGTGGTCTACTGGAGTCGGAGGCTGGGATTTGGATCCGACTCAGGACAAAATTTTGTGTGATTAGCATGATGATTTGTTCGTGTAATTACTTAAGTACCAACCTATATTATGTATTAAGAATATTTATGTAAGTATGTTTATTAGTTTAAATACTACTAGTTATCCCGACGAATTTTGTATCGCCTCAAATAAAAAAAAATAAAAATTTAATATTTCATGCAAATGTATGTAAATTGAAAAACGCGACGGACGGACAGACAGACAGACAGACAAATAGTCGTATTAAATATATAGATACTACAAGATTTTAGCTGATATAGCTATACTACAAAATGGTAATTTAATAAATAGGTATTAACAAACTCTTTACATAAGAAATGTTGAATGGTAACTAATACATAATCGGTAGGCTATCGTGGGGTGTTACATGGACGTATTGTGGTGTAATTTGATACCTACCATTGTGTTTCTCCCAACACCTGCCTGCTTTTAAACATCTTATAAAAGGCACGGTGCGTATACGCAGTCGTGCTGTCGATCCCAAACGCCCTATGGAACCAAATAGGTAGGCATAATTAAATTAATTGAAGTACCTACTAGGCTTTTGTTACACCAATATAATAGACCTCTGCCTACCGCTTTGGGGAGATTGGTGTGATTCTATCAGTAAAGTGCTTTAATTTCTTACCATTAAAAACGTAATCCACACTATATTGAGGCATTAGCCTAGATATAATGAGGTATATGCAATCATTTCATTCGGTTATTTTCGGCAATTCTTTCGGTTATTTTTTGTCATCGATGAGAATCATTTAAATTTGGTCCAGCTGAGAGAAAACACAGAATATTCCCGGGTCGAAGAGATATCTTTAGACAGCTCGAAGCACTCCCAGAGCAAGAATCTTGCGAATTTACCCTCAGAGAAGTGTGGTACTTGTAGGTGTGACATATTTAATTTTTTTTATTTTCAGATAAAAATGATCCGTTTACTGCCTTTGTCTCCGCTGTTCATCACAATTTCCTTGTCTTTCGCTGAACAAGAGAAGGTCAACTTGCCACTGTGTCCACAGTCTATGGATTATTTTCCGCAAGAGCTTCCGATGCATTGCCGTATGCCAAGAAATGTTGACAGCGAATCAACGGGACCAGGTGATCCATACGCCATGTTTCGAAGAGACGGAAAGTCATTTCCACTTCAAATGCCTATACCTCGATTCCCAAGCTTTCCCCTCATGCCTGGACCTCAGCCAGGAATGCCAGATTTATCCCAGCCCCCACCGGAATTCCCTCCAAATCTACCTACGCCACCAAGATTACCAAATATGCCGTTACCCTTACCCGGAATGCCTGGAGGTATGCCGGTAGGTGACCCATCATCAATTCCGAAGGGCGTCCCAATGCCTATGCCTATGCCAATGCCTATGCCGATGCCGGTACCAGGAGGACCGCCTCACAAGCTGCCAGTCATAGTGATGCCCTTTTACTCACCAGATCCTATTTCATCGAAAATATATAAAACAAAACCCCACAACCACCGGAAACGACCGTATAAAAAACTGCACAAGAAGCGACATAATCCTCTCCGGGGCCCTATTGATGACACTTCTGATGACAACCCTAATACTTCTGATGACAAATCTGATATCGACGATTCTGGTGACAACGGGTGGTGGAAAGCACCCAAAAAATATAGAGGCAAAAAAAAGAACGGAAGTTTTCGGAGATCCAACAATCCGCATAATGTTAAGAAATTGGATAGACAGGGTCAGTTGCTAACACCTATTCTCCAATATGTAACGAAAGATGGATATGTTGTATTTGAAAAAAAGATAACAAAAAACGAAGCCAGCAATTGGCTCGGACCTAAGGAAGAAGCTAGAGCAAAACAGGAAATAAATTTCCAGAAGGGACTTGAAGTTGAATTACAGGACACTAAAATTGAACCCGAGGAAGACTTTGGACACGTAGACTCCAGAAGGAAAGAGAAAAAGTCAAAGAGTGAGGAAGTGAGAGAGGTTAATGATGTTGATGAAATAGAAGAACCTCCAAATGACCACCCTCCTGCCAGATATAAACTAAACAGATACGGTACTCAATTACCTAATGGACCACAACCTTAATAAGTATCATAATATACCCTTTATATTTTTGTACAGTTCCTTTATTATACTCGTAACAAAATAAACGATAAAAAGTTTTAAAACAGTTAATAAGACGATAATATTAATGTGAATACTAATTTATTTAAATGCCCGATATCAGAAATAGGCTTGATCCAAATACGAGAAGATATAAATAAATAAATATTTTTGAACATTCTCACACAATGTCATCTAGCCTTGACTGTCTCGGTGGCGTGATTGGTACGGCATCCGCTTTCGACGCTGGAGTCTCGGGTTCGATCCCGGTCGGGACAAACTTAGTGTGAAGACACATACGTTTGTACCGAAGTCTGGGTGTTTCCTATGTATAATATTTATATCAGTAAGTAAGTATTTATATCAGTTTTTTTTTTAATATTGGGTTCGCCAAAGTGACGCCGCCCGCCTGGTGGTAAGTCGTGACGACGTCTAGCGATTGTGGGCCACTCTCACAGCACACAATACTATAGAGAGTGGCCCTCAACTTGAAGACCTACTGATGTGCCTCTTCACGCTCCGCTTAAAGAACCCAGGGTTATATGTGGGAGGAAACAAGTGCACAGGCAGGGCGTTCCAGGCCACTATCGTTCAGAGTGCAGAGAAACGAACGTTTAAAACGTTCGGTTCTCGCGAACATGTTATCCACTGTGTGGGAGTGGCATCTTTGCCCGGCACGCGTTGTTCGGGATCGGAAGGAAGAGGGTGGGATCAGATTGCAGAGCTCTTCAGAACACTCGCCGTGGTAAATACGGTAGAATGCGGCCAAGGAAGCTATTGTTCGGCGCTGAGCTAGCGGGTCAACGCTTCTCGTTAACTCCGGACAATCTATAATACGGATAGCCCGGACAAGCTAGGGGAGAAGCGCGCGCTCGCTACTTGTCGCCGCGTCTAGACGCGCCGTGCACGCGCACATACGACGACAGTCGCGCGACAGCTGAAGAGATTTGACATCTCTTGGAATCCGGTACTATCAAATAAAAACGACTCACTTGCAGATTACTTTATATTCTCACCATCTTTATTAAATAATAATAATTTATTTTCTTTATAATTTTTTGTTAAATTCTTATTTAATATATAAATACCTACCTACCTAATCGTATGGTCTTTAATTTAATTAATCTCTTAACACAACTCTATTTTATCTTCTTTATATATATAATTCTACTGTACGTGTATATGTCACTGAAATCCTCAACGACTGGACCGATGTTGATGAAATTTTTTCTGTGTGTTCAGGGGGATTCGAGAATGGTTTAGATTCACAATTTGGTTCTTTTTTTGCAGGACAACGTCTGTCGGGTCCGTTAGTGTAGTATATAAATGCTTCTACGTATTCCTACAATGATCTTAAATTAAACTTTAAAAATTTGGTCAGATAACTACGAACACTCTACCTAGTTATTTGACCTAGATCCCTACCTGAGTATTCTGAATTATTTAGTGATTACACAAAATACTGAGTTACAAACCTTATGTTAATAGCCAGCCTTTTCGCAGGCGTTATGCTTTTTCTCAGCCGTGTATCTTCATGTTTCAATTCATCATGTAGTATGGAAAGTAACTCTTTAAATGAATTCCCGCTCATTCTGAAGTAGTTAAAAAAAATTTCGTGGTGCATTTTGAGCTCATCAAAAAGCAGAGAAACTTGGCGAGAGGATAGTATTGGATGGACCCAATAACGGCGATGGATTCGTCGTACTCTACGTCTACGCCTTCGCATTATAAGCACCAAGGCAAGTGCAACTAGAGGCTCCATATTAACTCACAAGATGAACAACAACCGTCTATCTCGAATACTCCACTACTAATGATCGCTTCCTGCATGACGTCTATCGTAACGACTAGTCGCCGACGCTAGCGACAGCTCCGCGTCTAGTCGCGACGACAAGACACCAATTGCAAACGACAACGCCGCAACAAGACGCTGCGAGTAGACGCGGCGACATGTCGTCTAGTGTGCGGTGCCTGTAAGTTATCGAAATGGCTCTTAGAACAATGTTTCTATACATTGAATGAATATAATATGTATGAGTAAAATTAAGTCAGAATGAATGCAGTATTAACTATTATTGTGATATTTAGTCTTTAGTTTTTTTTTTATTAAAGTTATTATATTAGATATCTATTGAGATTGACATTGTATTGATTGTAAGAAACCGGCATTCCGCCTATTATGACATTCTTCTGACATTATTATATTAAATTAAATAATTTGACATTTGTAATATTGTATTTGATTGAAATTTTTAACTAACTGGGTACTTTTAATGATTTATTTTGACACCATAATTATGGTAGAATGTACGACACTAACCACACCCTTACCATCTACGCAGTACAATTACCACCTAAGTAAGCTGTATAAGGTACTACATTCTGGCAATAAAATTATTTGATTTGATTTGATGAATATGTTGCCTCATGGTGAGTTTAGTCTTGTGAAAAACAAACGAAAGTTCAGGACAGGAAGGCGGCGTACTGTGGGGTTTCCACCAACGCACACCCTCACTCACCGATGTGGGATAGAACCCCACCCCCAAAGATACGTAATAATTACACGCGATCCGAAGTCCGTCGGCGCCCTGGGTTTATGATTCCAAGGACATATCCGAAGCGTCCTGCAATGATCGAAGGGATCGCCAGGGAATTCCTTCTTTCACTATAAAATATTTTTGTAAGTAGAGGAATCCTCGTGATAGTTCATAATCTCCTGGTTGATCCATTTGAATTCAGCCATTTTGAATACTAGTCTTACTGCGATCGATTTGTGTTATGAAACCACTTCAAAGTTTTATATCGTTTCCATAGGTATATTGATATTACTTAAAGCAATAAAAACAATAATAGTAATTCAGAAGTAGTCGAAGTATTTGTTAGAAGGCATTGTGCGATGAACGCATATTATGAAATAATAAATAGATTAGTCTCCTCGCTTTGCTTGTTCAACGGTGTAATGATAAACGTAAGTTGTTAAGATCTTTTTCTTAAACATATTTATAAGTGAATCGACATTTCCCTCTTCTTTACGGCATCACGCGTGGCCGACTGGACTGATCCTGCTAATTCTCTTCTTGTTGTGTTTGTTATAGTCAAACCAAAGTTCTCATGAAAGAAAATAATAAAAAACAATAACTTGACGCCTGTACCTCTTCAGAAGGTTTGTATTAGGAATTTAAAAACTATTTCACGCGGGAGGAACCGCGAGCATCAGCTAGGTAAGGGTAAACCTTTTGCGACTAATTCGGAGATGCCTAGAAAAAGCTGTTAGGTTTTTAGTAGGTACCCGTAACCAGCATGTATTCATGAAATCACTAACGAAAGGAAAAAAAGGGAGAGAAAAGGGAGACTATAACATTTAGAACAAAGCTACCTACCAATCTTACTTCTATATATATTAGTATTCAGAGAAATATCCTTATTACTTAGAAACCATGTGTTCGTGTCATATTTCACGTCAGTTCTATCTATCCTAAGGTTGCCAGGAAGAAATAACTCTATGCGATAAGGTCACCCGTTCAACGTACTCTTTGTAACACCTGTATTCTTATTAAGATTAAGTTTGTGCTTGAAATGTACAATAAACATTTTGACACTGATATTGTTGCTGTCATCATGTAACTCAGTTTTCAATCCATCATCGTTTCCATCATCGTTATCCATCATCCATCATTGTTTTAACCTGTTATCTTTTCATTTGTTGCAGGTAGCATTAAACAAATGTTCAACTTTAATATTTGTTACTATGAGTATAGCAGCACCCCAAATGCCAATGCTATACGCTCCGATGGTACCAATGCCTCAGTTGTTACCTCCACTTCCTCCGATCTCTCCACCGCCACCTGTACAAATCCCTGTCCCTGTACCAGTACCCTTTAATATACCTATACCGATACCAGTGATAATTAAAGTTACAACTACTACTACAGCGCAACCTGCCACTGCAGAGCAATCTACTGAGTGTAATATAGTAATCCCATTACCAATACCTTTACAGATGCCTTTACTACCGTACCCTTACATCCAACGTCCCCCTGTTATAATGATACCATTCCACCCACCTAGAATTTACGGAAGTAGGATTTACACAGAAGATTCTTCTAGCGGTTGCTCTTCTAGGGATTCCTCTTCCTCAGAACAATGCAGCGCTGTTGATAGTTCAGATTCAAACACAGACTCAGATGAAAGGAGAAAGAAAAGACGGCGCAAAAAATACGGTATTTTTCGGAGAAGTTTTCGGAAAAATAACGATGAGAAATCTAAAGAAGTTTTAAAACCTGTACTTAGTTATGTAGGTAAAGATGGAAAAGTCAAGCTGAGAAGAACTTTAAGTAGAAGAGATGCCGCCATACTGATGTCAGATAAAAAAGCTCCGTCATCATCACACAAGGTTAATGTCTTGGTAGGTAAAGATTCCGATGAAAAATCAAAAGTGAAAGTTTTTGTGCATTCTAATGGTAAAAATAAAAACATAATTATGAGGAGGTCTGGACAGCAGCAGTTGAATAATAATAAAGAATTAGTATTTAGACCACCAGGTAATAAAAAAATTAATAATATATCAATATCTTTCGATGTTGCCAGATAAAAAATTTTTTTTTGTAAAAATACATAATTTACGAGTATGTAGCATGTACTGATTATACGTATTAATTTTATTGTCTTTATTTTTTAGATTATCAGGTATATTATTTAATTTCTTTCATTTTATATTATTTTAATATTCAATTATTATTGTATATTATCATATTGTATGTTATTTATTTTGTGTTTCTTTTATAACTATTATCTCTTAAATATCATCATTAATACTATCCTCTATTAAAGTTTTCTAATAGAAAATACATTCACGAATTTGTGCATTTTAATAAATTAATAATAAATCATCGAAGTATTATGTAGGATATATTTTTTAACACAGTTAAGAAATAACAAAAATAAACATTGTTATAGTTTACACATCAATAAAACATTACGAGTGTGTGGAGTAGTTATCCTGTAAACTTATTTTTTGTTTAGAATTACGATGTACGGTACTTTACCATAATATAGTTTTCTTGTATAAAGATAAATCAATAAAACCGATATTATAGTAGGTAATTACAGTTTTATAGTTCTGACACGAGGAATGACTGGGCAGATGCCTCAGCTGTGCAGTACCTCAGCAGATTGTGACTTCTGTCTAATGAATTACTTGGTCATACTGCAGCTATGCATTCATAGACTATCAAACCTAATAATAATATTAACAACGTGAAGGTTTCTATGGTTGTTTGGACAGGTTTGAGAATGGATGTTAGTTACCATAGACCAACGCGGTTGTCGTATACGCTGTCGCCGTATACGACTTGGTTACTCTTTTACGCAAAACCACTGAACGCACTTAATTGTTACTTTCCAACGTTAAATAATACATTAGGCTTACATAATGATTTTTGTAAATTCGTCTAATGCGACTCGGTAATGTAAAGATGTATATTATAGCATGATACATCGACATAATTCCATATTAAACATCAAGTGACCACACACGGCAACTATAATTGTAATGGGACTTACTTTTTATTAATATAACTACGAGTACATTATAGCTGCTGTCTGTGCCAAGCTTTATGCAGATGAAGTCACTGGTAGAAGCTAGTAAACGCGCACGTACGCGTATGCCTACATAGGTAATCTACTAAAATAATAATAATGGTACGAGTACTATAAAATTTTTAATAATTTTACTCTAGATTCTATAAAATTAAAAAATAATTATCAACGTTCACGCCTCTACGTGTTAAATGAAACTGAAAGATTTCCAACTAACATGTCAGCAGGAGGTTTAAACACCATGTGCTTCCTGCCTACTGTATCCATTTCTTTGAAAGTCACTACTTTTTTTAAATCCTTTCGCTTCGGATCGGGCTTTCGCCTGAACTCGCCACTTTTCCAATCAATCGGTACTGAATAATCTTGGTCTTCATTCATCAATAGAGATGCATCATCCTTATTTAGTGGCTTTCTCAATTGAACTCTTCCATCGCGAGATAAAAAGTTAAGTACTGGCTGAGCAATCATATTGTCACTACGATCAATGTCTAGACGGCTTCTCTTAGTTAGATCTTTGTGGTATTTCGGGTATTTCATTCTGGGTTTCTTCTTCTTCTTTTTGGTTTTGCGTGTTCGTGCAACAGATTCACAACTGTCTGATTCACTGACGTCGTGTTTCGAAAGTTTTTTTGGTCGTCGTGATGGGTATGGTACATATACCATATTATTTGGCGCATTAGGTAAGTAACCAGGGTAGGGCATAGGGTAAGCAGGACCTGAAAATGTAAAATAGACTTTAGTTTCATGTTTACGAAATGTTTTGGCACCCCAAGAAGAGCCATTAGGAAAAATAATTTGTAACTAAATATCAATAAAATTTTACTTGCTCTACCACGCGTCTTTGAATGAACTTCCTTTTTTACCTTTTTGACAATTATTTTATTTTATAGCAGCTCTGTTCCAGGATGGGTAGGCCTCTATCCTTCCTATATTAAGTACTAACAAATCGCCTATTAGTAAACTGTCCCCACGTAATCAGAATTTCGCCCGTTTATCGCTAGGGGCACCACATGAACTTTAAAAAAATGGGACCTTAAGATTTTTACTATACCGATGAATTGTGTCCACGAACCTTTAAGAGGATACGGTGCTTTGGGTTTTCGTACGAGAGGCACATCTTCTGGCTTCCTACATCTACACTTCTGATGGCACAACGAGCAATAAGAAAAGAATGACGGTGTGCACGGACTACAAGAGCATGGGGGGCATGGTGGACAATTTGGATGTTTTTTGTTCTTCATGCAAACTGAGGACATCATACCGGGAATAGCGAACATTACTGGTGAAGGTGCTGGAACTGGTACTGGCATAGGCATCGGCATTGGCATTCGTATTTCTACAGGAATCGCTAACCCTGTACCGAACGGGTCCGATGTTGTCGGTGCCTCTATTGTTGATGTTGTTTTTGTCCTTCTAGCAGCATCGTCATCTGGGACTATGGCGAAGCCCATTGGCATTGGCATGGGCATAGGCATAGGCATTGGAGCAGGTAGAGGCACAGGTATTGGTGGAGGACCGGGTATTGGAGGAGGGAGTGGCCCTGGCATGCCTGGAGGAGGGACTGGCGCTGGGATTGGTGGAGGAGGGAGTGGTACTGGCATGACTGGAGGTGGCATAGGACCCATGGGATATGGAGCGGGCATCATAGGATAAGGTCCTTGTGGCATAAAAGGGTATGGATATGGATATTGTGGATTTGCAAGTGCCAAACTCAAAAATATTAAGGGCCATCTTTGGATTGAACACTGAAACACAAATTGGCAAATTAAGTGTGAAGTTTACCTATTTTTGTTTGACGTTGTAGGTATATCCATGGCAATAAAGTACAAAAATCTAGAGCTAGCATTCTACACTTATATAAAATTTTGATAATCTGACAAAGACACCACTAGCCCAAAACATCTAATTTTGTGATCACATTTTTTTATTATCGCCGGTAGTTGATAGCTAGGGTATATATAGTTGCTAGGCTGTGGGTAATTGCAACAGGCGTCTATTAATTAAATACAACAATAATTCATTTAAAATTTGTTCAGTAATCGATCAAACACAAAAATAATATTTTTTTGAAACTATTCGTTCTCAAATACAAAACTGTTGTAAAATATTGTAGGACGTTTAAATGGATAACTGTAGATGTACGGTTCTAGCTCCGTAACTTTGTAAAAAAATGTGTAGATGTATCTATTTATTTACGCGACACAAAAATAAAAGTATTAATTGAAAAAAAACTACCCCACTTCCACTAGATAAAACAAGAATGTTGTTTTATCTAGTGGAAATGTTGTTGCCGTTGATAGTTTGAGTAACGGTGACTTTAGTTTGAGTAATTTACATTTAAAGCCACATTCACAAAGTAAAGGGTGGAGCCGTGGGAAAAGAACCTGGCAATAAAAACTCCCGGCCACTCTTTTTCAGTCATCAATCAACTACATTTATAATAACACACAACATATCCAGCAAGATGCTGCAACTACTCGTAATACACCACGCGTGAAATTATGCGTTATTTCAATGTGCCTAAATTTTTATTAAGTTATAGTCCGGTCAATTTAGACATTTGAAGGTGCATAAAGTACCAGCAAGCTGAAAATCAGTAAAATTGTTCAGAACATAATAAAATTTAAAAGTTCCCCATCATTCGCCATCATTCCCGTGTGTGGAATTTTTTTTATTCGCTGTCAAAGGTCTTAAAAATGACTTTTTCGCAATTGTCAGCAAAACGGTAAGTTTTATCATAAAAGTACACTAAACAAAAATTGTAGATCTTAAAATTATCTATAAAAATGTTTAATACTTTTTTTCCTACGAGCCACCGTTTCTGAGATATCTATATATACATATGGGAAATGTAATTTTTGTCCCCCCCCTTAGCTGTCGAGAACTGCAGCTTGCTGGGACTTTATGCACCTTCACTGTAATTTTTTGGTCT
Organism: Nudaria mundana; assembly: GCA_963556515.1. Lineage (NCBI taxonomy): Eukaryota > Metazoa > Arthropoda > Insecta > Lepidoptera > Erebidae > Nudaria > Nudaria mundana. The sequence goes on from OY748297.1 coordinate 828,246, forward strand.
AAATTGACCGGACTATTAATACTATCAGGCGTTACTTTTCGGAAGTCCATAGTTAAATTAAATTAAATTTTTATTATTTAATAATTAACCCTGGTTAACACTGTTAGAACTAGGGATGTAGTAGGAGCCCAAATGAGGATAAAAATGAGGGCAAGGGCACTAAGTGAACAGGCATGGACCAACCCTAGAAAGAAAGAAGAGCCTATTTATTCTTCAGGAGAACCTTTATGTTAGCCAGAGCAATTTTATAGGACGTGAGTAGATACCAAGAGTATGATTAGAAATTAATTAATTAAAAAATTGTACAACACTTACAGCAAACATTCCTGCACCGCAACATGCCTGTTGGTCGATTTCCAACCGAAGCTTATAAACATCCACTTTTATACATGTAGGTAAAATACATAATGTGTATTGTGTTATAATGACTAGTGCTCTTATATCATAAGCGTCTTGTGCAATACACTACGTCTAGGTTTCAGGGTGTGTTTAAAATTCAGAATTTAACAGTTTCTTGGGATTTAATATCAGGTGATTACGCATTTCAGCCGTTTGGGATAAAAACACCTAGTGTCATGGGGTCTGAGGCCTCGCTGCCTTAATAAAGATATCGTTAAAGGTCTGATCGATGCTTTTTAGAATAAAAAAATCAATTTCGTTTATTCAGTTTAGGCACATAGAGCACATATGAATGTCAAAATTTTACACTTTTATGTCAAGCAAATCCGTTGCGTAGTTTTATAGATCTAAGCATACATACGGAACGGGCAACTTTGTTTTATAATATGTAGTGATGACAACATGGTTTTGGAGGTCAGATGGCAGTCGCTTCACGGAAAATATCGATGTTCAGCCGAATCGCAGTTAGACTGGAAAGCCGACCCCAACTCCACCACAGTTGGGAAAAGGCTCGGTGAATGAGTGATGACAACAATAGTATGCAATTATATGCATATGTGTGGCAAATACATGGTAGTGTGTGTAATGTTGTTTTATTGATTATAAAAAAGAAATTTGCTCTACACTAAATCTAAGTGTGAGAAAATTTAATATTCCTCAATCCGCGCTATTTTCGTAATAATGGGTTAAAAGTTTTTGCCTTACGTATTGCCTAACTGATAGATACGAAAATGTGGTATATTGTGAGCAGTTACTGCTAAAAACATGAACCGATTTCACATTTCATTTTACCCTCAGTGTCTATTCAATTTTCAAAAGTCACCATCATATTAAATTAGTACTATTTAATATGATGGTTTCGGGAATAAACCTTATTTACCAAAAAAAAATATCCTAATCCGTCTAAATATGTTATGCAAATATTACCTAACAATAGTTCGTAGTATTACTCCCATAAACTGAACAATAGATTTTTATATAACTACCACTAACTATGTATAGGTACTGAACTTTGATAAGCCAGTCAGTGTTATAGGGCTACTAGTAGGTTGACCTGCTAAAATAGTTATTAAATGTATGAGAAATTAAACAAATAAAAGCTGCACAAATTTCAATACAAATTATTAAAACTACAAGAAATTGTAATTGTTTAAATATACATTTCTACCCAATAATGAAAGCTTTGGGTTTGATGCTACATATCACAGTTCTCGGTAAAGTTATGTCATTTCATTTCGGTGATATCCTACAAACACTACCACCATCAATGCCAGAAACATTCAGAATGAAAATAAAAGAAATGTATTCAAATAATCCACAAGCTTTCGGAGATGCTAAAGTATACGGTAATGTTATGAAGATATCGAAAAATAAAGACAGTAAAAAGACTAGACGAGATACTGATTGTGAAATTGAGAAAACCACATCCACACCAATTGATAATTCTGCTGCTATGTTTCAAATGCAAATGTTACCAATGCCTTTTCCTATATACCCATCAGTCCCCGAGATAGTACCGATGCGATCGTATTTTGAACCAGTGATACATGATCATCCACCACTCAGAGACATCCTACGAAGAATAAAAGAAGATGATGCAAAATGGGAAAATAATGACAAGAGACGCAAAAAGAAGCATCGTAATAAATACAGTTCAAGTTCTGATACAGATACCAGTTATTCAAAAGACGACAACACTTTTAATGACGAGTATTATGATGATGTTATCAAAATAAGAGGTAACTAACCCCTGGGCATAGAAAAATATCCTTATAATTTGCCACTGTGAATAATTTCAGTTAGGAGTTTTTACTAAGTACCTACGTTTACGTTATGTCATTTTTTAACTTTATTGTAGAAATTATGTTGAAGTAAAACATTTATTTACAATTAGGATTACAATATACATAATTATATCCTAAATATATTTACATTACAAATTTTGGGTGCAAAGGGGCTCTACCAACATCTATAGGGCCCCAGCGACCTCACCTGCTAGTGGCGCACCTGCTGATAAACGGACGAGGCTCGTTAATTTACGGTACCTATGGAGTGGCTTCGGCCCCTACGTGGGTACCAGGTGGTACAACAGTGTTGGTCCGGGGGGGTATCACCGTGCAGCTGTGCTAAAGCCCCCCAAGTAACCCAGCCCAGGCTGGGTTGCGTTAGGGGTTCAGCAGCTGCACCGCCGGGCCCGGGGCGATGTATGGTGCAGCAGGCATGGGACCAGTGGGGGCGAAACGGAGTCTAGTGTGGGTGGTGTGGGTCGATTCGCCGGCCAGGGAGACCCTTAGCAACGGCGTTGCCGCGGCCGCCCGCAACACAGTCATGGGGCCCGCCTGGGGCCAACCACCCCAGGAGGCTGCCCCACATGTTGCGCATAATCCTGATGTGGGATCGCCGCTCCGGGTGGTAACCGGTGTGGGGTAGCGGCGGCCTTGCATCAGGGGGGTTTGGGAGCCCTTCCGTCCGGCGGGTCGGCTCCGACCTAACCACACGGTTCTAGACAAAGCTAGCCCCTGCGCTTTGTCACTTACTGCTGCACCAAATGTCGCCCTGTCTTCACGCTTCTTCTTCAAAATCTACAATGGCAGTGCAACAAAAAGGAAATAAACGTTACACAGCGGCCCTAGGAAACCCCACAACTTCACATTTCGAGGTGGAGTTCACTAACGTCCGTGGACTCCATGCGAACCTCGATACCGTCCACCACCACCTTGAGACGGCACGGCCCGCTGTGATGTTCCTCACGGAGACACAAATACGCCGCCCTGACGACACGTCTTACCTGTGTTACCCCGGCTATGTCATCGAGGAACAATCTCGAGACAAAGCCGGGGTGTGCGTGTTCGTTAGGGCGGATGTTTGCTGCCGCCGGTTGCGCTGCCTAGAGAACCCCTCCAATTCCGTCCTTTGGCTGCACGTAGACCATGGCTCTATGAGCCAGATCTACGTGTGCGTCTACCGATCCCACACAGGGGATTCTGAGACAACAAAGCTCTTCCAGTACCTCAGCGAGACGGCTGATGAAGCGCAGGTGCGGTTCCCGAACGCTGACCTAGTGTTTCTGGGGGACTTCAATGGCCATCACATTGAATGGCTGGGGTCCCTCAAGACTGATCATGCGGGTAGAGCCGCCCATGCGTTCGCTCTCTCCCACGGTCTGACCCAGATGGTATGCGGGATCACCCGGATACCAGACAGGTCAGATCACGCGCCCGCTCTGCTGGATCTACTGCTGACGAGTCGCCCAGCCCAGTACAGTGTTTCGGTAGGAGCCCCACTGGGTAGTTCCGACCACTGTGTTGTTCACGCTGGCATGAAGGTGTCACCTCCTGCACGTCCTGTGCAAACGTCACGACGACTATGGCACTACTCGTCAGCGGATTGGGACGGTCTACGCGATTATTTTGCGTCCGTCCCCTGGAGCCAGCGCTGCTTTGTAGGAAAGGCTCCTTCGGATAGTGCTTCTGCTATTGCTGGCGAGATCAGTTTAGGGATGGATTATTACATCCCTTTCACTGATGTCGCCAGTATCCGCAGAGCCCGTCCCTGGTTCGGGCGAGATTGTGCCAAAGCTGTTCGACAAAAACAGTCGGCATATCGCGCCTGGATCAGGGCCCGGGCTGTGCGCGACCCAAACGTGGGCCACCTCAAAGCAGCGTACAACCGGGCCACAAAGTCGAGTAAGAGGGCCTTTAAGAGAGCGGATGCCCAGCGCGTCGCGCGGCTTGGTCAGGAGCTCACTTCCCATCCCACGGGCAGCCGTGGATTCTGGCAACTGGCCAAAGCCGTGCAATCTAACTTTTGTCAGCCCTCGCTGCCACCGCTGCGTTACCCAGATGGAACACTGGCTCACAAAGCCCAAGAGAAAGCGGATATGCTCGCAGACCTCTTTGCGGCTAATTCCCGGGTCGACGACCGTGGCCTGCAGCCCCCCGCCATCGCCAACTGTGGCCACACAATGCCTGATATTGTTATCAGGCAATGTGATGTACGGGCAGTGCTGCGGTCACTCGACACGCGGAAAGCCAGTGGCCCTGACGGCATTCCGGCGGTGGTGCTACGAAAATGTGCAGCTGAGTTGTCTCCAGTATTAACGCGTCTGTACCGCCTGTCATACTCTTCAGGGCTCGTGCCGGAGGTCTGGAAGGAGGCGAACGTACAACCGATCCCCAAGAAAGGGGATCGGTCCGATCCAGGCAACTATCGACCCATAGCTGTCACCTCAGTCATTTGCAAGGTGCTTGAGCTCCTTATAAATAAGCAGCTCATGCAATTCCTAGAGGATCACTCGCTAATCAATGATCGACAATACGGCTTCAGGCCAAAGCGATCAACGGGTGATCTTCTGGCATTCGTAACGCATGTCTGGGGTGGGGCTATGGAAAGGCACGGCGAGTCCTTGGCTATTAGCCTGGACATCGCCAAAGCCTTCGATAGGGTCTGGCATGCTTCGCTCCTTTCCAAGCTTCCGGCATATGGTCTACCTCCTCAACTGTGCAGCTGGATTGCCAGCTTTTTAAACGAGCGCCGAGTGCGGGTCCTCTGCGATGGCCAGGCTTCTCGCTTCTTGCAAGTGAATGCCGGGGTACCGCAGGGGTCCGTACTATCACCAACTCTCTTTCTTCTGCATATCAATGATATGCTATCCCTCGGGAACATTCATTGCTATGCAGATGACAGCACACTGCACGGGAGTTACTCGGTTCGTCCGACGGCGGGGCGATCTGAGATTGAGGAGGAGAGACGACGACTCGTGGCTGATCTCGACCGTAACCTCGACAGTATCTCTCAATGGGGTACCGAGAACCTGGTCGAGTTCAATGCCCGCAAAACACAGGCGTGTGCATTTACTGCGAAGAAATCCCCTTTCCTTCCCCTACTCTCTCTTCAGAATGCATTATTACCAATGAAGGACAACCTTGATATCCTTGGCATAGACGTTCGTCGAGAGCTCAATAATAAAAACTACATCGAAAGATGTATAGGGCTAGCTTCGCGGAAACTAGGAATACTGAATAAGGTAAAGAGATTCTTTACACCGGACCAGAGGTGTCTGCTGTACAAGACGCAGATTAGACCCTGCGTCGAATACTGCTCTCACCTCTGGGACGGCTCCGCGAAGTATCTGCTGGACGCTCTCGACGCTATGCAGCGACGGGCTATCCGTATTATTGGTTATCCGGAGGTAACGGGAAGCCTTGAGCCGCTAGCTCAGCGCCGAACAATAGCTTCCTTGGCCGCATTCTACCGTATTTACCACGGCGAGTGTTCTGAAGAGCTCTTCAATCTGATCCCACCCTCTTCCTTCCGATCCCGAACGACTCGTGCCGGGCAGAGATGCCACCCCCACACAGTGGATAGCATGTTCGCGAGAACCGAACGTTTTAAACGTTCGTTTCTCTGCCGAACGATAGTGGCCTGGAACGCCCTGCCTGTGCACGTGTTTCCTCCCACATATAATCCTGGGTTCTTTAAGCGGAGCGTGAAGAGGCACATCAGTAGGTCGTCAAGTTGAGGGCCACTCTCAATAGTAATGTGTGCTGTGAGAGTGGCCCACAATCGCTAGACGTCGTCACGACTTACCACCAGGCGGGCGGCGTCAATTTGGCGAACCAAATATAAAAAAAAAAAAAAAAAAAAAATATCGTTTAAAAGATCCTCCGCGACATTACCGACTTGGAAGATTCCCAGAATGCTGGCTGTGTTGCCACTTTGTTGGATACTTATTCTTTGGGCCAGAAAATAGCCAGCCTTCTGGTCATGAGAAGCATCGGTTAAGCGTTTAGCAATGTCTCTATAAAGGCGGCGAGCACTCGGACCCCATGACCCCAGTGTCTCAACCCCAAACGGCTCAAATATGTAATCACCTGCTAGGTACCAGTTTCTTACGTTAATTTGCTCGAAATACGTTTTCGTATTCCCCATACATTTCACACCAGCGCCCCTAGCGGTAACGTCAGGGAACTGCGAACGGACGACAGAGAACGGATTTTGATGAAACTTTACAATAATATAGCTTATACATCAGAATAGCACATAGGCTACAATTTATAAAGATACGGTGACGGGAACAATAATCACGCGGACGAAGTCGCGGGCGACCACTAGTGTAACATAATTGTAATGGTTGGGAAATCTCTTTATATTGTTTTATTAAATTACGTTGTATTTGTTCATTAACAATTTTGACAATATTGAAAAAGAGTGACCGTGAGATTTCTTGCCAGATTATTCTCGATTACTCACATCACAGGCTTTACCTGTTGCTTTGCGAGTCTGGCAATAAGTGTAAAAGTAGAATCAATCTTACTAACTTTCATAAGTGTCTTTATGACTTAGGGGAACCCGGGGAGTAATGGGCTCCCGGGATAAAATGGGCACCCCCTCTCCCATTCATGTTTGTAAAATAAAATAAAATATAAAATAACGTTTATTATCTTTGAAATTTTCAGAAAATTATTTAGATTCGTCAGAAGTTGGTGTGACTCTACCGACGGTTCCAAAATGCAACGAGACTGAGAAGAGCCCTCAAGAAACTCAGCTCGGCTTTTTTCAAAATATTTCATCTTAAATCTAATACAGAGTTATTTAGAAAGGAGCAATTCGTTACGTTGTTACAACCAGGCCGCCTTGTCATCTAAGAAATCATTAATACTATAATAAGCTTTATGGCACAATTTACTTTTTATTAGTTTTTTAAATTTATTGACAGATAAATTTGCTATTTCAAAACAATAAGAAAAACACCGTTGAAAGTAGAGGTTACGGTTGAAGTACTTACGAAAGAGTCATTTTATTTACTTAATTTAGTAATTTAGCTGGGTTCGTAGATATTGGATTCAGTACAAATACAATGCGGAATCTTGGCACTCGAATACTATGTAGGTAATTATTACAAATACCATCCATAAAATAAACAAGATTGTACATTGATGGTTGACATAGAAATAATTAATAATAAATAATACAAAAGCATCAATTTACAGCGCTGTTGTCGATTGCTCCCTCGAATCCCTCGAAAGTCAGCAAGCGGAATAGGAACTTGGTACGGATTCCATGCGCTAAGGTTATAAAAGGAATGTGGAGCACATTGCATATAATTTTTTTTTTACGATAAAAAAAATAAACTTAAATTCACATTGTTTTATTAACGTATAAATAAACGTATAAAATAAATTATATAGATAAAAGATTACAAAAACGCTAGTACGAAATAAAGTCAACAATTATATTTTCACACACAACCTGTAACCTAAAACAAAAAATCAATCAAATAAATTTATGCGTAGGTACACCACATACCTACGAAACTTATGAAATATTTGAATATACTAGGTGGTATTATGAAGTCGATTTAATTTGGTCACTCATTTGGTATTAAGAATATTAAGCATTATCAATATTTGGCACGGCTGTTATTTTTTATTTATTTAATCCTTTTTTAGTAACATAAATAACGTCCTTTTTATAATGCTATGAACAAACAGTAAAATTATTAGGTTTAAATATTTCATCTTCTCTTTCACGTGCTATAATACGCCTCCATTTTTCTTGTCTTATTGCATTATGGGGAAAACTTAAAACAAAATAAGATATATTCAAAAAATATATCAAACAGTAATCAAAAATTTAAAATAAATAAATGACGACTCTATCTTTCTGTATGAGACTTGTTCTAACATTGCGGTGTGAAGTTGCGCGTTTGTTAGGTGTGAAGTTGTTCAACTTCACCGAGCAAGCGTGTAGTTTGCACAGTTAAAAATGTCCATAATATTCTTAAGCAGTGCATTATTGCACATGAAAAGCAATTAACAATGTGAACTGATTTTGACTTGTCGAAAGTATGATACTCCATCCTCTAAAAAAGTAGTTTTTTGCTATTTTTAAGCGAAAACTTTGTCATCGTGAAACGTCTTACTACCAACGTGGTCACAAAGCGACTGAAGCGCTCAAGTCGGTCCACTGGCGATAGCGAATAGCGATAGGGACCGAGTTGAAGTGGTGCCGTTTTTAAAGCACTGATCGGTAATCTAGGTATTTGAGATCCGAGGTTCGGCCGTTAATTGTAAAATTTTGACCATAGTAGTAGTATAGTAATGTTGATATGTGCTTCTTATGTGCCTAAACTGAATAAACGAAATTGATTCTTTGATTCTTGACATACTATTCCCTATTCTGTGGTAGAGTGCTTATACTGTGGTGTGTGCTTATACTTAAACCGGGATTGGTACTCTCAATGTGCTGAGGGTTGGGTCCATGACCTCACATGCAGTGCCTGCAACAGATCGACCATTACCCATTGTTCCTACGCTGGTAAATTCTCATCATATCTTGACATTATATTATTATATTACCTCTTGGTGCTCATTTTTAAGCTTTTAAATACCCTAAATAAATTGGAATATGCCATTATGGGCAATTTCCTTTTGTTTTCTAAATTATAATTTGAAGTTACAGTACCTATTACAAGATGATTATTTTACAGGATATCCCTTAAGGCCCAGAGTTCGCGTACATGGGTACATGGGTACATGGGTGCAAAGGGGCTCTACCAACATCTAATGGGTGCAAAGGGGCTCTACCAACATCTATAGGGCCCCAGCGACCTCACCTGCTAGTGGCGCACCTGCTGATAAACGGACGAGGCTCGTTAATTTACGGTACCTATGGAGTGGCTTCGGCCCCTACGTGGGTACCAGGTGGTACAACAGTGTTGGTCCGGGGGGGTACCACCGTGCAGCTGTGCTAAAGCCCCCCAAGTAACCCAGCCCAGGCTGGGTTGCGTTAGGGGTTCAGCAGCTGCACCGCCGGGCCCGGGGCGATGTATGGTGCAGCAGGCATGGGACCAGTGGGGGCGAAACGGAGTCTAGTGTGGGTGGTGTGGGTCGATTCGCCGGCCAGGGAGACCCTTAGCAACACAGTCATGGGGCCCGCCTGGGGCCAACCACCCCAGGAGGCTGCCCCACATGTTGCGCATAATCCTGATGTGGGATCGCCGCTCCGGGTGGTAACCGGTGTGGGGTAGCGGCGGCCTTGCATCAGGGGGGTTTGGGAGCCCTTCCGTCCGGCGAGTCGGCTCCGACCTAACCACACGGTTCTAGACAAAGCTAGCCCCTGCGCTTTGTCACTTACTGCTGCACCAAATGTCGCCCTGTCTTCACGCTTCTTCTTCAAAATCTACAATGGCAGTGCAACAAAAAAGAAATAAACGTTACACAGCGGCCCTAGGAAACCCCACAACTTCACATTTCGAGGTGGAGTTCACTAACGTCCGTGGACTCCATGCGAACCTCGATACCGTCCACCACCACCTTGAGACGGCACGGCCCGCTGTGATGTTCCTCACGGAGACACAAATACGCCGCCCTGACGACACGTCTTACCTGTGTTACCCCGGCTATGTCATCGAGGAACAATTTCGAGACAAAGCCGGGGTGTGCGTGTTCGTTAGGGCGAACACGGATGTTTAATGCCGCCGGTTGCGCTGCCTAGAGAACCCCTCCAATTCCGTCCTTTGGCTGCACGTAGACCATGGCTCTATGAGCCAGATCTACGTGTGTGTCTACCGATCCCACACAGGGGATTCTGAGACAACAAAGCTCTTCCAGTACCTCAGCGAGACGGCTGATGAAGCGCAGGTGCGGTTCCCGAACGCTGACCTAGTATTTCTGGGGGACTTCAATGGCCATCACATTGAATGGCTGGGGTCCCTCAAGACTGATCATGCGGGTAGAGCCGCCCATGCGTTCGCTCTCTCCCACGGTCTGACCCAGATGGTATGCGGGATCACCCGGATACCAGACAGGTCAGATCACGCGCCCGCTCTGCTGGATCTACTGCTGACGAGTCGCCCAGCCCAGTACAGTGTTTCAGTAGGAGCCCCACTGGGTAGTTCCGACCACTGTGTTGTTCACGCTGGTATGAAGGTGTCACCTCCTGCACGTCCTGTACAAACGTCACGACGACTATGGCACTACTCGTCAGCGGATTGGGACGGTCTACGCGATTATTATGCGTCCGTCCCCTGGAGCCAGCGCTGCTTTGTAGGAAAGGCTCCTTCGGATAGTGCTTCTGCTATTGCTGGCGGGATCAGTTTAGGGATGGATTATTACATCCCTTTCACTGATGTCGCCAGTATCCGCAGAGCCCGTCCCTGGTTCGGGCGAGATTGTGCCAAAGCTGTTCGACAAAAACAGTCGGCATATCGCGCCTGGATCAGGGCCCGGGCTGTGCGCGACCCAAACGTGGGCCACCTCAAAGCAGCGTACAACCTGGCCACAAAGTCGAGTAAGAGGGCCTTTAAGAGAGCGGATGCCCAGCGCGTCGCGCGGCTTGGTCAGGAGCTCACTTCCCATCCCACGGGCAGCCGTGGATTCTGGCAACTGGCCAAAGCCGTGCAATCTAACTTTTGTCAGCCCTCGCTGCCACCACTGCGTTACCCAGATGGAACACTGGCTCACAAAGCCCAAGAGAAAGCGGATATGGTCGCAGACCTCTTTGCGGCTAATTCCCGGGTCGACGACCGTGGCCTGCAGCCCCCCGCCATCGCCAACTGTGGCCACACAATGCCTGATATTGTTATCAGGCAATGTGATGTACGGGCAGTACTGCGGTCACTCGACACGCGGAAAGCCAGTGGCCCTGACGGCATTCCGGCGGTGGTGCTACGAAAATGTGCAGCTGAGTTGTCTCCAGTATTAACGCGTCTGTACCGCCTGTCATACTCTTCAGGGCTCGTGCCGGAGGTCTGGAAGGAGGCGAACGTACAACCGATCCCCAAGAAAGGGGATCGGTCCGATCCAGGCAACTATCGACCCATAGCTGTCACCTCAGTCATTTGCAAGGTGCTTGAGCTCCTTATAAATAAGCAGCTCATGCAATTCCTAGAGGATCACTCGCTAATCAATGATCGACAATACGGCTTCAGGCCAAAGCGATCAACGGGTGATCTTCTGGCATTCGTAACGCATGTCTGGGGTGGGGCTATGGAAAGGCACGGCGAGTCCTTGGCTATTAGCCTGGACATCGCCAAAGCCTTCGATAGGGTCTGGCATGCTTCGCTCCTTTCCAAGCTACCGGCATATGGTCTACCTCCTCAACTGTGCAGCTGGATTGCCAGTTTTTTAAACGAGCGCCGAGTGCGGGTCCTCTGCGATGGCCAGGCTTCTCACTTCTTGCAAGTGAATGCCGGGGTACCGCAGGGGTCCGTACTATCACCAACTCTCTTTCTTCTGCATATCAATGATATGCTATCCCTCGGGAACATTCATTGCTATGCAGATGACAGCACACTGCACGGGAGTTACTCGGTTCGTCCGACGGCGGGGCGATCTGAGATTGAGGAGGAGAGACGACGACTCGTGGCTGATCTCGACCGTAACCTCGACAGTATCTCTCAATGGGGTACCGAGAACCTGGTCGAGTTCAATGCCCGCAAAACACAGGCGTGTGCATTTACTGCGAAGAAATCCCCTTTCCTTCCCCTACCCTCTCTTCAGAATGCATTATTACCAATGAAGGACAACCTTGATATCCTTGGCATAGACGTTCGTCGAGAGCTCAATAATAAAAACTACATCGAAAGATGTATAGGGCTAGCTTCGCGGAAACTAGGAATACTGAATAAGGTAAAGAGATTCTTTACACCGGACCAGAGGTGTCTGCTGTACAAGACGCAGATTAGACCCTGCGTCGAATACTGCTCTCACCTCTGGGACGGCTCCGCGAAGTATCTGCTGGACGCTCTCGACGCTATGCAGCGACGGGCTATCCGTATTATAGATTGTCCGGAGGTAACGGGAAGCCTTGAGCCGCTAGTTCAGCGCCGAACAATAGCTTCCTTGGCCGCATTCTACCGTATTTACCACGGCGAGTGTTCTGAAGAGCTCTTCAATCTGATCCCACCCTCTTCCTTCCGATCCCCCACACAGTGGATAGCATGTTCGCGAGAACCGAACGTTTTAAACGTTCGTTTCTCTGCCGAACGATAGTGGCCTGGAACGCCCTGCCTGTGCACGTGTTTCCTCCCACATATAATCCTGGGTTCTTTAAGCGGAGCGTGAAGAGGCACATCAGTAGGTCGTCAAGTTGAGGGCCACTCTCAATAGTAATGTGTGCTGTGAGAGTGGCCCACAATCGCTAGACGTCGTCACGACTTACCACCAGGCGGGCGGCGTCAATTTGGCGAACCAAATATAAAAAAAAAAAAAAAAAAAACATGATGAATAAAAATTTTAATCTTTGAATCATTGATTCAGAAATCAATTTGTTTGACCAATCTACGATGTGCTAACAACGCTTCAAGGTATAAAAAAACTTAAAAAAATTATAGGGAATCAAATCCTCTCAAAATATTGTATCTAATGAATACAAATTGCCAAAAACTGAATACGAGATAACGAGGAAACGAGATGGTTGCAAAAAAACGATTATTTTGACCTGAAATTTTAAAAGACTCGGTACCAATACCTATCTGTACAGGTTTTGAGACAAATTTTCAACCGACTTCCAAAAAAGGTTCTCAATTCGACTGTACCTATGTTTTATTTGTTTTTTTTTTATGTTTGTTTCCTCATATCTTTGGACTGGGTGAACCGATTTTGAATTTTTTTAATCGAAAGCTACTGCTTTTCGAGTAGTCCCATTTCAATTTGGTCCCATTTCGGTTATTTCAAGTTGGTTTTTGTGTCAATGTTTCTCGTGTTGTTTAGGATGTCAAAATGTCAAATTTGCGAATTTATTGAGCGGAGCAAAGCGGAGCTCAATCTTAGGCGACAAGTGTAAATCGTTTGTGTGCCAACTCCTCCGAAACGGCTCGACCGATTTTGACCAAATTTGGCATGCTGGTCGACATCATACCCAGGAGTGCATATCTCTGAAATCATGAAAATAGAGCTGACCACGGAGGAATAATCACCGAAAATGTCCTGGACATCACCGAAAAACCAGATGATTCAATGGTTGCCATGGAAACACGTGCGTCAACAATGAAAATAGATTGTTTTTTCATTCGATTAATTAGTGTTCGATTCTGATTCTGATATGTAATAAGAACATTTGCTCCGCTCAACATTTGCAGTTAGCAGCATGCATTGCATACCTAGTATTATATAGGGCTCCAAAATTCCGAGATTTTTACCAATTTAACTGGACATCTGACAGGAAGCTTCGCAGCTACGAATAAGGAAAACTACAGAACACAAGCGCAGGTGAAACCTCGTGATATGCATAAACATACCTACGTACTAGATAATTACTATCTAAGTAATACGAGTACTTAATTGACCGAACGAGTGAAGCGAGTGAAGCGTCAACATTTGGAGACTGGACAATTTTGCTTTCGTCTGTCCTTCTGTCGGTCTGTAGGTATGTGGGTTCCGTTTCAGGCTAGCGGCCACATATTTTTCAGCAGCCTCAACTAAAAAATCTCACGATGAAAATATTGTTTTGAATCAAGGAACACTTTTTTTGTGTCTCTGGCTCGCACGCAGGTATTTCCAGTGGCGCCCGGCGGTCTTTGACCACCTGTGTGGGCTCTTCCGGGGTTTGGTCGGGATTAGAATCTTATCCCGCGCCTGCTGATACGGCCCCTGCTAGGAAGTTACAGTTAAACGACATAAAACAATTAACGTACTTTTATTCGCAGGAACCTAGGGTTTATATAATGCAATTAGTTATGAGTGTGTCGGTAGTATAGGATCACAATACTGTTTACGGAAGTGCCCGGTGCACTTAACTGGGGGTCGACAGCGACGGGCGGTCGGCCGGCAGGATCCGCTGGTGTCCTCCAATCAATTTCGGTAGCTGACGTGTTGCGCCGGGTCGAAGGCCACAGGAGCGACGGCGCAGCGTCTGGTTGCTCAGCGATCGTACTGTTCTCAATTATGGCTTTTCTAAGCCCCAAGGTAGTTCTGGAAAGGACACAAGCAACGGATTAGATTCCGGGTCGGCACCGCTTGCCGTAGGCCCCACACGTAAATCGCCGTACAGGTTCCCTAATTGTCGGATGCACTGCACCATTATTTACATGAGGGTACATGGCAAGGTTACACATAACACAGGATTATACAAACATGGGAACAGGGAAAACACAGACAGGTAGTTGGCTCATCCCTATATATCGGTCTCCAACCGGCGGCAGAAAATCTCAAAGAAAGAATACACTAATAATAAAATATAGCCATAGGCCCAACACAAATGTGGGTACATTTTAAATGATTATTTTCCTACCTATTACGTATCGGAGACGAAGTTCCTAAAGAGTCTGCGTTATGCGTATTTCCCCATCTAACAATTAAAACTTTATTATGGTTCACTAAATTAGGGAACCCTAAAATGACGGTCCCTAAATGGCAGTCTAGATAATAAAATGTTACTGAAAAGTATCTCCTAATGGTTCACCAATTTAGGGAACCCTAAAATGACAGTCCTTCTATGGCCGTCTCGATAATAAAATATTAAATAATAGTGAATATTCCAGATAGGTGGAATATGATCTAGGTATTTGAATTTACGTTAAACACAATATAAATTTAGAAAAATAACGGTTTCCCGCTTAAGGCCGCGCCCCAAATGGTACGGCTTCACAATACAATATGTCGGATAGATCAATTATCTCAACCCGGATTCTCCTTCTTGATATTCGCATTTTAAAATTTATAAAACTATAGTTTACTGCTTAAGGCCGTAGGTGATTAGCCCTTAAGATAATTTTAGGTAGAAATATTGTTAACAATTTATCATTATATTCGATAGGGCAATGTTACTAGGTGCTAGCATTCCCTACGAGTTTATAAAATAGGTAATTACATAGACAACATATATAGATAGGTAATACATATATAATTATAGCATTTAGGGATGGAGTTATTTAACCTCACCGTCCTAACTGTTTTCTTGTATATTTTGTGGCAAGAAATTCAGCATCGCCTGATTTGATATTTACTTCGATAAAATATTAATTACTGTTACCACTATCCGAACCCAGGACACTCACGGAGTCTAAACAAACTATAGGTTTACTTTAAATTAATAATAATCTATGAAATAGCTATTTGGTAAAATTCTAATTATAGATCGCGCGGTTGGCATTATAGAAGCTCATTCTGTTCACAGCACTTACCGGATTTCGGGAACGGAAAACTAACTGCATGAGTTGCACACACGGTTACAATCTATACTTGATCAATACTTCGTTAAATATTATATTAAATATTATAATTCAATACTTCGTTAACAGTGGTTACGGCAGCCGTGCGTTGATGAGATTTCTATTATGCTAATTTTGTGTCTCCGCTCGCTCTGCGCGGGTTTATATGACCTCGGGCCCGGTAATGGAGTCGTGCCGAACCCCTACCAGGTGGTCTAGTGACGAGACAACCCACTCATCGATGACCGCGCGCGCGCCGCCATTAGCTAGCTGGCTAATCCTTATCTATTCAATCTCGACCGATTCACAGAACAATGAGCAAAGGAATTTCTGCATTGTCCGAACCGGTCCGCTGATATTCTAGTAGATTCTATATAGTGCTGTTACTAACGCAATATGTTAAATGTCGATGTTCACACATCGTAACACTGCTTCTGTAAGGATGGCGGGTGACTATCCCACCGTCCTCAGGCCCCGATTATGAAGGACGATGATCTTGAGCGTAGATGAGTCTCCGGCGCTCTCACCGCTAACTTCGGAACTGGGCGGAGAGGGTACTGTTATATCCATACTATGCTACCCTTAGTGCCGTGATACCATATTTTATGCTGACTCTCATTTATAACTCCCTCGCTCTGCTCGGTAGCTGAGCGACACTTCAGTCTGTATTGAACTTTCTTCGCGGGCGGTTGCTTAAGGATCCCAGTATCCTAATCTTTATATAAAGGCCTTCCTATTCTATTAAAGGTCCTTCAAAGTTTTAAGTGTTTTTTTTTAAAACCTGTTTTCAAACTTTCGTATAACATTTTGGTGGCAGCGGTGGGATCCGAAAATTCCAGTGTCGACAACCGCTACAGACTCGCGCTGTACCCTTTCGAAGAAACCTAGTTAGTGTTAAATAAAAATCCAACATTTGTGGTTTATAGTATTGGGTGCAAAGGGGCTCTACCAACATCTATAGGGCCCCAGCGACCTCACCTGCTAGTGGCGCACCTGCTGATCAACGGACGAGGCTCGTTAATTTACGGTACCTATGGAGTGGCTTCGGCCCCTACGTGGGTACCAGGAGGTACAACAGTGTTGGTCCGGGGGGGTACCACCGTGCAGCTGTGCTAAAGCCCCCAAGTAACCCAGCCCAGGCTGGGTTGCGTTAGGGGTTCAGCAGCTGCACCGCCGGGCCCGGGGCGATGTATGGTGCAGCAGGCATGGGACCAGTGGGGGCGAAACGGAGTCTAGTGTGGGTGGTGTGGGTCGATTCGCCGGCCAGGGAGACCCTTAGCAACGGCGTTGCTGCGGCCGCCCGCAACACAGTCATGGGGCCCGCCTGGGGCCAATCACCCCAGGAGGCTGCCCCACATGTTGCGCATAATCCTGATGTGGGATCGCCGCTCCGGGTGGTAACCGGTGTGGGGTAGCGGCGGCCTTGCATCAGGGGGGTTTGGGAGCCCTTCCGTCCGGCGAGTCGGCTCCGACCTAACCACACGGTTCTAGACAAAGCTAGCCCCTGCGCTTTGTCACTTACTGCTGCACCAAATGTCGCCCTGTCTTCACGCTTCTTCTTCAAAATCTGCAATGGCAGTGCAACAAAAAAGAAATAAACGTTACACAGCGGCCCTAGGAAACCCCACAACTTCACATTTCGAGGTGGAGTTCACTAACGTCCGTGGACTCCATGCGAACCTCGATACCGTCCACCACCACCTTGAGACGGCACGGCCCGCTGTGATGTTCCTCACGGAGACACAAATACGCCGCCCTGACGACACGTCTTACCTGTGTTACCCCGGCTATGTCATCGAGGAACAATTTCGAGACAAAGGCGGGGTGTGCGTGTTCGTTAGGGCGGATGTTTGCTGCCGCCGGTTGCGCTGCTTAGAGAACCCCTCCAATTCCGTCCTTTGGCTGCACGTAGACCATGGCTCTATGAGCCAGATCTACGTGTGCGTCTACCGATCCCACACAGGGGATTCTGAGACAACAAAGCTCTTCCAGTACCTCAGCGAGACGGCTGATGAAGCGCAGGTGCGGTTCCCGAACGCTGACCTAGTATTTCTGGGGGACTTCAATGGCCATCACATTGAATGGCTGGGGTCCCTCAAGACTGATCATGCGGGTAGAGCCGCCCATGCGTTCGCTCTCTCCCACGGTCTGACCCAGATGGTATGCGGGATCACCCGGATACCAGACAGGTCAGATCACGCGCCCGCTCTGCTGGATCTACTGCTGACGAGTCGCCCAGCCCAGTACAGTGTTTCGGTAGGAGCCCCACTGGGTAGTTCCGACCACTGTGTTGTTCACGCTGGCATGAAGGTGTCACCTCCTGCACGTCCTGTACAAACGTCACGACGACTATGGCACTACTCGTCAGCGGATTGGGACGGTCTACGCGATTATTATGCGTCCGTCCCCTGGAGCCAGCGCTGCTTTGTAGGAAAGGCTCCTTCGGATAGTGCTTCTGCTATTGCTGGCGGGATCAGTTTAGGGATGGATTATTACATCCCTTTCACTGATGTCGCCAGTATCCGCAGAGCCCGTCCCTGGTTCGGGCGAGATTGTGCCAAAGCTGTTCGACAAAAACAGTCGGCATATCGCGCCTGGATCAGGGCCCGGGCTGTGCGCGACCCAAACGTGGGCCACCTCAAAGCAGCGTACAACCGGGCCACAAAGTCGAGTAAGAGGGCCTTTAAGAGAGCGGATGCCCAGCGCGTCGCGCGGCTTGGTCAGGAGCTCACTTCCCATCCCACGGGCAGCCGTGGATTCTGGCAACTGGCGAAAGCCGTGCAATCTAACTTTTGTCAGCCCTCGCTGCCACCGCTGCGTTACCCAAATGGAACACTGGCTCACAAAGCCCAAGAGAAAGCGGATATGCTCGCAGACCTCTTTGCGGCTAATTCCCGGGTCGACGACCGTAGCCTGCAGCCCCCCGCCATCGCCAACTGTGGCCACACAATGCCTGATATTGTTATCAGGCAATGTGATGTACGGGCAGTGCTGCGGTCACTCGACACGCGGAAAGCCAGTGGCCCTGACGGCATTCCGGCGGTGGTGCTACGAAAATGTGCAGCTGAGTTGTCTCCAGTATTAACGCGTCTGTACCGCCTGTCATACTCTTCAGGGCTCGTGCCGGAGGTCTGGAAGGAGGCGAACGTACAACCGATCCCCAAGAAAGGGGATCGGTCCGATCCAGGCAACTATCGACCCATAGCTGTCACCTCAGTCATTTGCAAGGTGCTTGAGCTCCTTATAAATAAGCAGCTCATGCAATTCCTAGAGGATCACTCGCTAATCAATGATCGACAATACGGCTTCAGGCCAAAGTGATCAACGGGTGATCTTCTGGCATTCGTAACGCATGTCTGGGGTGGGGCTATGGAAAGGCACGGCGAGTCCTTGGCTATTAGCCTGGACATCGCCAAAACCTTCGATAGGGTCTGGCATGCTTCGCTCCTTTCCAAGCTTCCGGCATATGGTCTACCTCCTCAACTGTGCAGCTGGATTGCCAGCTTTTTAAACGAGCGCCGAGTGCGGGTCCTCTGCGATGGCCAGGCTTCTCGCTTCTTGCAAGTGAATGCCGGGGTACCGCAGGGATCCGTACTATCACCAACTCTCTTTCTTCTGCATATCAATGATATGCTATCCCTCGGGAACATTTATTACTATGCAGATGACAGCACACTGCACGGGAGTTACTCGGTTCGTCCGACGGCGGGGCGATCTGAGATTGTGGAGGAGAGACGACGACTCGTGGCTGATCTCGACCGTAACCTCGACAGTATCTCTCAATGGGGTACCGAGAACCTGGTCGAGTTCAATGCCCGCAAAACACAGGCGTGTGCATTTACTGCAAAGAAATCCCCTTTTCTTCCCCTACCCTCTCTTCAGAATGCATTATTACCAATGAAGGACAACCTTGATATCCTTGGCATAGACGTTCGTCGAGAGCTCAATAATAAAAACTACATCGAAAGATGTATAGGGCTAGCTTCGCGGAAACTAGGAATACTGAATAAGGTAAAGAGATTCTTTACACCGGACCAGAGGTGTCTGCTGTACAAGACGCAGATTAGACCCTGCGTCGAATACTGCTCTCACCTCTGGGACGGCTCCGCGAAGTATCTGCTGGACGCTCTCGACGCTATGCAGCGACGGGCTATCCGTATTATAGATTGTCCGGAGGTAACGGGAAGCCTTGAGCCGCTAGTTCAGCGCCGAACAATAGCTTCCTTGGCCGCATTCTACCGTATTTACCACGGCGAGTGTTCTGAAGAGCTCTTCAATCTGATCCCACCCTCTTCCTTCCGATCCTGAACGACTCGTGCCGGGCAGAGATGCCACCCCCACACAGTGGATAGCATGTTCGCGAGAACCGAACGTTTTAAACGTTCGTTTCTCTGCCGAACGATAGTGGCCTGGAACGCCCTGCCTGTGCACGTGTTTCCTCCCACATATAATCCTGGGTTCTTTAAGCGGAGCGTGAAGAGGCACATCAGTAGGTCGTCAAGTTGAGGGCCACTCTCAATAGTAATGTGTGCTGTGAGAGTGGCCCACAATCGCTAGACGTCGTCACGACTTACCACCAGGCGGGCGGCGTCAATTTGGCGAACCAAATATAAAAAAAAAAAAAAAAAAAGAAGTGTAACCCAGTGTTTTCCAGTGATATCCGTGATACTTACGTGAATCCAAACCCGTAGCGAAACACGCAGGCGCCGTGTCCTATCGTGAACCTTGAAATTATCCTGTGAAAAAAAATATCCTGCAAAGAAGGATATACTTACCTACATCTCGTCCTAACGCCGAGTAAAAGTCAGAAAAATAAAATCGAAGTCATCCAAAATCATCCGAGGTCATCGAGTATACTTACTCTACGTGAAATAATTTCGTCGCTTCCTAGTGCACAAGAGCACAGCCTTATCAATCGGAATGCTCCCGGTCGCCGTTATCGTCATCGTCGCCCACACATTATTGTGAGTCTTTGGTCATTGTTTTGTCTTGAACTGAGAAGTCAGAGATTCTCAACCTTTTTATTACTAATCCCTTTTAATATTTTAATGTCGTAGTGTGATTTTAAATACTATTTTAAGCTTTGTATTTGTGTTCTGTACCTTATTATGCTAGGAAAGTTGAAAGAAGAGAAAGATAGTAACTTAAAATTAAACATCCCAGAACCCTGTGAAGAACCGGTGAAGTCACCTACTTTATCCCCTCGTGTTACCAGAGCAACCTTTACGATGAGCGAAATCGAATTAAACACCTTGTTCAAGTTTGTTAAACCATATCATGGGAAACGAGAGACGCTAAACTCGTTCCTAGTAAATTGCGATAATGTCTACGACCTTGCGTCAGAAAGTAAAAAACCAATTTTATTCAAATTTATCCTTAGCCAGTTAAATGGGAGAGCGGAAATTGCTTGTTCCATTAAAGATTTCACATCTTGGGAACAACTAAAAGAGTTCCTAAAGACCCAATTCAGTGAACGTAAACATTACTCGCACCTTCTAACGGACCTCCAAGAGAGCAGACAGTGTCCGCAGGAGAATGTTAGTCAGTATGCATTACGCGTAGAAACTTACCTTTCACAACTTCTGACCGAAATATCGTTATCCAATACTAAAGTAAAAGAATTATCCGGCCGTACCGCGGCCATGGAGGACCTAGCCCTCCATCATTTCTTAATGGGATTACTTCCTCGTATTTCGAATATTGTAAGATGTAGGTCTCCTAAAACTGAACGAAGCTATCAACGTGGCTGTGTCGGAAGAACGAATTCAACTAACATTATATAAGCGTCCACAAACGGACCCGAAAAGTAGCAACCAAATAAAATCCAAGCCCGACACGTCCAAGAGCTCTTCTAACATAATTTGCCGATATTGCAAAATCCCAGGTCACGTTCTAGAGAACTGCCGAAAACGAGAATTTAATAACAATAAATTCAAACTTCCGCAATCTTCCCAATTCCAACGTCCAAATCAAGATCAATCCCGAAACAAGTTTGTCCGCGTAAATTGCACTTCGAACGAGGATCCGGATAACTCCGAACCCCGATTACCAGATTTGGACGATTCCCAACACCAGGAAGATAATTTAAACGAATAATGGGTCCACGGAGGTGTCTCGTGGAACCCAAGCCTCAACAACGTCCTGCTATACTCTTACATGCCAATGACACCCTTTCTAAACCCATAGGCCACAAGGGTAACCAGCCCCAAATAAACACCTCTTATTCTAAACCCATAGGCCACAAGGGTAACCAGCCCCAAATAAGCGCCTCTTATTCTAAACCCATAGGCCACAAGGGTAACCAGCTCCAAATAAGTGCCTCTTCTTCTAAACCCATAGGCCACAAGGGTAACCAGCCCCAAATAAGTGCCTCTTCTTCTAAACCCATAGGCCACAAGGGTAACCAGCCCCAAATAAGTGCCTCTTCTTCTAAACCCAAAGGCCGCAAGGGTAACCAGCCCCAAATAAGCGCCTCTTCTTCTAATCCCATAGGTCACAAGGGTAATCAGCCCCAAATAAGCGCCTCTAAAACTATATACGAAATAAACCTGGACACAACTAAGAGGTTGTTGCCACACATCCTAGTACATACACAAGTGTCAGATATCCCTTTATCCTTATTGGTGGACTCCGGCTCCGCCATATGTCTTATAAAAGAATCCAGTATCCACAGAAAGCTAACCCTAGTAAAAGAGCCAATCAAGTTGAAAGGCATAGACCCTGGCGATGTACCAACATCGACAGAAGGTCATCTTCAACTTGATTTGAGGATAAACAAAAACAAAACCATGCTACATAAATTCCATGTAGTAAGGAATATTAGTTTACCCTACGATGGTATAATTGGTACCGATTTCCTAACCCAGTATGGCTGCAGAATTGACTATACTCACGACATCCTGAAGATAAGAAACCTGGAAATAAAATAAAATTTCTCCGAACCCTTCTATGTAATTCCACCTCGTACTGAATCTGTGATCGAGTGTTCTATCCAACCGACTGACCTTACTGAAGGAGTCATAATCAACGACCAATGTTTTTCCAATAGCCTACTAATTTCTAATTGTATTGTCAAAGTTAAGGACAATAATCGCGTTAACATCACTGTCGCCAACATATCTGAATCCCCAGTCACCATCAAATCCAACTTAAATCTAAATGTTACACCTGTTTATCCCAATGCCTATCGTTTGGTTAACGACACTAGAAATACGCGAGCACGAACCGAGAAAGTAATAGAAACATTACGAATGGATCACCTGAATCTCGAAGAATCCGACGCCCTTATAGAACTCTGTAGCCAATATTCAGATATCTTCCATTTGCAAGATGAACAGCTAACCTACACCCCTGGTTTTAATCATAAAATCAAGACTACAACCGATACTCCTGTCCATACTAAATCATACAGGTTCCCTGAGTGCCACAAAAAGGAAGTAGAAGTACAAATCAGTAAGATGCTTGATCAGAACATTATAGAACCTTCCTTTTCACCATGGAGCTCACCGATATGGGTGGTTCCCAAAAAAGCAGACTCTGAAGGTAGACTTAAATGGCGCATAGTCATAGATTACCGTAAACTCAACGACATAACCATAGGGGAAACCTACCCTATCCCACAAATTTCCGAAATCCTCGACCAGTTGGGAAATAGTAAATATTTTTCGACTTTGGACCTCACTAGTGGGTTCCACTAAATCCAAATATCCTCAGAGGACGCTCCCAAAACAGCGTTTTCGGTGCCCCAGGGCCATTTCCAGTTTACCCGAATGCCTTTTGGAATCAAGAACGCGCCCAGCACGTTCCAGAAGCTGATGAACAGCTGCCTTTCAGGTCTCCAAGGGACACGCTGTTTTGTCTACTTGGACGACATTGTTATATACTCCCATTACTTAATTTCCCAAATCAGTAACCTTAAAACTGTCTTTGACAGGCTCCGCCAATTTAACCTTAAATTACAGCCAGAAAAATGTGAATTTCTTCGTAAAGAAGTTGTGTATCTAGGACACATCATTAGCGAAGACGGGGTTAAACCGAACCCTGATAAAACCAAAGCTGTAACCAAATTTCCTATTCCAAAATCGCCCAAAGACATCAAATCGTTCTTGGGTTTCGTATCCTATTACAGGAGATTTATCCCCAACTTCGCCAAGATGGCCAAACCCATTACATCCTTGTTAAAAAACGATACACCCTTCAACTGGCAAAATGAACAACAACTTGCTTTCGAAACCCTAAAAACCAGACTCGTATCAGCTCCAATCCTTGCATATCCAGATTTTACTCAACCATTCCTTTTAACCTGCGATGCCTCTAATTATGCCATATCAGCAATACTGTCCCAGGACCCTGTTGGACAGGACCGCCCTATTGCCTATGCCTCACGGACACTAAATAAAGCAGAATGTAACTACAGTGTCACAGAAAAAGAATGCCTTGCTATAATTTTCGGTACGAAAACCTTCCGACCTTACCTGTACGGTCACCGCTTTAAAATCCTAACAGACCATAAGCCTTTACAATGGCTGTTTAATTGTAAAGACCCTGGATCACGACTTATACGTTGGCGTTTAAAGCTAGAGGAATTCGAATACGATATCCAATACAAGAATGGTAAAATTAACGTTAACGTTGACGCCCTATCGCGTTTCCCCGTAAATCCAATTCAACACGAAAACCCAGAACCTATTCGTGAGCTAGATAGTGACCTAGAAGATCTAATACTTACCCCACCTTCCTTTAACCTAGATGACTTACCTCTATCCCATCCAGATCCGGATAATATTGATATTGACGCGGAAAACCTTGTTCCTCTATCCGACCTTGACTCGCCATTAGCTATCCCCGACATCCAGACAGATGAAATCGCAGAAGAACTACCTCAGCCTTCCGAACATGCTCAACCCGGGAAGGATCCTCAACCATCGACAAGCTCCAACTCTAATTCTACCAGTGACGACTATAGTAGTTTCCTAAAAACCATAACAGACAAAAACCGATCCTTCAATACACAGATAGAAGAGCATAATGAAAATTTAATGAAATGTTCATCGAACATTATCCTTATACCTACTTCCATTGACCTGGATGAATCCAACCCTTATATCCAAGATATTCTAAACGACCCTGAAACAAGTACTCTGGTGCTGAACTCTGAAAAAGAACTTTTGTCCTTCCAAAAAATACAACGCAATAATAAAATTATTCACGAAGGTACATCATTTTGATGAAGCATCATATCCTGAAATATATACTACACTAAGGACTATCAGAAATCAACTGACCCACTACGACAATGCCTCTGAAATAAGCATTTCAGATCTAAGAAATCCATTTGAGAAACACTCGTTTATTAAAATTCATAACATCCTTGCTTACCTCTTTCACGACACCAATATCTTAGTTAAGATATATCATAATAACGTCCTATATCTAACTCCAACTGAAATAAAGAAAATTCTTGCCGACAATCACGACATACCAATTGCAGGTCATCTCGGTTCTAACCGAATGTATAGTAGAATTAAAGAAAGATTTTACTGGAAAGGAATGCGTAGCGATATTGAATCCTATGTAAAACAATGCTAATCCTGTCAAGAGAATAAAGCTCTTAGAAAAATAAATCGTTCACCCATGCAAATAACCACCACATCAACAGAAGCTTTTCAGAGAATATCCCTCGATGTCGTTGGTCCTCTTCCCGAAGCTGGTCCAGCAAAACTCAAGTATATCTTAACTATACAAGACGACCTTACAAAATTCTCCTCTGCATACCCAATCCGCAGTACAACAGCAGAAGAAACTTCCGAATGTCTACTCCATTATATATCTATTTTTGGCATCCCAAAAACAATACTTACCGACCAGGGCACTAACTTCACTGCAGATCTCTTTAAAAAGACTTGCGAGTTCCTGAAAATAAAAAACCTTTGGTCTTCTCCGTACCACCCGCAGACCCAAGGAGCTCTAGAGAGAAGTCACTCGACTCTCAAGGAATATCTTAAATCCTACATTAATGAAGAGCAGACGAACTGGCCTCGTTACGTTTACACAGCCATGCTCGTCTACAATACAACCGTACATTCCACTACACATTACACACCTTATGAATTAATATTTGGTACCAAACCATTCATTCCAAACTCTGTGTTCACCGAACACAGACATATCCAGATTATGTTCGTATGTTACAGAGTAGACTGAAATACTCTAAAGAAAAAGCCCTTGAATTTATAAGGAAATCTAAAGAATCTTCCAAAAGGTATTACGATACCCGTACCCGTCCGACTACCTACAAGGCGTTACTACATTACGTTTACTTAAAAAACCATTTGCGACTACGCAAAGCACTTTCCCCTATTTGGAAAGGGCCATATACGATTGTCAAAATAAATGGCAATAATACACTTACCTTACTCATTAACCGACGTCATGTCACCCATCACTTTGACCAAGTGAAACCCGCTGACGTCGCCGTAGATCTGTAAATAAATTAGATTAGTATTAAAGTTAACTTACCTTATGCTAGTAATACTATTAAGAGATTTCTTACCTTACTTTTAACACTAGTTATTAATTCCAGTCTTGTTCGAGGTCAATCCCCTCAAGACTTCGTCCAGCCGATTACTTCAAGCTCTGGGCTGTATTTCGATCATCTTGGTAAACTTAAAATTAATAATGTACAATTAAAAATATTGATTCCTATCGATATTTCACACTTCGAACCACACATACACAACATTGAATTTGCCTTAAAAACCTCTGAGTATTTATGCAACCAAACTCGAATCATACAAGTTATGTCTTACAACCATTGACAGCTCGTTTTCATGATTTGAACAAGGAATTTAACTCGATTTCACACTTGGTAGATAACCGAACCAAACGCGGCGCATGGTTCGGAGGTATAGGAACAGCTTTAAAACAAATATTTGGTACCCTTAACGAAAACGACGCAATTAGATACGACGAAGCTATAGACTCCTTACAGTACAGTGAAGATAAGTTGACTTCACTGATGAAAGAAAACATACTAGTTACAAGTTCTGTAATAATATGTTTTAATGATACCCTTAAGAAAATCATGGACAACGAAGCTAATTTAAACGAAGCTATTGACAAACTCTCTTTTAACATCGGAAACATTTCAGAAATTACAAATGGACTCCAATTAGCCAGCAACGCTAACGAAATTTTAAATGCATTAGAGACCTCTATACTTATTTTATCTTTTCAATTGGAAGACATAGTTAACGCTATTCTGTTTAGCGGTCAAAATTTGTTGCACCCGTCAATCATAACACCAACTCAACTATATAGAGAGCTTGCCAATAACTACCGACACTTATCTAGTGACCTCAAACTCCCTGTTACATTAGACATTAATGCCGTTCACTTTATTTTAAGTATTTTTAAGTTAGCGTGTTACTTCAAGAGCCACAAGTTAATGTTCATACTACAAGTGCCATTGGTAAACACTAAAGAATATATATTGTTCCATAGTATTGCATTGCCCATTCCACATAATGTTAGAGAATCTAATTCCTTTAGTTTAATCATTCCAAATTCTAGATATATAGCGATGACCAAAGACAAATCTCACTACTGTGTTTTAGATACCTTAGAACAGTGTAAAGTTATGAGACCTGGAGACTATATTTGTGATATTGAAAATGTGTATTCTACCGACGCAAAACTTACATGTGAAAGTGAACTACTAGCTAAAGTGCACAATCAAAAACCCGAACAATGTGAAACAAAAACTCTTTTTGGAAAACTGGACATTTGGAAACCGTTAATAAATAATAAATGGATCTACATACAATCCGACAGTAACAAAATTTCTATAGATTGTTTAATTTCAAATATGCTAGAAACAACTATACTAGGTACCGGAATACTACATATTCCAAACAGTTGTATTGGATATTGTAAAAGCACCACGTTAATACCAAAATTTAATGTGTTAAATATTACTTCACCTATAAACCATATGCCAAACTTTAATTTAATCAATGACTCGTGTTGTAACTCGCTAAAACTAGATAGTTTAACGAATGATGTGGCCCCTATTCACTTAAATAATATAGACTTAGACGACATTAACAAAGAAAATAAAATAAAACTACAGTATCTCTTTAATGATTTAGAAAAGCTACAAACCCCTCATGTAGTTAAATATGGGACACATTATTCTATTACTGTCGCTATTATTGTAATTTTTATATTATTATTTGTAAGTTACTTATGTTTTAAAAGATCTTGTAAACCCGGCAGCAACCAACCCTTCCAAATAAAATAAAATAAATCTAACTACTTTGCAATATTCCGCCACATGCAAATTACCCAACTCTCCTATTTATTCATGCACAAGTCCGCCCTCCAATCCCACTTAGGCCGAAAGAATAGAGAAATAATTTTGAAAATAGAATAAATATGAGAGTTGTGTTATCGTGCAAAAAATAATAAAAACCTCGACACGTGTTTCGCCCCCAACCAGGGGCATCATCAGGAGATGTCGATGGCTCGGCGCACGGCGACCGAATGAGCCACAACTCGTAAACCGCACCTATTTATATCCTAGGTTTTTTATTTCTACCCACAACCATAATACCAAATTATTTTATGTCTACCCACCACCGTTGTTTGAATGACGTATACCTACCCGCAGCAAAGGGGAAGAGGCGAAATTAAGTTGATCATTTAAAATATTAGGGTTCAAGCGTAGACGCTTGAACCCTAATATTTTAAATTTAAATTTAACTTTAACAGAACACCACCCCAACCTACTCCAGAAATGATAGCCATGACTGACAGACACGACGCGGAAGAAAATACTCCCATACCCATTGCTTCACTCAGAACCAGGATTTAACAGAGACTTTGTTTAAATTTTACCCCAAAGTCTCCTCTTAAATGGGGAGGTGTTATATCCATACTATGCTTACCCTTAGTGCCGTGATACCATCACCTCGCTCTGCTCGGTAGCTGAGCGACACTTCAGTCTGTATTGAACTTTCTTCTCGGGCGGTTGCTTAAGGATCCCAGTATCCTAATCTTTATATAAAGGCCTTCCTATTCTATTAAAGGTCCTTCAAAGTTTTAAGTGTTTTTTTTTAAAACCTGTTTTCAAACTTTCGTATAACAGTACGCTCCCTCTCCCATCAAGGAACACTAACGCAAAGTTTTGTTGAGATCGGATGTGGCTGCTAGCCCGGAACATACTAACACATGTACAGTTAGTCAGTTACAGCCTTTATTTTCTTAACGTCTCTGGGGCAGTCTCGGGAATCATTTTTTTTCCGAATTTAACCGAATATCCATGTCCACAAATTATTAGATAAGTATATCTTCTAAAACCTTAAAGCTGCTATACACAGTGCCGGCGGCAGTGCCGCCGGGTTTATGCCGAGCGGCACTGCTGCCGGCAATACAAGCCGCCGGCTTAGGCCGCGCATAGCCGCATCATTCCGGTTGTACAGCCATGTATGTATGAAATGACGCCGACACCCCGCGCAACCCGCCGGCACAGCCCGGCGGCCATGCCGGCGGCTTCTTTGTGCGGCAAGACGGCGGCTTTGTAAGCCGCCGGGTTAGCGGCGGCATGGCACTGTGTGTAGCAGCCTTTATATTTAACTTGAATTTAGAACTACGTACTTTATTGTTGCTTTGTTTTGATTTCGATGTGTAATTCTATAGAGCTGTGAAATATAATTAACTGTCAAACATCTTTCCCCCCATCAAAATGTAAATTAATAATAAAAGTTGCGGTAATAACATCTTTATTTACTTCCAAACCGATGGATATCCGACGAAACGTAGATATGGATATTATGCTTCGCTCAATTGTTAAAGAAAAAAGATTCAGTTGTTTGCTTTTTTGTATCGAATAGACTTACTTAACCGATTTTGATAATTATTTGACTAATATTATTATCACGAGTGCTATAGTCTACTTTTTGTTGTTGTGTGTTCTCCAGGGACAGAACAATAACCCTTTATAACACGAGCGGAGCCGGGGTTATCATCTAGTACTATCTAAGCATCATAGTATAATTACTATGATGCTTACATAGTACTAGATGATAACCCCGGCTCCGCTCGTGTTTATTAACCGCTTTATTAACCCCTGAACCAACTACCCATATAATTATGGGTAGTTAGTTCAGGGGTTAATAAAGCCCCTGAACTTATTACTCTAATAATTACTTTTTATCACCTCTTTGATAGTGTTATATACTACGATGGAAGTAGGTATAAACGTTTAGTTAGTGCTAAACACTCATGCGCATCTCTACGTGCTTAAACATAATGCGCTTGAGTTATTTTCAATATGACAGTTCAAAAACTTTCTAGTATTTAGTGAAGTGAAACATTAAACTGATATTTTCAGATTGGTAAATAATTTTTTAACGACATTTTCTACACAACATCATTTGTCTAAAGTAAGCTAAATATAATTTTGTGATAAACATATTACTTACTAATATAATTGGTAAATTACAACCCTGACCCAAAACAAACTTAGTGCTCAACAAGTTTGTCTTTTGGCTGTGCCATAGCGGCTGGCACGTAAGATGTGAGCCTTTAATCAAGATTTCTTCGCAAGGCAACGGGGTTTCAAAATTTAAAAAAAAATATAGAATAATAATTATAAAATAATATTAAACATAACACAACTGTTACTCTTTATTATTAAACTCATTCGGACGTTTTGGACATAAACTATTATTTAAAAAAAACTTTTAGTGCCCGGTGATGGCAATAGGCTTGCCCCCTATTACGTGGGACCAACAAAATTACTGGCAAAGTGTGAGTGTGTGTTTCCGGGATATAGGCGTGATATATGTATGTATGTAAAATTGTAAAATAAACAGTCACGTAGTAATACTCTCTACAAAATATCTACATTCATGATATATTTTATTGGGATAAATTTAATCAGATAAATATTTTTAACGTTATATACATTTATTTATTTAATTTCATACATACATCAGTCATTACTTATCCCAATGCGACAGTGTAGTGATATTAATATAGGTCACCCGGGGCGAATGCGACTATAAAAAAAGAAGTTATAACTTTGCCTCCCTCCAGCATAATCTACATAAATAATAGGATAATGCTAATACATATACCTCATAAAGCATAATTTAATGAACAGTTTCGACATTTAACACAGTACCAACAGGCTCAGGTTTTTAGTAATTCACGTTATTGTTGCATGAGATCAGTAAAAGTTACATTAGCTACCCCATGGGTAAATGTGACTATAAGCCTATAACTCTCTTTCAATCAGTAATATCGACATGGCAACAATACGAACATGTAGATTCTAGCAACAGCTTTCCGAAAATGATATCAATCCGCTTAAAATACGCTTCAATTTCCGACAAATTCAGTTATAAATTTTTATGGGGTGAATGCAACTATTTTGCCAACTATGCTCTGTCGGTACAACAGTAAGCAGTCTAGGAGCTCCATCTATATTTGATTGAAAGAAACAATGATTGCTCTACATTTCAATAGATGGCACTTTTAATAACTACCGTTAGTTGAAGAGAAAATCAAATTAGTTACTTAAGCCCTACTTATAAAAAATTGCATTCTTTAAACAATTTTACAAACTAATATAATAAACTCATTAATTAATTAATTCAATAAATCTGTAATGCTTAATTCAAAATAATAAATTAGTATAATAATCCACTTAAATAAACCAATTAGGGTGTTTTTTCGATATTAAGTCAAAATAAGGTGAAAAAATAAATATTTCAAATAAAAAAAATGCAGTGTCTTTAGGACATAAAAAGGTAAGTTTTCACCAAATTTCGTGAAAAAAAAAAATGTTTTGCATAAGATAAAAATAAAAAACCAAAAACTTGATTATTTGATTTTTCACATTAATTTATAGGTTATGTGAAAAAAGTGTAGTTACAAAATTTGTAGGTCTTTTTATTACCTACAACTTTGGCATTTAATTTTCTCCATAGGACTTGTAGTTTTGCCGGAAATCCAGATAAACCGTTTTTTACCCTTAAAAACTCACCCCCTTCCACTTCCTGACCTCAGATCTTTAGAAAGAATCTTTAGAAATTATTTTTCCCTTCATTTTTGTTATATTCTCGTCCTTTTTTAACGGGTTTCATCCTACTATTATTTTTTTGGTTTCAGAAATTATCGACCCTGGTCTAATGATGTATAAGGGGTTTATAAAATAATAGAGCAACGAATTTAGTCCCTGCGTGTTGGTCTAAGTATAAAATGGTACTTATATGGTAGGGGGTTCAATTCTCGCACGGCTTCACTCACCGACGCGGGATAAAACCCGATCCCAAAGATGCGGGGTAAAACCCCACCGCGCCACGCAGCGGTCAGACAAGTGGCAAAGGTCTGCCGGGCGCCACTGGAAATTCTTTTAGTGCTTACCAAATCCGCTCGGCAACGGATCGGCCTTGCGCCGCGGAATATAAAAAAAAATTGTGCGTTCGGGGAACCCCTGTCATAAAAGAAGTTCTTTACGCAACTGCAACGCAATCCGACCTGGGTTTGCATTACTTTTCGTTTTACTAACGACGCCGACGCTAAATTTAAAAAAGAAAAGAAAAATATGCCACTAATAAGCGTATGTAACATGACTATTTCTACTAAATCGCACTAGCCGCGTTAGAGAACTTCGTTCCAAAATAAAGGGGGTTCAATTGGTTCAATGCAGGATATAGAAGAGGCAGATTACTGGGTCGTCAGGGCCACTCTATATAGATATAGTACTCCTGGGTACTATGAGAGTCACCCGCAATCGCCAGACGTCACCACAGCTTACAATCAGGCAGGTAACGTCAATTTGAGACCTAAATATAAAAAAATAAATATATAACGCCCTAGCTTGTAGAATTCAGATTCTTAAGATTAAGTAGTAGGTAGGTAGTCTCCCCCCGTCCACCCCCCTCTAAAAGGTAAACGGCTAGCTCGAAAGATCTGAAAAACCACTATGTAGTCCATTAATGAATTTTGAAAGATAACTTTAACGGAGCAGAGAACTCGGTTAGTTCAGGAGTTGTAGGAGAACTATTATAGGTATGTAGCTACGGGACCCTATTCTTTGCGTGTCCGACACGTACTTGGTCGGTTTTAAAACAACACTTTGTAATTATTATTGTTGGTACGTAATTATGTATTCCTTTTTTTTTAAATTCCGCGGTCTAAGATCTCTCGAGCGGCTCTGGTGAGCACACAGAATTATTGCCAGTGGCGGACGGCGGTATTGTTATGCCTGTCATAAATATCATCCTAATTTAGACAAGGTCCTACCTATAATATTCTAATTAATGGACATAACAAACGGACCTTAGGTATACATGCTAATATACAGTACCTACTAAATTACGTATAATCACACCCATATCACACATATATGTTAAAATTAACAACGACATAGCACTATCAATGTACATAACCTAGTTTTATTAAAAAAAAAAATCAAATTATTGACTTTAGCACGCAGTTTGTGAAGTTTAATATCAATGATAATAAACTGATGTTAACTTGGTAAAATACGTACAAATAGATGCGTAAATTAATCGGTACGATCGTACTGACGCTCACAGACGTTAGAGCGATTAGGTAGGTAAGTACCTACTCGTATTAGAAATTTAAACTACTCATTTGACTACATGATGAACCAACACACTTGTACACTATTCCACAACTTTATTAGATTTATTTTAAAGCCATTGAAGATGTGTTAGAGAGCTAGGTACGAGTATTAGGTAGTATTACATCAGATATTAAATGACATGATACATTATACAGTCTCTATGTTATAGATACATACGTGGGACTCAGCACAACGAGTTGTAACATCTACAGGACAGTAATTTATCAAAACTAGCAACAAAATGGCGGTTTTAACGCAAAAATCTTCAGTGCGAACAAACTGCAAAATCTCTAAAAGAAGTAAGTAATTTTCAATGAAAGAATAAAATAGAAAAAAGTCTTTTAATTTTCCTGCGCCCAACGTTGAAAGTTGTCTGAACTTTAACATTTTGCAGGTTGTCACATAAACTTTAATGCGCGGATCAACAGACGCAAAGTTGATAAAGATCCCTTGCCATTAACTTTTTTATATATATTATTACCTAGTTAATATTTAAAGAATAACACAATTATTAGTAAACAAAGATAAATAAAACGATACAATTGATGGAGACCTTCCAGAGAAGAGTGTTATTTTATTAATTGACGATTATTTTTCATAGCTATCATAATGTACCTATTAATAACTACCAAGTTATTGACATTTAACTTTGTTCGCAGCTCAAACTTACTTATCGATATTACTAGTTATAGTTTGTTTCGTTACACCTATTTTATTGATAACTTTGGATCCACTGCATGCGTTAGTACATTATGTAAGTACATTTTAATAATTTTTGCTATCCATATCTTCATCTTCTTGTAAAAATTAAAGGCCGTCAAGTCTCACTAAAACTCTGGAATGTCTGAATTAATTTGGCTAAATTGGATCTTGAAACATTCGTAGAAGTTCAGAGAAGGTTTAAAAGCATTAAAAGAGGCGGTGCGAAGTTCGTCGGGACTGCTAGATAGTTTATAAAATAATTATATGCTAACCTAGCAGGTGATTACATGTTTGAGCCGTTTGGGGTTGAAACACTGGGGTCATGGGGTCCGAGTGCTCGCTGTCTTTATAGAGACATTGCTAAACGCTTAATCGATGCTTGTCATGACCAGAAGGCTGGCTATTTTTTGGCCCAAAGAATAAGTATCGCCATCCAACGTGGCAACACAGCCAGCATTCTGGGAACATTCCCAGTCGGCAATGACGCGGAGGATTTTTTAAACGATATTTTGTAATGTAAATATTTTTAGTATATAATTATGTATATATATATTTTTTTTTTTTAATTCCGCGGCCCATGGACGCGGCCGCTCTAACGTCCGTTGCCGGGCGTCTCTGGTTAGTAGCAGAGGGTATGTCCAATAATTATGTATATTGTAATTCTTATTGTAAATAAAGCCTTTTTATACAATCACATATCTCCGAGGGTGTAGGCGAGGCAATTTTGTGGGTACCTTTACAGAGAAAATCAATTACCATTCTGTAATTCTAATCTAAATTCCAAGAGCCATTACATATTTTAAGTGTTACAATGGTACTGATCAAACGATCGATTAAAAAAAGCAATATCTAGGTAAGTATATAATCATGTTTTTTTTCAGTTACTACGCTTAAGACCAGGCTCTTACATGTACAGTATTCTGAGCAACGAATTCGAGGGACCCCGTTTGACTATATACCCGTTCAATATCAGTAACGCCGACCGGTTCATATCCGGTGAGGACAACAAGTTGAAGCTAGAAGAAGTTGGCCCTTTTGTATATCAGTATGTTAGTTTAATAAAACACGTACTTGATAGATTGTTCAATCTGGAACTAAATTAGACTAACTTCCCTTAATGAGGTGGAACTCTTTGCAAAGTCTAATTTCTTCTTTCTTTCTTTCTTTCTTTGAGTCTAATTTACGTGTTATTTTATTCAAGTAGCAGATTTTAATTCTAAATTTACTTCCAAAAGCACAGATCTAACCATTGCAGGAAGCATGTTTGACTTCAACAATACTTACAACACAACAATACTTACAACACAACAATACTTACAACACAACAATACTAACAACACAGCAATACTTACACACAACAATACTAACAACACAACAACACTTACAACATAACAATACTTACAACACAACAATTTTTGTTGCAGGGAGTATCGCTGGTATGAAGACATGCGCTTGAATGTAAATAGTACGGAAATGGCTATGACATCTAGGTATAGGACTGAGTTCTTACTTGAAGAATCAGTCGGGCATCCGAAGGACATTAATATGACCGTCGGCAATATACCCCTGCTGGTGAGTCCTTCTTATCTTTCCGTGTCGATGAACAACACTTATTATTTTTATTAAATCGCCTTAGCTCAGTGCTCTGCGACGCGTATCGTATTTGGCCTGGCCTCGTGCAACCCGGACACGAGAGCATGTGGTTCATGGTTTGCAGTGCCAGACCAAAACCACTTTGAGTCTTTGGATCTGCCAACCTGAGTCCGCTACCTATTAAGCGAATTCCAGGTTGGCCAGGGGGGTTTGTGTCCGGGAGGTAGTTTCTCTGCCGGCGTGGGCATCAAGAAACCGGTATAAGAAACTTGGTATAGACTTACTCTTGCTGGTGAGAAAGTAAACTATGTTGACAAAAATTCTTGATTATTTAACTGAAACTCTTTAATGTAATCATACTAATTATAATTAGGTACATTTTAAAGTTTCCGAAACGAAAATCTCTTATACAACAATAATGTCCGTCCGTCCGTCCGTCTGTGAACAACTTTCAACTCGAGAACGGCAAGAGCTAGAGACTCAGTGTAAACGCCAATCAACTTAGCATAGTCGAAAACCCCCAAAATGAACTTGACCTTTGACCTCTGATTTCTTGGTCACGGTCAAAACGAGGTCAAATCGAGAACAGTAATAGAGACACAAGACCAGCTGCAATCAACTCAGCATGGTCAAAGCCCTCTAAAATAAACTTGACCTTTGACTTCTGATCTCAAGGTCAAGGTCAAAACGAGGTCAAATCGAGAACGGTAATAGTTAGAGACTCAAGACCAGCTGCAATCAACTCAGCATGGTCAAATACCTCTAAAATGATGTTAAACTTCATGTCATGTGACATTGTTTAGATTTTATGAAAAAAACTTTCGAAAACTCTAATATACATATATATGACAAATATTTGACATATTTTTAACTTGTTGACATTGACACCCGGCTATGGACGTAAAGGCAGCTTATATAGCTGAAAGCCGCGGAGTTAAAATTTGGACATAACAAATAAAATGACTTTTCAAATAATTTTACTATTTAAATCGCATAAACTATAGTCTTGGGCTGGATTTGAACCACCGACTGTTCCCTTTCTAGGACGAACTCACCAAGACGCCACTAGCCCAACACCTCTAATATTGCAGGCATTATTGTATCAATATTGAGACTTAGCGCGTTACCAGAGCGCCATCTACCTGCAGTTAAGGATGAATTTTAAACTCATTTGTCGTGAACCCGTATGACTAGCGTGGTATATGTAGGCTGAATCCCCCGTCTTTGAGGGAGGTCTATGCCCAGAAGTGGGCGTCAAAGGCTAAGATGATGTCGTGAAGTCATCGAAAAGCACTAAGTTGGAATTAAAAGTATACAGTTCGAATTTTAAATGCTTCATTTTTTCAGAGTTTAGTTGCCATAGTGTCAACGTATCCCAGTTTTCTGCGATTCATGTTCAACAATATGGCCGCGCAGACCAACTCTAAAGTCATCACTAATATCAATGTTCAAGACTATTTCTGGGGTTATAAGAACCCGTTACTGAGTATTGTCAACAAATTGTTACCTGGTGTCGTGTATTATGACTCGTTTGGATTAATGGACAGGGTGAGTATTAAACAAGTAGTTAGGTAATATTTATATAATGTATAATTCTGAAAAAAATATGTCAGGACTCGAACCTGAGGCAGTTTACTAACAAGGGGAACGGCATACCACTAAGCTACGATAATCATAGTGATATCATATAATTTTTACGTCATATATTTATAGAGGGGCTCGTGGTCTATAGGTAACCGACAATGTTAACAGATTGCAAAGGTTAAGCAACATCTAGTCTGGCTGGTCTTAGGATGGGTGACCATTTCTGAAGACATTGAGACCCCTTGTGCCTTGGAGAGCACGTTAAGCCGCCGGTCCCGGTTGTCATACAAACATCTATGGCAGTCGTCAGGAGTATTGGCAGTTGGAGCCCTAAAACAAAAATCCTCGAGGTCTAACTACAAACTTCGATATCACTCATGGGTTGTAGAGGTCAGATGGCAGTCGCTTCATGGAAAATATCGAACGCATGAAAACACAGTGTGTCTCACAACTACGTGACTACGCCCAAGACTATCGTCCTCCATGATCGGGGCCTGAGGTCAGCGGGATCGCCACCCACCGTCCTTACAGAAGCAGGCTAGAAGGGTTGCGTGCTGCGGGGCCTTTGCCCCATAGCACGCAACCAGATTCACTCACTGACGCGGGATAAAACCCGACCCCAATGACGCGGGATTCTCGTCCCGACCAAACACCCGCAGAGACCAAAGAGGTGGTCAAAGTCCGCCGGGCGCCACTGGACATACCCTCTGCTAGTAACCAGAGACGCCCGGCAACGGACGTTAGAGCGGATCGTGCGGAGTATGGCCCTATACGGGGCTCCCGTATGGGCGGCGCGGTTGACGGCCAACAACTCAACGCTCCTTAACAGACCGTTGAGGACCTTGGCCGTCAAAACAATAAGGGGCTACCGCACGATCTCCGGAGAGGCTGCATGTCTCCTAGCCGGGACCCCTCCATGGGACCTGGAAGCGAGAGCCCTTGCGTCATTGTTCCAATGGCGCAAGGAGGCGCTGGAGCGGGACCACAGGCCTGCGTCTCGAGAAATCGATGACCGGCGGTCCCAACTCCGACAGGATCTCATGGAGTCATGGAGGGTGCGACTTGAGCAACCCAAGTGGGGTGCCACCATCATCGCGGCGGTGAGACCGATCATGGACGATTGGCTGCAGAGGCAGCATGGTGACCTCACGTATCGTGCGACGCAGATCGTTACCGGGCATGGATGCTTCGGTAGCTATCTGTTTCGCATCCATCGTGAGGTCACACCCCGGTGTCAACACTGCGAGGTTTCCGACGACGACACCGCACTCCACACGTTGGTGGAGTGCTCAGCGTGGGCGAGTCAGCGCCGGGACCTCGTAGTGGGTCTGGGCGTGGATACCCTCTCGCTGGAGACCATGCTTCAAGCCATGGTCTCCAGCGGGAGTAGGTGGAACGCGGCCGTGTCCTTCTGCGAGCAAGTCGTGCTCGCGAAGGAGGCGGCCGAGAGGGAGAGGGAGCGTGCCCTCCCCGCCGAGTTCCGTAGTCAGCGGCGAGGCCGCCGCAGACTCATCTACGCCCAAGACCATCGACCTCCATGATCGGGGCCTGAGGACGGCGGGATCGCCACCTGTCGTCCTTACAGAAGCAGGCTAGAAGGGTTGCGTGCTGCGGGGCCTTTGCCCAATAGCACGCAACCAGATTCACTCACTGACGCGGGATAAAACCCTACCCCCAACGACGCGGGATTCTCATCCCGACCCAACCCCCGCAGAGACCACAGTGGTGGTCAAAGTCCGCCGGGCGCCACTGGAAATACGTTCTGCTTGTAACCAGAGACGCCCGGCAACGGACGTTAGAGCGGCCGCGGCCTTGGTCGCGGAACTAAAAAAAAAAAAAAAAAAAAAAAGAGGACTGCATAAATTAACTGACTTGGTATTACAGCTTTTTACGGTAGGAGCACTTGCTGACTTGGATTTTTTACAAGTTGTATTTGATGGGTTACCTTTTAGTTTACGAAGTCGGTTTTTTTAAACAAACTGTACGTTTTAGTTCTACGATAAAGAGTCAGATTATAGACTAGTGGTGGGCGCCACTGACCAAGATCGGTTTCGAATAAAATATGTAAAGAAGTTCCGCAATCTTCATCAGAAAGGCATCGATGACGTCGATGAAAGGTAACAATTTGAATTCCTATAATAATATTTATGGAATAAGTAGTAGTGTTGTCTGCAGTCTGAACAGCGAGTAGCCTCGCGAGCACGGGGTGTGTCGGTACCAGCCAGACATTATTTGGATGGTGGGCACTATGATGTCAGGGGTGATGTCTTTATTCTTCGGAAGTTAACACAGTTGCTGCTCATAATAAAATTTTAAGCATAATGATATACTAAGGTTTAATTTCATAGGCAAGTGGTTTTTGTTGGATTTAAGCCAACTTGACGCATTATATTTTACAATACAATAAAATGAGCATCATTGCATTTTATTTTTGGCTGGTGCTGGTACCCCTCATGCTCATCATTATAGAAGCGCAACGTTTACGTATTAGTGAGGCTAAGCTTTGCTGAGGCAAACGTAGATATCTTTGCAACCTTGACTAATATGCTACTCAAATTATATGCACAAGCACGCAAAGCCATCAATTTTCAAATTAAAGCAGAGTTTGTGCTATGAGAACTCGATAACTGATACAAATAAGTATGTCCTTATCTAATTATATTATGTCAAGAAAGTACCGGGAATTTACAATAATACACAATTTTTTTGTTATTCATCCAAATTTATTGTATCACCTTCAAAGTATGCTCCTTCAGAAACGATACACTTACACCCACGAATAATCCAATCATCAAAACTGTTTTTGAACGCTGTTTCCGGAATAGAGTTCAGTTCTCGCCGCGAATGCTCCTTTATGTCTTCTACTAATTTGAGTTTAGGAAAAAGAAAGAAGTCAGCTGGAGCCATATCTGGTGAATATGGTGGTTACTCGATGGTATTTGTTGAGTGTTTGGACAAAAATTCCTTCACAATGATGGCCTTGTACGAAGGCGCAGTGATTGATTGATGAATACACACAAAATATATAAATAAAATGGCAAAATATAAGATATCTATTTGAGAAATAATTTCTTTATACGGGACGGGGTGTAGGTACTGTACTATAGTAGTAAGTAGGTATTCTCTTATCTCTGCCTTAGCGCTGTGTATAACAAACATTCTTTTTACATACATTGAAGCCAGCAAAATTTCCTGGGTACTGACACGTATGAAGGTTTGGGATACCCTCAAGAGCTGACCCCCGAAGTGCCTATCAACTGGTACCGTATCCCGTTCTGCAGGACCTTTGAGTTAGTGTATCAGGGATCCGAGACTATGGAGTATGGCGGTGAAGGCCAAGTGTATACATTAAGTAACAGCACTTTTACTGATGAAATTAATACAATCACGAAGAAATTACATCCTTACGGTCTTATGGATATTTCGAAATGTTATTTTGGTTTGTATTATATCCTTAATTTACATACATACATTAAAATCACCTACATGGAGGAGATAGAGGTACATTATACAACCACATATTATTGCCAATAGTTTTGTAGGTGGACACTATAAGTACCTACATAATGTAGCTAAATGTGTATCCTTCTAACTTTATAAACTTAAAACAAACGAAACAAATTGAGATATTACCCGACGTTTCGTGGTGCCTCTCCGAATAAAATATTTAGTGACGACGAAGCGAGGGTAATTGAACAAACCCGCACTTCACGAAGACGACAATGAGCTGAAGCCCGTGACCACGGCTCTTGTAACAGAGTCGAAAAGCCGGGTAATAAAGAGGTATGTATTTATCTCAATAATTGCGTAAAAGACCCGTTTGTCTTAAGTTTATAATGTGTACAAAACGCCTAAGTAAGTTTCAAAAAGTATTTATTCTTGTAACTATCAATTCTTTTATCAGGTATGCCGTTCGCCGTTTCTAAACCTCATTTTTTGGAAGCAGACGCAAAATTATTAGAAGCTGTTGAAGGTTTGAAGCCAGACAGACAGAAATATGTTAATAGAGTAGTCATAGATCGTGTAAGTATGAGTACTATTTAGAATTACACCATTACTGACGTTCATTTTACTGAGTGGACTACGAAATATCGTAATTTATTTGGTTGCGAAACACCATCTAGGATACCGCTTAGTACATTCTAAATCTACGAGTATGTTGACGCTATCTCGACCAAGAACTATTGATAAGTATTCTTATATCAGATGGAAAGAACGTTTGGTCAGAAACTACAAGGTTTCCTATCGTTATATTTACCTTACATAAAATTTATTTTCTCATAGCTAAATATTTCAAATTAGTTAAGACGGTGCTTGCAGAGTCTTCACAACAATGGGCTCAATCAAGAATGTATGCGACACGATAGCGGGCGCATCTACCTACCTACCTACAACCTATCAACTTGAATTTGGCATAATTCCCGAAATTTAATTTTTTAAATGCAGCATTTGAAAGTTAATTGTTGGCTCGCGCCATTGTTGACATGTGAATTTCTTTTAATTTTTTTTGTTTTTATCTTAGGTTAGGTTAAGATTCCGCCAGCTCCTTCTTAATTATTTCGATGTAATGCGTTCCCGCGAATACCTGGTAGTTACCACCCTAAGGATTTGAAGAAAATTTTGCAAGTTGATGCGAACAACGAGAGTAATCAGGGAAACCGCTCCTGGCTCCTGATGGTTTCAACATGCGTAAATTATGATAATTGTTTGTTCCAGAGAGCAGCAGTAACCTACAACACTAGATTATCGTTACAAATGAACATAGTCCTGGACGACATCTCATACAATTGGGAAGCAAGGAAATTCTCCAACACTGTCCTACCTATACTACGAATTCAAGTGGTATGCTGCAGATATTTTTGAAAACTTTCATCACTTAATATTTTTAGTTGAAGAGTTAGATTTTTAAATTCTGCGATTTCAATCGTACCGAAATGATTAGATACGCTTTACTTTTCGGAGACTACAAACACGATCACACTACAATGGTTATTCACACTATAATCACCTATTATTGCCTTTGGTCGGCCGGTTTTATCTGCAACCATGTGACGCGCAAGTGGTCGTTAGTTAGGTACCTACTATATTGGCGATTGGTGCGTAATTGACATAGATTTACCGATTTGGCTGATCGAGATTTTGAAATATTTGTGAAAACTTAGGGAAGGTTTAAAAGTAAAGTTTTAGGCGGTACGAAGTTCGCCAGGACAGCTAGTTTATAAAGAAAAAGTATTGAAATTTTATTAACTTTTGACCAATCGTAATAAAATTGTAGTAGAGTAGTAATAGAGCAGTTAAAATAGCAGATTTGGCCCACTGGTGTTACAAGCGTCTATTAACTATTGTAGTTGAGTTCCGTTATCAA
The DNA here is from genome assembly GCA_963556515.1 of Nudaria mundana. NCBI lineage: Eukaryota > Metazoa > Arthropoda > Insecta > Lepidoptera > Erebidae > Nudaria > Nudaria mundana. The sequence continues at coordinate 870,702 of OY748297.1, forward strand.
TCAGTTGCTGTTCAAACGGCAGATACCGTGATACAGTCAAAATAAAAATAAATTGTTTCAGGATCAACCTCCAATGCCGAAGGAAAGAATGCTACTATTCTACCTCATCTACAAACTGTTACCCTGGCTCTTTATTGTAATTGAAGTTGCTCTAGTTCTCTCGGGTGCAATAATATTGGTCTATGCCATAAGATCTATGTGCTTTAATAAATCTAATAGTCTTGAAGTTAGTTCCAAAGAGAAAAGTATACAAATTAATACAACGAAGCCCCTTATTGTGAGAGATTAAATAAATTAGGTATTATTTTATTAAATAAAGTATTGTAATACTAAATTCAGTATATTATTTGCTGCCCGAGCTCAGACTGCGCGTCACCGTTGTTCCATTACAAGCCGCGACCGAGTTAATTCTCTTTGTATGTAAATATACTAGGTATGCAATGCATGCTACTAATTGCAAATGTTGAGCGGAGCAAATTTTCTTAAATTTTTTTATGCTCTATTTTCATGATTTCAGTGATATGCACTGCCGGGTTTGATGTCGACCAGCATGCCAAATTTGGTCAAAATCGGTCGAGCAGTTTCGGAGGAGTTGGCACACAAACGATTTACACTTGTCGTCTAAGATTGAGCCACGCTTCGCTCCGCTCAATTAGGTACCTACACATTATATTTATCAAATCAGTGGTCGATCCCGCACATTAGCGCCGAGAAGATTATAGGTAGGTATTTAAGTAGATAAATTATCAATGATATCAATGAAACAATTATTTTTAATTTGTTTGGTCAAAATATTTAGTTATTCAAAGTGTCACAGTGGGTTATCACATTGTTTTGGTTATGTACTTTGCCTATAATAATTATAAATAGGTACTTAAATTTAAAATATGGTTCAATGACTAAGAATCAGAAACAAACAGTATCAATATTTACAAAATATAAGTGTTTTGTTAACTTAGAAGTATCCAGAATATTTCAACTGTTTATCCGTTTCAAGTTATGCAAGTCAGTTACTACGACCACATTCAAAGATTCAAAACGTTTATTCATTTAGGTTATAAAAACACTTATGAATGTCAACATTTTTACTGCCAGATTTTCAAAGCAACAGGTACTTAGAGCCTGTGAGTAAGTTTTTGGCAAGAAATCTCCATCCACTCTTTTTCAATCATTGTCATTTAACAATACAATGTCATAAAAATACAACAGTAGATTAACAATATTTCTTAACAATAACAATGAAATAAGTCCAAAATTAATATAACACTAAATAGCTCAATTCCATGTTTCTGCGTCACTAGGACGGTGTCTTGCGCGGTGCTTCCGCCTATAACTTTGGACCCCTTAGGGCTAGGTCAAATTTTCGATTTTTTGGCTTGCCTCCAGATCGAGGGCTATCAATAGAGGGGTCAACCATAATTGGAGCATAAGTAGTTCTCGAGAGCTAAGGGGGACATTCCCCATTTCTATATACGAGTATGTATAGATTGGTCTACATTTGACCAGGCACTTTGTTAGACCAACGTTGGTGGCAAGTATATTGCAGTTTCCGGGCACTTTAAGTAAAGTTGCCAGAGCCTCGTCCGTATGTCAGCAGGTGCACCGCATGGAGGAGGAGGACTTGCGCCCCAGAAATTTTGATCAACGTCTTAGAAGCCTGCTGGATTTTATGCTTTTTTTTAATATTTTTAGTACAGGTATGAAAAGAGGTCGTAAGTAGGTATGACTAGTATTTTTCACAGTTTTAAAACTACAACTCTTTGCTCCCGGAGTCGTAGAAAGTAATACAGAAATTCATTTATATTTATTTCAAAAGCTTGTATATCATACACTTGTGGGACGTAAAACACATTATGAAGTAAGTAAGTATTTATAATAACGAATACGTAGCGTTCATGGTTCGAACATGTAGAATAGAGGGTGAATGAAGAAATTTTATGAAGCGAATGTGAGTGGACAAGCTAGTAAGGGTCGACCAATGCGGACAAATATCGATATAGACCAGGCTAAAAAGTTGAGGATGCGAAAGAAATAAGCCAGGATTCCGTGGCCAGGAAGTGGGAGTCCTGCCTACCTCAGTGTGAAAGAAGCGTGATTTTATGTATGTCTGTGTATTTTTTATTTATTATTAACAATACATAAGCATGACAGCCATTTATAAACAATGTACCTATGTCATATGAATCGATAATAGTAATTCTATCGCAGCCATTAACGCGAATTTGTCGTAGTGCGTAATTGTCCGTATGACATATTGTAATTATTATTGTTTACACTTCGGGACATAATTATAAGTTAGCAGATTACCTACATGTATAAATGGTTCTTTATTTCCTTTGTCAGAGCACATGGGGCAGCATTACGACCTAGAGGTCATAAACATATTTTACGGATATAGACGGAATTTTATTTACAATAGGATTTACAATATACATTATTATATATTAGGTACAATAGAAAATGAAATTAATACTAAATTTAATTATTATTATTTAAAAAAAATGTAAAAAGTTTGGGCCCCGCGGTAGGGTGCCCATCATGGCGGCGGCATTCCCGCGCTGTATGGCGATGCTTATCCGCTGCGCGAGAAATCCGCCGGCTCGTAAGTCTCCCGTTACCTCCCTGAGCCGTTTGCTGAGCTCCTTGAAAAGCGAGTGCGCGCCCGGGCCCCACGGGCCCAGTGTCTCGACACCAAATGCGACAAAGTCGTATTGAGTGCCGAGACAACTGTACTTGCCCACCTTCGAGCGCTCACGTACCTCGGCCGCCGCACCGGCACGTTTGGCAGTTGCCGGAAGATAGGACGCAGCTAGTGTGTCGGCACACGTGGCGTCCCACACTAGTGGGCGACCCATCCTCCATGGTATCATCGAAATCCCGTCAGGTCTCTTACCATCGTCCCGTGCAATGTGCTGGGGCTCCAGAATCGCAGGGACGTTTACACTGACGAGACACCGTCGCAGGATGTCGTTGATCGCGGCATGGCGGGATAGGCGGCCAGCACTTGAAGAGCAGGCAAGCCCATGGTGACCTAGGCGATCCACACTCGCTCCACAAGAAGCACAACTATGTTCTACACAAACCTCGGCCCCCAGCCGGAGACCGATGGCGAGTCGGAGAGTGTTGTGTTCAATGAAAGTACCAGTGTTGGGGGATGGGTAGGCATGGAGCCAGTGTCCGGATTCCTGTCTTGACACTGCTTCCAGCCTGGCGCAATTTTTTAAAGATGACGAGGTATCAATGAGGGTTTGTAAAATATGTTGGCATGAAATGTTGTCCCAGGCCTTCTGATTTTTGAGAGTGGGAGGAAAATTTAGACTCGGTCCAGCTAGCCAGGCAGTTTCAGCCTCGACCAAGCTCGCGATCTCACAGTTTGTAGCCGCGGGGGCTTTAAGGATTTTTCCTGCGAGGTCAGACGAGCTATGGATTGAGGACAGAAATGCTGGCAGTGCTACAGTAGAGATTTTTCGGGTTCCCAGGCCACCATACCTAATTGGTAGGGAGGCTTGGGTCCATGCCTGCTCGCTTAGTCTGATATTTATGATAGATTCAATTTGGAATTTTATTGTATTGTCAAGTCTTGGATTAGATGGGGAAATATCCACACTGGGCAGCAGCGGAGCAGGTACGTAAATTTAGGAACAAATAGACAAAACTTAATGATGAAAAGAGCGGAATGGCTGCTAATTTTAAGGAGGCGGTCCGAAAATTCATTAAATTTAGAAACCGAATTTGTTAGAAGTGGTGGAATGGCCTCATCAAAAATAGGTGAACCAAGGAGGCTTAGACTGTTCTTTGTTACTATATTGATATTTGGGGCTACGCTATTAAAATTATTAACTATGGATTGAGCAGAGGTTGTGTTTATTTTGTCGTTAATGAAGAGTTCAGACTTATTAAAATTTAAATGTAAGCCAATGAGATCAAAATTTTGTTTTATCATTACTAAGTCAGTTAGAACAGTCTGAGCGTCCCCGGCTATGGTACCGTCATCTAGGTACCATATATTCAATTTTGAATTTACTTTGTGGATTATCGAATTAATGACCAAACTGAAGATTGCTGGACCGAGGGGATCACCCTGCTGACATCCCACAGCCGAAATAATTTCGTTATTTTTGTGTAATAATTTAGAAGGACAGTGATAACACTGTAACATAAAATTGTAGATCTCCGGAACGTATAATTTAATTTCATTCAGGAGGATGTCCCTGTTGACCGAATTAAAAGCATTTTTTACGTCTAACTTAAGGATCACTTCACATTGATCATCTTGAGCAAAGGTGCGTACGGAATGTACCGTCGCTTCGCAACCTCCACGGGTTCCGAAGCCAACTTGTACGGGTTCGAAAAGGGACTGAAATTTTGACCGTGTTAGCCGAACACAAATTTTGGCAGCCAATCGCCGCAGAGTGGACCCTACAGCGATCGGTCGTACACCACCATCTTTTTTAATTAAAGCTATTAAATTTGCTCCGTATAGGATAGGCGTAACTTCCTGGCACACAGCCCCCTCCAACATGATGTTGACTAGTCCGGTTAGGGCCGAGATGACGTGGTCGCCACCTGCGCCCACACCGTGGCTGGTGAGGTCTTTGAGATGCTGGGGGGAGATGCCATCCAGTCCAGACGCCGAACCTATGGGGAAAGAAGCAATGGCAGCAACAACATCTTCTTCTTTGGCGTGGAGGCATGTTGCAACCTCAGATGGTGGGTCTACAAAAGGTGGACAGGTAGGGCCTGGGGGGTGTTTCGATTGTAATGCTAAGGCGGTCTCCGGTGTATCAGTTGCTATGGTGTCATTTGAAAAAAGCAGCCGAGCGGCACCCTTTAGGTCTCCGTCTTGCACTTTCTCTTCAACTTTAGAGAACAAGTCTTTAGGTTTGCTATGCGGAGGCCTTGGAGGTGCCGCTGGGGGTAATTGAGTGTTAGGGGCAGTGTTATTTTTAATTTGTTGAGTGAGTGAGGTTTTAGTTTCGGGGGTGACGTGTAGAGTTCTGTAAGCGAATGTTAGGAGGTCATGCCAAGAAGCGGGGTTGTTGTCGCGAGTACATTTTCGAATGGTATCTGCTAGAGCCGAGGCTACGCAGGATCGGGCACCCCGGGGTATTCGTTTTACGATGCTAGTTGAATGTTTCAGTTGGCTAAGGTGTGAGTGTAGGGGTATGGGGGATAGTGGTGAGTTGTTGAAAGTCAGGGGGTCGAGGTTTTGGCTACATGGAGGTGAATTAATGATACGAGTGTGATGAATACGTGATTGATGTACATGAAGTCCTTTTGTGCTATTAAAAGATCGTGAACACACTTCACAGACGTGCATACGGCTCGAGGAAAAGGAACACTTACTTACAGTATAATATTTAAAAAGTACTTAATTCAATTCAATTCAATTCAATACACTTTATTGTACACAACATGTAGAACATACAAAAAGGATATTTCACTTCAAGGAGAGTACAAATGGCGGCCTTATCGCTAAAAGCGATCTCTTCCAGACAACCTTTGGATGGATAGCGAGTTTAAGAAATTAAAAGGGGTAGTGTACAACTATCACTCTAAGGAGAGAGAAGAATAAAGGTTAGTAAAGAAAGAAATAAAGATAAGACTAAATAGTATCAGAAAATAAACTAATATAGTTAATGTTTATTAATAATGAATCAAAAAGAAGATAATAAAAGTGCTGATACAATTATACATACATACAGACCATACACATAATTTATATAAGTAAAAAATACACAGACATACCATACATAACATAGACATACATAAACGTATTTATAGACTACATATAGGTTGTAGATAGGTAGTAATCTTTTAACTTAGTTTTGAAAGACGATATAGACTGCGCACGCCTGATCTGAAGCGGCAAAGCATTCCACAGGCGAACCGCCTGAACCGCGAAGGATTTGTCCGTGAAATTAGACGAGTGTGCTGGCACTTCCAGCGTCAAATTTGCCGACGACCTTAGAGACTTTGAATGTGTGTCATGTAGAAACCGGAACCGTTCTTTGAGATATTGGGGAGTACGAGGATTAAACAGTATATTGTATAGTAATGTAAGAATATGAGTATTACGGCGAAGGCGAATTGGGAGCCACTTGAGCGATTTACGGAATTCAGACACGTGATCATATTTGCGTAGGCCAAATATGAATCTAATACAGACATTTTGAAGGCGCTCAAGCTTATCAAGCTGCTCCTCCGTGGGATCAAGATAGCTGACGTCCGCATAGTCAAGGAGTGGGAGTAAGAGACACTGCGCGAGCGTAACCTTAGTAGCCGTTGGAAGGAGATTTCGTAGTCTGCGCAATGCACCATTCGAAGCAAAGATCTTACGTCCAACCTCTTGCACTTGCTGATCCCATGATAAAGTGCTATCCAAATAAATGCCCAAGTTCTTAACGCAGTTTGTAATTTCGAGAGGAGCTCCGTTAAAAATTATTTGGGGTAACTGTGTTAGATCAACACGATCCATCATCCTAGGACTGCCGACAAGAATAACTTGAGTCTTCGATGGGTTCACTTGAAGCCCATGTCTAATGCTCCAGTCACAGATTCTCTCCAGATCCGTGTTGATTATAGAGAAAGCTTCATACAATTCATCTAGTGGCGCCTGTGAGTAAATTTGAAGATCATCTGCATAAAGGTGGTAGGATGAAACTAATTGTTTGGAGATCGAATTTATAAAAATTGTGAAGAGTAGAGGAGATAGAACGCCACCCTGCGGCACACCAACGGTAACATCACTCCAGGTGGAGATAGTATCCTCCATGCGTGTACGTTGCCGGCGGCCGTACAGGTAACTGCGAAACCAGGCAATCACTGTTGGAGATATGTTAATTGAGCGTAAAATGCCAAGTAGAATTTCAAAATCCACGGAATTAAAAGCATTACTAAAATCCAGTAGAGCCAGTAATGTGAGTTTCCCTTGGTCCATACCTAATCTTATGTCCTCAGTGACATTAACTAATGCTGTAACGGTACTGTGGCCGGGACGGAAACCGGACTGGAAGGGGTTGAGTAGGGAGTTTCGACAGAGGAAGGAATTGAGCTGAGTGTGGACTAGCCGCTCTAGAACTTTGGAGAAAAAAGGTAGGATAGAAATAGGGTGATAGTGAGAGTAAGTAGTAGGATTGCGAATTTTGGGAAGTGGGATCACTTGAGCTTCCTTCCAAAGTGCAGGAAAGGAGCCGCTGGAAATGGAGAAGTTTAGAATGTGAGTGATAATAGGTAGAATTTGGTTCAGAATAGGTATGATCATGTTCCGGCTGACACAGTCGCTACCGACAGCACTAGATGTTATAGACATTATACTCTTCTTAACATCACAAGCAGTGAATTGATCGAAACAAAAGGTGCGTAATCAGGAGCTGGAAGTGTTGAAAGATAGTTCAGTGTGTTAACCTTGGTGGTCCCTGTAAAATTGGACGAAGAAGTGAAATGCAAATTAAGTGCTTCAAGGTCGACAGTTTTAGGAGACAATTCTTCTTTTGACTTCCCAACTCCTAAGGTTCTCAAGAATTTCCATACTTTTGGCGGGTCGCCGTTTTCAATTGAGGAATGTATATGCTGGCGTTGTGCATTCCTACACACCTTATTGCAGTGATTTCGTATAGCCACATACTTGTTCAAATTTTCAGCAGTTGGTCGAAACTTGTACCTACACTTCGCAGTAGCTTTCTTAGCTATGATATCCCTGATGTTCTCGGTAATCCAAGGAGCCGGCGAATGCTTAATTTTTATTGGGCGTATAGGTGCATGAGTGTCAAAAAGGTGTATCAGTTTTGAGGTAAACAAATCAACTTTAGCATCGACAGTATCAGAAGTGAGCAATGGACCCCAATCAATACCATCAGCATCTTCACGCAGACCATCGAGATCCATACCGCCAAAGTTACGCTGCAACAGTATTTTAAGCTTAGTCTTAGGAGGACGAAGTTTGTAGGACAGGAATATTAGGTCGTGGTGGGAAAAAGCATCAGCATTGCATTGTCCATGCCTAGCGACATGATGCAATGACGACACAAGGATGAGGTCTAGGAGAGAGGGAGTGCGTCCGGGAACATGATGGGTGGTATTTAAAGGAAGTATGGAAAGGTTGCAGGATTGCGTAATGCGGCGGAATGAATGAGTACGGTGATCGTTTTTCACTTGGCAGGTGTTGAAGTCTCCTAATATGACTATGTGGTTGTAAGAAGGGGTTAGATTTTCTATTATGCGTTCGAAGGAAGCAAAGAAATTAATATTCGACGAAGCACAGTAGTACACAGCGAGTAGAATTTTGGTGTGAAATAGCTCTACTTCCAAGCACAGATGCTCACCGGCATTCGGAGGAGGTGGCTGTGCCGACATATCAATTATTCGGAAAGAAATATTAGTACGCAAGTAGATAGCAACACCACCACCTCTTCCGTCGCCACGATCATGTCTTATCAGTTTGAAACCCGGAAGGGAGACAGAGGAGGATGTATGAAAAGACCTAAGCCATGTCTCAGATACGAGAATTGCGTGGATATTCCTACTGTCAAAGCTAGTCAGCATATCAGAGAAATGAGCCGGAATACTCTGGGCATTAATATGGACTACATTAAAATTTCTAGGTACATCGGCAAACTGCGTGTTCAATGTATCACTCAAAGACGGGGACGCGTCGTTGAGTGAGGGGATGCTGGCATAACTGCTACCTAGGCTAGAGGCCGAGTGGAAGCTGTCACTGTCATCTTCAGTATCAGTCATAAAAATCGAATTATCTGTAAAATAAATAAATATTTGAAATAAAAAATAGTAGATTATATAGTAATAAAATTCAGATAGTTCAAATCACTATCCACCCGCCAGTTGAGTGTCAAATTCTGTAATAAAAATACTAACAGGCCCAGCTTAAACAAAATATACAAATAAAATATAGCACCGTTTCATACACCATAGTTCACCATACACCGTTTCAATCCTTAGTAATAAAACCGAACACAGTACTATAGGCGTCATGACCGTGAAACGAAACGCTTATGTCAGATGCCTGTGTCACCTGACACAATTGACGCGTACCTACGCCTCATAAACGTCAAATTGAACAAATCATAACAAATGGAAAGATCAAAGTTATACCATTATTGACAGATTGTTGTTGATTGTTCTTACATTTCACATTGAATGATTCGCGGGATGTGTCCGGATCTGAGTGTAAATACGTAAATAATCAATCAAATGAATTAGGTGTCATTTGAACATATTTTAACACGATCCCGGACGAGCATGCTATAGCATTCGTATTGGACAGTTTAATTATGTCGCGGATGCTATAGCATTCCAAGTTTATTGCGTGTTTTTGCCAGTTATGCTTGAGCAGTTGCTTTTTCCCTATAAAGTATAGGTAGTTTATTTCTTACTGTCACGGCTGACACAACCACAGATCGCTTACTGCCACATGAGGCCTTTTCTGCACACAAAGATGATACAGTGTTTACCCCTCCCCTACACCTCGCCGGGCATACCTCGCGTGTTAACGTATGCTATAGCATGTGTCAAATGTATTGAGATGCAGTCAGTGTAGCGGCTACTGCCGCACGTAGTGGTCGTCAGTGCGCTGCACATTTTTGTTTCGCGCCAACATATTACAAACATCGTAAGTACAATTATTTTCATGATTTCTTTAGTTTTTTTTGTTATCATGATGCTCTTCACAATGTATTTCAGTAATTTGACGTTAAATTAAAGATAATAACGCTAGATAAGTCGAAAAAAAAAATTTTATTCGCATTATTTTCATTCACAGATGCCACCCAAAAAACGTCCTCGCAGTTTCAATATTTCAGAATCAGAACAAATCCTGAGGTTGTTTGAAGAAGTTTCAGATGATTCTTCGGCTCCCAGCTTTGAAGAATCTGAAAAATCCTCTGATGAACGAGAGAGTAGCCAAAGAAAACCTCAAGGTAAATCAAACGTTCTTCTACCGTCATCTGAAGAAGAACATGATCCCTACAGTGATGCTGACGGAGAATTCGGGTCCGATGGCAACTACAACCCTGCTGAAGATGAAGAAATGCTGTCTGATTCTTCATCGTCATCAAAAGGTACACAAACAAGTGTGGTACGCCAATTGCATGAAAATAGTGACTCCGATAAAACAGTAAGTGACTTTGAGTCTAACCCTCCAACAAGACAGCTAGTTGTCCATCCACAAATACACCATGTTACAGATAACTTAGCTCCTGCTGCTTCAGTCAGAATGCACCCGACTTCTTCGCCTAACTTTATGTATAAAGAAACAGAACTGGAAATTACTTTCGAATTAGATAATGAAGGCAATCCATCTCCAAATTTACTGTCTCCACAATTCCTCGAGTCTCTTTATAATTCAGATGTGGCTGTTGGATCTGGCCCAGTCATTGCACTAACTTCGAATGAGCAAGATATTGCTGCATCCACATTAGTTACAGCATCAGCTTCCCCACAAGCCTTAGAGGTGAGCAATGAAATTGCTACCCTACAACCTGTGTCAACCACAATGGCACCTTCGCCACCAGGACCAGACATACCTTCATCAAATATCTCAAGCAATAGGCAAAACAGATCACCAACTATCAGTGAGAGTTCGTGGCAAAATGACATTGCACCAATTCCGCAATTCGAGTTTGACGAAGCGAGTGCAGGAGCAACAGTCCATCTTCACGAAAATACAACGCCAGTAAGTCTATTTAATGTATTCTTTACTGATGAACTGGTGGAGCATATGGTGACGTGCATGAATGCATACGGTGAATCTTTATGTAACTCAAATAGGCCACATACACGAGGATCTCGTCGACTTTCATTCAAACCTACAGACGTAACAGAACTGAAAAAGTTCCTGGCATTGTGCCTGTTACAGGGCCAAATTGATTCGCCAAACATCAGGAAACTTTTTACGTTAACAGATCCGCTTTACTTTCATCCCATCTTTCCCTTCGTCATGTCATGCAGACGATTTGATCAGCTATTGCGTTGTTTGTGCGTTTCAGAAATAAATTCCAAAGGTATGGATAAAATTAGAGATTTTGCCAGAAACGTCAAAATTAACTTCCAAAGTGTAAATAAGCCTGGCCAAGATCTGTCTTTAGACGAATCTTTGTTGGCATTCCGTGGGAGACTGTCTTTCAGGCAGTACATTAAATCAAAAAAGGCAAGATACGGCATAAAGTTCTATGTACTGACAACTGACGATGGGTACATTTTGAATTATAAAATATACGAAGGGAAACAACTGCTTCCGACTGCTTCCGAAAATAGTGGCGAATCTACATCTAAGTTGGAGCATTTGGTTATGTCCCTTATGAATCCCTACCTAGACAAAGGGCATAATCTTTATATGGATAATTATTATAACAGTTTATCTCTATCTCAGAAACTACTGCAGAGAAAGACGCACACTATAGGAACTTTACGGAAAGATCGCAAAAAAAATCCGAAACGACTGTTCGCTAAAAATGTTTTGAAAGGTCAGCATTTCTGGCAACGGAAGGGTCGTGTGTACGCATCTATATGGAAAGACAAACGGATCGTACACATGATCACTACAAAACACCATCCGCGTCTGATCGTTTCCCGAAATAGATATGGGCAGGCAAAAACAAAGCCTGTAGAAGTCGTCGACTACAATAAGCACATGTCAGGGGTTGACAAATCTGATCAGATGATGTCATACTACTCGACACCGAAGAAAACGATCCGCTGGTACAAGAAGGTGTTCTTCCATTTGTTTGATATGATGGTTTGGAACGCATTCTATTTATTCAGAAAATATTGTGACCCAAATTCAAGCCTATTGAACTTCCGAGAAAGAATCATAAGATCCTTTTTACAAGTGAAAAGTTCCACATTGAACGAGGTGAAAACCTTTGTTAGCGGTATAAAAACAACATCAAACAGACGTGGTCCGAGAGCCAATAATCAACAGCAGCAACTGGAACAACCACAGCAACCTCAGCAATTTGGGCATTGGCCTGAGCTTATACCCGTTTCTGAAACAACAAAACGTTCAAAAGTCTTTTTAAAATGTCGCGTCTGTACGAGAAACAAGACCGTAAAGCAGACTAGCTACCGCTGCAAGGGATGTCATGATCATCCACCTCTTTGCCCAGGATGCTTCGAGACATAGCACTTGGAACTAAGCTAGCTAAGAAGAGACAGAGGGATAAATTATGTGCTATTTACATAATGTTCTGTGGATATATTCCGACCCCAAGACTTAGTCGTAAGGCTGATCAGAAATTGCGAATTAAGTGTGTTTAATTATAAAGAAAATGATGAAGACTGTTACTGAAGACTGAATTACGATTTATGCTATAAGCTTACTGCCTAAGTTCCTAACTAGTTAATATGTAAAACGTGTTCCCGATTGTGATATTAATTAACTGCTGTACCATTTGTTATTGTTACCTATTTGTTTCTAAGAGAAATGTATAACTGTTCTTACCTAAGTACTTAAGATAGGTTCTAAAAAAATAAACTTTAAGCTAACTGGCTTTTGTCCACAAAAATTGTTCTTAAAAATGAAAATTAAACTACCAAACTTTTAGAACTTACCTGTTTTTTTATTTTATATTAAGATGGTTCAGCGATATAAAATGAACTTAATATTAATAATAAATACTTTATTCAAAGTTTTCCAAATGAGGAAATCTATGACTGTTACCTATAACGTTACACTGGGTCAATAAACATCTTTACATTAGTCGTCTGCTATAGTATTTGCGTCACACCGCATACCACTATAAGTGATGTAGTACGACGCGAATGCTTTAGCAGTCTTATGCTATAGCAGCCGCGCCACATGGTATCACAAAATATGTGATAGTTTGTGGCACGAATGTTTGAGCAGTCGTCTGCCATAGCATTCGTGTCACATAGTATCACAAATTTTGTGATATCATGTGACGCGAATGCTATGGCAGACGACTGCTATGGCAATCGCGTCGCATTCGATGGTGTTGGTTGGTATGCATCATGACAGAAATGCTAGAGCAATCGCAAAAATCCTATACAAAAAAATAGTGCTAAAGTAGGGTGACTTACTGCCCGGGAACGTGTTAAAAGAAATAGAGGGTGAAAATGTAAACAGTGCAAATAATACAATTTGCGGACACTGTAGTGGTATTATGATACACAAAATTTACTTTTTTGCTCGTCTGGATCTTTTCACTGGACTTTTTGTTGGACTTGGAACCTCGCTAGACATCTTTGGCTGCTCACTATACTCTTCGATGTTTTTTAGCTCACGCAAACATTTGACACGATGTCGCTTTCCCTTGGAGGCAGCAACGTATACAAAGCCCTCTCTCGTCCAGCACTTAGTTACCCCAAAGCTCAGACGTGCCTCTAAAAATACTTCGTGACGTGTCTTTGTGAGGAACTCCGATACCGTGACACCAGAGCCTTTCAATTTCGTCTTAGCGAACCATACATTATCCCTCGCAGAGACGTCAACACATTTAACCAGGATAGGTCGGGGCTTATGGTTAGTAGATTGCCCCATTCGGTGGCAACGTCTGATGTCGGAGGCAGAGAAGGTAGCCACTTTGAGTTGGGTCTTGACTAGGTTGGTAACCGTTATCATTGTGTCTTCTGTGTCTGTGTCTGCTTCCGCCACACCATGAAACAGGAGAATCTTACGGCGACCACGCATGTCAACATTATCAAGCTGATGTGCCAGCTTTTCAAGTTGACACTGCAGCAGCCTAAGTGATTCCAACATCATAGTTTTGAACGCCATGAAGTCAGCAGCAACAATGGATATGTCAGCGGTGGTCGATGGATTGCTAGTGGCCTGTTGTAGCTTGGTCTCAAACCTTGCAAGACCCTCGTGGAGCATTGATGTTAAGCTTGACATCGTCTCTTGCATGAGTTCCATTGTAATGTCAATGCAACCAGTAAACTTTGGTACGTTATTTATTAATACAAACACTCTCACTGGTAGGTGGTAGACTTTAGTTGTCAGTAATGTACATTAAATGAGTAATATACAATTATCTTTATTTTAATTATTAATTTTAACTAGAGCGTAAAAAAGGCGACTATTTTCGACAACTACCCACCGTAACCAGTTAACTTAAACTATTATTAAAAAAATATAACTAAGGAAAATAATTGTTCAGGGCTAGTAGTAAAAAAAAACGAAGAAATTCAAAGGGTAGTAGTGCTTGCTTGCAAAGTTTGATTCATTTATAGGATTTTAAAATTTTCAATTTTCAAAGCTCCCATCCAACCATATCATAGAATTATTACAACACTGTGCGCACATAACAGCGGCTGGTTGCCACGCAACCGTTACTATGGTTTCGTATATTGTTACACTTTCTTTTGCACATACATATCAATTGTAATGGATTCTGATTCTGTAATTAGTACTTTAATATCATTCATAACACTTGTATCACTGAATAAGGCTATAAACTCAACATTTTGGTATATTTTATTTATGTAGGAACGGTATTACATTTTAGATGTTAAAAAATACGGAGCAACTATATTGACTATTATAAACAGGCTTCTCCATTTTTATTTTACGGTGTAATTCAAAATTGACATTGGAATGTCTAGTTCCGCCGTAGCTTATACAGACATACATCACGCCTATATCTCCGAAGGGTTACGCAAAGATGCTTTACACACCCCACACATTGCCATTAATTTTGTTGGTCCCACGTAATAGGTGGCAAGCCTATTGCCGTTACTGGACATAAAGAAGATCAATAACCTATCCATTCTGTAATTCAAAGCAATATTCAACAGTCAGATATGTTAAGTACAACTAAATAGAATCTAGTTCAGGAATTTGCATTATTTATAAATACATTACTAAGTATTGAAATTATCGGTATATTTACAATCTAACGTTGGTTTGAGTTTCTGCTGGTGCAAGCAATCATGATCACGGAGGAACTCTTCTTGCAACAGTGCTGAAATATCGGAAATTCAAACCAACGTTACGTGGTAAATATCACAATAATTCCATAATGTAAACAAACATGATAGTTCAGATACCAATTATTTATACAGTGTACAGCAAGTATTAATATAAGTAGGTATATTTACTGTTCAATGGATGTCATTAGACATTATAAATAGGGGGAATGAATACAAAATATACACATTTTGTATGATTTATTATCATAATATCTTATTACAAAAATTAATAATTACAACTTAATTGTCAATAAATAAACCAATATCTATTACTTACAATTAAATGAATGTACCTACTTGTGACGGCCTATTGCTTTTTACTAAGACTTGTTACACTGAATATACATGACGTACCTACCTATTATACAATTACAATGTAATTTAACGATATTGAGAGAAAAATTGTAGTTACTTATTCTTTTTCAAATAAAATATTTATCATCGAAATAAAATAATTTATTCAGCAAAAGGAGTCAGAATCAGAGTCGTAATCTTTGGAAAAATCTATTGGCTCTGTGGCTTCTTCGTAATGATTATGGCTATATAACATCTTATACGACTATGTATGTAGATATTATAAAAACATTTTTGCAAATAAGAACCTACAAAATACATAGAAGTAATATCACAATTTTATATTAAAATTTATCAACTATGCACTTGGATATTGTATGAAATAATTACTTTATGAACTAGGTAAACTGTTATTGTTTCAAAACTTAATACATGTTTGCAAAAAGGCGGGATTCTTTTTTAAATAAGCGATAAAATAAGATTATTTCTTGACTGCCTCGGTGGTGCAGTGGTATGAGTAGGTATGCGACTGCCGTCCTGAGGTCCCAGGTTCGATTCCGGGTTGAATCAAATTATTTGTGTGATCCACAAATGTTTGTTCCGGAGTTTGGGTATTTTCTATGTAGTATGTATTTAGAAATATATAAGTATGTTTATTAGTCGTCTAGATCCCATAGCACAAGTTTATATTAGCTTCATTTGGGCTAGATGACGTTGTGTGAGAATGTCCAAAAATATTTATTCTTTATTTATTTATTTCCTAGTTCAAAAAATGGATTCTTTGGATTGTGACATGTATTGGAAAGGAAATAATTAAATAGTTGTATTATAGTTTACTATAAGTGTTTGTATTGCCTGAACAAGCTTGTGATTACGGCCGCAGCCTGGTGCAACCTGTTCTAAACGTCATTCAGGCAATGCAGATGATTAGTGTATTAATAATTGTGGAGCTATATATATCATATATATCATTAGTAAGTCCTTTTAAACAACTTTAAGATATTTATATTAAAAAAACTCATATATGACGCAAGATATGGCAAATACGAAGAATTTACACCAGATATGTGCTATGCCACGGTGCGATGGATACGTTTGACATCCACCAATCATATTCATTTGTTCACATAGCACACTCATTTTTATTGGTCCACAAGCACATCCTCGCAGCATAGCTGCATAGCACATCTCTGGTCGAAAACATGGCAGCGTCGACTACAGTTGAAAAACTAACCAATAATATAAGAAAAAAAAAATCAGTACAGTCACGAAAGTATAATATATTTTTTAAATTTTCTTTAATATCATTGGTCAGTCGATTTAAATCGATGCTGGCTGATACTGATTTACTATGAAGTTTAACTACGTCTGCAATCACAATTAGACATTATTATTTTTTTCACTCAGAAGTGGGATATTACTAGGTGTATCTGTTAGACTTTTTCTCTCTTTGGGTTGTATAAAAAACATTTTCTGGTTACTATATAACCAGTTGAAGTATATCGCCTTCGCTGCATAAGCTATTAAAAGTGCGCTTACAATAAATATAACTATATTAACAACTATTATAAACCGAGGTCCATATTTGTATACGAGGTAGAAAAGAAATTGTATGTTGCTTGTCATTTTTGGCTGCTCCTGTAACAGATAAAAAAAATACTTACTGTGTTGTCTAGTTGTTAGTGACGCTGTATAAAGCTAACAAGTGGATTACTTGGAGGTCGGTTAGTTTGAAGCTCGATGTTTAATCTCTTAGATACTTAATGTTGTTAAGCTGAATATTAATATCCGAACATTAATCTCGTTGCAATTACAAGCCTTCCAAGGGGATTATACTGTTATCTAAACAGACTTTCAATCGCGATAATTATAAAGGTACGACCTTATTGCTTCCCGACGTTTTGATGACCTTTTATTGTACTAACCGAAATGTTGTAATTGGTTCACTATTCAACCTAAACGTGGTACCTAGTTAGTTCACTGTTCAATTGAAACGTTGTAGTTGGTTCACTGTTCAACCGAAACGTGGTAGTTAGTTCACTGTTCAACTAAACCGTCGGAAAGCATTAAGATATCGTACCTACCTTTAATATGGCTGGTGCAAAGATTGGTCATCGCTTTCCAGCTGTGTAAAGCTGCTGGCGTTCTGGGCAAATTTGCGCTATGTTTTGTCTGCGACATTTTATTGGTTGACCATAATGTGTTAGATCCGACTTAGATATTTATGTTCAGGTAAAAGTGTAACATACCGCCTGTAGTCGAATGATGGGTAATGTAATATTAGAGAACTTCCCCGCTTCGCTATTGTAACTGATGTCATTCACTACTATGTTCAGCTGCATCGACACTTGCGTTTTGTATGTGACTCCAATTCTCTGTAAGAAAAGTCCATTTGTAACAAAGAGTGCTGTGGTCCATCCTATATCTTCGCGCCTGCACATGGTACACCTATTTACTGACAAACGGACGAGGCTCTCGTAAAAATGCTCAGGGTGCCCGGAAACTGCAATAGGCTTGATCACTGTTACGTGGGACCCACAAAGTGAATGGCGAATAAACGCGTAAATAAAGGCTTAATAAACGCCTCTTATAAAATGCTTGGACTGCAGTGTCTTAGGTCTACTTGCGCAAACCTGGGTTAAGGTGCTAATCTCGGAGTAGTTCAAACACACCAATTTCAAAGGGTTAATTCGCCTATCCTCGTGTTAGCTGCTGTCAAATGCGTTTGTTTTCCGTTCATAGGTGTAAGAACAAATTTAATACGGCCGACTGGTAGTGCAATAGAGTTAGACATACACGTTTAATTCTTTGTTTAATCATTAAACGTAACGTAAACCACACTCTTGTACGAGTATAGAGTGACATAGATAAGTATATATGTTAACTCTGGGTTTGCTAACCCTATGAAATTTTTCAACGGTGCAGGTAACTACTTACTACCGAGTTAACTATAACCAATTAACCCTACATTTAATTATTTAACCCGAGCTAACACGTAAGTGGGCCTTAGTGGAGGTAAGTAACATATCTGTATTGGCTGTTGAGATTGGTTTGAATTACAGAGTGTATAACTGGCATGTTAGTTAGTGAAATTTTATGTCACTAGATGGCGCTGTATGTAGTTGAATAAGTTGTAGATCGCGATATCTACTTTTTCCTTCGGTCGACTTATGTCTGTCGTACATTTTAGTGTCAATATACAAAAATTGGTAGCACAGTAGTATCTCTTACACTCAGAACAGACCTAGTACCCAGGTTGTACATGGTCCTTCTCGAGCCGAATCCTTTTTATGGCATTGGCATTTTTTGTCGTTTTGGGCGCATCGTGTACATGGTGTACGAGGGTACCTAGTGCGGCGGAACCCTTAGTGAAACCCCACAGGAAACAGCAGTGAAGGTGAACTACGAGACGGTGCCAAGTAGCATTGTCAGGAATCAGGACCCCACACCCCCCAGGGAATTGCATGGCGGTGACCATCATCGAATATTGAGGAGTATTGGTGAACATCAACGAGTATTCATGAGTATTGGTGAACATCATCCAGGAGTATTGTGAGTGAAGTTCTACGTCAGAAGCAGTGATCGTAAGGACAAAAAACCGTGAGTTACGTTCTCTACTAAGTGATCTTCAAGCAAGCAATTGTGAACTTTATTTGAACTAATATTTAAAAAGACTTTTAAAGTGATTTGGACTTTTGAAAAATTTCAAGCAAAATAGCATTAACTTAGAATAGTTTTATAGAATATTAAGATAGAATAATATATCAAAATTTCGGAGAAATAATATTGTCTTAGATTGATTTATATAATAGAAACTTAGTGGAATTTCTGTAGTTAGGTGTGCAGTTGTGTGTTAGTCTTAACACTTATAAAATCTCAGGAATTTATATGACTTATACAATTAGTTATTACAGTTCTTGATAATTTGTCATGCCGTCTACGTAATTATCTGGACTGCATATTGAACTGCATATTTACAGTGGTATAAGGATAAAGATAGGTACAAACTTGTTTTTGTGCAAGTTTTTATGCTGTTTACTTATAAGTTAGTTGTTTTAAACTGTCTTTAATTTGTATCGGGTTAATCTTTCGTTACATTTAAAAAGACAACAATGGAAGCTAAGTTGATGTTTCAGACAGACAATTATAATAGGTTAGTAAAAGCAAAGAGGAACTTTAAGAAAAGTCCTAAAGAACGTATTACAGAGACATATACAGGTTCGTTTGGAAACATTAGAATCGATATGGTCAGCGTTCTCAGATACGCATAGTGAACTTATGCAACAATTTGGTTCTCAATCGTCACAAAAAGATTATGTCACTAATGATCAATATAACTTAGCTGAGGAAATATACGTTGAGTACAAAACTGAATTAAGATCATTAATTACATTCTTTAAAAATAGAGAGGTGTCCAAGGCTGATGCGGAAAAGTCGTGTGCTTCAAGCTGTAATCCTCATATTTGAAATCTCAATGAAAACGAATTTTGACAACGCTAAAAAATAGTCATGAAATAGTCATAAATAGTCGTACATGTAAAAAAAATAGTCGTATTATAGTTTCGGCGTTACAGCTATAAGTTAATGAGGATTATGGCTTGACCGTCAAGCTGTAATCCTCATCTCTGGTGTAAGCAAACGGTAAAGCCTATCGAATTGGTTTAGGTTCTAAAAAATAGTCATGAAATAGTCGTAACGACATGCCAAATCTCAGAAATAGTCCTTCAAAGGTTCCAGAGATATAAAGGTAACCTGATGAGGATTATGGCTTGAACATTTAAAAACTTCAACTTTCTCCGGAACGCCTGGGATTTTCGGTTTAAAGTTTATGCCAAAAAAAGTCGTGAAATAGTCGTATGAACGACTATAAATTTGAGCTGCTTTAATTTGAAAATAAAAAAAGTTTTCGTTTGCCCTACATTTGTATGGAGTACAGTCGTGTACAAAATTGATAACTTCATATGATATTATTGTGAAACATTTATAATTTGTATCCTTATTTATTACAATCGAAAGATTGCAAATACGTACATAACTTGTATAAATCTCATGTGTTTCCTGTCCGTTGAGGTTACTACCCTTATATTTGTGATTAGCTACGCCAAATATATTTTTTATTATTGATTTAACTTCATCATAAGAAGTAGATTTTTAATAGCTTTAATGCAATTGATATAAAAGTTTGCAACTCTTTTGTCTACATTTTTAAATATCGATTGGTGATGGAACAACTGTGATTATTATGATTAAAACTTTTTTGTAGTAGTAAGTTTTTAAGACAATGACAAGATATTCTGATTGTTTACACTTTAATAGGTACTTAATTTAGTTAGTACTATACTTTTATTCTATTTAAGTAATTAAAAGTTATTGATATTGTTGGTGTCGGATTCGTTTATGGAATTTGTGATTTTAGAAATTGCACTTCACCTATCAGCGCCATCTATCGAAATTTTCTAGCAACAAACTGAATGAACTAATCCCATACAAACACATATTGAACTAACTGTGATATTTGTGATCAAAACTAATTGCTGTGATATAAACATATATGTACTGAGATTTATACAAGTTATGTACGTATTTGCAAGCTTTCGATTGTAATAAATAAGGATACAAATTATAAATGTTTCACAATAATGTCATATGAAGTTATCAATTTTGTACACGACTGTACTCCATACAAATGTAGGGCAAACGAAAACTTTTTTTATTTTCAAATTAAAGCAGCTCAAATTTATAGTCGTTCATACGACTATTTCACGACTATTTTTTGGCATAAACTTTAAACCGAAAATCCCAGGCGTTCCGGAGAAAGTTGAAGTTTTCAAATGTTCAAGCCATAAACCTCATCAGGTTACCTTTATATCTCTGGAACCTTTGAAGGACTATTTCTGAGATTTGGCATGTCGTTACGACTATTTCATGACTATTTTTTGGAACCTAAACCAATTCGATAGGCTTTACCGTTTGCTTGCACCAGAGATGAGGATTACAGCTTGACGGTCAAGCCATAATCCTCATTAACTTATAGCTGTAACGCCGAAACTATAATACGAAAATTTTTTTTACATGTACGACTATTTATGACTATTTCATGACTATTTTTAAGCGTTGTCAAAATTCGTTTTCATTGAGATTTCAAATATGAGGATTACAGCTTGAAGCACACGAAAAGTCTTCTAAAAGCAAAAGGCTTCCATGGAATTGCCTAAAATTACCATACCGAAATTTTCCAGTAAGTACAGTAAACAAATCTCGAAAGTAACCCATTACTTTTCGAGATTCCTAACTAGCTCCAGGTGCAGGACAAGAAACGTTGTTCGGTATGTGAGTATCTGGGAGCCCGATTTTTGCGGAGCGCCAGAGGTAACCTAAAAAGGACCAGCCACGCGCTCAGCAAAAATCGAACTCCTAAAATTGTTCTACATATTTTAAAATGTTAGTTCAAAACATTTTGAGTAGCAACCTCAAATTGTTGAAATGGAGATATTATATCAGCGAGAGGTTGTAGGAAGTCATGATGTAATTTTATATACTTATTTTATTCATTATTTGTAGTCTTGTTTACTCAAGGACAAATGTCAGTTTGTCCTTGGCGGGCGGAATGTATAACTGGCATGTTAGTTAGTGTAATTTTGTGTCACTAGATGGCGCTGTTTGTAGTTGAATAAGTTGTAGATCGCGATATCTACTTTTTCCTTCGGTCGACTTATGTCTGTCGTACATTTTAGTGTCAATATACAAAAATTGGTAGCACAGTAGTATCTGTTTTTTTAATTTCAAGATCCTACAGTACCTACACTCAGAATAGACCTAGTACCCAGGTTGTACACAGAGTGTGAATATTATTAACAAGGTTACCAGCGAAGACTAAACGAATAAGATCCCTCTACCAACCTCCTTCGGCGAAACTGGGAGAAACTGTATGTAATTCATTAAAGCGCTGTCTTCACGAGCGAGAGAATCGCGACGAGTCTTTACTTCTATCGCCGCGATAACATCGCCTTGTGGAGTGTGGAGACGCGTTCATAGAGAGTGTATAGAAATACGTGGCACGACGACAATATATCATTTTTTCCTCGTTCTCAACTGGTTACGAACCTAGTAGTTACGAGTGCGGCCGAAGCGATCGCCGCGATTCTCTCGCTCGTGGAGATAGGGCCTTAGTTAGCATTTAATACTTACACGATCTATGACAATGTTAATGGGGAAGTTTTTACTATCTGGTGTCAAGCCTTCGATGCGTTCTAGTAGTTTGGGGTCCGCGTTCTGAAAGTGTGAGAAGGAGGCAGCAAATGGTAGTCCTGAAAATATAATATAAGTTACTACTAGTGGTTCTGTGAACAGTAGACCTCACGTTATTTTCGCATTTTCCCCCCATTTCTCCCCCATTTTCCCCCCAATAGAAAAATCCCTTCGACAAAAGTTGCGCCTTGCAACAAAGAACACTTGTGCCAAATTTCATGAAAATCGGCTGAAAAATGCGGCCTGTAGACCGCAACTGACACACATACCAACAAAGACAAATCGGGCAGTCCTTGAGTTAAAACTGAGACGCTTCGCTCGCTCGGTCAATTAGAAGAGATCTCGGGCTATTTACTATTTCTATATACTTATTGTATCCAGTTTCCGATATTTCGGCACTGATGCAAGCGCCATGATCACAGAGGAACTCGATACCTACAGTATGTCCATACTCGTAAATATCCCGCAAACTGACTGACTGCTTCGGTGGCGTGGTCGGTAGTGCATCCGCTTTCGACACCGGAGTCTCGGGTTCGATTCTCGGTCAGGACAAACTTTATGTGATAACGCAAACATTTGTGCTGCGCCCGTCTGGGAGTTTCCTATGTATAATTGAGCGGAGCGAAGCGGAGCTCAATCTTATGCGACAAGTGTAAATCGTTTGTGTGTCTTCTCCTCCGAAACGGCTCGACCGATTTTGACCAAATTTGGCATGCTGGTCGACATCATACCCGGGAGTACATATCTCTGAAATCATGAAAATAGAGCTGACCACGGAGGAATAAACACCGAAAAAGTCTTGGACATCACCGAAAAACCAGATGATTAAATGGTTGCCATGGAAACACGTGCGTCAACAATGAAAATATTCTTTTTTTCATTCGATTCATTAAAGTGTTCGATTCTGATTCTGATATGTAATAAAAAAATTTGCTCCGCTCACCATTTCCAATTAGCAGCATTCATTGCATACCTAGTATATATGTACGAGTATTTACAAAAAAAATGTATATAAGTATTTATATCAGTTTATCTAGTACTCATATCACAAGCTCTGCTTAGTTTGAGACTAGATGGCGTTGTGTGGATTGTCCTAACATATTTATTTATTATTATTATTTAAAAAAAAAAGTGTGTGTGTCAGCTCCGACGCACGACTGGAGTTTACTCCTTAAGTACGAGTATCTAACCATAACAAATTAGAAAGTTGCGCACTAGAGGTGCGCACCAAAAACGTGACACGATTTTCGTTACTTGTTAGTAGGTTTTACCCCTCGGATTTTTCTCATACCAGGCGCCTTATATATGAAAATCGATTCTTAAGGAGTAAACTCCAAAAAACTCCCTAGTGAGTTTATAATGTGAGTAAAATATCTGTAATAATAGGTTAATATGTTTTGTCAAAACTGTATTAGAACAGTATGTAACATTGTGTTTCGATATTGTACAAAATAGTTTCAGTTTAGATTCGAAAAGAATATTAGTAACTAAATCATGCGTAAAATCGAAACAAATGTTGAAAATGGGAACAAGAAAACTGTTCAATAAAATAGTTCAAATTTGCTTGTCATACTAAAATGAAGGTATAGCAATTCCGTATTAATAGTCACCTGCACGCGGTGCACCTGCTGACCGACGAACGATGCTCTGGCAAGAATACCCGTAGGTACTTAGTGGATGGAATACCGTACTTAGTGGATGGAATACCCGTACTTAGTGGATGGAATACCCGTATTTAGTGCCTAGAAACGGCAATAAGCTCAATAAGCGTCTCCGTCTACCGCTTTTGTGTGTGTGCAAATACAAACCATAAAAACATGTAGAAATATCCATCAGTCCATCTGGAAGTCTTTCTTTCGTCGCGGAATTGTGTTCACCAGAAAATGTTTTGTTATTTATCGTGTATATAAAACCTTCTCCACCATACTCCATGGTTTCAGAGCCACGGTACTCTAGATTTAAGCTTCGGCAGACTGGCACACGGTACCAACTGATAGGCACTTCAGGAGTCAGTTCTGGAGGGTAACCAAGACCCTCGTAAGTATCATTGAAGGTTAACGTGCTGGAATCATCAAAGATAATAATTCATCAACCATTCATTTTATTTCTTCAATCATAAATTCAAAGCCTTATAACTCATGGAAAATAGTAGGGTTAATTTAATACTTTAAGGGCGCTTATTATTGGAATTGCCAATGCTAATATTGTGGTTTGGGCTTATGTAGACCAAGAGGTGTAAACAGAAACAAAGTTACATTTTGATACCCAAGTTTCGTCTGCATATTTGTCGTAACTAGTATTTGAGGATGAAGTTACCTCTCCGGGACGCCTTCAGTTCCTCCCTGATGTAGGTATTTCTTTACAGATTTGATCTGAAATCGATCCTTACTGGTTGTTCCCACCGCTATTTTGTAGTCCGCCTCCTTATCGTACAGCTAAAAACAACCATTCTTTAAATTATTTGTACTGTCCATTGATATTACTTGTTGGAACTTGCTACACTGCATCTTTAGAGACTGTGATATTAAAGACTCGTGTTCGTCAGAATGGCGGGTGGGAAGTCATGAAATCGATGGAACGTGCACTATTATTTTATAGTGTTTAGTAGTATTTAGTAGCTAAGCACAAATATTTAGTAATATTACCAATACGATATGAAACGAAAAACCAATTCCGCCGTCAAACTGATGTCTGGTTGGCGTGTGGTAATTAAATGGCGTAAAATGCTTTAGATTTTTATATGTCAGATTTTAGTAGTCTATTAGTAGGTAAATAAAATAACATTAAATCTTATCTACGTGCTAACAGTTTACAAATCAAAGGCATCACTTTGCATCGAGTACGCCTACGCATATTATCACAGCAATGTTACTTATGAGTGTCATTGTTATTAGTCTGGAGGAGTATTTATATTGTATGTTAACGTTGATAAACACTAATCCCTACTAATATTATAAATGTGATAATAACTCTGTCTGTCTGTCTGTTACGCTTTCACGCCTAAACGGCTGGAGCGATTGAGATGAAATTTGGTATAGAGATAGTTCGAGACCCTGGGACGGACATAGGCTACTTTTTAACCGACTGCGCAAAAGGAGGGTTATGATTTTACGCGATAACGACTTCTAACACAATGATGTTAACTAATAAATGGATTTCATTTTATTGAAAAATGAATGAGACATATGAGGTTTCAACAAGTCCAATAATTATGAGGGTAGTAGTATTTTTTTTATTTTTCATCGCAAATTTTACGAAACATTCAATAATAATACTAACTACTAACTAACTAACTACTAACTAACTAATAATAATACTTAGCAGCGTTATAAGAGATTTTAAATTTTGAACTCGTTCATTCATTGGACTATTTCTTATTAATATTATTATATGATTTATAATATATTCAATGTTTTATATTAGTGTTTATCAACGTTAACATACAATATAAATACTCCTCCAGACTAATAACAATGACACTCATAAGTAACATTGCTGTGATAATATGCGTAGGCGTACTCGATGCAAAGTGATGCCTTTGATTTGTAAACTGTTAGCACGTAGATAAGATTTAATGTTATTTTATTTACCTACCAATATACTACTAAAATCTGACATGTAAAAATCTAAAGCATTTTACGCCATTTAATTACCACACGCCAACCAGACATCAGTTTGGCCCTTCTGCGAGCAGGTTATGCTCGTGAAGGAGACGGCTGGAAGGGCGAGGGAGCGTATCCTCCCCGCTGAGTTCCGAAGTCTGCGGCGAGGGCGCCGCATACGTGACTACGCCCAGGACCATCGACCTCCATGATCGGGGCCTGAGGACGATGGATTAGCAACCCACCGTCCCTACAGAAGCAGGCTAGAAGGGCTGCGTGATGTGGGGCTTCACCCCATGCACGCCTTCACTCACCGACGCGGGATAAAACCCGACCCTAGAGATGCGGGGTAACACCCGACCACCACGCAGTGGCCACTCAAGTGACCAAGGTCCGCCGGGTGCCACTGGGAATTCTTTCAGTATCTACCGGAGGCACTCGGCAATGGACGTAGGTGCAGCCGCAGCCACAAGCCGCGGATTAAAAAAAAAAAAAAAAAAAAAAAAAAAAAAAAAAAAAAAAAAAAAAAAAAAAAAAAAAAAAACAACAACAAAGCTTTTTTTCTTGTGATGTTAACTGATGAAGCTTTAAAAATGTGTTTTCGTTGATATTGGAATCGAGTATATAAAACTGACTCACCCTATCCAGAAGACCTATAGAGTCAAAATAAACGATCCCCGGAACCAGTTTATTGCTAAGCGTAATTAATGGGTTCTTGTAGCCCCAGAAGTAGCTGTGCATGTCCAGGTTCATAATGGCTTTGGACTTCATCTGGGCAGCCATTGTACTGAACATGAAGCGAATAAAGCCTGGGTACCTGGAGAGCGTACTAGTTGCACTCTGGAATATAAACATTGGAAATAAGAACTTCATTAAACTGCGAAAATTTGTGCATTAAGTTGGCATCAGATGGCTGCATCAGCGCTGGGGTGTGGGTGCCTATTCCCAATATATTTGTGCATTAAGTTGGCATCAGATGGCTGCATCAGCGCTGGGGTGTGGGTGCCTATTCCCAATATATTTGTGCATTAAGTTGGCATCAGATGGCTGCATCAGCGCTGGGGTGTGGGTGCCTATTCCCAATATATTTGTGCATTAAGTTAGCATCAGATGGCTGCATCAGCGCTGGGGTGTGGGTGCCTATTCCCAATATATTTGTGCATTAAGTTGGCATCAGATGGCTGCATCAGCGCTGGGGTGTGGGTGCCTATTGCCAATATATTTGTGCATTAAGTTGGCATCAGATGGCTGCATCAGCGCTGGGGTGTGGGTGCCTATTCCCAATATATTTGTGCATTAAGTTGGCATCAGATAGCTGCATCAGCGCTGGGGTGTGGGTGCCTATTCCCAATATATTTGTGCATTAAGTTGGCATCAGATGGCTGCATTAGCGCTGGGGTGTGGGTGCCTATTCTCAATATATTTGTGCATTAAGTTGGCATCAGATGGCTGCATCAGCGCTGGGGTGTGGGTGCCTATTCCCAATATATTTGTGCATTAAGTTGGCATCAGATGGCTGCATCAGCGCTGGGGTGTGGGTGCCTATTCCCAATATATTTGTTCTTTTTGTCCTTGTTATCAATGTTTAATTTGTCTTTATTTTTTTTTAATAGTGTGAAGTTTTCATTTTTTCTTTTGTTTTGGGACCAACCTTTTGTCCTTTGTGTTACAAGATTATTTGAATCGACACAAGAATCGAACCCGACATTTCAGTCGAAAGCATATGCACTACCGACTACGCTATCAAAGCAGTATTTTGGAGGCGCGAGGTGCGTGTACGGCGGCTCTTCTACACTGGTCAGTGCAGAACCAATGCCGGTGTATAGGCTCCTCTGCGCCGCATTGTGGATATGTACAACACATCTTGCCGAGCGACGTTGACATTTTGGCACATTCACAATCAAAATTTAAAAATTTAGCAACTGAAATTCTAATACAGTCTCATTAGGCCTTATTTCTTTTACTCATATTATACGAGTACATTTCTATTCTATGCAAGATTAATATAATACACAAAATCTATAACATTATTGCTACAGTGCTCCGGTGGCGTGGTCGGTAGTGCATCCGGTTTCGACGTTGGAGTCTCGGTTTCGATTCCCGGTCGGATCAAACTTTGTGTGATGACACATACGTTTGTACCGAAGTCTGGATGTTTCCTATGTATACTATGTATGTATTTACAAAAATAATGTGTATAAGTATTTATATCAGTTTATCTAGTACTCTTAACACAAGCTTTGTTTAGTTTGAGACTAGATGGCGTTGTGTGAATTGTCCTAACATATTCGTTATTTAATTATTGGATTTTACTTATTTAAAGCTACAAAAAGCTAAACTTGACTTACCAACATGGGCAAGTTAGCAACAGTGAGATTGATGTCTTTGGGATCAGCGATGGATTCTTCTGGCACAAACTCAGCCCTAAACTTGCTAGTCATAGACAATTCTGTTCCATCGTCATTCATCTTCATATCATCGTACCAACGATATTCTCTAAAGAGTAAAAAGTCCTAATTAAGCAGGTAGAATTTAGTTGTATTTTAGACAATAATAATATTGTCGAATAACCTCCTTAGCATTTTTAGTTATAGGTAGTCAATAAATTAAAATTAAATTATAAAATTGCGCCAAAGCATAATCGGATTTATGAAAACCGAATTTTCTTTTTATTCTTTTATTTATCTTATTATATTTTTATTTTATTTAGTGACCGTTTCTCTGATAAAATAGTAAGGATAATCAACTCTCTTAATTTAAAAAAAGCTGCGTGTCGGGCTACGCATATATTAGGGTTCCGTAGTCACGCATAATAGCCTCTGAACTCCTGAACTAACAGAGTTGTCTGACCCGTTATAGTTTTCCTTCAAAGTTCATTACATGGACTACCATCGTGACTTTTTTTTAGATCATCGAGCCAGCCGTTTAGCTTTTAGAGGGGGGTCGCACCCGTAGAGGCTACATGCGTGGCCAAAGTACGGCGGGCGCCACTGGAAATACCTTAGTGTCACCAGAGACGCCCGCAGCAATGGGCATGGGAGTGGCCGCGGAGTTACTCGTTAACTCGCGGAGTTGAAAAAAAAAATTAAAAAAAATTGTCTTAGCAACCTCTCAATAAATGTTTTTAAATCGAGAATAATTCATCCCTACTTAACGTGTAGGGACGGTAGGGACCTCAAAAACTTTTACGTTAAGTATTTTAGTTTTAAAACTTAGTCGGCGTGGCAAATACACACATCCTTGTAAAGTTTTACCTTTCTAGCACTAATCGTTTGGTAAGAAACCCGATAACGGACATGACGAAACTATAAGGGTTGCGAGACTTGAACTACGGAACCCTAAAAATGCATGTTACAAAGATTTTTGACCTCAAATAAAACCCAAGGGCAATGGTCTCAGAATATTTGTTACCATAATAATAACACTTACGAGAATAAGTTCTAAATTTTTTTCTTTGGTTGTCACTTTCAAAATTCGAAGCGAAAAAAATATGAAAACGTGGTTGATGTTCTTTAATTGAAACTTAACTAATGTTTTAAAAAAAACTAGTTTAGAATGTAAAGTATTTGAATTGATTATTTTAAGTAAATAAAAAGTAAAATAATTTAACATTATGTAACATACTGGTATACAAAAGGTCCAACTTCCTCCAGTTTTAGCTTATAGTCTTCACCAGACATGAATCTCTCAGCATTAGTGATTTGAAATGGATAAATAAATATTCGAGCTCCTTTAAATTCAGTCTTCAGAAAGTTGAATAGGAAAGTCCCAGGTTGTAGGCGTAAATTCTAAAGAGAAAATTGCTATTATGTACATAGATTATAATATGTATTGTGTGCACTCGCAGAATGCAGAGATGTAGGAATGTAACAACGGTTTAGATAACAGAATAGTTACTTATTGACTGTCTATTGTATAGTGCTCGGTGATGGCAACAGGTTTGCCCTCTATTACGTGGGCCCAACTAATCTTTCGACAAAATGTGGGCATAGGCACTTCAGTTTACCGAAAGTGGTTTTCATGGCATTTCATATCATTAAAAGTTCAAGTTCCAAATAAAATTGAATGATTTTGTTCATAATTAGAGCCTTTTACAACATTTAGGATCGAATGAAGATGATGAAATTACCGATACAAATAGATTTGAAATGGATTTGGTTTTAGATGCCTCGTTGACTTCGATAATGTGACAGTCATCTTGTCCACGCTTTTAAGTTCCAGCCAGACATGTATCCCATCGGCATACGTCATTGACGGACTTCTTAATATATTATAATGTATTATGTTTCATAGAACTGGTTAAACTTGAGGCACTCGTGGTCTAGCGGTAACCGACAATATTAATACATTGTAAAGGTTAAGCAACATCTAGTAAGGCCGGTCTTAGGATGGGTGACCATTTCTTAAGACACTGAGACCCCTCCGTGCCTCGGAGAGCACGTTAAGCCGTCGGTCCCGGTTGTCATACGAACATCTATGGCAGTCGTTAGGGGTAGTTGGAGCCCTTAAAAATCCGACCAGTCTAACTACAGAACTTCGATATCGCACATGGGTTGTGAAGGTCAGATGGCAGTCGCTTCACGGAAAATATCGAAGTTCAGCCGAATCACAGTTAGACTGGAAAGCTGACCCCAACTAAGTTGGGAAAAGGCTCGGTGAATAATGAGAAATGGTTAAACTTACGAAATTGGCTATTGTATGTATAGGGTCTAAGATGGACATTAAAACTGGAGTTATAAGACCAACTATTGCCAGAAGTAATGCAGTCAAAATTTTATCTGCAAAAAAAAGATTAAGTGTGTTATTCATAACGAAGTATAATCAAAAATGTCTCTTTTGCATTATATATATGCGAAACGAGTCACACACAAAGGGTTTCTGTACCAAAACGGCAAAAAATCACGTTTGTTGTTTCGGAACCACCTTAAATATTTATTATATTCGGTTTTTTAATATTTGTTGTTATAGAGGCAACTGAAATACATCATATGTGAAAATTTCAACTTTGTAACTATCACGGTTTATGAGATACAGCCCAAAATAGACGGAGCCGTCCAGCGAAATCACAGTAACGGGGTTCCTGTTTTACCCTTTGGATTCGGAACCCTAAAAAACTAGTAGATAACAATATACATTGTTCTGTTCACCACCAGATCATCGTGGTACAATACGTGATATAGGTAATTATATCGTTCTTTAAACTTCGTCAGATTTGTTTAATCTGACGAAGTACAAAGTGTAGAACTCAAAGTATACACGCAATTTGACAGGCATATACTAAAACATTTTTAAACTAATAACTACTGACAAAAACGACACAATAGTAAGTAAAGATGATTGTAATTTAATGATTGTGGTCGTAGATAAAGTGGTTCATAGAAAAAATATAGAAAATGATAAACGAATGCGAGTTAAGGTAGGTAATGTTCAAGTCACGTACGTAATGCCATTATTTGGCCACTGGAAATACGTTCTGCTTGTAACCAGAGACGCCCGGCAACGGACGTTAGAGCGGCCGCGGCCTTGGGCCGCGGAATTAAAAGAAAAAAAAAAAGCCATTATTTGCGTAGTTCTGGCAAAAAGTGGATTAATTTGTTATCGCTGGAAATTACGCGTTTGAGCCATGAGGATCAAGTGTTCGCTGACTTCTTGTAGCAAGCAAAGCCGGGTTACTCCCTAGCTCATAGTAGCATGTTCCAGAAATTATCAAAATGTGACCCAAAATACATTTCTAGAAACTTAAAACGGCTCTCATGTCAATTTATGTTTTTGCAGTTGGAACAGGACGTGGGAGCCATCGTCACTTGATGCAATAAGGCGGGTTCGAAAGATTTCTGGGAGTTTTGTAAATTGGCAATAGATTTTTATTTGCTCTCTGCTGATGTAAAATTTGCCATCTAGTTCTGCCATGTTTGTTTTTTTTGCTCTATCATTTTATGGTAAAAAATGTAAGTAGAGAAAATTTCCTACAGTTTAAATCTGTACAACATTTTCGTAAAATTAATAGTTTTAAGATACGAGCGCCGCAAAAAACAGCTGTTTTTCCTTGTCTATTTTTAGCGAGAATATTTACAGGTATATTCTACGGTCTTAGCGTGAGCAACTAGATACGGTGGGCACGTTGACATTCGCAAAGAGCACATCAAAATCTATAAAAAAATTGAAACTCAAAACGTTCCAAGTAAAACTATCACATGACTTAAATACTGAATGGAGTCAGGCGTTACCTGGCGAAAGTCCATGATAAAACAATGGAAAATTTGATGTTGAATTTGTAGATAATTGCAATGATTTCGCTAAATAGAAGACATGTTAAACGTCGACATATGTTTCACCTACTCGCGAGGCATTATCAAGACTGTCTCAAAGAGAACAGCTGTTCTCTATTTAGCGAAATCATTGCAATTATCTAAAAATTCAACATCAAATTTTCCATTGTTTTATCACATGACTATTTATTATAAAACCTTTCAAAATGGTACACATAGGTACATATGCCCACGGAAGGCAAAGTTGCTCTATCCTTAAAACAGTTTTTAGCCCGGTAATGCGGTGCCTTGGGAATTGGGAACGAGAAAACTTCACAGGGGCGTAGTCCGAGAGCTGGTAGACATTTTGAGTAACATTTGCTAGATTTTCAATGATATTCTTAAAACAGAAATGCAGACCTGGCTGGAGGGGGGCGATTATGGCAGTATGTATATATGGAAGGTCCGTTAGCTCCTGCCAAAATTATACTTCTCAGCTAATAGTATATGAATATGTATAGTTAGGAAATAGGAAATTGAACTGTCCTTTATGGAAATTAGTTTGATAGAAGAAGTTAGGCGTGAATGTCCATTGGATTGATGTTCTGAAATATCGGGTCTAAAAGGTAGAAATATTCTTAAGACGATATTCATGTTGATTGTCAGGTTTATTAACAGTTTATGAAGTTATGTGTGTAAATCTTGTTACAATGGGCGTTTTCACATTGCACGATGCCGACACACGTTATCGTCTATAATATAGTGACGATATCGTGCAATGTGAAAACGCCCATTATATGCTTGCTAAATGATGTTTCACTTGATAAGGTTCATCTTTCGGTAACGTTTGTCAAATCAAGATTAAATTGAATTAAGTTCTGTGAGTGTGGTATTTTTAATAATGATTTCACTTCTGGATTTGGACTCTAAATAGACTTCCAAATGTATAATTAATAATATACTTACATTTTTTGGTTATCTGTTTACTTATTGCGATGGAGGTCCTTCTAGTAATAAGCACCATTTTAGCGGGTTTAAAGGACGCGACTTCGAAAAATATTCTCTTCTTTTATATAACTATATCACACTAACTAATTATACCCATATCAACCTGAAAAAATAAATATTATAGTACCTTTTGAAGTGTATGTGCTTTCAGAGAACAGATCAGAAATATTACTTGCGTTTACACTAGCTGGTAAAATTTTGGGTTTATAATGCACCTCCGCCTTCCCCCTCGAGGATGAAAGGGATGCTGACACACAAAGCTGTGGGTCATTAACTCAGTGGTAATTGATAAGTGCCTCCTTGAACCCATATATTTTTGGTATGCAGGGTGTAGGTAGAAGTCCCACCGAAATCTTAGGGACCTTTTTTTTTTTTTTTTTTTTTTTTTTTAGTTCCGCGACCAAGACCGCGGCCGCTCCAACGTCCGTTGCCGGGCGTCTCTGGTTACAGGCCGAACGTATTTCCAGTGGCGCCCGGCGGAATCTTAGGGACCTAAGTTAACCTCACCTCCTATTTACTGCCGATCAA
This sequence comes from Nudaria mundana, assembly GCA_963556515.1. Lineage (NCBI taxonomy): Eukaryota > Metazoa > Arthropoda > Insecta > Lepidoptera > Erebidae > Nudaria > Nudaria mundana. Next base: position 904,576 of record OY748297.1, read on the forward strand.
GGGACGAGACTCTGGCAAGCGTCATAATTAATAATCTATAACGTCGCTTGTGTTTTTTTTTTGCTTTTACAACTATGTATAAATGTACTACTAGAAAAGCGTGGCGGTGAGTTTTATTGCCAGGTTCTTTCTCTCAGGCTCTAACTATTGTTTTGTGAATCTGGCAGTAAATGTAAATTTTGAAGCAATTGAGACATTAATTGTAACCTTTATAATTGACTGACTTTCAAAAGTGTTACCTTGTAACCCACTTGAATAAACATATTTTTAATTTTAATTTTCATTTTCAATAGGTGGCAAAAGACTTGCCACCTATTACGTGGGATCAACATAAGCATCGTCAAAATAACCCTGGTAGATACATTTACACACATAGCTCATTGCACAGTAACTTTACACCAGCGTTGCACCTTCAGTGTTACCAAAGACGCCCGCAGCAATAGACATGGAAGAGGTCGCGAACCCGCGGAATTAAAAAAAAATAAAGGCGTTGCACCTTTTTCTTTCTTCTTCTTTCAGCAATGTTCTGGTTCTATAACAGTATCAAGGACGTCGGCAGGTCGCTACCTAACCCATCACTTGGGACCTAGAGAGTCCCTTAGTTATAGCTGTTCCTCACGATTCATTAAGGTCACTCAAGGTGCTATGTTTCACAAACATTTCAACACACATTTGAAATTGAATGCCGATGTATGCTACAATGGCAGCTAATTATGGTTATTGCAGGAAACGGATTTGCTTTGAATCAAACTGTACACGTTTAGTAATGAAATTTGTAGAGTTTACGAAAGTGCCCATTTAGTATTTTCTGTCTTATATTTCCACTTTCTAACTATCACGGTTCATGAGATATAGCCCAAGACAGACGGACGGACAGCGAAGTCTCAGTAATAGGGTTCCCGTTTTACCCTTTGGGTACGGAACCCTAAATATTAGAAATACTTCATAAACCTCATCATCAATCCAACAGCTACAGCCAAGGGAAAGTTACTATCTTCTGATCTATTTTATTGTGTACGAAGGTACCTACTAACTATCTTTATGCCTACCTCACAATTAGATCTAACCGCAGTAAGTTTACTTTGCACGAAACGTGCTATTTTCTCTAGTACAAAAAAAGATAGGCCATCTCTACGCCGACAAAGTGCTAAAATAAAATTTTGATTTTTTTTTTGTCGAACGACGACACCTTTTTATTCATAACGTGAATTAGTTCAATTCAATTCAATTAAATTCTTTATTTTTGCGAAATACAGGTAACTACAGAGGTATAATAATAGTTTTAGTTCCACCATATTTCCGCCAACTGGCATGCAAAATTAGCAGGCATAATGAAGTAAGTAATTACAATGTCTGATTAGTCTAGTATTCTGGGTTTTATTATTCCGTATTCTGTGGTATTAGGTATAAGTACCTACCTCGCTAAACGCGTTCAACAAAGTCATAAATACTCGTATATCACAAAGTAACACTTATTAATGTGGATTCTAAACCAGATTATGCCAGATCCGCAAGCAACAGATAGAACTTGTGAGAAAAGAACCTCACAATAAATACTCACAGTCAAGGCACAAGATCTTTAACACACTGAGCCTGAGTACACGAACGTATGCAAATCTTTATGACATCTGAACATGATCTGAATGTATGCTTAGAAACACACTTCTAATTCGCGACACGATCCAGCAAGATGCTGCAGCGTACAAAGAACGTCAGCTTTATAACATGCAAAAACAATAAATTTAAAAAACAATAATATGTGCGTCCTTGTATTGTTTTATTTTATTCTGCGGCCTAAGGCCCCGGCCGCTCTAACGTCTTTTGCCGGGCGTCTCTGGTTACAAGCAGAACGTATTTCCAGTGGCGCCCGGCGGACTTTGACCACCTCTGTGGTCTCTGCGGAGGTTTGGTCGGGATGAGAATCCCGCGTCGTTGGGGTAGGGTTTTATGCCGCGTCAGTGAGTGAATCTGGTTGCGTGCTATGGGGTAAAGGCCCCGCAGCACGCAACCCTTCTAGCCTACTTCTGTAAGGACGGCGGGTGGCGATCCCGCCGTCCTCAGGCCCCGATCATGGAGGTCGATGGTCTTGGGCGTAGATGAGTCTGCGGCGCCCTCACCGCTGACTACGGAACTCGGCGGGGAGGGTACGCTCCCTCTCCCTCTCGGCCGTTTCCTTCGCGAGCATGACTTGCTCGCAGAAAGACACAGCCACGTTCCACCTACTCGCGCTGGAGACCATGGCTTGGAGCATGGTTTCCAGCGAGAGGATATCCACGCCCAGACCCACTACGAGGTCCCGGCAATATGTGAGTCCTAAATTAAATACGTAACGTAACGTTTTTTGTGTAACGATTAGGTACCAGTACCTATAAATTCGTGCATTGTGTCTGCCAGTGGAACCAGTAACCCTTTTCAAACGACTTCCAAAAAAGGAGGAGGTTCTCAATTCGAGTGTATGTTTTTTTTTATGTTTATTACCTCATATCTCTGGACTGTGTGAACCGATTTTGATTTTTTTTCCAATTTAGTCCGATTCCGATAATTATTATTATTCCCATTTCGGTAATTTGAAGTCGGTTGTTATGTAAATTTTTGACGTGTGTTTTTGTATGTTAACCAATGTTAACCAACAAATTCAATCAAAAACTAATGTACAAGCATTCTGGTAGAGACGCTTGGAGCCAAGGTAAACTATTAATTTTAAAAAAATCGCCAATAATGAAACATAAAGCATATGTTAGAGGACTGTACGAGATATAAATTGTCAAAAGAAACAAGTGTACCAACCATAACCGAACCAACATAAAATCATGCATTGTTTTTGTTTAAAGAAGGTATTTTATGTTGGACATATTATTGTTTCCATTGTTAAGTACCACTCGGAGGACCCAATGTCACAGAGAGTGACTCTTTGTGCCAATTAACACACAGGCAACATGCGGCTTTGTTGACCAGCCACGAGCCGGCTTTTATTACGCCATCATTTCGCCAATTCGTTAACCCCACGTAATAAGTGGCGAATCTACTTTCGACTATTTCCGGGGAGTATATTTTACAGAGCCTTTGTTTGTCAATAGGTGCACTGCGTGCAGGGGAGTATGACAAGGTATTCACAATGTAAGAAATAACTCACTGTAGTTATAACTTTCTCAATGTATTGTGTGGTCACAGTTAATTTCACACAACAACAGTTAACACATCAGGGGCAACGTATAGACGATATATCGAAGTTATATTTCAATATGTTGATGCAATGTGATACTACTGAATAGTAGATACCATTCAATATCAAGAATACTTTCGATAGTAACAAAGATTGAGGGTGTTAAAGGGCGCACGAGACTGGCTGGATCTAATATGATGTTATGTCCTGCGATACCGAGTACGATACAGTACGTGTCCCGACTTCATCACTCCACGAAGGACATCGAGATCGTGGAGTACATCAGGACGAAGACCAACTGGACCTAGAGAGTCGAGAGGTTGGATTCGCGCCACAACACGAACTTTAAGTCGTTCGTGATTAGGGTGCAGACTCGTCCTCCCGACGTGTTCCTTAAGGAAGAGTTTTGGCCGAAAGGTGTCGTGTATAGACGGTTTCGCGACACGTTACCTTACGCGAAGTGTAACACCCGTGTAAACAACAGACAGTTTAGTGTTAATATTAAGATATAATTATATGTATTTCTAGTCTTAATGTATGTATCTATGGGCCGTAGAATAAGTTAATATTAAATCTGTAACTTTTCTTAAGTAGCCTGATAATAATTGAATTAAAGAAAAGAACAAAAAGCTTGGAAACTAAAAATAAATAAATAAAATAAAAAAAAAATCGGCAATAGCCTGGTCCCCTATTAATAAAAAAAAAATAATATCTATGTGAACGGTTGGAACAATTACACTAATTTAATGTTGATTTTTGTCAACATACAGAAAACACGCAGAATTCAACAAAAAACTTTTTTTCAGATCAAACTAATTTTGTTACGGCCAGGATTTGACAATGCCATTTGTCGGTAATGCCAATGTCTCTTAATTATTATAGATAAATCTATAATATGATGTAATAGGATATAGGAATAAATACCTGTAATAATAATTCCACAATACAATATCACTACGCACATCCAAATGTTATCGGAACTCAGGTGTTTATGCCTCATTGAATACAAATGAGTGGCCACTGTGAGTGTCCTGGGAAAACTGATTGGATGTTACTTCTGTGGTAACATAAATACTATGTAACAACTAGTATATATGCCAATTAATTTCGTATAAATAACAATGATGTATTTTACAGTTAACTACCGAATGACGTTTTTCGCACGTGAGTAGAGTTTTTTGTTAACACTTAGATTCGATAATATGCGCCTGATGGATTTGTTTTTAAGATTTTTCTTGTGGAAAGTGTCAAGAGTTTCGTCTTATCTTTGAAGAAATGGGCGACGGAAGTAACTAGAGGTACTGAACATTTTCGTGCTCTGTACGCACAAACTGCAAATATTGTAGGAATGTAACATAACTTTAATTGGCTGTACCATAGCGGCTGGCACGTAAGATTTTGTTGCCTTTCATCAACATTTCATCACAAGGGTTTCAATTTTTTTTCAAAATTACATATTGCTGCTACTTTTTATTAAATTCATTCGGCCATTTTGGATATAACCCATTATATGTGTGCCCGGCAATAGGCTTGCCCTCTAAATACTGGCAAATTGTGGGTGTGTACCAAATGCACCTCTGCCTACCCTTTCTGGGATATAGGCGTGATATGTGTGTGTGTGCGTGTGTGTGTGTGTGTGTGACATCCATCATGTGGCTGTTGGACTTTTGGTTCGGAATACAGAATGGTTAAAATGTTTCTATTGTAAAGTGTCTGCCTGTCTGGTAATAGTGGTAGTGCCGAATTGCAGTTAGACTGGAAAGCCGACCCCAAATGAGATGGGAAAAGGCTCGGTGAATGATGATAGTGTTTGGTAACAGATTCTCACGCCCCTGCTCCCGCCAGGGCCCGTCTTCCGAATGCCAGTAAGTATGTGTTTTGCAAACATAGCGACGCGATAGCAGACCACTTCTACTCTCCAGGGACACGTGGAGAGATAATATCATGTAACGCATTGCAACAGCTGTGGGATGCTACCATCTTATACTGTCTAGCAGGCACATCATTCCACGGCCTTCTCGTGCAATGGGTTCAACTTAGTCAGGTATTGGTCGGAACATTACATCACCAATGCTGAAGGAGGGGAGATGTAGGTAATGCTTCACTTGCCTAGACTGCACCGGCCTTGGTAGTTACCACTAAGAGGTCGCCGGTGGATGCTATGGTGCCACAGGCAGCAGGTACACAGTTTACAGGTACACACATTATTTTCCGTCAGGAAGTATTCATCGCGATGTTTCATCACACAATTACATTTTCCGTTTTCATTTCAGAAGTTGTACTTCGTCTACACACGGTATAAAAATATTATTTTGTGCTGCATTACAATACTACGTATAGGGAAGTTAAAAAAGTGAACTGAAAGAAAGTATGTGTTTTATTCAACAAAAATACCTACTATTAAGTAATATTGTGCATTTCTTAATTCATTCTTAACTGTACAGATTTACAAAACACAAAACAAACAATAACAACATGTACAAAGGCGTGCTTAAGCCAGTAATGGCTTTTCTTCCAGCAGACCTTAGAGGTATAGAGGAGATAGATAATACTAAAGAGAGAAGAGGAAAGTGTAAACACGTATTCTTAAATAGGAACAGGATATACATACGTATAAATATATTACATACAACATTACATATAATACAAGAAGAAAATTAAATAAATTAAACTAATAAATGTAATACATATAACAGACATTAAATACATACAAATAAGAATTTAATAATATAAGACTAAAGCTAAATACCTACATGCTTCATACAGATGTGAATATACGAGTACTATATAAGAAGGAGATAATATGAAACAAATGGAAGTCAAAAGAATAATTATGGAAAATCATAGTTTGTACAGATTCATATTGAGTAGGTACAGATGAATACCTCTATACTTTCCTACAGATGGCTCATGCCATATAAATATGAAGATTTTCTCAACTACAACTAATACTGTTATTATTTGCCTAGAGACTTACAAATATTTTCAACCGACTTCCAAAAATGAGGAGGTATTTAATTCAACTGTATGTTTTTTTTTGTTTGTTACCTCATATTTGCGGACTGGGTTTTTAAATTATTTTCCCCCATTCGGTTTCCCCCATTTTGTCCCATTTTGACAACTATTTGGTGCCATTTCGGCAGTTTGAAGTCGGTTGGTGTGTCCATTTTTGACGTAACATTGTAAACAGAAAGATGTACCTAGTAGATTAAAGGTTCCTACGACATACCTACATTCTCAATGTATGTATAATTATGTCACCGGCAATATAGAACTAGTACGGTGTCTTGCGCAGTGCTTCGCGTCGCACCACGCCATAGGTTTTGGCCTATAACTTTGACCCCTTAGGGCTAGGTCAAATTTTCGATTTTTTGGCTTGCCGTCAAGTCGAGGGCTATCCATAGAGGGGTCAACCATCATTGGAGCATAAGCAGTTCTCGAGAGCTAAGGGGGGACAAAAATTACATTCACCATTTCTAAATATAGATTTAGAAATGGTGAATATAGATTGCTCTCATCTTTTATATACATTGCCGGCTGCGTCTTATGGCTGGTTTACATTGGTCAAGCTTTTAGTACAGTAGCCAAGTACAGTGTACAAGGACAGTGGTGTAAACCAATCGGACAGTAGCGAGTCAACTTGGCTTGCAACCTAGCTTGCAAGTGGATCCGAATAGAATGGCTTTCTATTTTTTGGTCAGTGATCCCCCCCGCCCGACACTTGACTCGCCACTGGCGTAGTGTGTGAGCGGCTTCAAGACGTGTTGTTTAATTCATAGCTTGTTCCTTTTTCTAAAGAAATGGCGGGAAAATGGTCCCGGTACCCTAAATAAATTGTGCATTTAATATAGATTAATATGGCCGTTTACAGCATGTAATTTAAATGAATATTTTGAGAGATATTACAGATTTAAAATGCAGGGACATAGATGTTGCGGCGATCATTCGTATTTCATCAGACGTATTTTTTGACGAGACTCGCCCATTTTGCTAGAGGAAAGACACTTGACTGGCCGTAGTGTAAACAGTCACTGTCCAGACTCGAAATACTCGCCACTGTACCTGCACTCGCCACTGTACTAAAAGCTTGACCAATGTAAACCAGTCTTTAGGCATTGTATACTATTGTATACAAACTTTAAAATAAATAATATTTTATATAATACCTGGACGCTAATAACGGTAACATTATTATATATAAATCCTCAATTTAACAGGGTACCTATAGGTTCATCATTTGCGGTTCTATTTCTAAGGCCCACATTCACGATAAAACCATTTGAAAAATAATCCGAGACGCCGAGGACTTTAATTGGCGGTGCCACAGCGACTGGCACGTAAGATTTTGTTGCCTTTCATCAAAACTTCATCGCAAGGCAACGGGTTACAAATTTTTTCAAAACTACAGAGATAAGTAGCTGCTACTTTTTATTAAATTCATTCGGCCATTTTGGACATAAACCATTATAAATGTGCCCGGTGACGGCAACAGGCGTGCCCCCTATTACGTGGGACTAAAAATACTGGCAAATTGTGGGTGTGTAATGCATCTCTGCCTACCCCTTCGGCATATAGGCGTGATATGTGTCTGTCTGTCTGTCTATTTGTCAAAATTAACAGACCAATCTCCCATTTTTGATGGTTGTCGAAACATTTTGGATTCCTAAATAGATTGATATCCACAGATAACTATAAACTATGTAGTTGAGATGTATCACGAACGTAGAGAATCTTAACACCGCAATGGAGCAAGGTGTCATAACAACGCCATGTAGTAAAGCGAAAATTAACACAACGTGTAGGCTTAAGACCCTAACTTGACTACCTTTACTGACCTAAATTTCAAAATCTATAAGGTCTGGAAGGTCTGAAACTGATTTTTTTATACAAGTAACTTCAGTTCCTGAAGATTAAATGCTCAAGATGAAAACACGATTACTGAAAAAATGCTCGATAGTTTTTTTATTACAAAAAACCTTGTTTTAATCACATTTTAACTTAGATCTTTTAAGTTTGCTGTATTTTCTTTAATATTTTTTAATTTCTAAATAGGCATTGATAAAACCTACATTTGCTCAACATGCTTTTTTCATAATCATTATAGTTCGTCTTTAATTCATAGTTTTTATTTTGTCGCTAACGTTAAATTTTCGAGAACGCGCTCGATCTCTGTCTGTCCTTTGGAAAGTGAATATCGCTATCCTTCACTCGAGCGATAGCGGGAGCGGGGTTAGCGGTAGCGGATTGGTCGAATTGATTAGGGTCAGGTGCCTTCTTAAACAGTAAGTTCATGAGATACCTATATGTTGAGATCCACAGATAACTTTGCAGTTGAGATCCATGCGTCCTTTCGTCGACGGTTAATGTACTTACGCCATGGAAGTAGTACGAGTCAGGGTAGAATTTTCGGGGAACTATCCTTTTACTCTACGATGAAGCTATGCACAATGTGTATTATCTATGGCCATGGGTTCTAAACATGGGATACATCTGGGGTGCACCCATCATTTATGACAAATGATAGCTGCGAAAACCAAATGGTTTCATCGTCAGTGCCCAGCTTTAGTGGTCCCACTGAATTTCCTATGATTAAATGTCATGTCTATGCAAATCTCAACAGATAATCAAGGTCATTAACATACGTTTACCTGTCACTGTGCTTTGTTAACATTTCCCCATGCGTGTGTTGTCGGGTTTTCCATAACAATTAATTATTTTGTACGATTATCCTTATGATAAAGATCAAAGATTCTCCTTTTACCTTAAAGCTTTCTACGCTTAACAATCATATTTTTAGTGCTATAACCGTTAGATGAGTTAATCCATTCTATTAATCATCTAATCGTAGGTACTATAGTTAAACCGTGCGTTTGAACATTTATGTTTAAAGGAGTGTAAGTAAGTATTTCTTCAACAACAAAATTCCCAAGGATACATGACTCAACCCCTGAATGAATTTAAAAATACTGTTAAGATTCACTTATTAAGGGCTCTTACACTATTAGTGATTATTTAGATATATATATAGAAATGGGGAATGTCCCTCTTAGCTAATTTATGCTTTCGATTGTCGGCAAAGTGGAACTTATAGTAATACATATTTGGAAAAAAAAAACTCACTTGTACATTCCACAAATATTTTATTTTCTGTACCTTTACCGGTTTCGCCTTATGGCATTATCAGAGGTGTTCACTCATACTCAATTTACACCATTAATTCACTTTTGTAGCACATTTTCTACTACTTTTATTTATTTATACTTTTAGAACACATTTCGCTAATATTATGACATTGAACTGAGACATTCCAAAAATGTCCCCTTAGAACTCGAGACCTGCTTATGCTCCAATGATGGTTGACCCCTCTATGGATAGCCCTCGATCTGGAAGCAAGCCGAAAAGTCGAAAATTTTACCTAGTCCTAAGGGGTCAAAAGTTATAGGCCAAAACCTATGGCGTGGTGCGGCGCGAAGCACCGCGCAAGACACCGTACTAGTGACACGGAAACATGGAATTAAGCTACTCGTATTTAATGTTAATATTAATTATGGATTTATTTAATTGTTGACAATTTCATCTTTTACTGTTGTATTTTTATGTATAACTAGTTGTCTCGGCGAACATCGTACCGTATCAATTTTTCTACTATTCCGCACAACTTTTTTTTTCTTCCAAAAGAACCTTGTCTTGATAGTAACGATCGCAACAAAAAAGAATTAGCGAAATCGGTCTAGTCGTTCTCGAGCCATTTCTTAACCAGCATGACTTTGTTTTATATACTGGTATTTAGATTGCATTGTATTGTTAAATGACAATAATTGAAAGAGAGCGGCCGTGAGATTTTTTGCCAGATTCTTACTCACAGGCTCTACCTGTTGCTTTGCGAATCTTGCAGTAAATGTAGTAATGCATCTAGAATCACTCATTTTAATATTAATTTTGACATTCATAAGTTTTTATATGACTAAACTTCATGAATCTTGAATGTACGTAAAGTGAGATTCCTTGCACACATACAATCTACTAGTTGCTTCTACCGGCAGTAGGTATAATGTAAATGAGTAAATACTTTCAGTGTCACCCTCGTATGTAATTACGATGTGTCGTCGACACCACAGATAACACTATATGATGTGTAGTCTAGTCACCACTGGGTTAACTTAACATGATAAACCCTTGTTAGGCGTTTGCGCTCGTTTGTTTTTCTTACCAAAATAAATACCTACGAGTATTTACCAAAACATGGTTAGATAACGATGGTAGGTATATGAAGTAGACGAAATGCGACGAAACGTATCAACCCCTCTTTTTTTTCATTATGATGTACTGAATGGGTAGTTACCTCATAAACTCATAACAATTCAAATCTTGCCTCGAGGCTTATAAGTTATTTTTGACTGCTTCGGTAGCGTGGTCGGTGATTGAACGCTATCACTGGCTCTTCGGAGTTGGTAAAACTGAAACTTTTGAAAATTTTGGGGAAAATACAGAAATCACAGGGTGCTAGGTCGGGGCTATGCGCAGGATGGGTGACGAGTTGTACTTTTTCGGGAGCTAAAAATGACTTTGTTTTGTTGGCCGTGTGTGAAGAAGCGCTGTCACGATGTAGGAGAACGCGGCTTTTGGGACGTCTTTTGCGAACTTTTTCTAACACCCTGGGTAAACAAATGGTAGAATATCACTCGGCATTAACACTCTTTTGATCTTCAAGTGGAATTGTACAGATGGTACTCGTAGCTGAGAAAAAAAAACGCACTAATTTTTTTACCAACGTTTCTCGCCTGCCTCACTTTTGTTGGCTTGCCCTCATTTTCAAACACCCATTCACAAGATTGCTCTTTTTTTTCGGGTTCAAAACAATAAATCCACGTTTCGTCTCCTGTGACAATGTCATAAACAGCATTAGAATGTCCGTGGTCGTACTTCAGTAGCATCTGTGAGCACCATTCCACGCGAGCCCGCTTCTGCTCGGCTGTCGGTTCATGAGGGATTCAACGACAACAAAGTTTCCGAACTTTCAATTCTTCGTGTAAAATTTTCTGAATTTGACTCATACCAATCCCCAATAGTCCTCGAATTGTCTCATAGGTAATCCACGGTTATTCTTCAATTAACCGCTTAGCAGTAACCACATTATTTTCGTTGACGGCAGTAGAAGGCTTCACGAAATTCGTCATGTAAAGAAACTCGACCTCTCTCAAATTCCGCAAACCATCGCCTCACGGTGCTCAAAGAAGGTGCTTCTCTCCCAAAAGCATTTTGAAGACGAGCGGCACAGTCTTGCGGAGAGAGAGAACTTTTAAAATCATAAAAAATCATCGCTCTAAAATCTTTTCGACTTAATTCCATTTTCGTTGCATACGTAGAACTTTGATGTGTGATAAAAAACAATTGACAAATGATATCCCCCCCTCTTTTTTTATTTTATTACTAAGAAGGTTGCAACGTTTAAAACATATAACATTCGAAATTCAAATAGTTCCGATTAGCTAGAAGTGCAAAACTTTTAGTGTGCCCCATGTATCTTTAGAGATAAGCATACAGACAGACAAGAAACAAATATATAACTTTTTCGTGGGTTATATTAGCATTTTTATATCGCCCTCATTTAGATCTATACTACTACTACTTATAAAGAGGAAATATTTGTATTTTTGTGTGTATGTTTGTAATGAATAAACGAAAAAACTGCTGTGCCGATTTCAAAAATTCTTTCACCATTAGAAAGCTACATTCACCCTGAGTAACATAGGCTACTTTTAATTCCGGTAATGTGTTCCCACGGGAACCGGGAACGAGTGAACTAAATCACGCGGGCGGAGCTGCGGCGATCAGCTAGTATCAAATACCTATATATATAGAAACAAGAATTCTAATGTATTTGACCGAGTGAGCAAAGCGTCTACATTTCGAGATTGGTCAATTTTGCTTTTGTCCGTCTGTTTGTCTGTATGTGTGTTGCGGGCTAGCAGCCACAGTTTTCCCTCTGAACGCGTGGTCCGACTGCTTTGTCCGACAAATCGGTTTATCCGATCTTTACGAAACTTTTCAATTCAATTCATTTTTTATTCAATCTTTGTACACAGGTACCTACATAATAAACTATATCTAAGATGTCATACGATACAAAATAACATTTATTTAGATACAATAAGAATTACAATATACATAATTATATACTTAAAATATTTACATTACAAAATATCGTTTAAAAAATCCTCCTTGTCATTGCCGACTGGGAAGGTTCCCAGAATGCTGGCTGTGTTGCCACATTGGATGGCGATACTTATTCTTTGAGCCAGAAAATAGCCAGCCTTCTGGTCCTGAGAAGCATCGATTAAGCGTTTAGCAATGTCTCTATAAAGGCGGGGAGCACTCGGACCCCATGACCCCAGTGTCTAAACCCCAAACGATACAATGCTCTGACCATGTGTGTGCTTCAAGCTGTAATCCTCATATTTGAAATCTCAATGAAAACGAATTTTGACAACGCTAAAAAATAGTCATGAAATAGTCATAAATAGTCGTACATGTAAAAAAATAGTCGTATTATAGTTTCGGCGTTACAGCTATAAGTTAATGAGGATTATGGCTTTACCTTCAAGCTGTAATCCTCATCTCTGGTGCAAGCAAACGGTAAAGCCTATCGAATTGGTTTAGGTTCCAAAAAATAGTCATGAAATAGTCGTAACGACATGCCAAATCTCAGAAATAGTCCTTCAAAGGTTCCAGAGATATAAAGGTAACCTGATGAGGATTATGGCTTGAACATTTGAAAACTTCAACTTTCTCCGGAACGCCTGCGATTTTCGGTTTAAAGTTTATGCCAAAAAATAGTCATGAAATAGTCGTATGAACGACTATAAATTTGAGCTGCTTTAATTTGAAAAAGAAAAAGTTTTCGTTCGCCCTACATATGTATGGAGTACAGTCGTGTACAAAATTGATAACTTCATATGATATTATTGTGAAACATTTATAATTTGTATCCTTATTTATTACAATCGAAAGCTTGCAAATACGCACATAACTTGTATAAATCTCAGTACATATATGTTTATATCACAGCAATTAGTTTTGATCACAAATATCACAGTTAGTTCAATATGTGTTAGTGTGGGATTAGTTCATTCAGTTTTTTTCTAGAAAATTTCAATAGATGGCGCTGATAGGTTGAGTGCATTTTCTAAAATCACAAATTCCATAAACGAATCCGACACCAACAATATCAAAAACTTTTAATTACTTAAATAGAATAAAAGTATAGTACTAACTAAATTAAGTACCTATTAAAGTGTAAACAATCAGAATATCTTGTCATTGTCTTAAAAACATACTACTACAAAAAAGTTTGAATCATAATAATCACAGTTGTTCCATCACCAATCGATATTTAAAAATGTAGACAAAAGAGTTTCAAACTTTTATACCAATTGCATTAGAGCTATTAAAAAATCTACTTCTTATGATGAAGTTAAATCAATAATAAAAAATATATTTGGCGTAGCTAATCACAAATATAAGGGTAGTAACCTCAACGGACAGGAAACACATAAGATTTATACAAGTTATGTAAGTATTTGCAAGCTTTCGATTGTAATAAATAAGGATACAAATTATAAATGTTTTACAGTAATATCATATGAAGTTATCAATTTTGTACACGACTGTACTCCATACAAATGTAGGGCAAACGAAAACTTTTTTTTTTCAAATTAAAGCAGCTCAAATTTATAGTCGTTCATACGACTATTTCACGACTATTTTTTGGCATAAACTTTAAACCGAAAATTGCAGGCGTTCCGGAGAAAGTTGAAGTTTTCAAATGTTCAAGCCGTAATCCTCATCAGGTTACCTTTATATCTCTGGAACCTTTGAAGGACTATTTCTGAGATTTGGCATGTCGTTACGACTATTTCATGACTATTTTTTGGAACCTAAACCAATTCGATAGGCTTTACCGTTTGCTTGCACCAGAGATGAGGATTACAGCTTGACGGTCAAGCCATAATCCTCATTAACTTATAGCTGTAACGCCGAAACTATAATACGACAATTTTTTTTACATGTACGACTATTTATGACTATTTCATGACTATTTTTTAGCGTTGTCAAAATTCGTTTTCATTGAGATTTCAAATATGAGGATTACAGCTTGAAGCACACGACCATGTTCAACCTATACAGGCATGCAGATTATAACTACAATTATTTATGACAATGATTACATTAGTTCTAGAGTTTCTAGAGTGCCCGGTGACGGTAATAGGCTTGCCCCTATTACGTAGGACATAAAAATACAATAATTACAACTCCAAGTAAGGCTGACATGCACATTATAGACAAAAGCCTCGACAAAAATAAAGAAAACAAAAAAAAAATCAGTAACCAGTAGATATAATCAAATGACCGGTATACTCGTTGCCCCCTCTTGCTAACACTGAGATGATCGGCGTCATGAGTTTCGGGGTCGTCGTTCTGTGTAATATTTGGGGGCGGTTCATCTTGCCCCTCACGGAGAGACCTAAGCATGCGTTCTTTGACCGAGTCACGGTGATTTCTCCTTCTCTTTTCTGTTATTCGATTTGTTTAGTAATAGTTTCCTAGTTTTTAGAAAGGCATTAAATGCTTTGTTTTTGTTTTAATTTTGGTTGATAACTTTTGAAATCAGGAGTGTGTTTTGTAAAGTAGGTAGTTGTTTCTTGTCACCGATTGTATACTTAACGATGTTTACAGCTATTCATATTGTATAATTATCATCCACCAATATACAATGCAATTGACTATGAAAATAGTATGGAACTTTAGGTTTTTAAGTAAGCCCATGTAACATGAAAGTAAATAAGTAAATAACTGTACGTTTTCTAAATAAATAAAAATAAAATAAAATGAAATATTCGGATAAGATAAAGGGGATGGTGGTTTAGCAAGTGAGTGAAGTGACTGGGTAAATTCACGTACGCACTATTTTGACATAAACTTAGTTTTGGGAAAACCATCATTCAATTCACTTACTTAATCATAATTATTTCCCTAAAAAGTCAAATACAATAAATTTGCACCTTTTACGTAGGTACCTATAGGTATTATGATCTCAGAATTACGGAATTACCAATCCATACAGATAAATAAAATTAAAGTGTCTGTGTTACAGCTTTTTATTAAATGCATATGAAAGTAGAATGCATATAATATATGATCAAACGAACTTCAGTGAAGTTCGATCGATATTATATGAGTCGCTTCATTCGAAGATATAAAATGATTAACAACGTAGTCCCTTTAGCCTACAAGGTAGCAACGCACTTTATTTAAAGTAAAATCGATTTATTTATTTTATTGTAAAGGAATAGAAAATCGATATTCGTACTCGATACTCCACATCGATACTGTTGACCGCCATTTTACTCGTCATTCCTTTTAGAGAGATATATATTTATATATATATATATATATATATATAATATTTTTTCAAAAGTTCTAAGGGAGAACGGGTGGGCGGGTTTTTATATCTTCGAATGAAGCGACTCATATAATATCGATCGAACTTCACTGAAGTTCGTTTGATCATATATTATATTTCGTCGCTTCATTCTTCAGATATAAGATGATTAACAACGTAGATGTTTAGAGAAGGAAGTTTTGAAAAATAACTGTATATCGTGATAATACTGATTTATTACAATTACATAATAATAAAATATTATGAGTATGTAACAAAAAGATAAACTTCTCTACTTAATTAATTAATAGATTTATATTTCCTAATTATTTAACATGGCTGATCTTGCAAATTGACTGTCGTCAATGATGGGCCTACTTAGCAAAAGTATAATAATATGACGAAGCGGACCACCCGGCCGTCTTCCGGATGGTGGCTATGTCGAGCCCTGCAGCGCCGGCCGCGGACGTGGCCGCGTGCCGTGTGCTGTGCGCCCTGAACATGGACACATCGACGCCGCTCTCCGCTAACACCTTTTTAATCCATTTGCTAATGGTTTGAGAGCTCACCGGTTTATTTGGCGGCTTGAATGATATAAATAGACATGCGGTATCATGTCTCACATCTCTAGTACTGGTCAAATAAACCTCTAGTGTGGTGGCAGGACAAATATCAATGTTTTGTTGAAAAAACGGAAGAAAGAGCACGGGTTGTTCACGACCCGGGCCCGATGTTTTGATTAAATTATTAATTAATATTTTAGCACCGTTTTGAGAAAAACTAATATTATTAATTTTGATAAGAGCCAGAGTTTGCACTCTGTGTGCAGTACAGAGTGCTAGTAACATTACTAACTTCCGGGTTAATTTTTCAAGTGGAATTTCACTATTAGGGGTCCAACGTGAAATATGGTCTAAGACAATCTGTGGGTCCCACGTAAAGCTATATCTAGGCATGCTAGGTTTCAGTCTAAATGCACCCTTTAGTAATCGTTTTATACGATCGTCAGTACGAATATTATTTTTGCTCAAAAGTAAAGATAAAGAGGAACGGTGATTATTTAGGGTACCGTAGGAACAACTAGCAGAAAACTGAGCAGTTAAAAACGATATTACACAATCGTTTGAGCATTCATAAGGATTGATGAGGTTGTCTAGACAAAACTGCCACCATAACTTGAGAGAAGTACCGTACTGCTTGATGGTGTTACTGGAGAGCGATGCGACCATTGGGTCCAGTGTCCCTACTGGCGTACCGTGCCGGAGGAACGCCTGCTACAGTGCTGCCTGTACAGTGGGTGACGTTGACTGAAAGGAGAACGTAAGAGTCTTTCACTAGGGTTGAAAAATAATATTTTAGACACCGATAGCTTTTTTAGTAAAGGGTACCAGGGCTGCGATGGCCAGTAGGGGAACACGACCAACCCTGTTGCTTGATCGTCGATAATTTTCCTCATGCATTTTAGTAATAATGCGAATGGAGGAAGTGCATAAAAATAATAGTCGTGCCAATTTATAGTAAATGCATCGACTGTCATTGCTTCCGGGTCTTGCCTCCAAGCGATGTATCGATCACATTTGGCATTAGTGCGAGACGCAAACAAATCTATTTGAGGTTCACCAAAGGTACGAATAATATTTTGAAACGCGTTATCGCAGAGTGTCCATTCTATGTCGGGATTTATCCTCCGGGACTCTTCATCAGCTTCAGCGTTGTCCTTGATGTTAATGTACGATGCAAATAACCAAATGTTACGGGTCTCGCACCATTGCCAAATCTGAGGAGCCACACTGTTCAAGTGTGGGTACTGGATACCAACCTGGCGATTGACATAGCTGATTGCTGTGGTATTATCGACACGTAGCAATATTGCACAGTTGGCGTCGTCTTTTGCAAAACTTTTAATGCCAAAAAGTATAGCTAGTAACTCAAGGTAATTAATGTGCTGATTTATCTCGCTTTGCTTCCAACCGCCATTGACACGGTTTCCTTCGCAAACCGCTCCCCAGCCAGTGAGTGAAGCGTCTGTAAAGATCTCTTTTTTATAGCTTAGGGTCCTTAAAGGACAACTAGTTGTTTGAATATTCTGACACCACCAGTATAAATCCTCAAGGATGTTAGACGGTAAAGATATTACTGCTTCAAAGTGATTAAATTTTTGTAAAACTAAATATTTCTCTCTTTCTAATATTTTGGTGTACAACCAACCATATCTCACTGCTGGGCAGGCAGCTACTAGTGTACCAATCAGTTGAGCGAAATCTCTTAGTTTGCAGCTGGGCAAAGAGGAAAACTGTTGTACTAACTGTGCAATCTTACTTCTTTTTTCAAGTGGCAATGATAGTGTCAGTTTTTCAGTGTCAAAAACAAAGCCAAGGAATTTACAGACTGTTTGAGGCAAAAGATTACTTTTTTCAAAATTTATCACAAATCCCAAACACTGAAGCAACTTCAGAGTTTCATTTACATTTTCAGTACAGTCTGCAAAATCATTGCCAATGCAAAGAATATCATCCAGGTACGTGACGGATTTATAGCCTCGTGATCTTAATGTGGTAATGACCTCTCTCATTATTTTAGTGAACACACGTGGAGCTACAGACAAACCGTAAGGTAAAGCCGTAATTTCATAAGTTACGTTTTCAAACTGAAAGCGTAAATATTTTTTGTGTGAATCACATATTGGTATCAAGAGGTAGGCCTCTTTTAAGTCAATCGTGGCAAAAATCCGTTATTCGGGATTAGTTTTGAAGCGGTTCTGTAATCTTCCATCTTAAAATGGTCCGTTTTAATGAATTTATTCAAAGATTTAAGGTTTAGTATGAACCGTTTCCCTCCGTTGGATTTAGGTGCCAAAAATATTTTTGATACGTACTGGTCAGGTGACTCAGGACATTTACGAACCGCGCCTAAATCCTCTAATTTTTTCACAGTTAAAGTCATGCCCCGTTTTTCATTTAGGGACCATGAAGTATACGGGACATGGTATTGTATTACTGTTTTATCAAACGGAATTTCAACACCCTCACGGATCCACTTCAAAACTAACTCGTTATCTGTTATTTTTTCCCAACGAGAATAAAACAGCTCTACGCGCCCAGCGTGACGCACCTGCGCTACTGCTGCTGCACTTGAGCACGCGTGTGCGGGCGCGCCTGCTTGACCAGCGGTGGCGGCGGGGGGCCGCCTGTGCCGGGCGCCGCGCTGCTGTGCTCTTCTTGCCCGCTCCCCGCCCGCTCTTGGTGTAGCGACCGGGAGCGTTTCAGTTTCCCCGCTGCTGCTGCTGCGAGGGCCTTGGGGTGGAAGTCGAAGCCACGGCGTTCGACGTAGCACTAGCGAGAGATGAAGGAAAAGTATGAAGATGAAACTACTTACTTGAATTTTCTTCGGAGTCAGACGAATCAGAAAGAAACACTCGTTTACGGCTGCGATTCCTCGCTTCAATTTTCTTAATTTTCGTCTGATAATATATAATTTTCTCTTCTGCACTTCGTTTCGGCATGTTGAAAATTTTTATTTTATCCGAAGGTAGATATAGTAATAATTATTTGAACGGTTATAATTTCGTGTGCGCGCTACCTCGCACAGAAAAGGAAACAGTATCGATGTGGAGTATCGAGTACGAATATCGATTTTCTATTCATTTCAATAAAATAAATAAATCAATTTTACTTTAAATAAAGTGCGTTGCTACCTTGTAGGCTAAAGGGACTACGTTGTTAATCATCTTATATCTGAAGAATGAAGCGACGAAATATAATAATAAAATATGATACCTACATAAATTTTTAAATGTTTTGTTTGTCTGTCTGTTTATCTGTTTGTTCCGGCTAATCTCTGATATGGCTGGACATATTTTACTGGACCGTACCTGACAGGTACTTAGCTTCTTCTTCTCGTGTCATGGGCAACACTAAGGTATTGTCTTAGCCCAGTGCTCTGCGACGCGGATCGCATTTGGCCTCGCCTCGTACAGGTCATCTAAAGTGCACGATGGCAACCCGGCAACAGATAGCTGATGTGTGAGGGAAAACGAAGGGTGTAAATATGTTTAAACTGTGTATTTGCCCGTGGAATCACAGCCCCCATAGCAGCCGAACGCATGGCTCAATTTTAATGTGATTCTAAGCTATAAATTTGTCAACGAGTTAATAAAAAGAGTGGCTGTGAGTTTTTCTTGCCAGGTTCTTTCCTCACAGGCTCTACCTATTAATAAATAATAATAATAATAAATATGTTAGGACAATTCACACAACGCCATCTAGTCTCAAACTAAGCAGAGCTTGTGATATGAGTACTAGATAAACTGATATAAATACTTATATACATTTTTTTTTGTATATACATACATATTATACATAGGAAACACCCAGACTTCGGTACAAACGTTTGTATCATCACACAAAGTTTGTCCCGACCGGGAATCGAACCCGAGACTCCGGCGTCGAAAGTGGATGCACTACCGACCACGCCACCGAAGCAGTCAAATTATATATTGCCTTGCGAATCTGGCGGTAAATGTAAATGTAGAAGCATTTTCTTTTTTTGACGTTCATAAGTGTTACTTTGTGACCTACATGAATAAAGATATTTAGATTTTTTGATTTTGATTGATTTAAATATCATCAGGTTACTTTAGGTAATGAAGGATCTCACTTACATGTCACGAGATTAGTCTAGACTAATATTATAATGAGGAAATAACATTTAATTGTTTGAATTGAATAAACTCCGAAACCACTAAACTGAAAATTCGCAAATGAAAATTTATTTCACAGCATAATGTAGCTACATTATCCCCGAGTAACATAGGTTACTTTTTATCCTTGTAATGTGTTCCCACGGGCACCGGTAGCGAGAAAACTAAATCTCGCGAGCGGAGCCGCGGTGACCAGCTAGTACAGATATATTATTATATTATATTTCACTTATATTTTTTTGGATCATCAATTATATAACACTTTCACTTATGATCAAGCAATATTATAAAAATACTAAGTAAATAAACAATTAATTAGTCTGAAAATAAAAAAATTAAAAAGTCACAAATATACGTCCTGCATCGTTCCTGGTGCAAAGGTGCCCATGATGCTGGCAGCATTGCCCCGCTGAATGGCAATGGACAATCTTTGCACCAGGAAAGACCCAGAGCGAGCGTCACCGGACCTCTCCCTAATTCGATGTCCCAACTCCGTGACAAAGCTCTTGGCTTCGGAGCCCCAACTGCCCAAGGTCTCCACCGCTAAGGGCACAAATAAATAATGTGACTCCAATGCAGCGTATTTCACAGTACAGATATATTGATAATTAATTAATGTAATTGCGCGTGCTTTCTGTCACGTGTTCTGGCGGCAAATTATACTACACTGACATTGAACCTCACGTGATTTATGGCGCATTTACACAACACCAAACTTTTTGACCTCTGTACCCCAGTTGAGGATAAATACTTGAACGAAAATAGAGGTTTCTTGGATTTTGCTCCAACATGGTTTGCTCTCATGTGTTGTCACGCCCTAGAAAGAGGAGAGGTTGTTCATAGGGACACGGACAAAGAGAGAAATTCCCTGAACGAGCCACTGCCAAGTAGCGGTCTCCATCTCTCGTGATTTGGCTTGTATAATCTAATGAGGTTGAAACAAGCCATGAGGTGAAGGTGAGTTTGCTCCAACATGTTTTTGAGGAGTAATGAGGTATCGTAGGTACCTACTTTTATCACGATAAATCCCGGGTCGATATCCGTTACGAGATGGTTACGAGTGAAAATTTAGGTAGGTAATAAATATGTTTTGAACCTTGTGATGTTTGAGATAACTTGATATATTTTTGTATTTTAAAGCAATGAGTTTGCTTAAACTATTCTTAAAATATTAAGATAGAAATTATAAATAGATCACAAAAACTGATGTCATCGGCGGGACTCGAACCCACGGCCTTTCCCTAACAGGGAACTAACCACGGCTAACCTTAATAGCGCGATGTAGAAATTATGAATATGATATGAAGCAAAAATTCGATGTCGTCGGTAGTGGTCATCGTAGCTCAGTTGGTCAGAGCAGTCCCCCTGTTAGGGAAAGGCCGTGGGTTAGAGTCCCGCCGATGACATCAGTTTTTGTGATCTATTTATAATTTCTTTCTTAATATTTTACCTTAATATATACCAGACTACTTTTATCCCAATAAATTATTCCCGTGGGATAAGAAACAGTACCTACCATAAATTATCTATGGTACCTACAGTGTTTCCCAAAAGAGAGGTCGTAAAGTTTCCATTGCCACCCAAACGTGACCAAATACTTAAGTTACAAATAATTCTACTTACAACGTGTGTCTATAAATTGATATTAATGAATGACGCTCCAAAATTATTGTTCTTATTACATTTTTTTCCATGAAAACAATCTTCTATGATCTTATTGTTCACTTTAACGACTCTTATTTTTTTTTGTTTACCAAAAATATTTATTTACAATGTAACAATCGTACATTTTACATAATTAAGTAGGTACTATTTGTAAAATTTCGTTTACGAAATGACGCGGAGTAATTGCTGACTGGGAAGGTTTCCAGAATACTGGCTGCGTAGCAACGTTAAATGGCAACAAAAAACGGATACTAAAATCTGAAAAGAAAAAGTATTTGAATGGGGTAAAAGCAACAAAAAAATTCGGTGTAGTGTCAAAAAATGTTACATTATTTTCTCTTAGCACTTTGTTGGCGTAGTAAGTACGCATATTCATGCAAAGTTTCATGTTTCTAGGACCAGCCGTTCAGAAGGAACGCCGAGGACGGACGATCATGACGAAACTATAGGGGTTTCGTACTGTAGTATTGGTGAGACTGATGAGGGTCTGGTAAAATCCCGTACCGGTACCGTCCCGTGCCGGGCACAGATTTATTTATAAATAAATAAATAAAATAAATAAATATGTTAGGACAATTAACACAACGCCATCTAGTCTCAAAATAAGCAGAGCTTGTGATATGAGTACTAGATAAACTGATATAAATACTTATATACATTTTTTTTTGTAAATACATAGGAAACATCCAGATTTCAGTACAAACGTATCTGTCTTCACACAAAGTTTGTCCCGACGGGTTATTTATTCAACAGAGTAAACAAGTTTAAGTACTTGGGTCACTGGGTCACCGAGGACTCAAAAGATGGATGTGACATCGACAGGGAACGGAGGTCGCTGGCTGCTCGTGCAAACATGCTCGCCCGCAGGTTCGCACGCTGCTCGCAGGCAGTGAAGATTACGTTGTTCAAGGCTTACTGTCAATCATTTTACAGCTGCGGCCTGTGGGTGAATTTCACCCAGCGGGCATACAGCGACCTTCGTGTCCAATACAACAATGGGCTCAGGGCAGTGTTGGGGCTGCCGTGGCGGTGTAGCGCATCGGGTATGTTCTCGACCCACAATGTGGACAGCTTCTCGAGCATTATGCGCAAGCGCTGCACGTCAGCCCTTTTGCGCCTCCGCTGCAGCGCCAACGCTCTCCTGAATGTATTTGCGGCGAGGTGGGATTCGCCACTGCTCAAGAGATGGATACAGATCCATGCCATAAAGGTATGAGTCTGTATCCATCTTCCCTATTTTTCTGTACTGTATTTTACTAACACTAGATTATAAGTAAATTGTTACTAACACATATATGGATTTAAGTCCGAAATAAATTATTATTATTAATAAGGTTCACCAACAGTCATTTACATCAATACAAGTACATGGGTAACAAAAAACCGCTTATAAATATTATATATAACATACCTAGTAAAAAATGACAGAAAAGTGTTTTGCAAAAAAATGAGAGATGCCACCCGTATACAGTGGATAGAATCTTCGCCAGAACAGAGCGTTTCAAGAGATCGTTCTTCTGTAGAACGATCGAGGCCTGGAACGCCCTGCCCGAGTACGTATTTCCTTCTACTTACAACCCAGGGTTCTTCTAGTAGAGCGTGAAGAGCCACATCACTAGGACGCCAAGTTGAGGGCCACTCTTAATAGTACATATTGCGTACTGTGAGAGTCGCCCACAATCGCCAGACGTCGCGACGGCTTTCCATCAGGCGGGTGGCGTCAATTTGGCGACCGATATAAAAATATAATATGCGTATAAAATGTAAAACCGAAGTCCATAAAACTAACCTCTGTCGAAATATTACGACGCCTGGAAGTTTACATTTTTCAGGTTCATCCATTGAGTATATCATCCACCGACGCGCCTTGGGCACGACATAGTATGTAAGTACTTACATACTTAGGGCTAACCTTACAAGGGCGTATGCCCAGGACGCGCAGCACGCTCGCTGGCGCTACTGAGAATACTCCCGAGACCGGCAATGTAAGATAGGGCGGCATTTAGAAAAGAGTTCTATTCTTGCTATTCTCGTCTAAATAATTAGAATTAAGACGGGTTTTTACGTAATTATGAACGGCTATTTGTGATGTATGAGTGGTATAATTAATTAGAATAGAGAATACTAAAATATTGGATAGAAACAGGCGTTACTTGGCGAAAATCCATGACAAAACAATAATAAGACAAATAAAAAGTTTTTTCTTAAAACATTTTACTTACCATTGTTTTATAGAGAATACTGTATAATTAATAACGTCTTTTATTTCACTTGAAAACTTGAATCCCAATAGAACATACTTTTTTAAACTTTCGCGTTTTGTACACAGTATAAACTTAAGACTAACGGGTCTTTTACGCGATTATTATATTATTTAGCCGTGGACACGAGTGGACTGGCTTCAGCTCATCGTCGTCTTCGTGACGATAAGCTGAAGCCAGTCCACCCGTGACCACGGCTCTTGTAACAGGGCCGAAACGTCGGGTAATAAAGAGGTATGTATATATCTGAATAATCGCGTAAAAGACCCGTTAGTCTTAAGTTCATAATGATAGAACATAATCGAATACAATTTGTACCATAGATCACTTCCTAGAGGAGTGA
The DNA here is from genome assembly GCA_963556515.1 of Nudaria mundana. Lineage (NCBI taxonomy): Eukaryota > Metazoa > Arthropoda > Insecta > Lepidoptera > Erebidae > Nudaria > Nudaria mundana. Next base: position 929,149 of record OY748297.1, read on the forward strand.
CCATAGATTCTATGTTTATGATAAGTACAGATTAAATAATATACTACACTATTTATACTTAATACTAGTAATAGTCATTTGAATTATAAATAATTAACCAATCCAAAAAAATTCAAAGCACAGATTTATAATAATAAATCAACACATGTCATCTTAATACATTCTACTTTAATACGTTATTAGGTCTCAGTAATAATTTTTACATATATTGTAGACTAGGTACCTATCAATATAGTTATATACAGTTATATATATATAGTTATATACAGACAGCAAAAATAATACATAGTAAATATCCCGAATATATTTCCAAAGTTTATAGGTACCTATCAGTTATAAAAACAAATTCGTATGCAAATTTAAATTAAATTGTTTTATGGATCGATCTAACAGTAATCTAACCGGTACAACTTGTAGAGTTATGAGTTATATAGTACTATGACAGAAAACACGTGCATTTTCATCACTACGTTAGGTGTAGAACTTTTCAAGTAACAGATTTTTATTGCTCCATTGATGTTTATTGGCCTTATTTTGCCCGCAACTAGGCCTACGTGTAACAGGTTCCTTTTTAGACTGTGGTTACGGCTACGGCCGCCTATTATCCCATATCGCATCCCATCGTCGTGCTACGCGGACCCTCTTCACGGCGCGGGAGCAACGCACCAGGAAGCAGCCCTCAAGGTCATGACTGGTGTTGCTCAAGTCTTGGGTCGGATATGGCGACTGGGACTGGTGGCCCTGCACAAGTCCGAGGCTCTGTTTTTCACGGACCTCGGCGTGATCTACCTGCAGAATCCAGCAAAACTGTAGGAAGAGTTAGCATCGGCATCGAGCTCTCGATAAAGTATTTGGGGATCGTACTCGATAGCTGATCGAAATTCAGACCACACTTCCGAAGTTTGGTTCCCAAAGTGACAGGGCAGTAGTAGCGCTTTTGTGACTGATGTCCATCCTAAATGGACCCAACGTTTCTTGCAGGAGACTGTAGCTGAGGATCGTGCGGAGTATGGCCCTATACGGTGCTCGTGCATGGGTGGCGAGACTGACAGTCAACAATGTGTCTATTTTAAAAGACCTTGGTCGTCAAGAAAAGATAAAAAGAGAGTACCAAACGATATCCCTGGAGGCGGTATGTCTCTTAGCCGGGAACCCTCTATGGGACCTGGAAGCGAGAGCCCTTGCGTCATTGTTTCAGTGGCTCTAGGAGGCGTTGTAATGCGGGACCACAGGCCTGCGTCTGGAGAAATAAAAGCTCGGTGGTCCCAACTCCAACAGGATCTCAAGGAACTTGCGACTTAACGAACAACCAAGGAGCAACCACCACCAACGCGGCGGTGAGATCGATCATGGACGAGTGGATGCAGAGGTGGCACGTTTACCTTACGTATCGCGCGTCGCATGTTATTAATGGGCACGGAACGGATGCTTCGGTATGTATCTGCAACGCATTAATCATGACTCGTCTACGCTCATGACCACTGACCTCGAAGCCCCGCAATACACAGATTCGCTCACCGACGCAGGATAAACCCGACTCCAATGAAGCAGGATAAAACCTGACCCAACCCCGGAAAGCTGGCACCACAGGAAGTACGTACCTAGGGCGCCCGGCAATAAAGTTAGGGGAGGCCGCGGACTTGAAAAAAAACGTCCATAATAATATAGTCCAATTGTCCAGGTTGGACAGCCTTCTGAGGGCACTAATTCAAGTCACCAAGATCTCTTACATATAAAAAAAAATATATTTTAAAATTTGTATCTGTCTGTCTGATTGTTCCGACTAATCACTGAAACGTCTGGACATTATAGGTAAGGTGTAACTTAGGGTACTTTATATCCCGGGAATGTATCACCGTGGGAATTGCGAACTTAAAATAAACCGGCCAAGTGCGAGTCGGACTCGCGCACAAAGGGTTCCTTACCAAAACAGTAAAAATCACGTTTGTTGTATAGGAGCCCCCAACATTTATTAAATTCTGTTTTTTAGTATTTGTTTGTACGAGTATAGAGGCAACAGAAATACATCATCTGTGAAATTTTCAACTTTCTTGATATCACGGTTCACGAGATACAGCCTGGTGACAGACAGACGGACAGAGGAGTCTTAGTAATAAGGTTACCGTTCTACCTTTGGGTACGGAACCCTAAAAATATTCCGGTCAAAATCATGGATAATATATCCCGCTAGATTTTATTCGCTTATATGTGTATTGCTTGCAAAACCTGAAAAGGCGTAATTAATTAGTCGGTGTATAAATAGTCTGTACATTAGCGGATACCCACAGCTTGCATTCGTGGAAGGTAGAGTGAAGATAACTGTTTGTGAAAACCGCATTCAAATCTGTTCATTAACTTCAGAAATTAGCCTGTACCTATGTGTATTCAGACATACACACAGAAGTGCTCATTACTCCCACATTGTGCCGACAGTCAATGTTGGTCCCACATAATAGGGGCGAGCCTATTGCCGTTTCTGGGCACTTTGAGTATTCTTGCCAGAGCCTTGTCTATCCGTTAGCAGGTGCACCACGTGATGGTGAGGACCACTTAGACCCTGGAGATGTTGATAGGCTCCATTAGGCCGCTTAACTTAGTCATTTATAAGGCAATACTTTCTTGAGGACCAAAATCCAAGGGGCTATATGGAGATCCCTAAGCTAACGGTGTTCTTTAACTCTATATTTTGTGCAAGAAGTAAAAACCATACTTCTTTATAACTGAACAAAGTAACTAATTAAGTCATAATTCTTCCGTAAGGTGTTCTTTAACGCTATATATCACGCACTAACCTCACGTGGTGTCCACGTACTATAAAGTGGAAATTACTGAAACTAATCCATAATTGAGAAGTCCTGAAAGAGATTTTCTGCTATACTCAACGTCTCTGAAAACCATTTGGGAAGATTGGAGCCTGACGACGGTGGGTTGGAACTCCAGACTACTCCACCATCCTTACAGAAGCAGGCCATAGGGTAGCAGGCTGTGAAGTTTTCGCCTACACACGTTCTTACTTACCAACGATAAAACTCGACCCTTTTCTTCTTCTTTTTAAAAAACGTGACTCCATCGTTAATATCGATGATTTCACCAATGTCAAGGTAATACTTGATAGTTCCACACACATAAAAACTAGTTATTCCGAACTACGAGTTACGTTAGAACAAATACTTACTTTTATAAAAAAAAATCGGGTAACGCCACCTTTGTGAAGCCGGTTTCAAAGACCTACCCTCAGTTCATTTGTGTTGTCCTCTATATGAGATTTTAAGGGGCTATAGACGAAAAACGTTTATGAGGCGGTAATCAGGCTGCTTCCTCTCTCTCAACCATCATCCACTGAGCCTTTTCCCACCCGAACTTTCCAGTCTAACTGCGTTCTGCTGAACTTCATTACCCGTGCAGTCACTGATATTTGACGTCCACAACCTATTAGCGATATAGCCTATCTATATATATAATACGCCAGTGAGGTGCATCTCCTCCTAAACTAAGAGTCGCACAGTCAAGTGTGGCACACCGTTGGAAAGGTCGTGGTCTCAAGTGGTGCGATAAGATTAGAAATTTGACAAAAAGTAAAAAAAAAAAAATATTAGTTGCGCAGTTTGCGCTAAGGGTTGCTAGTTATAGATAAGTTCTGTAGTTAGACTACTTCGTTTTTTTTGACTCCAACTTGTATGACAAGCGAAACCAACGGCTTAACGTGATCTCCGAGGTAGGTCCTCTCTCTCAATACGCAAATAATTCTTTGACGTATGATGCCTGATGCTGCCGGCCTGTAGAGATAGCTGTGTAACATCGGTTCTGGTTTTTAGATTCGGAACCACTCTCACTCGGTTGCAGAAACACCATTTAAATCTTAAAGGTGGCTTTAGACTCTAATGGAACAATAAAGTGTTGCACAAAACAATATTAGATTTTTTTAAAGCTTCTTTAGGCCTTTTTTTAAGAAACGTCTAATCGCCCTTTATATTGGATTATCTCCATTTTAGTGTTGCACAAAACTACATTAGTCACTAAAGGTTCTTTAATTTGACGTTAGTAGCTTCAAATTTTAATATGTCATGAATGGTCCACCCGAAAATACAAATAATGTTGAAGGCAATTTTAGAAATTTTGAGTGATGTCTCTCTCCAGTTTATCGTCATTGTCTGATGTTGACGACATTTCCGATCAAAGAGTTTGACGCGATATTCCGGATAGAGTAATTTTTTTGGAAAAATACCATGGTGAAGATTTCAGAGTGCGGTTTAGAGTTTCAAAGTATACAGCACTTCAGATAGCTGAAATTCTTAACTTGGAGCCCGATGACTCGGAGAAATAAAGCAATTGACGGCATAAGCCAGTTGCTGATATGCTAAAGATTCTTCGCCACAGGAACTTTTCAACAAGTTTAAAAACAGACTGGACAATTACTACCAAACGCACTGAGAAAACTGATGGAGACCAAACTGGATACAGGCACTATCAGTTGTTTCAACTGCCTGCCTGATAATAAATAATAAAGTTTTAAGGGATCTTATCAAAAAAAACATATCTTATCAAAAACAAAGTGCGGACTGCCATTAAATCAAACGATGACAAATGTCAGATGTCAAAGATCCAACGAGTTTACGTTTTTTTTTAAATCATTCAGATTCATTCATTCAAATGGGCAGATAATAGCAACATCGCGTTAATGTCTCCATTAACTAAAGGCTCCTAAAATTTTGCTAAAGTAGCTTCGTGCAACGTCTAAAAATTAATGAGATAATTATCATTAATGGTCCTTTAATAAAATGAGCTTTAACTAGAACTTTTGTGCAACCGAGTGTCTGACTTGTAAAATATTGACGTAACTACCTCTGTCTATTCCTTGGGGAAAATGACGTGAATTTGTGTGTGTGTGTGTGTCTATGCAAAAAAACAATTGCAATTTTTTCACACGTCATTATGACTTTATCTAAACATTTTTTCGTAGTCTATTTATATATTTTTTTGTGATTAACCACACTTAATGATGTTATTGTGCTCGTTTACTTTTTGCATGACAATACATGGATTAAGTGAAAGGAAGGGAGGACGTCATACATTATGGTTTTTCAAACCCAGGTAGCCAGACGGCAAAAGAATGACCTCACCTTTTATTTTACATCCTGGCGTTCTTTTTTTGAGAACCGAACTGTTTGATACACACCCTATACCTGCTTATGCAACGAAATGGTGGCTATTTTTCATCCCGTGGCATCCACGTGCTATGTTATACCTAAACTGTCACGCTGAACGTTCGTAAATATGTAACATCCGTCCTGGGCTCCTGGCTGAGGTTTATTCACTATCTCAACCCGAGAGTCTCTGCTCTGAGAACCCCCGCGGGTTATGGTGATATTCAAAAATACACGTCAAAAATTGACACACCAACCAACTTTATATGGCCGAAATGGCCCATCCCGCCATGGCAAAGCTCGCCCCTGGTTCGGGCGTGAATGTGCCGAGGCTGTCCAGAAAAAACAGTCGGCATATCGCGCCTGGGTCAGGGCTCGGGCGGCACGTGACCCGAACGTGAACCGCCTCAAAGCAGCGTACAATCGGGCCACTAGGTTCAGCAAGAGGGCCTTCAAGAGAGCGGATGCCCAGCGCGTCGCGCGGCTTGGTCAGGAGCTCACATCCCATCCCACGGGTAGCCGTGGATACTGGCAACTGGCCAAAGCCGTACAGTCAAATTTTTGTCAACCCTCGCTGCCACCACTGCGTTTTCCTGATGGATCACTGGCTCACAAAGCCCAAGAGAAGGCGGACATGCTCGCAGACCTCTTTGCGGCTAATTCCCAGGTCGATGACCGTGGCCTGCAGCCCCCCGCCGTCGCCAACTGTGGCCACACTATGCCTGATATTGTTATCAGGCAATGTGATGTACGGGCAGTGCTGCGGTCACTCGACACGCGGAAAGCCAGTGGCCCTGACGGCATTCCGGCGGTGGTGCTACGAAAATGTGCTGCTGAGTTGTCTCCAGTATTAACGCGTCTGTACCGCCTGTCATACTCTACAGGCCTCGTGCCGGAGGCCTGGAAGGAGGCGAACGTACAACCGATCCCCAAGAAAGGGGATCGATCCGATCCAGGCAACTATCGACCCATAGCTGTCACCTCAGTCATTTGCAAGGTGCTCGAGCTTCTTATTAATAAGCAGCTCATGCGATACCTGGAGGATCACTCGCTAATCAATGATCGGCAATATGGCTTCAGGCCAAAACGATCAACGGGTGACCTCCTGGCATTCGTCACGCATGTATGGGGTGAGGCTATGGAAAAGTTCGGCGAGTCCTTGGCTATTAGCCTGGACATCGCCAAAGCTTTCGATAGGGTCTGGCATGCTTCGCTCCTTTCCAAGCTTCCGGCATGTGGTCTACCTCCTCAACTGTGCAGCTGGATTGCCAGTTTTTAAACGAGCGCCGATTGCGGGTCCTCTGCGATGGCCAGGCTTCTCGCTTTTTGCAAGTGAATGCCGGGGTACCGCAGGGGTCCGTACTGTCACCAACTCTCTTTCTTCTGCATATCAATGATATGCTTTCCCTCGGGAACATTCATTGCTATGCAGATGACAGTACATTGCACGGGAGTTACTCGGTTCGTCCGACGGCGGGGCGATCTGTGATAGAGGAGGAGAGACGACATCACGTGGGTGATCTCGACCGAAACCTCGACAGTATCTCCCAATGGGGTGCCGAGAACCAATGCCCACAAAACACAAGCGTGTGCATTTACAGCGAAAAAATCCCCTTTCCTTCCCCTACCCACTCTTCAGAATGCAATATTACCAATGAAGGACAATCTAGACATCCTTGGCATAGACGTTCGTCGAGAGCTCAATAACACAAAATACATTGAGAGATGTATTGGGCTAGCTGAAACTAGGAATACTGAACAAGGTAAAGCGATTCTTTACACCGCACCAGAGGTGTCTGCTGTACAAAACGCAGATTAGACCCTGCGTTGAATACTGCTCTCACCTCTGGGACGGCTCCGCGAAGTATTTGCTGGACGCACTCGACGCTATGCAGCGACGCGCTGTTCGCATTATAGACTGTCCGGAGGTAACGGGAAGCCTTGAGCCGCTAGCCCAGCGCCGAACAATTGCTTCCTTGGCCGCGTTCTACCGTATTTACCACGGTGAGTGTTCTGAAGAGCTCTTCAACCTGATCCCACCCTCTCCCTTCCGATCCCGAACAACGCGTGCCGGGCAGAGATGTCACCCTCATACCGTGGAAACCGTCTTCGCGAGAACCGAGCGTTTTAAACGATCGTTTCTCTGCCGAACGATGGTGTCTTGGAATGCCCTGCCTGCGCACGTGTTTCCTCCAACATATAACCCAAAGTACAGTACAGTACCCAACATATAACGCTTCGCTTAAAGAGCCCAGGCTCTTTAAGCGAAGCGTGAAGAGGCACATTACAGGGTCGTCAAGTTGAGGGCCACTCTCTATAGTATTCCTGTGTACTGTGAGAGTCGCCCTCAATTGCCAGACGTCGCCTCAGCTTACCATCAGGCGAGTGGCGTCAATTTGTCGACTTAAATAAAAAAAATAAAAAAAAATAAAAAAAAATTCCGACAATTTTTGGTCCCATCTTAATTTGGTCCCATTCCGACAATTATTTGGTCCCATTCCGACAATTTTTTGGTCCCATCTTAATTTGGTTAATTCCGACAATTATTTGGTCCCAGTTCAATTTGGTACCATTCCGACAATTATTTGGTTCCATTTCAATTTGGTCCCATTCCGACAATTATTTGGTCCCATCTTAATTTGGTCCCATTCCGACAATGGTCCCATTTCAATTTGGTCCCGTTCCGTCAATTATTTGGTCCCATTTCGATAGTTTGAAGTCGGTTGCTGTGTCAATTTTTAATGTGTATTTTTCATATTACTTATTAAACCTATTCCTTCCTTAAAATTTCAGAAATATTTCAAAAACAAAATCAACCAAATCCGTCGAGCTACTTTTGAGATTTAACGAGATAAACGAACAGTTATTCATAAATTCATAGTAGTATATCGTTAGCGACAATCAGGACATTACTTGCGTCAAACAAGAAGGAAACACAACCAGGAAATTAGATTTATTTATTATTTATACATTTATCGACGAAACTAGAGGCACATGCACAGGCTAATTCCATGTTAATATTCAATAATAAAAGATGTGTTTGAAGATCATAATTCTTTGTTTAATTACTTTTATAGTTTTATTGATACAAATAATTATTTTATGGCAAATATGGTTCGCAGTAGTTTCATTAGAAGGTGTGCAGCCGCACCCTGTGTTCGGTTTACAACGGATGAGATTTGAAAACTATGCAAAAACATTCAATAAAAAATATTCCCATGATGAATATGAGAGGAGGTTTGAAAATTTCAAGGTACGTTAAAACTAATATAAGTTGTACAAAATAGGCAATAGGGTACCTATTACATAGTCACAGAATAGGGAATAGTAGTACCTACGTAGTATAGTGCGTTCTATTGTTTTCTCATTCAAAATCCCACGGAAACAGGGATAAAAGTATTTGGAGTGATCCAATATCCAATGGCGTGTCAGGCCATGCATAGAATAGAGTCACCCATATTAGCCTTTATAACTCCTGAACTGACAGAGTTATCTAATATGTTAAAGTGTCCCTTTAAAGTACATTACGTGGTCTACCATCATGATTTCTTTGACATTTTAAATAAATTTAAAAATAGAGCTGAAAATTGATGGAGGTCTTAAGTATACACCATTAATAAACTCAATCCGAATAATGGCCGAAATATCTCTAGATAATTCGAATGGATGTAATTTTATGAAAAAAAATGTTTTTAATAAGTATTTATAATCTATAATTTTGTTCTGTACAATTTTTGGATAAAGTTCAGCGTTTATAAGAAAATTCCAAAAAACCGAAAATGTTAACCTTTGACCTGGAATAATTTTTTTTAGCACAAGTCGGATCGATGGTGACTTTTGACATTTATTTTATAATGACGTAGGTGTTTATAACCTTCCCTAGTTTACAGCTCTATGCGCATTTATGCAATCTGAAATCTTTATACTGGTCTATAAAGAGTTTCTTAACATGTTTCACAAACTTTCCCAGTATTAAGTATAGATTGTTTTGTTTAATTACAGCTATCTCTAATAGAAATTGCAAAACTAAATGCTTATGTCCAAGACGCTGTGTTTGGATTGACAAAATTTTCTGATATGTCTGCGCAAGAGTTCAAAGATAGCATGTTTCTGATAGGGTACGACAATTGCCATAAAATAGATGCACCTTGTAATAAGAATACCCCAAGTTTAACACTACCGAAGATGCAAAATGAATCTATTGCTAATATTGCAAATAAAATTGACTGGCGCGATGAGGGTATCATAGGACCCGTTCAGGACCAGAAAAGGTGCAAATGTTGTTGGGCCATGAGTGTAACAGGTTTGATAGACTCTATGGCAAAAAAACAAAAAGTAACTAAAAACTCTTTAAGCACACAGCAAATTATGGACTGTTTATCAGAGAAAGAAGATGGAGGATGTGAAGCGGGTAATGTTTATAACACACTTGTAAATCTCTGTTTTGAATATTACAGCGTGGTCAATGAAGATGATTACCCGCTTACTTTAAAGAGTGAAAGTTGTCAAATAAATAAAACAACAGCAGTCGGAATAAAGCTTAACAGATACAAACATATGTGTAATATAACTGAAGAGGAATTACAACTTGCTCTGAATAATGGTCCTGTTATAGTTATAGTAAATGCAGCAATTTGGCGTAATTATCTCGGTGGTATCATACAAAGAGCGTGTATAAGAAATAGATGGAGTGGCGATCACGCTGTTCTATTAGTTGGTTACGACAAAACTGGTGATGTTCCTTATTATATAGTGAAGAATTCTTGGGGTAAAAGTTTTGGTGATAACGGTTATGTGAAGCTGGAGATGTTTAAAAATACGTGTGGGGTTAAAGAGGATGTGAGTATCATAGAAGTCAAGAATGAAGTACTTTAACGTATAAAAGTGGTTTGTCTTAGTTATGCTCCTGTGGTATTTTATTATAGTAGTCTATGTTACTCACGAATGAATTACCATGATGTTAAAGAATTTTTGAAATCGTTCTAATTTTTGAGTTTATTCATGACATTCGTGTACTTCCATACTTTATTGGGTTAGGCGCTGCTGTGCAGTAGGGACGAAGTTCGTTGGGTAGTGGACCCATAATCATAAGTAAAAATGGATTTTTTTATTTATTATTTCACAAGTACACTGTACGGTCGCAAGGCGTAAGCGGAGTTATTGCATTAGTGTGAGTGCAGTGTACGTGAACGTGTATGTGACCTCTTTTACACACACGTGTTGTACACACAGCTACTTAAAGAGTTTTTGCTCTACTTTTCGTACACACTCACACAAATGCAAAGCTCCGCTTATCCCTCGCGAACTGTACTCAACTATAGGTACATCAGCTTTTCAAGTATATTTTTTTTTACGCATAAAATATATTGTAAAGACTCTTATTACAGAACTAAAACTTACAACAGTCTCAAGGGCGTCCCGAGGGCGTAACCACATAATATTATGAAACCCGTCCAGAAACTCCAATTGTACGATCTGTGTGAGATTTCTGTTTGTTTTATCTTAAAGCGCCATCGACCAACATATTTTAGAATCATTTACAAATAACGTAATACATATTATCATGTAAAGTCTTTGGTCGACCAGCTGATGGGGCTGTCTTCGGGTTGATATAACCCTTACGTAACATCCTATGTATGCAATTATATTTTATGCAACTCTAGCGGTTCGGCCCGGCTTTGCACAGATTTTTTTTTTTTAAGGAAATCTTACAGCTAAACGTTGACAATTAGTAAAAATATCTAATCAATGATGCTTGCCACAAAACAAGCGTCCACATGTAGCAATGAATTTTCACTTTACAGTTGCATAAGAACAGACACAACAACAAAGAAATAACAAAAAAAAATCAATACACCATAACCCAAAACAACAACAAATAAATCGAACACATATGTAACGGTCAGGACCAGATGCCTGTTAAGCCTAAGGTCACCTGCACTCTGCCGTCGCCGTCGCCCCAAACTAATCCCTATTAACTAATTTCCTAACACTGTGTGCACTTGTATAAAATAGGTCAATATCTAATTGCGAAGAGAGTTCGTTAAATGCCCTCATACTACGCATGCTGAAAGTGTTAAGTCTATAATTTGTAGATGCAAACGGTGCATGCAGCAGTGGTCGCCTTCGGAGGCCATTCCTGTTGGTCCGTAGACACAGGTTACCTTTTTTTTTTTCTAAATCCGCGGCACAATGCTGCGGCCTACGTCCATTGCCGAGCGCCTCTGGTAGAGACTGAGAGAATTCCCAGTGGCGCCCGGCGGACCTTGGCCACCTGCGTGGTGGTCGGGTGTTACCCCTCATCTTTGGGGTCGGGTTTTATCCCGCATCGGTGAGTGAAGGCGTGCGTGGGGTGCAGCCCCACATCACGCAGCCCTTCTAGCCTGCTTCTGTAAGGACGGTGGGTTGCTAATCCATCGTCCTCAGGCCACGATCATAGAGGTGGATGGTCCTGGGCGTAGTCACGCCTGCGGCGCCCTCGCCGCAGACTTCGGAACTCAGCGGGGAGGATACGCTCCCTCACCCTACCGGCCGCCTCCTTCACGAGCATAACCTGCTCGCAGAAGGAAACGACCGCATTCCACTGGCTCTCGCTAGAGACCATGGCTCGTAGCATGGTCTCCAGCGAGAGAGTATCTACGCCCAGGGCCACAACGAGGTCCCGGCGCTGACTCGCCCAGGCTGAGCATTCCACCAACGTGTGGAATGCCGTGTCTACGCCGGAAGCCTCGCAGTGTTGACACGCGGGTGTGACCTCACGATGCATGCGAAACAGATACTCACCGAAGTTTTCCGTGCTACTTATGTTTATGCCATTTAGAGTATATCATGAACCGACTACAGATGGACTACGTGTAAATGTCATAAAATAACACTCAGAGATGTTGAGTTCTAATCTGTTTACTCTACAGTACGCGGCAAATCGCTCAAGGTCCGACTGAAGCTCTTGAGTGTCGGATAAATGGTGAATTGGCTTTAGAATTTTCATATCATCTGCGTACAATAATATTTGGGAATTAATGAAACAATCCTTTATATCCATTATAAACAAGGTGAACAACAGAGGCCCTAAAATTGAGCCCTGGGGTACACCAGAAGGAACAGATATCCAGCCGGATGTATAGCCATGAAGTACCACTGCCTGCGTGCGATTACTTATGTAAGAAGAGAACCATCTAAATAAGTCGCCGTGGATCCCAGCAGCCAGTAATTTTCTGAGTAGCACTCCATGATCAATCAGGTCAAAACATTTGGCATAATCCGTGTAAATTACATCCAGCTGGCCTCCCCCCTCCATTGCTGATGTTTTTATATCGTTTGACAGTATTAGGTTCTAGTTTTCTAGTTTAACATATAGCTTATTATATTCAGGAATAATTGGAAGGAGACAGGCTCATGGCTCAGTGGTTAACATATTGCAAAGGTTAAGCAACATCTAGCCACGCCGGTTTTAGGATGGGTGACAATTTCTAGAGACATTAAGGACTCTTCCGTACCTCGGAAAGCACGCTAAGCCGTCGGTTCTGGTTGCCATACGAACAGCTATGGCAGTCGTGACAAGTATTTGGAGCACTAAAACAAAATCAGACCAGTCTAACTACAAACCGTTGTGGAGAGAACAGTAGTAGCTCTACGGAAAATATCAAAGTTCAGCCGTATCGCAGTTAGACTAGAACCGAACTGGGTTTGGAAAAGGTTCAGTGGATGATTCAGAAATAAATCTTTTTCTAATGGTCATAGACTTTTTGAAATCGGCACAGGATTTTTTGACTTTACAAACAACAATACTTACAAGTTTTTCCCCTTTATAATATTCGTATACTTAGATGTACTTACTTTATTTTTTAAACATACGGAATGCTCATGGATTCCTCCCCGCTGATGGTGAGGATGATATGTTGGATTGAAACGAACTAAACCGCACCTTATTGTTCAAAGGCGCGGGTATTCCCTTAAAGGTTCTCTAGGTTTGCTGAACAATAAAATGTACAATGTGTTTCCTAACTACCTATCTAGTTAAAAACCTATTAGTCTATATTACTCTGCTTACGTTGCAGTCTCACTAGTTGTAATCACATACCAACAGATGGCGTTTAACTTAATTTTATCTCAACTTTTCGTTATAAGTTTATTGGTGGCTTCTATCTCCTTCGTTTGGAAATGTAGCTCTATCCCTTTTCTTCTCGCCATCGTCCAGTTCGTGTAAAGTATCCTAGCAGACTGTGATAGTAACAGGAGACCAATTGCTATAAATATGACTTGTATTGTTAATAGAATGTTTGGACAAGTGATATGTATTAGATGTAGCGTTGCGATTGTCTCGTCGGGGACTTCTGGCTGTATCTGAAAAAAAAAACTGTTTATTTTCTAGAATTCTTTCTCACAACTTGAGTGGTTCAGTGGTTAAACTGCCTAAAGCTACAAACTACTGGACTCGGAGGTCGTAAATTTAGTGTTACGAGCACAATGGTTTGTTATCTCTTAGGTAGTAATCTTTGTTACCTATTCTAATATATAATATATATATATATATATATATATATATATGGTATTTCGTCCCCGTAGAGCGAAAAGCAACTCATAGTTGTTTTAGTGAGATTATGTAGGGTCACATGTCCAACAATGAAACAAGTGTACACAATGAAACATCGCCATATTTCAAAAATGGCCTTCGACGTCCACTACTGACGAAAATGTAAAAAAAATACTCGACTTAATTATGGGAGACCGCAGATTGAAAATTAGAGATATAGCCGTGGTTATAGGCATCTCTTATGAACGTACTCAAAACATAATAGTCAATGTGTTGGGTTTCCACAAGGTGTCTGCGAGGTGGGTTCCGCGACTGCTTTCAGTTGAGCCAAAAAAGATGCGATTGACTATTGCACGCGACTGTTTGGAATTATTTGAAGCTGATGAATGTGATTTTTTTAATCGTTTTGTTACCATGGACGAAACATGGGTTCATTACTTTACACCGGAAACAAAACAACAATTAAAACAGTGGAAAAGACCTGGTTCACCACCCCCCAAAAAGGCTAAGTCGATTTTGTCGGCAAGTAAGGTGATGGCTTCAGTATTCTGGGACTCGAAGGGTGTGATTATGGTTGATTATTTTGAAAGGGGTCAGACTATAAACTCTAATTATTACTGCACCTTACTACACGATGTAGTAAGATGCAGATGCCTCTCGTAAACGACTTACGAGAGGAAATAAAAGAAAAACGTCCAGTAATCATCAGAAGAAAAGTCCTGTTTCATCAAGATAACGCTCGTGTTCACACGTCTGTCGAATCAATGGCAGAAATTCACAACTGTGGCTTTGAACTGTTACCGCATCCACCTTATTCACCTGATCTGGCACCGTCAGACTTTTTTCTGTTCCCTAACCTAAAAAAGAACTTGGGAGGGCAAAGATTTTTGACTAATGACGAGGTCAAAGCAGCAGTAGACGCATATTTTGACTCTAAGGAAGAATCATTTTTTTTCAACGGGCTAAAAGCTTGGAAGGGAAGATGGCAAAAGTGCATTGAACTTGATGGTGATGACGTTGAAAAATAAAAATATATTTCATTTATTATGTATTTATTTTCTTGGTTAGGCCGATTACATTTGCGCAGTTGGTAGGTAGGCATTTTCAGTCGTCGCGTTCACTCACTCACCGTCGTCGGGTGACCATAATATCTCTGGGTAATATTACTTATTTGTAATAATAAATAAATCTATTTAATAACATTTAATTGGTTTTTCTTTTTAAATTAAGTGAAATTTCATCAATAATTTTACTGTTTTATTGATGAACATACGGTGTCTTATTGTGTACACACCCATGGACACAATGAAAAATTTCTCATTTAAAAAAATAGATATTGATAATATTTGAGAAAAATTGAGTACCTATACAGTTCGTTAGTCAATTAAATTCTTGACCTCTGTGTAAAAAATTGTAACTTTATGGTTATAAATAACTGAGTTACGACTCTCAGAACTTTTAGTGTTTCATTGTTGAACATGTTACCCTACCATTATACATATAAGTAACTTTTTAAATTTGACATAATTTTTCATGTTAACAAATAGTCTGAGACGCCCAGGACTTTATTTGGCTGTGCCATAGCGGCTGGCACGTAATATTTTGTTGCCTTTCATCAACATTTAAGCGCAAGCGCAATTCAATTTTTTTTTTCAAAATACTATATACGTACAGCTGCTACTTTTTATTAAATTCATTCGGCCATTTTGGGCATAACCCATTATAAATGTGCCCGGTGACGGCAATAGGCTTGCCCCCTATTAATGCACCTCGGCCTGCCCCTTCGGGATATAGGCGTGATATGTGTATGTGTGTGTGTGTGTGAGTAACAAATATTACTATCATCTTTTAGTGAGTTCTACGGGGACGATTTGTATCCAAAAACAGAGTTAATAAGCTTTTTGCCCTCAGCAGCCTTTCTTTAACAAGAAGAACGCTTCTAAACACTAAAGGCGCATTTTCATTTGTCGCTAGTGTCCGCATGCGGATGACTTCTGTAATGCATATCATATGGCCCTCTAGCCCTGGGCTGGTTTAGCACTAATCGTTAGCCCGTTCTCATTGGCAAAAAAACCATACCCGGATGCCATACGAGTAATTCCCCGCATTCTGGCTATCGACCAAGTTAATTTCATTACATGGTCGTTAACCGCAAGCGGGCGTTTCTTGCATCGCAGAGGGGGCTATCTATTAAGTTATGAACTGGCAAATGTAATTTGGTCGTTAATCGTCGGGAGGCTTCCATGCGGGGTAACGACCGGGTTATAGACCAATGTATCTGAGCCATTAGCTACGGACGAAGCAACTATACACCTCCAAGTTTCACAAGTAACTTACCACTCTGAAGTAACCCACAGGCACTATCATGTCGGAGAACCTTCGGATCTTGCTGTTGAAGGTCACGTCGTTCATCAGAATGTTTACTTGCACTGAGAACTTGGTCTTCAGTGTCATTCCGAGCATCTGGAATAACAACGTTACCATACTTTTTTATTTATTTGTTGTATTTATTTGTTGTATTTATATGTTGGATTTATATATGTTGTATTTATATGTTGTATTTATATATGTTGTATTTATATGTTGTATTTATATGTTGTAATTTAAACCATAATGGTCGTTCACATTACTATTAGATTTATCGGGGCCTATTTACCATGTAATGTTGTTTCTAGTTTTTAATATATTTCGGCAATGTCATCATTCACCGAGCCTTTTCCCAAGTAAAGTTGGGGTCGGCTTTCCAGTCTAACTGCGATTCGGCTGAACATCGATATTTTCCGTGAAGCGACTGCCATCTGACCTCCACAACCCATGGGCGACATCGCAGTTCTGTAGTTAGACCGGTCGGATTTTTGATTTAGGGCTCCAACTACCCCTAACGACTGCCATAGATGTTTGTATGACAACCGGGACCGACGGCTTAACGTGCTCTCCGAGGCACGGAGGGGTCTCAGTGTCTTAAGAAATGGTCATCCATCCTAAAATCGACCTGACTCGATGTTGCTTAACCTTTGCAATGTGTTAACATTGTCGGTTACCACTAGACCACGAGCCCTCGCAATGTATATTCTTAAAACTTTATCCTTTAATCGCCAATACCTTAGTTCCTCCATGATCATGTCACTGCTACAGTACCCGGCGATAATTATTGCACATCGACCTTTGGAAAGAGACAATCGGCTAATTTCGGCTTCGTAGAGCGTTATCTCTGTCGCACGAAATACAAACAGTCCGGTATCTATTAGGAGCTGTTAAAACAATTATGATTTGCTTCTTTTAATAATTGAAGTGAAAACTTCTTTTTTTTTTTATTCTTTATTGTACATTAAAATATATACATAAGTTGGTAATTATTAAAAACAATATGCACAAAGGCGTGCTTAAGTCATAAAGATGACTTTTCTGCCAGCAGACCTTAGAGGTTTAGAGGATAAGGATGATTATTGTAGAGAAGCAGTGTGTTTAACAACAAGTAAGAAATAAATATATTATTAATAAAGTAATAGATAACTAAATAAATACATACAATTACAGTATCAAGCAATAGAACATCAGATAAATAAATACGTAGATAAATAAGAATAAGACAAATCTAAAAAGTTTAATACATAAGTACTTACAAAATACAATCAAGGAACTATTGGGAGAGGAAATGCTCCTTCACTCGTTTCTTAAAAATTGCCATTTTAAACATTTTAAACATTTTTTCATGCGATCGAACCATTTTTTTAAACAGGAGGACCACAGATCTGAAGGCGTGTTTTCTACGTGCTGATTGAACGCTATCACTGCCTTTTCGGAGTTAGTAAAAGTGAAACCTCTCATCAAATCTTTGATTTTGGGGAAAATACAGAAATCACAGGGTGCTAGGTCGGGGCTATGTGCAGGATGGGTGACGAGTTGTACTTTTTCAGAAGCTAAAAATGACTTTGTTTTGTTGGCAGTTTGTGAAGAAGCGTTGTCATGATGTAGGAGAACGCGGCTTTTGGGTCGTCTTTCGCGAACTTTTTCTAACACCCTGAGTAAACAAATGGTAGAATACCACTCGGCATTAACACTCTTTTGATCTTCAAGTGGAATTGTACACATGGGAACCATAGCTGAGAAAAAAAACGCGATAATTTTTTTACCAACGTTATTCGCCTGCCTCACTTTTGTTGGCTTGTTCTCATTTTCAAACACCCATTCACAAGATTGCTGTTTTTTTTCGGGTTCAAAACAATAATTCCACGTTTCATCTCCTGTGACAATGTCATAAACAGTATTAGAATGTCCGTGGTCGCACTTCAGTAGCATCTGTGAGCACCATTCCACGCGAGCCCGCTTCTGCTCCGCTGTGTTATTGAGGGATCCAACGACAACAAAGTTTCGGAACTTTCAATTCTTCGTGTAAAATTTTCTGGATTTGACTCATACCAATCTCGAATTGTCTTACACATTGTTTTTGTTGACGTCAGTTGAAGACCGCCCTTCATGAAATTCGTCATGTAAAGAAACTCGACCTCTCTCAAATTCAGCAAACCATTGCCTCACGGTGCTCAAATAAGGTGCTTCTCTCCCAAAAGCATTTTAAAGACGAGCGGCACAGTCTTGCAGAGAGAGAGAACTTTTAAAATCATAAAAAATCATCGCTTTAAAATCTTTTCGACTTAATTCCATTTTCGTTGCATACGTCGAACTTTGATGTGTGATAAAAAACAATTGACAAATGATTTCCCGCCAATTGTTTTTTTTATTACTGTGTAGGTTGCAACGTTTAAAAAAATATAACATTCGAAATTCAAATAGTTCCGATTAGCTAGAAGTGCAAAACTTTTAGTGTGCCCCATGTATAAATATATGTATGAGTAATATAATAAAAAATTAACCTAACATTAATTTTCTGTGAACTTTTACTTTCCCATATTCAAAAATAAATATTATTTACTATACATAGGTATATAAATTGATTGGGATTGGCCAATGAAGTTTTCACTTCTGCCGTGCGGTCTTAAGCGCACACTATAGTTTTTTCTTTTTATTCTTTGTATAAAATACACCAATTTTTCTATAAGTGTTGGCTTTAGGTTCTGGTAAAATAAAAAAAACATGTTCACATTATGACTGATAAAACGTCACATAGGTAGTGTGCGACAGAGATAACGCTCTACGAAACCGAAATTAGCCGATTGTCTCTTTCCAAAGGTCGATGTGCAATATTTATCGGCGGTTACTTTAACACTACACTACTTTAAACGGTAAATATCCCGATAAATCTACTAATAGGTACTTAAAATTATGTTGTACTCATTATTATTCATAAATTTTCTTTTAGCGCTTTGTCAATATAATACATACATATATCCTTGCAAAGTTTGAGTGTTTCCAGGTTCATACCAATAAAGTTCGGACCATTGGTATGAATCGCGGTGGACGTTTTTTGAAGTGGGTGGACCCACTCTTTTTTCAGACTTCCGCATTCGAACCACTGGTATGAATGAGGAATTACTGTTTTTGGGTTCCGGATTCGAACCAGTGTTATTTTACCACTACTGAACAGTCATACACGAAAGTGTTAGTACATCAATTCATTTTTATTTACTTAGATGTAAGCAAGAGCTTAATAGTAGATCACCGAGCTATGTTATCGCTATCGCTATGGGGATTCAAACTATGTTTTTTGCATCGATGCAATATGAAAATAATAATTGTGTGGGTACTATATATTAGGTAATACATAATTATATAAATAATGTAATAAACTCAACTCCATCCATTCTGACACTAAGCAGGGCTTATATATGATTGGTTACTTTATTATATTGAGTAAGATATAAATAAATAAATATGTTAAAACACTCGAACTCAACGCCATCTAATGTTTATGTTTAATTTATATAAAAAACTACAAAACTCCTTAGTTAAAACTTAGTTCCGCTATAATATGAAGTATATTATAACCAATATTTAAACCACGTTACCCTTAAACCGATCCAAAATGCTTAGGTAAACGATAGTTCGTTTCTTAAAATAAGCCAATAGGCGAATAGCTTGTCTTTTTACGTGCTTGCTAGTGTGATTGGTAGACGATTACAATGACGTCGTCGTTTCTATGCAGTTCATTTTAGTTTCAAGACGAGAGTTGTGCGCGTGAATTGTGTTTTTTTGGTAAGTAGATTTTAATATTTTATTTTGATTTTAATTTTTAGTTACTTTAATAAAACAAAAGTATGTAATGGGCATAATATATGCCCATTACATACTTTTGTTTTATTAAATTTGAAATATATATAACATATATAAATATGTACATTAGTGTCCGACCGAATGTTCGGTTTCGGTTTCGGTCGAGTTTCGGCAAAAAAAAGAGTTTCGGTTATGTTTCGGTTTCGGCAGCAAATCTGCCGAAACTACGACCGAAACTGAAACTTCATTCGGGAGTTCCGCGCTGTGCTCGGGTGTGTTCAGCGCGGTAAATGACATCCAAGCGACGATGACATTTGACCGCGTCCACGTGCGTAATCATGTCGTAACCTGTTTGTTTGCAGTGCATTTTGTTTGTTGTGAGTTTTCGTGTGATATGTTTTGAATTCGGTAAGTTTTATCATGTGATATAATAAGTATAAGAGTACCTGCTGCTTCGGTGGCGTAGTCGGTAGTGCATCTGCTTTCGACGCCGGAGTCTCGGGTTCGATTCCCGGTCGGGACAAACTTTGTGTGAAGATAGATACGTTTGTGCCGAAGTCTGGGTGTTTCCTATGTATAATATGTATGTATTTACAAAAAAAAAATGTATATAAGTATTTATATCAGTTTATCTAGTACTCATATCACAAGCTCTGCTTAGTTTGAGACTAGATGGCGTTGTGTAAATTGTCCTAACATATTTATTTTATATTTATTTATTTATTTACCTCGAAAAGTAATTTTATATAACAAAGGAGTACCTATCTAGATTATAGTAGAATCAAGTTTACCATAAAAATCTAAACATTTCGTGGTTAATTTAACTCTTTCGCTAATGCATATGTAAACAAACATTAGTTAGGTACAACTAATGTTACATAGTACATTAGTGATGATAATATTAAGGATTTAGAGTTTCGCGTTTAATTTAATAATTATTAAGTAGGTACCAATATAATAATTGTTTTTTTTACAAATTAACACTTATAATTAAACGAGTAGATACCTGGTTATCCGTATAAAACTAGGTATGCAATGCATGTGTGGCGCATACCTTATCTCTGACGTCATATTCATTCATCCACATACTGTGTTACTGTAAACGTCCCAATATACCTCCCAACACCCACTACACATGCTACTAATTGTGAATGTTGAGCAGAGCAAATTTTCTTAATTTTTTTTATGCTCTATTTTCATGATTTCGGAGATATGCACTCCCGGGTATGATGTCGACCAGCATGCCAAATCTGGTCAAAATCGGTCGAGCCGTTTCGGAGGAGTTGGCACACAACCGATTTACACTTGTCGTCTAAGATAGAGCTTCGCTCCGCTCAATTAACACTTATACTTATTTTATTCTCTTTTTCAATTTAAAACCTTATCCATAATAGTTCACGAACATAAATAAATAATTTAAAATACATTGAGTACCTACTGATTAAACCTAATAGAGAACCTTTCATTTTATATAGATTTTATAGATTATAATACATTTTCTTTATTTTTCTCTGAAAACATGATCCTTATAAGAAAGTTTCGGTTTCGGCCGAAACTGAGACCGTTGCCGAAATTCGGTTGCGGTTTCGGTTTCGGTCGTAAAAACCAGTTTCGGTCGGACACTAATGTACATATTATACATATAAAATAACCAAAGTCCGATACAAAAAGAAACTGAACGGATCTTAGTTATTCGACAACAATGTAATTCAATCATCAAATATATTAAACTACACTGTTTTCGAATTTAACTAAGTTCCATTCAGTTGTTTTCGCGTGAAAGAGTAAGAAAGATCCATCAAATTTCCATCCATACAAACTTTAAACTTTATAACATTAGTAGAATAATAGATTAATAATTATTAAATTTAAGGCTTAGTAAATTGTATTACAGGATTCCTGCCTTTAAAATGTCCGAAGAACCGTCTACTTTACGTGGTCCGTCTACTACTACGACTACACAGAATTTGAAATAACCAAGAGAGGTCGACGTTATGTTGTGTTAAAGGTGGATACGATTATACTTGGAAACGTAACAATATCGACGGTTCTGAGATATGGAGGTGCTCTAAAAGGCTCTTACAAGTGTTATGCAATACTAAAGGTGCATTTGTCCCCATTCGAAATACTTAGTAACATAGTTAACAAATAGCCTAATCTGTGATCATTATTATTAATTTACATTTAATTTAAGTGACTAAGACTGATCTGGGATATACAAAAGATTTAGTTATTTTTTTAGTTTGTTATAAGGATAATCAACCTTCAATCTGTGATTTGATTAATAGTTAAAATGTTTTATATTAATATTTCACTCAATCTATGATTTTTATTAGCTCTTGAGTTAGACTAATCTGCAATCTATAAAATATGTAGTTATTTTTAAGAGTATTATTAAACCTTAGTCTTTGATTTTATTTATAGTTAAGATGTTAACTATTGCAACTCAATCTGTGATTTTTTATTAGCTGTAAGTGAGTTTGTTAGTTTAATATTGATATTTTATTTTAAATATTCTATATTTACACTTTTATACATTATAATATCATTAAAATCGTTAAAAAGATAAACTTAGACTTT
The DNA here is from genome assembly GCA_963556515.1 of Nudaria mundana. Taxonomy (NCBI): domain Eukaryota; kingdom Metazoa; phylum Arthropoda; class Insecta; order Lepidoptera; family Erebidae; genus Nudaria; species Nudaria mundana. The sequence continues at coordinate 951,574 of OY748297.1, forward strand.
AAATATTTGATTTTTACAACTCATAGTTTCATTAAACTTTTTCTTCAAGATAGTATTTCGAAAGTATATATAGTAAAAAAGTATGTTTATTATAATAAGTATGTTAAAATAATAAGTATATAATAATAAAAAAGTAAAAATGGTCCGAATCTGGAACTCAAAAGCCACTTCAAAAATCGTCCACCGCGATTCATACCATTGGTCTGAACTTTACTGGTATGTAACAGGAAATACTCTCCAAAGTTTCATGTTTCTAGCAGTCACCGTTTATAAGGAAAGTTGAGGACAGAACGACGGACAGACACTCGGAACCCTAAAAAGTGGGGTAAATAAGTAATACTTACAGTTTCAATAACAATCTCGCTTCCATGTCGTTCCTCATTCGGATTGAGTCCTTCAATCTTGTTGTGAACTTGTGTGATATTTGTGTACAGAAAGTGAGAGTGAGATAACACCATCGGTAATCCTGCAATACGGTAGTTTTATTTTTATTAACATTTCAGTTTTTGTGGTTTATAAGTTCTATCTAAATATTTTAAGGATAGTTTAAGCAAACTCATTGCTTTGAAATAGACGAATTAACTAAATTCTTTAAATGAGAGATCAGTTAAATTGAGATTTTGTTTTTATTCCAATTAAAATGTTAATATGGATGTGTGGTAGGTGTAACAAGAATGGACAGAGTACGGAACGAGTATCTAAGTAATAAAAAGGAAGTTTAACGTTGCGACAGTGAATTAAAAATAGAGCAGCCAGCGACAGCGAGATATTATGAGAGTGGTTAGAAAGATGCAAAGAATGAATAATTTGAATAGTCATAAATTATTATGAATGAATAAACTTAGAAGCAGAGGTACACCCAATAAAAGATGGAAGGAATGCGTGGAGATTCTTCGAAGGAAAGGACTAAGTAGATGAAATTTGACGGTGATCAGTCTACGTACCATACATACATGGAGCAAGATCTGACACGCCATCGTAACAGACTCCCTGGTTACACAAGCACTGGTTATCCTCCCGGTACATGTCGTACGCGTATTGCGGGACACGGTACTCGAACGCACGAACACCACGCCACAGCGAGCGCGTACGATGGTACTCCAGATCCAGTAGCCGGCATAATACACTGCGGTACAGTCTGATGGGGCGAGCTGGAGTCATGTCAGGCGGGTAGCATATACCCTCGTATGCGTCTGTGAAGCTGTTACACCGGTTTCTGGAATATAATTTTCTAGGTATATTTCTTCTATATGTTTTCAGAGCACCGATTTCGTGCCAAATGCGATGGTTTTAGGTACCTTTTTAGCTCTAACAGTCCCATAAGATACATACATAGAATCACGTATTTATCCCTAAAGGGGTAGAAAGATGTGTTTATTTAGCCCATATTTCGCCAGTCACTTACGATACACCAGGTAATAGGAGGCAGTCTAATTAGGGCATTATGGGTATGTTTGCCAGAGCCTCGTCCCTTAATCAACAGAACACCGCGTGTAGGTGAGGCTGATCCCATCCTGGAGATGTTGGTTGGACCCCTAAGGACCACCAGATCGCACCTGTTATGGTAGCTTAGTTAGAGCATTTCCTCTGAAAGGGTAAGCTGGTTCAATACCGGCCTAATAATTTCATTTTTCCCGTTGGTGATGTATAGTTTTTATTTTTTAATCTCTGGTAAGCACTAGAAGAATGCCGTTGCGTGGTGGTCGGGTGTTACCCCGCATATTTGTGGTCGGGTTTTATCCCGCGTCGGTGAGTGAAGGCGTGGGTGGGGTTTAGCTCCGCAGCACGCAGCGCTTCTAGCCTACTTCTGTCAGGACGGTGGGTTGCTAATTTATCGTCCTCAGGCCCCGATCATGGAGCTCGATGGTCCTGCGTGTAGTCACGTCTGCATGTAGTCGTGCCCCCGCCGCATACTTCGGAATTCAGCGAGGAGGGTACGCTCCCTCACCCTACCAGCCGCCCCCTTACGAGAGAAACCTGCTTGCAGAAGTAAACAGCCGCGTTCCACTGGCTCCCGCTAGAGACTGTGGTCCCGCTCCAGCGCCTTCTTGTGCTATTGAAACAGTGACACAAGGGCTCTCCCTTCCAGGCCCCTGGAGCGGTCGCAGCTAGAAGACATGCAGCCTCTAGGGAGATAACCTCTCAGCATCAGCCTCTGAGGTCCGTGAAAACACAGAGCCTCGGACTTATTCAGCGCCACGTCTTGTCCCAGCCGCCATATCCGACCCACGACTTCAGCAACCCCAGTCGTGACCTTGAGTGTTGCCTCCTGGTACATCGCTCCCCACGCCGTGACGAGGGTATCGTCGGCGTAACAAGTTACGCTGACGCCCTCACGCAACGCACCGCGCAGGACAGGTCCAATGACCGATCCCGAGGAACACCGTACGGTGACTTGGAGCTGGAAAATTAAAGCATTCTCTCGAATGATTATTGCCAACGCATTCATTTTCTAGCTCCGCGTCATCACTTTTTAGATAAACTATATATAAATATCCAAGTGTTCAAAGTACCAAGTGGGGTACCACCATCATCGCGGCGGTGAGACCGATCATGGACGATTGGCTGTAGAGGCAGCATGGTGACCTCACGTATCGTGCGACGTAGATCGTTACCGGGCATGGATGCTTCGGTAGCTATCTGTTTCGCATCCGTCGTGAGGTCACACCCCGGTGTCAACACTGCGAGGTTTCCGACGACGACACCGCACTTCACACGTTGCTGGAGTGCTCAGCGTGGGCGAGACAGCGCCGGGACCTCATAGTGGGTCTGGGCGTGAATACCCTCTCGCTGGAGACCATGCTTCAAGCTATGGTCTCCAGCGGGAGTAGGTGAAACGAGGCCGTGTCCTTCTGCGAGCAAGTCGTGCCCGCGAAGGAGGCGGCCGAGAGGGAGAGGGAGCGTACCCTCCTCGCCGAGTTCCGTAGTCAGCGGTGAGGGCGCCGCAGACTCATCTACGTCCAAGACCATCGACCTCCATGATCGGGGCCTGAGGACGGCGGGATCGCCACCCGTCGTCCTTACAGAAGCAGGCTAGAAGGGTTGCGTGCTGCGGGGCCTTTGCCCCATAGCACGCAACCAGATTCACTCACTGACGCGGGATAAAACCCTACCCCAACGACGCGGGATTATCATCCCGACCCAACCCCCGCAGCGACCACAGAGGTGGTCAAAGTCCGCCGGGCGCCACTGGAAATACGTTCTGCTTGTAACCAGAGACACCCGGCAACGGACGTTAGAGCGATCGCGGCCCTGGGCCGCTCAACTAAAAAAAAAAAAAGTATTCAAAGTACCTGGTCTCATTGGACTTGAATCCCCACTGCTGCAGCCCTCCCACATTGTTGGCGGACTTGATCATGAACCGCTCGCTATCCTCGCTGCTCACCGTCATACGAATTGTTTCTTTCTTATCATACAACTGTAATATGTTAAGAGCACAGAATACTATAGGTTAAGAGTGATGTTACACTTCAAAATTGACTTCTAAATTAGCTAGGTCGGCCTTTATAGAAGACCCTTTGTGCATCGGAGAGCACGTTCCGGCAATGGCTTAAAAGGCTTAACTAACAAATAAAATACATCCATACCCTATCCAACAGGCCAAGCTTTTCAAAACTGATCCATCCGGGAAGGTACTGGTTGCCGAGCTGGATGAGGGGTTCGTTGTAACCCCACAAGAAGTCGTGGGCACTCACTGTGATGGTTGCGTTACTCTTAAGCCGGGAGGTCAACATGTTCAACCCAATTTTCGCCAGATAACCATAACTGGACATCTTGGAAGCCATTGTCTATAAATTTACATCATAAATTTAAATAAATATTTTAGGACATAACGCAACACAAAATTAGTTGGAACTACCCTAAGCACTTTAACTTGTCGCCTTTACTTCCATTTCCTGGCATCCCGGATTCGCCCCCGGATGATCACCTGTGCGGTCTGCCTCTCAGGTCTGTCAGGGGTTGGCTAGGGTATTATCCAGTATCATTAAGTGAAACCCCACAGCACGTTCGCCCTCCTGGTCTATAATGACGGTAGGTAATGAACCCGCCCGTCCTCTCAGCGCGTGTATTATGATACAGTTCGCGAGACGTAAGCTGAGTTGCATTTGTGTTAGTGCACGTACGTTAACGTATAACGTTATGTGACGTGTTTTACACACAAAGCTATACACAGTTTTTTTACTCTACTTTTCGTGATCACTCACACAAATGCAAAGCCCAGCTTAGGCCTCGCGAACTGGTACCTAGAGAATATCTCCAAAGCAAATATTTGTAGGTCGTACAAATATTTGACCCGAATACGAGGACGAGACTCGGGGATTAATGTTTGGCCAACCTCATTGCAAGTGTTGCACCTGCTAATCAACAGATGCTCTGACAAAAATAAAAATGCCAGATTCGCCAGTAACTTTAGTGGCGAACCAATTGCCGCTAAGCGGTGGTGGCCTAGTGGCGTCTCTTTCTGCCTTTCCGGTGAAGAGACCACATTATTTTGTATGTACTAATAATATACTTACTAAAAAGGCAAGATTAGGCAATGTTACAATATAATCTTTGGGATCACCAATGGACTCTTGAAGTAGAAATGTATTTTTTTGTCGCGGCGTATATCTTAGCACCTTTGCTTCGTAATCTATCTCCACATCTTCGTTGGTACGGCGTTCCCTGAAATAATATTAAGTAATCATTGGACATTATACCTAGGTAAAAGAAGTATCTGTTTTGTAATTCCAAACTAAATGGGCGTTTTCACATTGCACGATATCGTCCACAATACCTTAAAGTACTCGTACCTCTTACCTTAAAGTTAGTGCTGCTACTTACGATATCGTGTGTCGTTATCGTGCAATGTGAAAACACCCAGTGGTTTTCACATTGCACGATATCGTCCACAATACCTTAAAGTACTCGTACCTCTTACCTTAAAGTTAGTGCTGCTACTTACGATATCGTGTGTCGTTATCGTGCAATGTTAAAACACCCAGTGGTTTTCACATTGCACGATATTGTCCACAATACATTAAAGTGGTACTCGTACCTCTTACCTTAAAGTTAGTGCTGCTACTTACGATATCGTGTGTCGTTATCGTGCAATGTTAAAACACCCAGTGGTTTTCACATTGCACGATATCGTCCACAATACCTTAAAGTACTCGTACCTCTTACCTTAAAGTTAGTACTGCTACTTACGATATCGTGTGTCGTTATCGTGCAATGTGAAAACACCCAGTGGTTTTCATTCAATGCATAATGAAAGTACCTAACTACTGCATTTAAAAAAAATTGCCTGTCTGTTCCTGTCCTGTCTTCGTATAATCTTTGAGACAACTCGACCGAATTTAACGGGCAGATAGTTTATGTTATAAGGCTAGAATACTAGAAAACTATTCCACCCGGGGCTATCAAATGCAACAATTACCGCGGGACGCCCACGCTAATGTGTTTTAAAATATACTAATAGAGTACTAGTTATAGTAATACCTAATGTGTGTTATAATGTTATAAATTGTACTTAATGTGTGTTGATAATATACCTACATATTGTAAGTTTGCACTCTAACCATTGAGTGTTAGACTCACCGGATCCTGCAGACAAACTGTGCAAACACTTTAGTAGGACAATAAACTAGATTTAAGTAAAATTGTAAGAAGGTACCAATACATTTCTTTACAATAAGAATTACAATATACATAATTATAGACTAAAAATATTTACATTTGGGTGCAAAGGGGCCCTTCTTACATCTATCGGGCCCCAGCGACCTCACCTGCTAGTGGCGCACCTGCTGATTAACGGACGAGGTTCGTATATTACGGTACCCATGTGGTGGCTTTGGCCCCTACGTGGATACCAGGTGGTACAACAGTGTTGGTCCGGGGGGGTACCACCGTGCAGCTGTGCTAAAGCCCCCCAAGTAACCCAGCCCAGGCTGGGTTGCGTTAGGGGTTCAGCAGCTGCACTGCCGGGCCCGGGGCGGTGTATGGTGCGGCAGGCAGGGGTCCAGTGGGGGCGAAGCTGAGTCTAGTGTGGGTGGTGTGGGTCGATTCGCCGGCCAGGGAGACCCTTAGCAACGGCGTTGCCGCGGCCGCCCGCAACATAGTCATGGGGCCCGCCTGGGACCAACCACCCCAGTAGGCTGCCCCACATGTTGCGCATAATCCTGTTGTGGGGTCGCCGCTCCGGGTGGTAACCGGTGTGGGGTAGCGGCGGCCTTGCATCAGGGGGGTTTGGGAGCCCTTCCGTCCGGCGGGTCGGCTCCGACCTAACCACACGGTTCTAGACGAAGCTAGCCTCTGCACTTTGTCACTTACTGCCGCACCAAATATCGCCCTGTCTTCACGCTTCCCCATATTTCAAAATGACAGTGCAACAAGAGTATAGACGGTACACAGCGGCCCCTAGAAACCCCACAAAGTTGACTTCGTTTGAGGTGGAGTTCGCGAATATCCGCGGACTCCATGCAAACCTCGATACCGTCCACCATCACCTGGAGTCGGCACGGCCTTCTGTGATGTTCCTAACGGAGACACAGATACGCCGCCCTGACGACACGTCGTACCTCTGTTACCCGGGCTATATCATTGAAGAACAATTCCGCGATAAAGCCGGGGTGTGCGTGTTCGTTAGGGCGGATGTTTGCTGCCGCCGGTTGCGCTGTCTGGAGAACCCTCCTACTCCGTCCTTTGGCTGCACGTGGATCATGGCTCCATGAGCCAGATCTACGTGTGCGTCTACCGCTCCCACACAGGGGACACTGGGACAACAAGGCTTTTCGAATACCTCAGCGAGATGGCTGACGATGCGCAGGTGCGGTTCCCGAACGCTGACCTGGTTTTCCTGGGGGACTTTAACGGTCATCACGTTGAGTGGCTGGGGTCCCTTAGGACCGATCATGCGGGACGAACCACCCATGCATTCGCTCTCTCCCACGGGCTGACCCAGATGGTACGGGGGATCAACCGGATACCTGACAGGTCAGACCACACGCCCGCCTTGCTGGATCTACTGCTGACGAGTCGCCCAGCCGAGTACAGTGTGTCGGTACGCGCCCCACTGGGCACATCCGACCACTGTGTGGTGCACGCCAGCTTCCAAGTGCCACCGCCTGCTCGTGCTGAACAAATGACTCGACGACTATGGCACTACTCGTCGGCAGACTGGGACGGTCTCCGCGATTACTTTGCGTCCATCCCGTGGAGCCAGCGCTGCTTTGTAGGGAAGGCGCCTTCGGATAGCGCTGCTGCCATTGCTGGCGAGATCAGTCTAGGGATAGAATATTATATCCCTTTCACTGATGTCGCCAGCATCCGCAAAGCTCGCCCCTGGTTCGGGCGTGAATGTGCCGAGGCTGTCCAGAAAAAACAGTCGGCATATCGCGCCTGGGTCAGGGCTCGGGCGGCACGTGACCCGAACGTGAACCGCCTCAAAGCAGCGTACAATCGGGCCACTAGGTTCAGCAAGAGGGCCTTCAAGAGAGCGGATGCCCAGCGCGTCGCGCGGCTTGGTCAGGAGCTCACATCCCATCCCACGGGCAGCCGTGGATACTGGCAACTGGCCAAAGCCGTACAGTCAAATTTTTGTCAACCCTCGCTGCCACCACTGCGTTTTCCTGATGGATCACTGGCTCACAAAGCCCAAGAGAAGGCGGACATGCTCGCAGACCTCTTTGCGGCTAATTCCCGGGTCGATGACCGTGGCCTGCAGCCCCCCGCCATCGCCAACTGTGGCCACACTATGCCTGATATTGTTATCAGGCAATGTGATGTACGGGTAGTGCTGCGGTCACTCGACACGCGGAAAGCCAGTGGCCCTGACGGTATTCCGGCGGTGGTGCTACGAAAATGTGCTGCTGAGTTGTCTCCAGTATTAACGCGTCTGTACCGCCTGTCATACTCTACAGGCCTCGTGCCAGAGGCCTGGAAGGAGGCGAACGTACAACCGATCCCCAAGAAAGGGGATCGATCCGATCCAGGCAACTATCGACCCATAGCTGTCACCTCAGTCATTTGCAAGGTGCTCGAGCTTCTTATTAATAAGCAGCTCATGCGATACCTGGAGGATCACTCGCTAATCAATGATCGGCAATATGGCTTCAGGCCAAAACGATCAACGGGTGACCTCCTGGCATTCGTCACGCATGTATGGGGTGAGGCTATGGAAAAGTTTGGCGAGTCCTTGGCTATTAGCCTGGACATCGCCAAAGCTTTCGATAGGGTCTGGCATGCTTCGCTCCTTTCCAAGCTTCCGGCATATGGTCTACCTCCTCAACTGTGCAGCTGGATTGCCAGTTTTTTAAACGAGCGCCGAGTGCGGGTCCTCTGCGATGGCCAGGCTTCTCGCTTTTTGCAAGTGAATGCCGGGGTACCGCAGGGGTCCGTACTGTCACCAACTCTCTTTCTTCTGCATATCAATGATATGCTTTCCCTCGGGAACATTCATTGCTATGCAGATGACAGTACATTGCACGGGAGTTACTCGGTTCGTCCGACGGCGGGGCGATCTGTGATAGAGGAGGAGAGACGACATCTCGTGGGTGATCTCGACCGAAGCCTCGACAGTATCTCCCAATGGGGTGCCGAGAACTTGGTCGAGTTCAATGCCCACAAAACACAGGCGTGTGCATTTACAGCGAAAAAATCCCCTTTCCTTCCCCTACCCACTCTTCAGAATGCAATATTACCAATGAAGGACAATCTAGACATCCTTGGCATAGACGTTCGTCGAGAGCTCAATAACACAAAATACATTGAGAGATGTATTGGGCTAGCTTCGCGGAAACTAGGAATACTGAACAAGGTAAAGCGATTCTTTACACCGCACCAGAGGTGTCTGCTGTACAAAACGCAGATTAGACCCTGCGTTGAATACTGCTCTCACCTCTGGGACGGCTCCGCGAAGTATTTGCTGGACGCACTCGACGCTATGCAGCGACGCGCTGTTCGCATTATAGACTGTCCGGAGGTAACGGGAAGCCTTGAGCCGCTAGCCCAGCGCCGAACAATTGCTTCCTTGGCCGCGTTCTACCGTATTTACCACGGTGAGTGTTCTGAAGAGCTCTTCAACCTGATCCCACCCTCTCCCTTCCGATCCCGAACAACGCGTGCCGGGCAGAGATGTCACCCTCATACCGTGGAAACCGTCTTCGCGAGAACCGAGCGTTTTAAACGATCGTTTCTCTGCCGAACGATGGTGGCTTGGAACGCCCTGCCTGCGCACGTGTTTCCTCCTACATATAACCCTGGGCTCTTTAAGCGAAGCGTGAAGAGGCACATTACAGGGTCGTCAAGTTGAGGGCCACTCTCTATAGTATTCCTGTGTACTGTGAGAGTCGCCCTCAATTGCCAGACGTCGCCTCAGCTTACTATCAGGCGAGTGGCGTCAATTTGTCGACCTAAATATAAAAAAAAAAAAAAAAAAAAAACATTACAAAATATCGTTTAAAAAAAGGTTCCCAGAATGCTGGCTGTGTTGCCACGTTGGATGGCGATACTTATTCTTTGGGCCAGAAAATAGCAATAGCCAGCCTTCGGGTCCTGAGAAGCATCGATTAGGCGTTTAGCAATGTCTCTATAAAGGCGGCGGGCACTCGAACCCCATGACCCCAGTGTCTCAACCCCGAACGGCTCAAATATGTAATCACCTGCTAGGTTAGCATATTTACGCCGTTTAGCCTTCAACCGATGCAGCAGCAGCACCGGCACATCCGGATGTGCTTGGAATGTGTGAAGGTGCTAAGGTGTCAACGCATGTGGCGTCCCACACCAAAGGCCTTCCCATCTTCCACGGTAGCAACGACATACCGTCCGGTCTCTTTCCATCGCTTCGTGCTAAACCATTTGGCTCACGTACTGCCGGAAGACCTGCGGTGGAAAGAGCCCTACGAATTATGTCGTTTAGAATAGCGTGCCGAGGTAGACGACCTGCGCTTCTGCTACAAGAAAGGCCATGGTGTCCCAGATTATTATATTATATTACTGTAAGAATAAAAATTTTAATAAAAAAAAAGAGTGTCAACTCCCTTGTTAAACAGCAAATTACTTACAGAACTGTTTCGATGTCCAATTCAGTAAATCACAAAATTATTGTTTTTGGTACTTCTATGTACTTCAAAGTCACGTGTAACTTATTTAGGTGTTGTCCAACTAGGTACTACACGTGCGTAATTGTGTCTTTTTCATCTTTGTCTCATAAAATACGACCTTAACCTCCTAACAAACCGCTTACCTACTTAATAAGGTTTATAAATACCTATATCAATAGTATTTAATTGGTCACGTGTATATCATACTTCATTTACCGATCACACTAAACTTTTTGACCTCTGTGAGTTGCTGTTAAGTGGAAGTTATAGTGCCACGTTCCTAATTTCGGTACTCTTGGTAGTTATGAATATTGATTAATTGGTAAATTTTATAATGTGGTGAAGTTGACAATAATTAAGTAAAACAATGGTAAGTAAAAATTTTTTTAAGAAAAAACTTTTTAGCATTAATTAATAGCATTAATTTTTCGCAGAATCAAAAGGACAACAAAACGTCGACAATTGTTTCGCCTCTAAACGAGGCATTATCAAGACTGTCTCAGAGAGAACAGCAAAATTCGTGGTTGGAACGTGTTTGCTTATAAGTAAACGCGTGCAAATTTCATTATCGCGATGTAGGATTCTTTACAATAACCAATGTGGGTAGAAACCTCAGATCATGCTAACTAAGTTCCAAAAATAGGTATTCACCAATACTTGACCTTATCTGTTTGATTTAATTACTGTCTCTTGATAAGTTGCATAGAAAACCCAAACAACACATACAAACCAACAACAGTTAATGTGTCTGTCTGTTCGCAAACAGATTAAGTAAGGGAGATGTGTGAAAATCTATTTGTTCATTGAGTAAGGTGTCCGCATCTCTTCTAACTATTTCTAGCCTTTCCCTTTTCACTAACGTACCGTATAATGAAGTATTAGATATTTTGAGACACAAATTAACAATAAAAAGGGTAAATTTTAATAAAATAGAGGAAATTTATAACCTAACAAGATTGTGTATGACTCAGAATTACTTTCAGTTCAACAACAGTTTTTTTCTACAGAGGAATGGTCTGGCTATGGGGTCGCCACTCAGTCCTTTAATAGCTGAAATATTTATGGATGCATTCGAGACTAACCACATAGTTGGGAACGTTCATGTCTTGTACTATTTTAGATATGTGGATGATATTATTATATGTTGGACAGGAACAAAACGTCAGCTCAGTGTCCTTGTCTCCAAGTTGAACTCAGTACACCCTAGAATTGATTTTTCACTAGAGTTGGAGTCAGATTCCACTCTCAATTTCTTGGACCTTTCAATTACTAGAAGGAACGGTGTTCATGAGTTCCGTATCTATAGGAAACCAACAGTTACAGACACAGTTATTCCTTACTCATCCAATCATCCATGGCAACATAAAATGGCAGCTTTCCACAGCTTACTGAGCAGGTTACTGGCGGTACCGTTGAGCCCACAGGCATTTGGTGAAGAATTGTCCATCATTTGCTACATAGCACAAAGTAATGGCTATGACGTAGGAATGGTTCACTCATTATTAAATAAAAAACGTGGAAAGGCTAGTTTTCATTTATTATATCCGATTCAAGATCCACCTAGGAAGTACACGGCCTGTTTGCCGTTCGTGGGTCCCGTCTCGTTGAGTATAGCTAAGATCATGAGGGAAAGTAATATATTTGTTGCTTTTAGAACTCAGAATGCCTTGAGGGAGCTGTGTAATGGCAAGGATTCGGTGTCGGTCTCACGCAGATCAGGTGTTTATTTGTTGAGTTGTGATGAATGTGGTTTGAAGTATGTGGGACAGACTGGCAGGTCCTTCGATATTAGATATAAGGAACATAGAGCGGCGTCCCGCAATGGTTGTCCTGAAAGGTCCCTCTTCGCGAAGCATCTTCTTGACACTGGTCATTCCTTGAACAATAGTAACACTTTTAAAGTTTTACGGTTATGTGAGAAAGGGTTCAAGTTAAGTGTTTGGGAAAGGCTAGAAATAGTTAGAAGAGATGCGGACACCTTACTCAATGAACAAATAGATTTTCACACATCTCCCTTACTTAATCTGTTTGCGAACAGACAGACACATTAACTGTTGTTGGTTTGTATGTGTTGTTTGGGTTTTCTATGCAACTTATCAAGAGACAGTAATTAAATCAAACAGATAAGGTCAAGTATTGGTGAATACCTATTTTTGGAACTTAGTTAGCATGATCTGAGGTTTCTACCCACATTGGTTATTGTAAAGAATCCTACATCGCGATAATGAAATTTGCACGCGTTTACTTATAAGCAAACACGTTCCAACCACGAATTTTGCTGTTCTCTCTGAGACAGTCTTGATAATGCCTCGTTTAGAGGCGAAACAATTGTCGACGTTTTGTTGTCCTTTTGATTCTGCGAAAAATTAATGCTATTAATTAATGCTAAAAAGTTTTTTCTTAAAAAAATTTTTACTTACCATTGTTTTGTCATGGATTTTCGCCAAGTAACGCCTGTTTCTATCCAATATTTAATAATTAAGTATTTTTCAGAGTAAATTAGAATTATGAGTATCTTACATTTCATGCAACAAATAGTTAAACAGAGAATAAGGTTACCTTATATAAAAACCCACCAAAATTAGGTGAGAATTCATTAAAGTTGAAATACACCAATAACTTTTATCTTAATTTTGTATAATTTTCAGTTTGAAGGCACACGCACGTTTGATACCTACTTCTCAATATTAACGCCATATTGTACATGGTTAAGTAATAATATACCAGTTTATACATTTCATTTGACATCAGCTGAGCATCGTAGGAACAGCCACTTTAATTATTAATCCTCTTAAAATGTATTTCTCGTTGGTTTCTTGTTCCACAGGAATCTTTCATCAAGGTATAAGGTAACCTAATATCTGCCCCAGGTAACAAACTATTCCTTTACAAAACATCATAAACTAGTTAGGGCCTAACTGATTTTAGACAATTTTTCATATTTCGCAAAAAAGCAGAAACTAAGAAAAATAATTCTTGTTTCAAGATTTAGAATTATTTATTTGGTCACGTTACATATTTTTTTATTTTGTTAACTGACAATTTTAGTTTTACAACGGGAAACATGACTACTTTTAATATAATGTGGGTGTGTACTGTACCTATGTCTTACCTCTCGGAAATATAGGCGTGATTTCAACATAAAATACGGAGTAATATGCGAGTGCAGTATAAATGTTTATGTAATACCTATAGGTAATTTAAATTGGTTATAATCGCATTCTAGCAAGAGCTGCGTGTTTGCGCTGCAAGTTCAGAAAGGTCAAGAAGTTTAATAAGATAATAATTCAGTTTGTGTTCAACAAATACATAATGATACACCTGCTGAGTACAACTACTATTTGACCTCTTATCATAACTATCTGTTTAATTATTGTTTGTAATAAATCATAGAGGTGAAGTAATTATAGCTTTATAATATTATAATAACTTATAATAACTTTATTATTAAATATTGGATAGAAACAGGCGTTACTTGGCGAAAATCCATGACAAAACAATGGTAAGTAAAATGTTTTAAGAAAAAACTTTTGTTGAGACTTTAAAGAAAAAGTATTCAGGGTTACATTAGAGAAAAAACAAAACAAAAAAGTACATATTTGTAGCATCAGGAATGAAAAAACATTCACAAGGCGTAGATTTTCTCTACATTTTTTGAACGTCTATAATTTTTAAAATACAAGACCTAGATTTTTTTTATATTTTTCTGACAACTGTTATGACCTAGCCTGTTACTCGATTCCGGCTTGACGTCGACTTCTGGGACACCCTATATAATTTAAAAAAACGAGCAGTATTTTAACGCGGTGATGCATTTAGGCTCTTTGCCTCCCCGCTGCGAGGGCAGCAGGACGGTTTCGAGTGGGACTCTCGGTCCTTGGATGGAAAACGGACCGGATTACCCATTAAAACCTATCCACGGTGTTTCTCCTTCGCCTTAGCCGGGCCCCCGGCGAAGGGGCGCTCTTTAGAGCTCTTCACAGGAGGGGCCTTGCCCCCCCAATCAACACAGAAGCGACGCCCCCGAAACACATAAGGGGCGTAAGATGCCTCAGGGCCTTTCGTGTGAGCAGTGGTAAGAAACTAGCAGTTGCCCGTGTTCGTATTAGTTCGCGTGGAATTACCTCCAAAAATATATTAATAATTTCAGACGTCTGAATTTTCCGAAGATAGATTTTCTCCTTAAAAATCTACAAGTAAATATACTAACTGGTAAGTAAAAGGTCCAACTTCTTGAACCTTCAGTTTTTCATCATCTCCATTGGCAAATGCCTCTGAATTTGTAATATTAAACAGGAATATCTCCAGGTGTGCGCTGTCAGCCTCCTTCTTTAATGCTTCCAACATTAAATTACCGTCCATCCTGGTCATCTGTGAAGAAGCAACAGTCATTCATTCCGTTTTTTCCGAACCCAGTTGGGCAGTTAGACAGTTAGACTGGCAATATTTTTATTTATCTACTTTATTTATCAATCAAATAAAATCAACCAAATTTATACAATAGTCAATATTGCCAGTCTAACTGCAATGCCGCTGAACTTCGATTTTTTTCGGTGGAGCAACTGCCAGAGCAATATCGAAGTTCTGGAGTTAGACCAGTTGGATTTTAGGACTTCAACTAACCCGTAACAACTGTAATAGACGTTTGTATGGCAACCGGGACCGACGGCTTAGACTGCTCTCCGAAGTACGGAGGGCCCTTAATGTCCTAAGAAATGTTCATAAACTCTTAATTATCTATATGGGCCTACCCTCTATAACCTGGACCTACAAAATTACTGGCAAAGAGTAGATATACAATGCATCTCTAACCACCTTTTCGGGGATACATGCGTGATGTATGCATGTCTGTCATTATCTTATTATACAGTATCGTGAATGAATCAGCCATCGCTAAAGCTTGGCTGGTCTAAGCTGCTTCAAACGTCGGGCAACATAGAGTATTATAAGTTTGTGTTAATTCCTGTGAAACACTGTAGTATGGAAATAATTTTGATAAATAATATACTTACATATTTAAGTACAATCATAATAGGGTCACAGATGATGCTCAGAACTGCCAGCATGAGCAGAACACTGCCGAATGTCAAACTTAGGTACAGCTTTACTGTGGACGAAAGAGAGGACTGTTCATGTTTAAGCTTATTATGTGACTATGGACGGGCTGTGACAGCTGGTAGAGCTTTCCTCTTGTTCTCTTCTTCGCCGCAATAAGATCAAAGTCCTTTTTTTATATATTGCACAAAAACTTTACTATATATACTATATATACTTTTCCACTGCTATAATTTTACTTTCACTAACCTGTTTCACCTCACGGCATCATCAGAGATTTATACAAAATATATTTTAAATTCACTTAAAGATATCGTACTACATATTCATACTGACATCAAAACGCTAGTATCATAAAAAGTTCTAAATTTACCCCGAAAAGTGCGAGAATATCAGTCAGTGGGGTCAGTGAAAGTAAAATTATAACAGTGGAAAAGTATATGTGTTTTTGTGCAATATGTGTGCAGATTCCACCAAGTGCCGTCAATCGACAGTATAAATAGTCCTTTTTTTATCACCATACCCACTTTTATGGGCGCTGGGATGCCCGTTAGACATGTAAATACCACCCACTAAAACAACCTACCGTGTGCTATACACTGTGTCATGTTAGTGAACCATAGGGGCTATGACATCACGGCAATGATCCACTACATCCTAAATCTAGAGCCAAACTAACCTAACCTATAAGTGGTGTATTGGTCCACGACGCATTTTGGTGTGATTGTCAATGTAACTATCACACTTCAACTTACATTTTTTAATGACAAACCAAAGAACAGTAGATGTTACGGTTCTGTGACTAAAACAGAAGGCATTGGTTTTCAGAGATGGCACCTATGTAGGTGCCATCTCATCATCATCATCATGACGTTGGAATCGAACGGTACTCTAAATGTTTAGAGTACCGTTCGATTCCAACGTCACAAATTCCACACTTTATACCACTTAAACTCTACAGAACCATGGGACAGGATATCTTTAAAATTCTAGTACTTCTGTACATTAATTAGCATTCTATATACCTAACATGCCAGCGATTATCGCTGTTGTGTGCATAGCCGACGACGCTGATTGCCTTGAGGATACCCTGGCCGTATTCCACTTGTTATATTAGTACCTACGTGGCTATTAAGTTAATCATTTATGGAAATTTTAGTACCTACTTTTATTTAATTAAGTTCGAATCTATTACTATGCTCCTGTGATTACTGATTAGTAATAAAATGTATTTCAATTTAAAGCAATTTCTTTTAATAATATTTAGATACGATGCTTCGTAACTTAATGGTCGAGCCTTCCATTTGTCAGGCCGCAGTATTGAGTTCTGCCGATGACATTATTTTTTAGGGTTCCGTATACAAAGGGTAAAATGGGAACCCTTACTGAGATTTCACTGTCCGTCCGTCCGTCTGTCTTAGGCTGTATCTCATGAACCGTGATAGTAATAAGTTGCAATTTTCACACATGATATATTTATGTTGCCTCTATAGCAACAAATACTAAAAAACAAAATCTAATAAATATTTAAGGGGGTTCTCATACAAACAAACGTGATTTTTTTGCCGTTAAGAATAGTAGAATCAAAGTCATTGAAAACTTGTCCACTCTGTATTGGCGTACGATGACGATGACGAAGATAATTGAAGTTGGTATGAACCAAATTTTAATTAATCTGTCACCAGTATAAAGCTATTTTATAAACTCGTCTCTATACACCGTGAAGTACCATCATTTACAAAAAAAAAATTTTGGACTTAGTTTCGATAACAGAACCGACTGGAATACTATTACTTTGAAAAACAAACACCTTTTTTTAATAAAATTTAAAAATTGATGTAGTTTCTTTTTTTTTAATTCCGCGGCCCGAGGTCACTGTAGCCTACGTCTATTGCCGAGCGCCTCTGGAGATTTTTTAAGGCAGTGAGCTACCACGCGTACTCATTTGATGTGTAAAGACTACATCAATTTAAGATTTTTGTAAAAAAATGTGTTTATTTTTCAAAGTAATAGTATTCGATTCTGTTATCGAAACTAAATCGAAAATATGTATTTGTTAATATACATATTTTCGATTTCTTCTTCTTCTTTCACGGTGTATACCTACCATAAACTCTGATAGTTTAGGAGTTTATCGATTTCAAACAAACATTCTTTTCCTACTAAATTGGTTCATTTATCTTTATTAAACTGATATGGATATGTAATCCTACTAATATTATAAACGCGAAAGTTTGTGAGTATGTAAGTATGTAAGTATGTTAGTATGTATGTATGTATGTATGGATGGATGGATGGATGTTTGTTACTCTTTCACGTAAAAACTACTGAATGGATTTTAATGAAACTTTACAATAATATAGCTTATACATCAGAATAACACAAAGGCTACAATTTATAAAGATATTGTGTGAATTAATCAAAATATGACGCGGCGCGACGGGATCGGGAAAAAATCCAAATTGCCACGCGGACGAAGTCGTGGGCGACCACTAGTTAAATTATAATAATACATACTTCTTAAGGCTTTATTTCCTGCACAACTGGTTTTAGTGGTATTATATCCCATTGTTTTAAAATAAAAACATTAAGTTTATCAAGTACAGCGTCCAGTAGACGACCTGCAACAAAAAGGAAACCAATTTATACTACTGACTCGCCATCGGTCTCCGGCTGGGGGCCGAGGTTTGTGTAGAACATAGTTGTGCTTCTTGTGGAGCGAGTGTGGATCGCCTAGGTCACCATGGACTTGCCTGCTCTTCGAGTGCTGGCCGCCTGTCCCGCCATGCCGCGATCCACGACATCCTGCGACGGTGTCTCGTCAGTGTAAACGTCCCTGCGATTCTGGAGCCCCAGCACATTGCACGGGACGATGGTAAGAGACCTGACGGGATGTCGATGATACCATGGAGGATGGGACGCCCACTAGTATGGGACGCCACGTGTGCCGACACACTAGCTGCGACCTATCTTCCGGCAACCACCAAACGTGCCGGCGCGGCGGCCGAGGTACGTGAGCGCTCGAAGGTGGGCAAGTACTATTGTCCCGGCACTCAATACGACTTTGTCGCATTTGGTGTCGAGACACTGGGCCCGTGGGGCCCGGCTGCGCACTCGCTTTTCAAGGAGCTCAGCAAACGGCTCAGGGAGGTAACGGGAGACTTACGTGCCAGCGGCTTTCTCGCGCAGCGGATAAGTTTCACCATACAACGCGGGAATGCCGCCGCCTTGATGGGCACCGTACACAGGGGCCCAAACTTTTTACACTTTTTTAAAAATAGAAATAAAATTAAGTAGCGCGCTGCCGCGCGCGTGGATTAATAACAACATTCACTTAATCTACTTGTATTCGACTATATTCAACCGGTTATAGTTTACTAAAGGTTCAATTTGTTACTTATGTTTGGTTACTTATACCGAGAGCCTTTGACTGACAGACATACCTCACGTTATAAAGGCTGGAACCACAACTGACATTTCATACTTACTGACCGTTCTCACCTGTGTTGGGAACATGCTCAGAGAAATTTCCAGTCTTTATAATGTGAGGTATGTCTGTCAGTCAAAGACTCCAAGTCTTACACGGCTTTCAACCTTTCAGCCGCGTGGAATTTTTTTCCAATTCCCATGGGAATACATACCCGAGACAATTTACTCGGTTCGTCCGACGGCGGGGCGATCTGAGATTGAGGAGGAGAGACGACAACTCGTGGCTGATCTCGACCGAAACCTCGACAGTATCTCCCAATGGGGTGCCGAGAACTTGTTCGAGTTCAATGCCCACAACCAACGCCCAGGCGTGTGCATTTATAGCGAAAAAATCCCCTTTCCTTCCCCTACCCACTCTTCAGAATGCAATATTACCAATGAAGGACAATCTAGACATCCTTGGCATAGACGTTCGTTGAGAGCTCAATAACACAAAATACATTGAGAGATGTATTGGGCTAGCTTCGCGGAAACTAGGAATACTGAACAAGGTAAAGCGATTCTTTACACCGCACCAGAGGTGTCTGCTGTACAAAACGCAGATTAGACCCTGTGTCGAATACTGCTCTCACCTCTGGGACGGCTCCGCGAAGTATTTGCTGGACGCTCTCAACGCTATGCAGCGACGCGCTATTCGCATTATAGACTGTCCGGAGGTAACGGGAGGCCCGTATTTACCACTGTGAGTGTTCTGAAGAGATCTTCAACCTGATCCCACCGTCTCCCTTCCGATCCCGAACAACGCGTGCCGGGCAGAGATGTCACTCTCATGCCGTGGAAACCGTCTTCGCGAGAACCGAGCGTTTTAAACGTTCGTTTCTCTGCCGAACGATAGTGGCTTGGAACGCCCTGCCCGCTCACGTGTTTCGTCTAACATATAATCCTGGGTTCTTTAAGCGAATCGTGAAGAGGCACATTACTGGGTCGTCAAGTTGAGGACCACTCTCTATAGTATTCCTGTGTACTATGAGAGTCGCCCACAATCGCCAGACGTCACCACAGCTTACCATCAGCCGGGTGGCGTCAATTTGTTTTTTTACAATTTTTACAAAATAAAAATTTAAAAAAATACCCGAGACAATAAGTGTAAAATACTAGTCAAAATATGTCGTTGTATATTAGTTTAATTATAACTTTGAATAACTACCTATTTATAAATTTTTGAGGAAAATTAATATTCTAAATCGAAATTGGATTTGCCTAAAAAAACTAAGAAACACCCAGATTTTATATTTTTAATATTCAAATTCAAAAACAAAGATATTTACGCGCGGCCGCTCTAACGTTTGTTACCGGACGTCTCTGGTTCACACGCAGCAGGTATTTACCACGGTTTATACGGTACAGGTTATCATAAGAATTTACATTTAAACTCAAATTATTATTTATTACTCTATAAAAGTCTTAAGGCCTTACGCCTAACCTAACCTAACCTTATAATTTTAGTTTAGGTAACAATATTACTTTATGACTAATTAATAACAGTTCGCTTTGGCGATCCACATGTAAAACCAATAAGCACTTTTCCTGTTTTGCGTTTTTTCACCAGCTTGTGGATCTCGCCCGCAATGCGTGAGTCAAGAAACCCCAATCACCTAACATCAGCTTCGTCAGCAAGTCCAACCAAGCAGCGTAAGCAAGACCAAACGTCATACGCAAAACTGCTAGCATTACATTATTTCATTATATATACTCAATTACAATAAATCAATCATTGTTTTGATAGTTATAAATACTGTTATTCTGTTAGTGTAGTAAAATCCGATTTTGAGAGCTTAAATGGCGCAGACGGTAGGATTTGATTCAAATGTCAATGTCAAGATGGAAAAACGCTTGACAGGAAATTAAGCGCTGTATTCATTGTATTCATGCATTCTGAATTAATTTTAATAGTTACAATAATAATTTCGGGACTTAAACGATGAAATTACCTACCTTTTTTTTTTTATTCCGCGACCTACGGCCGCGGCCACTCTAACTTCCATTGCCGGGCGTCTCTGGTTACAAACAGGTATTTGCAGTGGCGCCCGGCGGACTTTGACCACCACTGTGGTCTCTGCGGTGGTTTGGTCGGGATGAGGATCCCGCGTCGTTGGGGTTGGGTTTTATCCCGCGTCAGTGAGTGAACCTGGTGCGTGCTGTGGGGCCTTTGCCCCATAGCACGCAACCAGGTTCACTCCATCACTCCAGGTGCAACCCTTCTAGCCTGCTTCTGTAAGGACGGCGGGTGGCGATTCCGCCGTCGTCAGGCCCCGATCATGGAGGTCGATGGTCTTGGGCGTAGACGAGTCTGCGGCGCCCTCGCCGCTGACTACGGAACTCGGCGGGGAGGGTACGCTCCCTCTCCCTCTTGGCCGCCTCCTTCGCGAGCATGACTTGCTCGCAGAAGGACACGGCCGTTCCACCTACTCGCGCTGGAGACCATGGCTTGGAGCATGGTTTCCAGCGAGAGGATATCCACGCCCAGACCCACTACGAGGTCCCGGCGCTGACTCACCCACGCTGGGCACTCCACCAACGTGTGGAGTGCAGTGTCGTCGTCGGAAACCTCGCAGTGTTGACACCGGGGTGTGACCTCACGATGGATGCGAAACAGATAGCTACCGAAGCATCCATGCCCGGTAACGATCTGCGTCGCACGATACGTGAGGTCACCATGCTGCCTCTGCAGCCAATCGTCCATGATCGGCCTCATCGCCTACCTGATGAAATTACCTACCTGATGTTTAGACTTTCAATACATTTGGTAATTTACGCGTTTAAATCCCGAAATCGACTATTAAAATGTAGTCAAAGAATTGTTAGCGCTGTAAAAGTTGTTTTGTGCCAAGTTTTGTGAAGAAAAATGTAACCACTAGCCCGGCACACACATACCGACAGACATATAGAAATACAGAATAGGGAACAGTTCTATATACCTATGTAACGAAAGCGAAATTGTCCAGTAGGTATGGTCTTGAAATGTAGAGGCCTAATGTAGATGCTTCGCTCGGTTAAAACACTAGCCAGTTTGTGCTTACGGTCATTTTAGATTTTAGATTCATCCATTTTAGATTGTGACACATAATTATATTAATGGACAATTTTTTTTGTGTAAATTTTTTCACCGGAGTTTAGTTTGTGTGACAACAGTAAGACATCATGTAATTAGTTTAGCCGATTAGTGGGTTTTTTGACCATTTTCCATTTATAGCTGGCATTTGTTTTTTGTTATCTCTAAAGGACTGTACGAGATGCATGCTAAGTGTGCAAAAGTTAGGCTATTTTATTTTTTAAATATGAAAATTGGGCTACCCCAATTTTCATATTTAAAAAATAAAATACACTACTGTAAAGCTATATCCATGGGGTCCCAACACTTATGGGTTTATATATATGAAAGAGTTTACATAATAAAAAAAACATTGTAATTATTGATGTTGCACTGTTGTTATTAACAATTTATGGACTCTTTCCCCCACGACGAAACTTTTATTGATTTTCACAATAATTTCTAATCCTAGTGTACATTTCCTAGAATTCTACATACATACATAAAATCACGCTTTCCCAGTGGGGTAGGCAGAGACCACGGATTTCCACTTGCTACGATCCTGGCATACTTCTTTCGCTTCCTCAACTTTCATTAATGTTTCACTAATGTTTCAAGTGGCAATTTTTTCCACCGCACAGCCTAGGCATACTATATACAATATTTATACAGCCAATTCTTCATGTTCCAAATTTAAATCTTATTTTTGCCTGTTATAAAGTCTCTTTAACAAAAAGAACTATTTTAGGCGCACTTATTTTCTTCAACGGCTTTGTTTCATCAAAATCTGATAGCAAAAAAAAAAGTCATAAAAAAGTTAAAATATAACGCACTGTATCTAAAGGCCAATTCAGACATGTCGGTATTCGCCTGCGGTAGAGAAATCCGAGGAAATATTGACAACTCGCCCGTATTCACTTGAAATAATTTTTCTATCTTCTATCACTATCACTAAATATTATTAAACAAAATCGCTTCTGTCCGTATGTATGCTTAGATCTTTAAAACTACGCAACGGATTTGAATCCCAAAAAATGATTTTAATGTCCGCGAGGTCTACTGTTAGACCATAGGGTCACCACTAATTTTAGTTATAATAAAACTATGTATATGTTACTACTATGTAACTACGTTATAATAAAACTATATATAGAACTAATTTAATAACTATAAAAAAACCCTTAAAACACAGATAGGTAGATAAAATTATACTTTCACGGTTTTTTCTTACAACTTTTATAGGAGCCCAATTTAAGTTCTGCATAATTTTTCAGTATGTAACTTATCCTTTCTGCAGTGCACGCAATCTAAGCACAACGGAAGTTTTAAAACCCCAACATTAATAGGACAAAACGATTTGTGTCAGTACTAGTACGGTGACTTGCGCGGTGCTTCCCGCCGCACCACGCCATAGGTTTGGCCTATAACTTTTGACCCCTTAGGGCTAGGGCAAATTTTCAATTTTTTGGCTTGCCTCCAGATCGAGGGCTCTCCAAAGAGGGGTCAAAAATTTCATTCCCATTTCTATATATAGATATTTATTTGTATTTCAAAGCAATGAGTTTGCTTAAACTATGCACTAACCTTAATTGCGCGATCTAGAAATTATGACATGAAGCAAAAATTCGATATTGTCGGTAATGGTCATTCCGCCTGTTAGGGAAAGGCTGTGGGTTCGAGTCCTGCCGATGACATCAGTTTTTGTGATTTATTTATAATTTCTCTCTTAATATTTGTTTTGGGTCTTAATATTTGGTAGGAAAAAAAAAATACTCTTATTGTTATTTTACTCTGTCAATTTAATTGCAAAAAAAAAACTTTTAAATGTCTGCTTATTTCATAAATAGATAGATTTTTGTACAAAAGTTTGTACAAAAATCTTACAAATCTTGCAAATTGCAAAAAAAAAACTTTTAAATGTCTGCTTATTACATAAATAGATAGATTTTTGTACAAAAGTTTGTACAAAAATCTATCTATTTATGAAATAAGCAGACATTTAAAAGTTTTTTTTTTGCAATTAAATTGACAGAGTAAAATAACAATAAGAGTATTTTTTTTTTCTTTTATTTTGTCGAGACTTTTGTCCATAATGGGCTTGTCAGCCTCATCATAGCCTAAACAGTTTACAGCAAACAATCATTATTAACATATTTAATATACAGGAATCATTAAGGGTTAAATAATTGCCACAATAGGTCTGCTTTTTCTGACGAAGGAGAAGTCAGCAGTCCAACGTCATAGGTGTTTAATTTATATTTAACACTCAATGATTGTCTTTCCTCTCTATTATTTGAACATTCAATAAGAATATTATAAGATAATAAAAAGTAACGATTTTAACTTAATAATTTACAGTTTTTTTTGTTTTTATGAAACCGTTTTTAGTCTAATAAATGAAATGTTTATTTATTTACTTACCCATATACACACTAACACAGTTATCACTATAGATCTTAGATAAAAAACTAGTAATTTGAAAATTGATCTCCACTGTAACTAAACTACGACCAAGCTGTTTATCTCACTAAAGCTTCTTAACAACTGAAGGCTGCAAAGAAACACGCTTGATATATTTATTAAACAATGTATAACCTATAATTATTAAACTCCATTGAAATAATTTATTAATTGGTATCACTTTTAAAACGGACTTCATGAAAGGACGAAGTTTGAAACGGAATAATTACGAGTATATCAACGCTTCTGTTTGTTTGAGATACAAATGAACTCTAATGAACGGATTTTCACTATGTTTTCACTTACAGAGTAACTCGTAAGAAAAGTTAGCTTGTATAATATATTGAAGTTTTGTGTATAAACTGTGAAAGTACCACCGTTTATAAAAAAAAAATTTGGCCTCAGTTGCGAAAACAGAACCGAGTGAAAGTATTACTTGAAAAATCTTAAAATTGATGTAGTCTCTAGAGACTACATCAATTTTAATTTTATTTGAGTACTCATTGATGTCTAGACATCAATGAGTACTCGTGGTAGCTCACTGCCTTAAAAAATCTTCCTAGTGCTATCCAGAGGCGCTCGGTAATTGACTGACCGAAGTCTCTATTTCAACTTGCAGGCTGGGGAGAATTTCTTTCATCTGTACCTCTACATCTACGGGTTCTGTCAGATCATGTTTGAGGCCGTATTTATCAACCGATTTGCATGAAACTTTACACACACACTCCTTGCTTACAATGAATGACATTTGAATGATATTTTTTGAATTGGATGAGATATGAAAGAGTAATAAAGAAAATTGAAGAAGAAATTTTCTAAACAAAGCCGCTCCTGAAGTCTACGGTTCACAGAACCACTAGTATACGTAGCCTAAAAAAAGAAGCTACATAAATTTTAAGAACTTTATAAAAAATAATGTGTTTGTTTTTCATAGTAACATTTCCAGTCGGTTCTGTTATCGAAACTGAGTCCAAAATATTTTTTTTAAACGATGGTACTTTCACGGTTTATATAGCCTTGTAAAATTTGAAACGACAATAATATTTGTTTGGTCTCTCTTCAATTGTAAAGTTACTCGTGTTTTACGTAAAATTAGCTTTAAATAATTTTTTTGATTTAGTACCATTATTGATTGAGACTCTAGCTAGAGATTAAGCTATGTAGGTACCTACTTTTGATCCCAGTAATAGATTCTTGTAAGGATCGGGAACAACATAACTTCTCCAAGCATCCGGACTTTCGCTTATCTAATCTTTACCAAAGAGAATTACAAAGAGAGAAAAGATTTATGTAAAAGTATAATCTTAAAAATTACTGAACCGATATCAAAAATTCTTTCACCAATAGAATGCAAAAATCATGCCTGAGTAATCTATAGGCTATGTTTGTTACCAATTTTATGTCAATTATAACAATATTTCCATGACCATCCTTCCCCCACTTCACTATTCGGTTATGTCGGTATCCCCCGACACCAGTAATAAAGTAAATCTTCTTATTAGTGCCTAAACTTTTTACTTGACGGATGTTATATTTTATGACTCCTTACGGCTAAGTCCCCATCGGCAGTCAAGTTCTGGAGTGGCCACTGCGTACAGAAAGACAAGCTTTTATAAAGTGAACTTACTAACTAAGTCGTAAAGGTCGCGGGAAGTCAATGGATGCGGGAGAGTACAGGATCGTAGCTCAGTTGGTCAAGGCTAAAAATAGGTCAAAGAAAATTTTTTGATTTAAGTTTTCGTTTGCGTTAAAACATATCTCCAGACGAGGCGTTGTCGTGGTGAAGGAGGATCCGACTGCGAGGTCGGTTATCCCAAACTTTTTCTACGACAAGTGGCAAACAATTGTTAGTGTACCACTATGCAGTTACTGTGTTTCGATCCTCTAAAACAATTGTTGCGTAATGACCTGTTCTTACGAAGAACGAGGCCACCATATTTTTTCCCACGCTTCGACCTCTCTTCAACTCGGAAGGAAATACGACCTCTCTTCAACACCCAGACAGCAGACTGTCTCTTCGTTTCGGGATCATAACAATAAATCCAGCTTTCGTCACCCGTAGGTATGTCGAACACAGCATTTGAGTCACCTCCGTTAAATCTTTGAACCATTTCACGACACCAATCAACACGACGGAGTTTTTGGGCCTCTGTCAAATTATGAGGTATCCACCGCGCACAAAGCTACCTGAACGCTAAATGTTCATAGAGGATTTTGTGCACTTGACTCATACTGATGCCTAAGCTTGTCCGAATCTGCTGATAAGTCACTCTTTCGTCAGTCTCTATTATACGCCGTACAACACTGATGTTATCTTCAGTCGTCGCCGCAGAAGGCCGTCCTTCACGCAGATCATCGGTGAGATTAGTGCGACCACGTTTAAACTCAGTAAACCAGTTGTAAACAGTGGTACGAGATGGGGCTTCATCGTGAAAGGCCAATCGAAGTCTATCATAACTACTTTCTTGTTGACTTAAATGACATCGATAGTCATAAAAAATCATTGCACGAAAGTTTTCTCGCGTTAAATTCATGCTGACCTGACAGACAATTTTCAATTTGCTACCGAATCGTAAAGAAATGACAAATGAATAAAATACATACACAATAATATTGGCAAAGAGTTCCATTTTCAAAATTTTAACTTATCTTTTTATTATTTCGTTTACAAGTGGCCAGTTCTAAGAACTTTCAGTGTAACCCTGTCGTCAACACCACAGATAACACTATAATATGATGATTGTGTAGTCTATTCACCACTGGGTCAACTAAACATGATAAACCCTTGTTACGCGTTTGTGCTTGTTTGTTTTTCTTACCAAAATCTATACCTACGAGTATTTACCAAAACATGGTTAGATAACGATGGTAGGTATATAAAGTAGACGAAATGCGACGAAACGTATCAACCCCTCTTTTTTTTCATTATGATGTACTGAATGGGTAGTTAACTCATAAACTCATAACAATTACAATCTTCGATCAATTCAATCAATCAATTACTGCTTCGGTGGCGTGGTCGGTAGTGCATCCGCTTTCGACGCCGGAGACTCGAGTTCGATACCCTGTTGGGACTTTGGGACAAACTTTGTGTGAAGACAGATACGTTTGTACCGAGTCTGGATGTTTCCTATATATAATATGAATGTATTTGCAAAAAAATAATGTATACATATAAGTATTTATATCAGTTTATCTAGTACTACAAGCTCTGCTTAGTTTGAGACTAGATGGCGTTGTGTGAATTGTCCTAACATATTTATTTTTTACTAGCTATTGCCTGCAGCTCCGCCTGCGTGGTACTTTAGATCGACATAACGTTTTTATTTATGAACCGATTGAAATAAAACAAATCTTAAATGTTAAGTTGAATAAACCACAACGCATTACTAAAAACCGCATTCAAATCGGTTAAGCCGTTTCTGAGATTAGCGTGTTCAAACATTCAGACAAACAGACACACAGACAAACAGACAAAAATTCTAAAAACCATTGTTTTGGGTACTATTGCGTTCATAAAGCCCCCCTACAACAGTTTCTCTATTATATCTTCGATGTACAGACATCGAACACTTACAATTTTATTGTGTATTGATATTGATTGATTAACGGTGTTTGGACACAGCCAGCGTCTGTATCAGTACATACATTGGGGTACCTAATAGTGTGTACTAATAGTAATTATATTTAACAATCACTGTAATTTGCTGTCCCATTTAGAATTTTATCCAAAGGATTTTTATTTTGTCTGAATGTTTGAACTCGCTTATCTCAGAAACGGTTTTACTGATTTGAATGCGTTGTTCACTGTTTTCTTGAGACCGAGTTATTGCCGACAGTACTCTTTTTGAACTCAAGCGAGACTCCCTGTCGGTGAAGGTCTCAGATTCACGCGACATAGCATGCGCCTCGCGATCAGCAGTCAAACGCGCTTCGCGTTGTTCATTGGTTTCCTGAAACCGACTTCGTGCCGACAGCACTCTTTGAGAACTCAAGCGAGATTCCTTGTCTGTGAAGGTCTCAGATTCACGTGACAGGGTGTGAGCCTCACGGTCGGCGGATAAACGTTCCTCACGCTGTTCACTGCTCTCTCGATTTCGATAGGCCATCAATTGAGAACGCTGTGAACTCTGTCGTGATTCTCGCTGAATTGACGTTTCTGAAGCACCTAACCTAAATCTGTCGTTCCTGAGATGTAAAGATGTAAGTAAGTCTTGCTTCACGATCCTCTTCAGATTCCTGAGATCGAAATAATCTTAACCTTTTATCATTTATACTGCATTGCCTGAGGTTCGATTTTCTTCGAGGACTATAATACGACTTAGATATGAGTCGTATACAATAATACTTGTTCAGTTACAGGCAGCAACCTTACATACCACTATTATTTCAACTCTCTCTTTATTGAATTTAGTATAGTAAATAATATTACGGAGACTGACTTAAAAGGTGACAAATACTAAAAAACTGATTATTTTGCCGTTTTGGCACGGAACCTTTTGTGCTTTCTGACACGCATTTCCCCTTTTTTTTATATATTTTTAAAAGTATGTATATGTATTATGTATACACACGTATTATAAACAGCAAATAGTGGAAATCAAATCTGCAAACAGAGTTATTTATTACTGAGGTACTCAAACTGCAGATATATTAGTGGTATGTAACACCTGTCCTGACTGCGGTAATTTTGATTTAAATTATATAGTAGTTATGGATCTTCTAAAGTCATCAATACGCTTGCCCTCTATTACGTGGGACCAACGAAAGTACTGGCACAGTGTTGATGTGTAACGCACCTCTGCCTACCCCTTCGGGAATATAGGCGTAATGTATGTCTGCCTGTCATGTCTGTCACTTGATATATTTTGTGCCAATTGGTCACCCATCCTAGTTAGAACCGCGACTGGGGTTGCTTAACTTGGGCTTATGTGTGATTCTTTAGATCGACATAACTTTTTTATTTATCAACCTTTTGAAATGAAACAAACACTAAATGTTAAGTTGAATGTACCGCAACGCATTAGTGAAAACCGCATTCAAATCAGTTAAGCCGTTTCTGAGATTAGCTGGTTCAAACATTCAGACAAACAGACACACAGACAAACAGACAACAATTCTAAAAACCTTATTTTGGGGTTCTATTGCGTTCATAAAGCCCCTCCTGCATCAGTTTCTCATATATATCTTCCTTGTACAGACAGCGAACAGTTACAATTTTATTATATGTATTGATTTAAGTAAATATAACTTAATTTGCTAAAAATTTGCCAAGTGCCAATGGACACTTTCTTTGTGTGTCAATTGACACTTTTTTCATAGTCTGTAGGGTAGTACTACGGAACCCTATTGTATACGTGGCCCAACACCCACTTGACCAGTTTTCACAACTTCAATTAAATAATTATAGATCTAAGAGCACTGTGTCAAGTTCACCTAGCAGAGCGTTGCTATTTATCCTAAATGGTAGTTTATTTTATGAGTTAACCTATGACTAATACCTAGTTAATAGCTACTATAGTAATAAAATTGGTAGCTACACGTTTGATTGCACTTTCGCGAATAGTACGGCTATGACAGTTTTTAGGATTCCGTACCCAAAGCGAAAAACGGGACTGACCGTTGAAATTTTCGCAGATAATGTAGGTATTTCTGTTGCGACTATTACAACCAATAGGTACTTAAACGAGAATAAAATAAATAGGTATTTAAGGGGGCTTCCAAACAGCAGATATGATTCTGGGACCTCTGGGGGACCCTCAAAGTTTCGTAGGTATAATAAAATATCCTCGTGGTCTATCTACAGAACTTGGATATCGCCCATCGGTTGTGGAGGTCAGATGGTAGTCGCTTCACGGAAAATATCGAAGTTCACCTGAATCGCAGTTAGACTGGAAAGCCGACCCCAACTGCGCTTGGGAAAAGGTTCGGTGAATGAAGATAAATATACTACGTATAATAGATTCGGGCATATCAAAGATAATAGAATACGTAAAAAAATAGCAAATTAGTAGTTGAGAAAATAGTTAAGTAGACAAACTTCAAAGTGACCATCATAGCTGACTGTTGCTTTAGTACCTTTATCATTTCGTGACTTTATGTTAGGTATAGGTATTTAGTACCTACTTGTCTGTTCTCTCTGAGACAGTCTTGAGAATGCCTCGTTTAGAGGTGAAACATTTGTCGACGTCTCAATGTCTTATATTTTCTGCGAGAATGATGCAATTATTTTGAAAAGTTTGAACATCTTACTTACCATTACTTTGTCATGGATTTTCGCCAGGTAACGCCTGATTCTATTCAATATTTTAGTACCTACTTATTGTTAAAATGTCTTATTGTAATGTATTATTGAATAATTAATTGTAAAGATACATATGAGAATTCTTCAGAGTGTGTACCTAAGGCGCACGGCAATGCGGTCTTTAAACAAAAAAAAAATTTCAGGAGTTATCCTATTTGAGGGGGCTCGTGATCTAGTGGTAACCGACAATGTTAACACATTGCAAAGGTTAAGCAACATCTATTCGGGCCGATCTTAGGATGGGTGACCATTTCTTAATACACTGAGACCCCTCCGTGCCTCGGAAAGCACGCTAAGCCGTCGGTCCCGGTTGTCATACGAACATCTATGGCAGTCGTTACGGGTAGTTGGAGCCCTTAATCAAAAATCCTCGTGGTTTAACTACAGAACTTCGATATCGCCCATGGGATGTGGAGGTCAAATGACAGTCGCTTCACGGAAAATTTCGAAGTTCAGCCGAATCGCAGTTAGACCGGAAAGCCGACCCCAACTGAGTTGGGAAAAGGCTCGGTGAATGATGACCCCAGTAACGTATCGTACGAGACTTTCAATTCGTAGGCAAGCGGCCTATAGACCTAAATATTCATTAGGTAGGTACTGGTAGAAGATGTAAGAGCAATTATCTATTCCAACAGGCCAGAACAGAGTTTACTACTTCATCTCTGCAATCCGGGCATAATACATAGAATAGAAGAATAGGTAGGTATTAAGTCGCAATTTTCTCAAGAGAGATTACTCGTGATTAAGTAACAATAAGGATGCTGCTTTAATGCTAAAACTATAATTATGAGTTCATCTTTCTCACCGCTGCCCATCACCTTGAAAAGCTCATGAAATAGTCAATTATAATTCCAGGAAATTAATCTGTATTGTTTGTTTGTCAATTCATCAATTTCCAACGAGTGTTTACATGTTGTGTTGCATGACTCGAAGTGGATAGATAATAGGCTTGTCAATTCTATTGTACTTACAGCTGTTCTTTATAAAGCCTCTTTTTTAAGATTTATTGCGTTGACTTTCGCAAAGAATGATTTAATTTAATGTAACAGGATAGCATGATACGTTTTTATAAATTTGTGTAGTTACAAACTATTGGTCACCTATGAGCACGAACAGTACAACCTTAAAAACATTATTTGAGCTTTTTGCTTCCGATATTTTTTACTTCTCACGATGAAAAATATATTATATTAAATCAAGAAACACTTGCGCCAAGTTTTGTGGAGATCCATTAAAATCCGGCACATCACATACAGACAAAAAGACAGACGAAAGCAAAAATTGACCATCGAGATGTAGACGCTTCGCTCATTTGGTCAATTATGTCTTTCGGTCAATTACCAACTGCCCGTTTTTTACTTTCAAAGTTTGTTTGTATTTGTCCAAACCAGGGGATCAAACCCAACATCTAATTGGCACGTGTACGATTAACTACGTCAACAAGGTAACCACTCAGTATAAGCAAGCTGCAGCAAAGTAATCATTCTGAACTAGATACATTCAAACCAGTTATATTAACTAACTTGGTTTCCCTTATATAGCAAATACTAGCGCGATGTTTGACCTAATTACAAACATTTTTTATTGTGCTAAACACTATGTTATTTTGCAAATTAATGTGGTGTATATTATACTAGCTAATGCCCATGACTTCGCTGTAGTGTAGACTGTAAAGCATGTGCGTACCATCGGTCATGGTTGTTGGAATGTTAGTTCAGATTACAGAATAGTTTAAAGTGGGCAAGGATCCACTGCAAAACCTTGTTATCAGCAGTCTGCATACCATCAAGCCTCTTTCCTGCAGTGCGAGCACAGCTTGTCGACATATTGTCGGTCCACCTGTTTGCACCAATGAATGATATCGACGAAAATTACAAAAAATGTTTCAAGTAGATCCATATTCTGCGATATCATTGGTGCAAACAGGTGAATCGACAATATGTCGACACGCCGCCCGTGCTCACACTGCTGTTGGCCGCTGTCCACATGCTACGATCCTGGCATACTTCTTTAGCTTCTTCCACTTCCATTACTATTTTCATGCATGCTCTCCGATTTAATCGAAATACGTTCGCCTAGGTCAACCCTTACTGGCCTCTCCTTTAACCGCCTTTATGTATCTTTTTCGTCTTTCTCCTTCCTTTCGTCATCCATCCTCTCTTCATGACCAAACCATCCACTCTTGGTCACTCACTGATACCCTACATCTTCTAAGTCACCACAACGTTCTCGTATCACGCTGCTGTCTTATAATGGGGTTACAAAGTTTCATTTTTGTGAAAATGGTGTAAAAACTTTAGCCTGTGAGATCCAAGTACTTCTGACTTTAGTCGATATCCAATGATGTCGCAGAATACACGGTCACGTGACACAATTATCACATTTTGTGAAATTTCCTGTGATATCATTGGTTATCGACAAACTCTTACAAGCGCTGTGGTAAGGGGGCTGAAGCCTAGACTCGGATGGGGTTGGGAAACCCAGGACAAAACTTTGTGTTGGTAATGAGCTCGATGGTTTATTCAGTTGTTTAGATAACACAAGCTTATAGGCACATAATAGCTTACTTTGGGCTTAAATACAAGTCCATCATAGTCTCAAACTAAGCACAATTTGTACTATGATATGACTTGCGCAGACGAAGTCGCGGGGGTCCACTAGTACATTATAATCTCGTAAGTATATCATCTAAAGGCGTAAACAGAGACATTATTAAACGTCCACTTTTCGCCAGCTTAAAGTTATATTAAAAAAAATATTATAGCTATTAGATAACTGATATACACAACATTAGTATTGTAGATTGTAAATAAAATTACGTAAAATAAGTTGAAAAAAATTCAAGCCCCGAAAAAATATTTAGAAATCGTAATATTTGACCCTAGAAGGTTATCTAATCTCAAGCAGCTCCTACGTTCAACCGGCTATCATACCTACTGTTCATTTTCATCATCGTCATATATATTACACCTATATCCCCGTAGGGGTAGGTAGAGGTGCATTATGTATTAGGGGGCAAGCCGTTAACCGGTCACTGGAATATTCAAAACCACTCAGTAATTCAAACCAAAGTTCCCACTGCCACAGATGTTACATACCAGACCGAGCACTTCCTTTGTTGTTGATGTTAATTATAATAAGAATCCCAGATTTGTTACGCATGCCTACGACCTACATACATAAAATCACGGCGGTCTCCCAGAACGACACCCCATCGTTCAATGCCAGGCGCCGCGGGTGCCTTGGGAGAATTCCCACTCGGGAGAATTCCCACATGTACCGGCGGACTTTGACCACCTGTTTGGCCTCTGTCACGTGGGTCGGGTGTTATCCCGTATCTTTAGGGTCGGGTTTTATCCCGTGTCGGTGAATGAAGACGTGCGTGGGCTGGCAATCTACACAACCCTTCTGGCCTGCTTCTGTCAGGCCCCGATCATGGAGGTCGATAATCCTGCGCGTAGATAAATCTGCGGCGCCGTAGACTTCGGAACTCAGCGGGGAGAGTATGCCGTTACCTCTCCCTTCCCTTCGCGAGCATAACCTGCTCGCAGAACGATACGGCCAGTTACTGGCAAAAAGTTAGTGTATAATACACCTCTGCTTACCCCTTAGGGTAGATAGGCGTGTATGTTTGGTGGAACACAATGTTGCTATGTAGAATATGTAATGTTAAGTAACGTATAATGTAAATTGTAACGCATAACACTATTTTAAATTCAAATTCTGTAATTATTGATACAGAATGTCTCATTCCTAATTGTTGTCAAGGTCATGCCATTAACTAGTGCTGTAACAACCCGGTGGTCCACCAGTGCCATAAACTACTCTGAATCTGCCGTCGAAGGTTCTAATCCCACCAGGATAAATATTTATGCAATGGTCACGATTAGTTTGTGGGTCAGTGTTATTTATCTATGTATGTATTTTGGTGTAGACATGGGCACTTATTACGTCAACATTTCGCTAATTTTTTAATTTCATATTAAGTGGAGACCCAATTGCCGTTCCCGGGGAGTATATTTCTTGTCTACTTGTCAGCAGATGTGCAGCAGTTGGAACCCTCAATGAGATGACTTGGGCTCTGGAGATGTAGGCTGAGGCCGTTAACCCATATCTTTCAGTTATCTAGATTACACAAGTTTATTAGTTAGCTACTTTGGTCTAAATGTTTCGAATCAATTATTATCAGTTTTTCCCGTCTTTGAGTGGGTAAATGGATGCTTCACCCAGTTTTATCAATCCACACAGAACTAACTTTATTTCCGAAATCATGAATTTATAAACAATTCATAATAATTCTAGCCATAGTATCAGGGATAATGCAGTTAGTTGATTTTTTTTTTGGAATCGGTTCATTGATAAGGTACTTACAGCCCCCGTTAAAATCAAGTTCAATGTCATAATATTAGCGAAATGTGTTCTAAAAGTAAAAGTAAATCATATTAGTAGAAAATGTGTTATAAAAGGGAATTGTGTGAGTGATTGAGTATGAGTGAACACCTCTGATGATGCCATAAGGCGAAACCGGTCACGGTTTATCGAAAATAAAAAAAATTGTGGAAGTGAGATTTTTTTTTAAAAGTGGTTTACTATAAGTTTCACCAAGTGCCGACAATCGAAAGCATAAATTATCAAGTGAAACTCTTTATAATCTTAGGCGACTTATGTATTTCGTTTGTCACACAAGAAGAAAATTAGCGAGAAGAATAACAAACAGGATAGATTTATAGTACAAAGGCACCACTTATTTCAAAAGAAATCTCTTCCAGTGTGCCGGGGGAAGGAAATGGTAGGTTGAATGGTAGTTTGTTGTGTGCGTAGGTTAATATAACTACTTATACTACATAGACATACCTAATTAAAACATTAACAATTACAATAATACATTAATATATAGATATATGTAGATATATAGATATATATATAATCACACAATCTTACAAACTTATTTTTGGAGCCTACTAGATATTGTAATACAATAGCCACTTGCCTGGATAATATATACAGCGATATGTTGCCAGAAAGTAAAAGTATTATAAAAAAGCTAGATTCAGACCATTGTGGGCAAATAGCATCTTTTAAAATCACTAAAGAAAAAGTTATAAAACGTAAAATATTATGTAGACCAATAACTGGTGACCGCTTGGAACGTATGAGGGTTGGACTTTGCAATAAAATTCCATTCTTAGACACTGGCTTAGATCCAAATGTAATGTATAAATTATTTTTTGATTCTTTTTACAACGAGTTCAACTCCATATTCAAGTCTAAGGAGGTCATGATTAGTGATAGTCCTACTTTCAGTGAATGGGCCACTGAGGGTATACACAAAAGTAGACAAAAACTTTATGAACTATACTCAGAAAGACAGCTTAATAGATCAGTTGCATTTCTAGATTATGTTAAAACTTATTCAAAAAAGTTTAAAGCAGATTGTTTAGCAGCTAAATCAAAATATATAAGTGATAAAATTCTCAATAGTGCAGACAAAGTTAAATCTACTTGGAAAATTATAAACGCGGAAAGAGGTCAACAAAAATTAAATGATAATCATTTTAAACTTAATATAAATGGTAAAATAACTACATCAGACTTCGAGGTCGCTAACGAATTTGAAAATTTTTTCTCCCGAATTCCTGTAGATTTGACAAAAACCCTAGGCTCTTCAACCCCCATTGCAGAATCTTTGTTAAAAGCAAACGTTCCTTGTTGTAACGTTATATTTAAATTCAGTAAAGTTAACATAAACACTATCTTAAAAACTTTTAAATCTTTAAATATCAAGAAAACAGCTGACCTCTGGGGCATCTCTGTGTATTTAGTAAATTCTTTTATTGAAATGGTTGCTCCTGAACTAGTAATAATATTTAATAATTGTGTTGATAGTGGTGTGTTCCCTGATTTAATGAAATCTAGTAAATTAATTCCCCTGTTTAAATCGGGTAGTACTTCAGATCCGTCCAATTTCCGTCCCATTTCTGTACTACCTACATTTAGTAAAATTTTTGAAAAAATTATGCTTAATCAAATGCAAAATCACTTTAACGTTAATAAACTATTACATACAAAACAATTCGGTTTCACTCGTGGTCGGTCCACCACTGATGCCGGAATTAAATTATTAGAGTGTATATACAGGGCCTGGGATGAGTCATATGATGCTTATGGTGTATTCTGTGACTTATCTAAGGCCTTCGATTGCGTTCAGCACCAGACTTTAATTAAGAAACTTGATCATTACGGAATCCGGGGGACGGCCTTGAATTTCGTAAATTCTTACTTAAGTGATAGGGTCCAGAAAGTAGTGATCAATGGTAAACAGTCACCTGGTTCTCCTGTAGCAATGGGGGTACCGCAGGGTTCAATTTTGGGACCTTTTCTTTTTCTAGTATATATTAATGATCTCCCTCACCTCATAAGAGACGACCACGAGGTAGTTTTGTTTGCTGATGACACTTCTTTAATATTTAAAGTTAAACGTGGACAGCGCAAACTTGACGATGTAAACATTGCCCTCTCTAGGATAGTCCACTGGTTTTGTGCTAATAATTTATTATTAAATGAAAATA
Source organism: Nudaria mundana (assembly GCA_963556515.1). NCBI lineage: Eukaryota > Metazoa > Arthropoda > Insecta > Lepidoptera > Erebidae > Nudaria > Nudaria mundana. Next base: position 988,564 of record OY748297.1, read on the forward strand.
AAACTAAATGTGTAAGATTCACCTTACCTAATGTAAGACTTGTTAAAACCAGTGTTAAGGTTAGGGATGATATAATAGAATTGGTCGATGACACTGTCTTTCTGGGCATAACGTTAGACTCCAAATTGCAATGGGGGCCTCATATCGGGAAAATTTCGGCCAGGCTTAGTTCAGCAGCCTATGCTGTCAAAAAGATCCGACAACTTACAGACATTAAAACGGCGCGTCTTGTCTACTTCAGCTACTTCCACAGTATCATGACATATGGCATATTACTGTGGGGTAACGCTGCCGATATTGAATGCATCTTTGTGTTGCAGAAGAGGGCTATCCGGACTATCTATGGAATGGGGTCTCGGGAGTCATTAAGAGATAAGTTTAAGCATATTAACATCCTTACAGTGTATTCACAGTATATTTATGAAATTTTATTGTATACCCACAAGAACAAAAGTAAATTTGTGAAAAATAGTGATAATCATAATCTAAACTTAAGAAATAAGGATAAACTGGCTGTTCCTAAATTTAGGCTTCATGAAGTGAGTAATTCTTTTGCGGGGAACTTTATTCGAATGTACAATACATTGCCAACCGAAATAGCAAATTTATCTGTCAATAAATTTAAAAAACTAATAAAAAGTAAATTGTGCCATAAAGCTTATTATAGTATTAATGATTTCTTAGATGACAAGGCGGCCTGGTTGTAACAACGTAACGAATTGCTCCTTTCTAAATAACTCTGTATTAGATTTAAGATGAAATATTTTGAAAAAAGCCGAGCTGAGTTTCTTGAGGGCTCTTCTCAGTCTCGTTGCATTTTGGAACCCTCGGTAGAGTCACACCAACTTCTGACGAATCTAAATAATTTTCTGAAAATTTCAAAGATAATAAACGTTATTTTATTTTATTTTATTTTTTTAACGTAAGAAAAACGCTCCCGGAGGTAGGACGGATAGGAAGGATTGTGTAGGATGTTGTATAACAGACACAATATGCGAGCATTTCTTCGAAGACGGATTGGGAGCCACTTGAATTCTTTGCGAAACTTTGAGATATGATCATACTTGCGTAAATTGAAGATGAAACGAATACACAGATTTTGCAAACGCTCAAGTTTATTTAGGAGCTCCTCGGTGGCATCCAGGTAGCAGGCATCCGCATAGTCCAAGATGGGCTGGATCAACGTCTAATATAATAACGTCGCAATGGTGATTTTTATTTCCAAGGGCAAGAAGCTTTGAAGGCATTTGAGGGTATGGAAGGTGAAATGTACTTTCTTGCTCAATTCACCGACATGAGCATTCCAGGACAAATTGCAGTCGATGATGACGCCAAGGTTTTTCGCGATATCAGTGTAGGCAATCGGGGAGTCGTCCAGGACTGCCACGAATCTGCCTACTGCCAATGATCATCGCCTGAGACTTATTTGGATTAATAAGTAAACCACACAAACTGGCCCACTCACTTATAGCTCTGATATCTCTTTTAATGGCAGCAATAGCAGTTCTGTATTGGTTCAGGGTGAAATGTCGATATAACAACAAATCGTCTGCATAGACATGGATATTAGAGGAGATAACTCGAACAGCAGAGTTTATGAATAAGGAAAATAGAAAAGGAGAAATTACGCCGCCTTGAGGGACGCCGGCACTGAGGTCGCACCACTCTGAGTACAAATCATTGTGGCAAACCAACTGCGAGCGTCCCCGAAGGTACGAGTCAAACCAGGCCACAGACTCCGATGAGAAATTGAGGGTTCATTGCAAACAATGGGTTTTAATTTCTTTTCAAAATTACAATATAGTTGCTACATACTTTTTATTAAATTCATTCGGCCATTTTGGATATAATCCATTATATGTATGCCCGGTGACGGCAATAGACTTCCTCCCTATTACGTGGGACTAAAAATACTATCAAATTGTGGGTGTGATGAATGCAGGCCGTTGTCCACTCACCAATGTGTGAGATTCTTAGTATGTGAGTAGCCCCTAAGCCGTGTAATGCACCTCTGCCTACCCCTTTGGGGATATACGCATGATATGTGTGTGTCTGTGATAACTAACTTCAACTAGTATTAATTAATTAATAAGGTATAAAAACACAGACATAGGTAATTGCATTATCTTACACTGCGCTGCTATTGTATTAACATTGTCCTTTCATACTACTTTTTTTTACAGACTATTAAATGATCACACGATGTTGACGATAAGTGGGTGGCCCGGAATGTTTGTAGTATAAAATTACCTATGTGGTATAGAAGTGGTACACCTGCCGATCAACGGACAAGGTTTTAGCAAAATTTCAGGTCTCGCGGTAACGTACATACTCGCTTCTTTTTTTTTAAAACATGGCTCGTTCCAAAGACGGTTCCGAAGGAGAACGACAAAGAAACTCTTGGTTGCTTTTTTCTAAGTTGTCACATATAGAAAGAAAGATTACGCCAAGTCAGACAGCGCTGGTTTTCAGGGACGGCCGGATAGTAGTTTACATAAATATACATGGAACTATGTGAATTTCGAATATTATATTTTTTTAAACTTACGCAAATTTTTTTAAACGCAACCTGTATAGTAATAAAAAAAACAATTGGCGGGAAATCATTTTTTCAATTGTTTTTTATCACACATCAAAGTTCTACGTATGCAACGAAAATGGAATTAAGTCGAAAAGATTTTAGAGCGATGATTTTTTTATGATTTTAAAAGTTCAATCTGCTCTATGCTTTTGGGAGAGAAGCACCTTGTTGGAGCACCGTGAGGCGATGGTTTGCTAAATTTGAGAGGGGTCGAGTTTCTTTACATGACGAGTTTCGTGAAGGGCGGCCTTCAACTGCCGTCAACGAAAATAATGTGGCTACTGTTAAGCGGTTAATTGAAGAAAACCCGCGGATTACCTATGAGACAATTCGAGGACTATTGGGGATTGGTATGAGTCAAATCCAGAAAATTTTACACGAAGGGTTGAAAGTTCGGAAACTTTGTTGTCGTTGGATCTCTCATGAACTGACAGCGGAGCAGAAGCGGGCTCGCATGGAATGGTGCTCACAGATGCTACTGAAGTACGACCACGGACACTCTAATGCTGTTTATGACATTGTCACAGGAGACGATGTCACAGGAGACGAAACGTGGATTTATTGTTTTGAACCCGAAAAAAAACAGCAATCTTGTGAATGGGTGTTTGAAAATGAGACCAAGCCAACAAAAGTGAGGCAGGCGAGAAACGTTGGTAAAAAAAATTATCGCGTTTTTTTTGTAAGCTACGGATCCCATCTGTACAATTCCACTTGAAGATCAAAAAAGAGTTAATGCCGAGTGGTATTCTACCATTTGTTTACCCAGGGTGTTGGAAAAAGTTCGCGAAAGACGACCCAAAAGCCGCGTTCTCCTACATCATGACAACGCTTCTTCACACACGGCCAACAAAACAAAGTCATTTTTAGCTTCCGAAAAAGAACTCGTCACCCATCCTGCGCATAGCCCCGACCTAGCACCCTGTGATTTCTGTATTTTCCCCAAAATCAAAGATTTGATGAGAGGTTTCACTTTTACCAACTCCGAAGAGGCAGTGATAGCGTTCAATCAGCACGTAGAAAACATGCCATCAGATCTGTGGTCCTCCTGTTTTAAAAAATGGTTCGATCGCATGAAAACATGTTTAAAATGTAAAGGAGAGTATTTTGAAAAGCAATAATCATAATATTTTGGTTTTAACATGTTGTTTTTTTTAAGTTACGCAAAACTTATAGTGTGGCCTACGTATATCGAAATAAAACGTCACGTGAACACAAGTAAACTAAGAAAAAGAAAACAAAAGAGAAAAAAATAACAAATTACAATCACAATAAGAATAATATCACTTCAGACTTCACACAGGCAGTCCTAAACTCTTTAAGTGCCTAGTAAACTATGTAACAATTTGTTTAAACAAATTTTATGCTTTTGTGAAATAATTTCATAATGTTTTTGACAAACCTTCACACGTAAAATTTGACAAAAGTTGTTGGTTTACAGGAAACTTTAAACCATGTTTTCGTGTCAGTTCAACTTTTAAATTAGATGTCAAGTTGACAGGTTGGTAATTATCTTAATACGCTCTTATCTGATGTGGTTCAATTATATGATACTCTATAAATGGAAAATGATCGATTTTTTCTTGGAAATTCTTTATTTTAGGCTCCAGGCACACGTACGACAACGATACGACAACTACACAACACCACAGCGACAAACTGTGGTTACATGTTGCAGCAGCTTTTTGCAGTGGTGCCACGTTAGGTCAATGCATAGTTGGCACAGTTGTGTTTGCGATGTGGTCAGTCGCTAAGCCTCCAAGTATATGTATATACTATAACGCAACGGCGGCGGCGTGGTCACACAATTTTGTATGAAACTGGATAGTTTGATTCACTTGACCCATATTTTGTCGTTGAACGCCATGACATTTTGTAGTTACTACACCGCCGCTTTATGTCGCTGCGACGTTGTGTGGTTGTCGTGACGTTGAGTCCGTGTGGTGGGAGCCTTCATTTGCGATGTCAAGGGCGGTTGCGTTGTGGTTGCGATGTCGTTCCGATTTAAGTCGATACCAACTACATCGTTGCATTCAACGACAAAATGTGGTCAGTGTGAATAAAACTATGCGTTTTGCGACCACGTGTTTGCGTTGTTTTGAGGTTGTCGTTGTCGTACGTGTGCGTAGAGCCTTACTCTATTTTTAATAGTAGTTTTGTATTTATAGTACACGTGATGAATTTATTAAACAATACAATTATTAAGTAAATAGAGGCGTAATGACACTTCTATGTAAAAATTATAATAGATTGCACATAGTATTTTTGTTTCACCATCATCATCATCATTCCAGCCAATTGACGTCCATTGATAGGCATGGACCTCCCAAAACGAAAATTTTGAAACTCGGCTATAAACTTGGATTTCGCTGTCCTAAAAACCTTCATGGTAGGGATTGTTAGGTACATAAAACCTTCATGGTCGGTTTTCATAAACTGACAACTGTCTAGAAAAATATGTTTAGGAAAATGTCATTCAATGTAATCAAAATGTGTGGTTTTAGATAAAGTATTAGATAATGGTTTGATTGTATTTACTAGGATAAATTGTGTTCATAATTCTTGTAGATAACTGATTGAACCATGAGGATCGTCGTCAAATAAAGATAAGTTTACATATATTTATAACTTGTTTTTAGGATGTTACCAAATTTAACTATGTGAAGGGGGAAATTCATCGTTGGGTGAATGGTGAGCGTGGAAATGTCGAAAAGATGGCCACCCTAAACCCAGAACTGAGTCGCAAGTCTCAGTCGCCTGCGATGTATATCCCACTTTATCACACGAGTGCTTAGTATTAGATCTCGCGAGTTCTAGAATTAGCCGAAATGACACCACCCCTTAAATACCCAAAAATAGTTACAATATGGTTTTGTAGATTTTAACCCCTTATTCATAATGAGTTTTCAGAGGTTTAAAATAGGTATCGATTGTCATAAAAGAAAGGGATTCGAATCTGTTCTCTTGTACACCTGACAGAGACAGAAGATTCTCTTGAGCTCTTCTAGATCTAAACAGAGCATTTTAAACTAATAAGGGTTTTCTAATATACGTAATAGTAGATGAAAATACTATTTACACTTACTAAAAACTATACTATTACATATATACAGCCGTCAAGGAACTCCTCCGCCTCGTCGCCGACTGGCAATGTTCCCAGCTGGCAGCATTGCCACGTTGTGTGGCAATGCTTATTCTTTGAGCTAAAAAGTAACCAGCCTTCTGGTCTTGAGAAGAGTCGATCATGAGTTTCGAGATGGTTTTAAAGAGTCCGCGAGCGCTCGGACCCCAGGGTCCCAGCGTCTCTACCCCAAACGGCTCAAATATGTAGTCTCATGCTAAAGTTGAGTATAATTTTAATAAATTTTAATAATAGCGTTTAGAGGTATCCCCCTTATTCATAATGAATCGCTATTTAATAAATTTCGAGATAGAGGGCGGAGAGCGTGTTGGCATAGAAAAAAAGATTGTAATAGGTAGCGTACTATCTTTTTTCTTGACGTCACTAATATAGTAAGAAGACTGAAACGTAAGAAACCGTTCGAGTTAGTGTAGTGTTTTCAGTGACAAATAAATAAATATAGTGATAAGTGCTGCGTACAAAGAACACGTCATGAACAAAGTGTCTTCGCCTTTATAAAAACTGAGTAAGTGTTAATGAACGCATGCTTAGTCGTATGTTTACATAGTAAATTAGATGAAATGTATTTACTTATTAGTCAACTTGGCTAGACTGTAATACAAATAAAGTACTACGGTACCTTATTAGTAAAAAAAAAAATGTTTCTGTGGCGGTAGTGAGACATAAATGTTTGCTAAAGCTCGCACGGAAGTGAAGTGAAGTAGTAACGGCATTCTAAAGATATTGTAAGACTTGTCAAGCTATTATGTTAGACGTGGAGCATGATAACTTGATAAATTCAGCAAAAAAAATGCGCAGATCTTGATTTAAATTCATGTTGGGAAACCGACATGTAATTTACCAACGGTATGGTCAACTAGACCTTTAGCCATATCAATGTTAGTATTTAAGAACGAATGTGGTGGCAACACCACCAAACATATGTAGCAATGTAACCGTTCTCTCTTCTCTCGTATACGTGGCTATCTACACCAAAATACAGTCCACTACCTACTCCATCTGAGCAAGGAAGGTGCAAAAGACATATTCTCGAATTCCTTTTTCGTTCAAACCAGTGTTTATGTTGCATTTTAATTGTAACTTTGTAAGACTATGTTTTGGGTCTCCTACTTAGGTATAGGACATTTGTTTCTTTAACATGAAATACGAGTATAACTGAACATGTTGCATAAGCACCTAGATGTAGGTACTTATGTAACATGTTCAGCAATAAAATGATTGATTGATTTCTATATCTATTTGTAACGCTTTTAAGCTTTAAATGCAATTTGTAACCTACAGATATATTCTCAATGGATAAAATAGGGTTGTCAGAGGGGATGAAAGTTTGCATAAAATGTTCGGTTTTTTTTAATTATAAAATATAATTTATTTTAACATTGGATACTTAGCTATTTGTGTACTTAAGCTAATTGTTTTTATTTATATACTTAAAAATATTTATCTATATAAAACAATAACTGCTATTTACAATGTTTGTTTAACGTCTAGGTATCTGAAGGTAAGAATATTGCTGCGACAGCGCCACCTGTAAAACAAAATTGTTTTTAGGATCATAATAAAATAATATTAGATTTTTTTCCATTGTCAGAAGATGAGGATAACTTTTTTCGGACTGATAAGTATAGACAGTGTTAGGTACATAAAACATTAACAGCTGGTTTTTGAAAAATAATTACAATTATAAAAAAGATAAGAAAAATATTTAGGAAAATGTCAACGACATTGTGTCGTTTGTGAATACTAGAGACTTGGGATACCGCGGTGAATACGGTCACAAACGACACTATGAGGCGCGCGAACGCTAAGCGTTGAAAATACTATACATGTTGACAGCGCTTAGCGTTCGCGCGTCTCATAGTGTCGTTTGTGAATACGGGTAATGAAAATGTATGGTTTCTGTTATAGAATTTGGATATTGATATTGTTTAATAAGATAAAATAGTGTTCATAAACCATAAGGATCGTCGTCAAATAAAGATAAGTTTAAATAGATTTATAACTTATTGTTACGAACTTAACAATTATGGCAAGTATAGGAGAGAACATGTCGTTTGGTGAAGGCGAGCGCTGACTAGTCTCAAGATGGCCACCCTAAACCCACAACTGTGTCGCAAGACTCAGTCGCCTGCGATGTATTCCCCACTTTATCACACAAGTCCCACCCCTTTTCAACCGACTTCCAAAAAAGAAGGTTCTCAATTCGACTGTATGTTTTTTTTTTGTTTGTTACCTCATGTCTTCGGACTGGGTACACCGATTTTGAATTTCTTTTTTTAACTGGAAGCTACTACCATCCCATTCCGGGAATCGAACCCGAGTCTCAAAGTCGATGCACTTCCGACCACGACACCGAACAGTTAAAGTTGATGTTTGTTCATCATGTATTCATATTACAATAATATTTGAAAATACACAATGACTTACTTAGTATAATCCCAGCTCCACTATACAGCGCAGTGCTACAGTGTTGGGTCATGGCCCCGCTCAATACATTGGTCCCGGCGAAGGCACTCAGACGCGCGACCATCATACCTAGACATGCCACCATGCCTCTGAGCAGCAGAAAAAAAAATTATAAAAAAAAGTATTGGATTGAAGGTTCGTGAAATAAACGGTCTCATCACAGTCGCGATTTTGAGGCACAGATAATGTTAGTTCGAAATTCAAAATAAACAAGAAGTATGAATTCGTGTTTCCATTTTCAAATTATGTACTTACATAGATGTTATTAGAACTTTTTTATTACATTTATAGGCACTAGTTATCCCGGCGAACTTTGTATCGCCTCAAAAAAAAAAAAATAAGAATATTTTAATATTTCATGTAAATAAATGTATGTATTATCTTTACTAATATTATAAAGCTGAAGAGTTTGTTTGTTTGAACGCGCTAATCTCAGAAAGTACTGGTGCGATTAGAAAAAATCTTTTTAAGTTATGTAATACATTTATCCAGGATGGCTATAGGCTATATAACATTACGCTACGACGAGTACTTAGGAGCGGAGCAGTAATGATATATGTTTCAAAAACGGGGGAAAATTATTTCTTTTGGGAGCTTCCGTGGCGTAAAATGGTTAAAGTAACGTTAAAATTGTGTACTACGAATTTATTTGCCTTAAAAAGTTCTATAAAAAAGTCCGCGATGGCATATATCTACCTCTTAGCGCAACAGCTAGTTAATTATAATTGAAAAACGCGACGGACGGACAGACAGACAAATTGTAGTATTAAATATATAGATTACACGCTATTTCATAGGACTAAAGAAAGAATATTCTATTTTCAAAATACAGGTTACTTTTTTTTTTAAATTAGCAAGACGTTTCGTTTTTTTTTTAAATTACAAGCACGCGGTTCATCTATTAGAGCTACAAAAACACTCGAACTATCTTTTTTTTTTCTTTTTCATCGAACTAACCTGTATGATGTAGGATACAAATCTACGAAGTACGAGGATATGATGCCGAAGACCATGGCAGTAGTGAGGAACACGTAGAACAGAACCAGACCAGAGACAGCCTCGCCCGTGTTGTCTATGGCACACGCCGCTATGGCCGCCACTACTAAGACCGTGATTGTCATTACCTGTCAAAAAAATTATTTTATGGATTTTTATTTAAATAATTTTGATTTTAAATATTTAGGACATCTTCTATTTACCGCCATTTACAAAAAAAATGGGTGAATAACCCTTATCCCTTAGGGGTAAGAAAAATAGATAGTAGTCTATTCTCACACCTACTAAATATGCTTATAAAAATCGGTCGAGCCGTTTCGGAGGAGTATGGTAACTAACACTGTGACACGAGAATTGAAGTATGTTTTAATTCGGGCATAATTAAAAACCCCATTGAACATTGCGCGATAACGACATACGATATCGTGACAATAATTTATATTCTTACCTATTCTTAGTTATTGCTGCTACTTACGATATCGTCACGATACTATAGATAATATCGTGTGTCGTTATAGTGCAATGTGCAAACGCCCAATGTCGAAATGCTCAAAATGTCTTTTCAAAATCAAATGTCAAAAAAGTATTTTCGTCGAACGCTTCATTACCTTCCTCTTGCCGGCACACTGGGAGATGAGCGCGTTGAGTAGGAAGAAGGACAAGCCGTGTCCACATCCCGCCCATATCGTGTTGTCTACTATTGGGTTACTGCACTTCGATATATCCTGCAAATTTTATAATGCTAAAGAAAAACAAGTCAACAACAAAAAACCTACTTTAAATTAGCGGCCCAAATAATGGTCGGAATGGGACCGTGGGGGGTGGAAGAAATGAGGTAATAAACATTAAAAAACAGTCAAATTGAGAACCTCCACCTTTTTTGAAGTTGGTTGAAAAGGGTGTCATGGGATTCTATCAACATCTACAGGGCCCAAGGTATCCTCACCCGTGGAGTACCTGTTGACTGACAAGGATCTGACAAGAATACTCAAAAGTGCCGAAGCTTATAGCTCTCAACCCATCAAAGAAAGCTCACGGTAACGAAAAACTTTTATTCAGAGAACACTTATGCCAAGTTCCAGACCACATTTCTTATCGGATCTTCTGGTACTGGTACTGGTACTGGTACTGGTAGACAGATGAAAGCATATTGTCCAGTCTGAAATTGTAGACGCTTTGCTCGCTCAGCTAACTATCCTTCTCATTCAATTGTGTAAGTCACCTGTTGTATAGTAACTTCGAGGTCACTTCCCGTTGTATTAGTGGTATTGTTCAATTGGAACAGATCACAGAAGGAGGCTCCCTCTCCACTCGTTGCGTATGAAGAGAAGAAAATGTTCAGTATTGTGGGGAGGATTACTGCGAAACTGTTGTTACTGGGGAAATAAATATAGGTATCTTTAGGTCCATAGTAAATCTTTAGGTCCTCGCTTTTCGTCGTTTTCTATATCTACGGCCATCGGCCTACGGCCATCGGCCTACGGCCATCGGCCTACGGCCACGGCCGACCCTCGTAAGGCTAACCCTAGTGTTTAAGGATACTCCCCGGGCTTAAGGATAACCTCAGATAAGTTAGAAGCCATTGCAGGATTTAAAATACTGGTGGTCCCACTCGCCTGGCGAAAATAAACAATGAATGATGACCCGGCCTGGTCCCAGTTCCTCGTGATTCTAGTCTACATTGCGCAACTTTGATGCAACAAAGCTTAAATAAATATTGCTACCCCACTGGGATGTCAATAACCAAAGCCTTTGATTCCAAAACGGCTTTATTTTCACATTTTTCCTCCATAATGCACTTAAACAATAACAAACACGAGCTGTTAATCTTGCTTTGACTGTGTCCACTTTATTACGCAGAGAGACTGTCTGTGAAATCTGCCAGAAAACCCGTTTAGTAACTTCGGTAATAGCCTTTCAGGATACATGTAAAGGTTTATAAAGATGTTTGTAGATAACGGATAAACCACTGAATTCATCTTCATGAAAACTAGTACATAGATAGCTTATTTCCCATATTAACACATACAATACGTTTCATCCCGGTGACTTCATAAACTTACGCGATATACACCACAAAGGTGAGATAGAACAGTAGAAGAGTCTTGACCAGGAGTGGACCCTCGAACAGAGGAGCTATCTGTACCCAGAGGGAGCGGAACGAAAACTCGCCAACCGTCTCTTCGATAGCGTCGTCCAGGTATATATGGTTTACCTGTAATTAATCAGAAGTTTTTATAACTATATGGTGGCCCATATGTTCGGACAGTAGAAAAGGTCGGAAAATTTTAAACAATATTTTCGCTTTGCAAAAAAGCTCACGATGAAATAATTGTTTTAAGTAGTTAGTTTCTCATCTACCGGTAGATGGCGATCGTGCGACGCCGTAAGTCGCGATATTAACACAATGTGATCACGAAATTAGATGTCTTGGGCTAGTGGTGTCTTGATCAGTTGGTAGAACGTTCCTCCTGGAAAGGGACCAGTCGCTGGTTCGAGTCCAGTCAAGACTATAGTTTTTGTGATTCATATTGTAAAATTATATAAGAAAAAGTAAGCATACCTGCTTCACTGCTTATAAAATAAATAAGTTGTATGTACAATTAATTGTTTCAAATCAAGGACTTGTGTCAATTTTCTTGGAGATCAGATAAAAAGTGGAGTGAGAGTGGAAAAGCAAAATGGAATATACAGGGTTATTTGTAATTAACTAGCATCCTCGCAGGGGTAGATAGTTGACATCATAAGTAACAACATTTGTTCTACGACTTCGTTAAATTTTACTTTCATACAAAAATAAATATAAATTTAGTTTTGCGTCTGACACTTATTAACTCCACGCCGCAGTTTACGCGCATAGTAAAAATAAGTTAACAAACTAGTATCATCAATTCACGCGATGCACGGATAAGAGGTAATGTATTCAGTTTTATTAAAAGTCGTACAACAAACGTTGTTACTTATGATGTCTGCTACCACCCCTGGGAGGATGCTAGTTAATTACAAATAACCCTGTACGATTACGATTTATATTGTAAAATTATTTGAAAGAAGCCAAAATTGTCCAGCCTCTAGCCTCGAAATGTAATTAACTTCGTTCGCTCGGTCAAATTATATGCTACGACTGCAGAGATTTTATTTAGTGGTATATAAGATCTGTCCCAGGCTGTCGGAATTTTGGTTTGAATCATAGATTGGTTATGGATTTTCTATATTGTTCTAGCGGCTATAGGCTTTCCACTTATAACGTGGGACTAACAAAATTACTGGAAACATATGAGTACCTAAACAGAAACATATAAAATACTGACCAACTACGACAATATGCCAGGACAAAGATATGTATAGTGAGAATGAAAATAAACATCTTCGCGGGCACTCATTAAAACTGTGTAGAGAACAATCTAAGGGAAACCCCTTAAAACACTTTCTGCCGAACCGAGTGGTCGCTGAGTGGAACAGATATGTCATAAAAGCACCCACTGTTAATACTTTCAAGAACCGACTTGACATTGTCTTCAGATCCAGGTATACACACGCATCAGCTCAATGAGCTGCTAGTGTGGTTTAATATATAATAACCTACCATTTTGGGGATATAGACGTGGTTATGTAATAGGTACATTATGTAAAGCATTTACATTTAGTGGATGCCCGTGACTTCTTTACACGTCCGTTTTTACCCGACAGCGTTAGCGAAGGCGTGTGTATGTATGTTTGCAATTTATGTAATTTTCTTTGTTTCCGTCTGCAGGCTTAACGACTGGATGGATTTCGCTCAATAAGGTGAAATTTAAGGTATATTATCTCCTGAGTGTCATTGTTCAAATAGTAGGTAGGTACTTAGATGGAGTACCAACTGTTTACTGTTAAATATTTGATCAAAGTGGTCTTAGGTTTTTTATTATTTTTAATTATATATATGTGAATAATTTTTCGACAAGAATTAATGAAGAAAAATACCTTTTACGTTTTATTACTAGGCATACTTTTAATTTGGCTGCCTCATTATTGTTGACTGCTTCGGTGGCGTGGTCGGTAGTGTATCCGCTTTCGACGCCGGAGTCTCGGGTTCGATTCCCGGTCGGGACAAACTTTGTGTGATGACACATACGTTTGTACCGAAGTCTGGATGTTTCCTATGTATAATATGTATGTATTTACAAAAAAAAAATGTATATAAGTATTTATATCAGTTTATCTAGTACTCATATCACAAGCTCTGCTTAGTTTGAGACTAGATGGCGTTGTGTGGATTGTCCCAACATATTTATTTATTTATTTAATTGCATTAGGAGTTCCCCTGTAATAATAGATGTAGATGTGAAATAAATAAATAAATAATAAAAAAAATATATATATAAAATTTACAAACGATTTCTATAGTTTTATTTGCAATTTTGAAAAACATTACACTTCTCTAAAAAAGTCGGCTAGAAACGTCTTCAGCTTATTATACCGACTAAACGACATCCTTAAATCAGTAACTACTTATTTATTTATTATCTTTGTCACCATTTTTATTAGAGTTTTCGAAACGAAAATCTCTTATACAACAGTAATATCCGTCCGTCCGTCCGTCCGTGAACTACTTTCAACTCGAGAACGGTAAGAGCTAGAGACTCAGTATAACGCCAATCGACTCAGCATGGTCAAAGACCTCTAAAATGAACTTGACCTTTGACCTCTAACCTCAAGGTCAAGGTCAAATCGAGAACGGTAATAGTTAGAGACATAAGACCAGCTACAATCAACTCAGCATGGTCAAAGACCACTAAAATGAACTTGACCTTTGACCTCTGATCTCAAGGTCAAGGTCAAAACGAGGTCAAATCGAGAACGGTAATAGAGATTCAAGACCAGCTGCAATCAACTCAGCATGGTCCTCTAAAGCACCACTAAAGTGATGTTGAACTTTTTTATTTTTTAACTTTTTTTTTTTTTAGATTTCAGGAAAATCTAAAATATATGGCAAATTTTTGCCATATTTTTAACTTGTTACTCTTTAGCTATTCTCTAATCTTTACATATTAAAAAAATTAGAGTTCGTTTGTTCGGACATCACCAAAAAACGGCTGCATTGAATTTTTTTAAATTTTGTCGACAAATAGACGCCACCCGCCTGATGGTAAGCTGTGACGACGTCTGGCGATTGCGGGCAACTCATAGTACACAGGAATACTATAGAGAGTGGCCCTCAACTTGACGACCCAGTAATGTGCCTCTTCACGCTTCGCTTAAAGAACCCAGGGTTATATGTTGGAGGAAACACGTGCGCAGGCAGGGCGTTCCAAGCCACCATCGTTCGGCAGAGAAACGAACGTTTAAAACGTTCGGTTCTCGCGGAGGCAGTTTCCACGGTATGAGAGTGACATCTCTGCCCGGCACGTGTTGTTCGGGATCGGAAGGGAGAGGGTGGGATCAGGTTGAAGAGCTGTTCAGAACACTCACCGTGGTAAATTTAATTACATTAATTACGGAGATAGTCCCAGTTAACGTGATGATGATAGCCCCTTAGCACCCACGCGGAGCACTTGGTGACTGGCTCTGGCAACAACTCAAACTGCCCCAAAACGGCAATAGGCTTGCTCACGTTACGTGAAACCAAGAGTAGTGGCAAAATGTGAGTGTACTGAATGCCTTTGACTATCGCTTCGGGAAAAAAATACACTTCAAAAATTGACACAACAACCGACTTCAAATTACCAAAATGGGACCAAATAATTGTGGGAATGGGACCAAAATGGGACCAGATAATTGTGGGAATGGGACCAAAATGGGACCAGATAATTGTGGGAATGGGACCAAGTAATTATGGTAATGGGACCAAATAATTGTGGGAATGGGACCAAAAGGGGACCAAATTACTGTGGGAATGGGACCTAAATGGAACCAAGTAATTGTGGTAATGGGACCAAATAAATGTGGGAATGGGACCAAATTAATGTCGGAATGGGACCAAATTGCAATGTAGCGGATAGAAGCTTTAGGAGTACTTCTCGATAAGACAAGGTATCAATATGACTGTCATATTTACTATCTAGTCTTATCTAGAAATAGTCCTAAAGCTTCTAACCCTGAAATAGAACCACTTCAAGTAGTAGCTTTCCCTTATTCGCATAATATGAGATTCTCAAAATAGCAGATTCGCAATATAGCCGAAATTGTACACTTAAGTTGAAAAATAATATTTATAATATAGCTAGCTTTATAAAATATTAAAACTAAAATTATTTTAATTTCAAATTGTAAAATTTTCTAAAACGGTTCACCCAGTTCAAATATGTCCGTTTAGATTGAGGAGCCACATTTCGTATCTTAATGAAATTTATATAGGTATTTAGTAGTAAGTTTAAAAAATTTGTAGCCTCAGTCCTCGATTTTGTAGTATAATACTATAATATAATACTATAATACTTCAAAAGTTATAAGAACATAAAGGTGGCTCCTCAATCTAAATGTTTAGATTGAGGAGCCTCGTCATAACTAGGAAAATCATGGATGAATATTTACCAAAATTAGGTATGATTTAGTAGCATTCGAGATTAGTTAGTAGACAAAATTTGAGTTTTGTAGTATTAAAATTAAAAAAGTTATCATACATTATATGTGGGTCCTCAGACCATTACTTACGAGTCGTCATTTTTCATAGAAGGAGTCGTACAATTAATGCGCAATTTCTTGGTCATTTAGTAGTAAGTATTTTAGTTTTGTAGGATAAGATTCAGTAATTAATTATGAGTGGATTAGGAGATATGGCACATTTTAACTGGCTCCTCAATTGAGACGCTTAAAAAAATATATTTGCCTCTAATCTACTTATACATGTAACAAACATAAAAAACGTACAGTCGAATTGAGAACCTCCTCCTTTTTTGGAAGTTGGTTGACAAGACGTGATTTTAGTGTTTTTGTGTAAATTCTTAATTAGCAGCTATTTATTTAAAACTCCTTTCAAATCACGTTAATTTCTTTACTGCTCCGACTGCCGAAACTATATTCCGTCACACCGGAAACAGGGAAATTGCTATTGAGATTGATTAACAAAGTGATTATGAATTTTCTATAGAGTCCAAAACGGTAATAGGTTCACCCCCAAGACGTGGGACCAATAAAATTACGGACAAAGTTTGGGTGTGTAATAAACCTCTGCCTACCCTTTCAGAGATATGGACGTGATGTATGTCTGTCTAATTTCTTCAAGTGACAAATGAGATCTAATTGTATATTACTTATTACAGTTGCAAGCAAATGTTAGTTGTTAAAATTTTTATCACGATTTTTTTATTGTTTCTCTGTTGTAGTCAGTACACGTACTCTATAGGTCCTCACTGACAATACGTCCATTAATCCAAATGGAGTAGTCTTCTAAGCAGTGTTGCCAACAATTATTAAGCCAGCATTTTCAGTCATAAAATATGTCATTTCCATATTATAATTTTCCGAACAACGTTCGTCTATTATACAAGTACCTACAGATAATGGCTATTGGAACTTCATTGTACTTATAGATTTTGTTTGCAAATCACAAATAATAATTTAATTACTGCTGGTAACCCCTCCAGCTAAGTCCACCCAGGTGGTCTCAGCAGGTGAACGGTGGTAAATAAGCGAGCTAAACGTGTTTGTGTAAGGAGTGGGTCCACGTCAGTAGTGTGGTGACCGAGGATCGAACTCACGTCGTCGAAAAGCAAGTCCCACCCCTTAGCCACCAGGCTTGAGGTCGATTAAATTATAATTTCATTCAAACTTCTTTCCGCAAAACCTGAACTGTTAGTTTCGGTTTCGGTCAAAATACATGTTTCGGTCGTACACTCATAACTATTTTATTTACATATTAGGTACTTGTCTACTATCATCATTCACCGAGCCTTTTCCCAACTCAGTTGGGACCGGCTTTTCAGTCGAACTACGATGTGACTGAACTTCGATATTTTCCGTGAATCGACTGCCAACTGACCTCCACAACCCATGGGTGATATCGAAGTTCTGTAGTTAGACCGCGAGGATTTTTGATTAAGGGTTCCAACTACTCCTAACGACTGCCATAGTTGTTCGTATGACAACCGGGACCGACGGCTTAACGTGCTCTCCGAGGCACGGAGGGGTCTTAGTGTCTTAAGAAATGGTTTTTTTTTTTTTTTTTTTTTTTTTTTAATATTTAGGTCGACAAATTGACGCCACTCGCCTGATGGTAAGCTGAGGCGACGTCTGGCAATTGAGGGCTACTCTCACAGTACACAGGAATACTATAGAGAGTGGCCCTCAACTTGACGACCCTGTAATGTGCCTCTTCACGCTTCGCTTAAAGAGCCCAGGGTTATATGTTGGAGGAAACACGTGCGCAGGCAGGGCGTTCCAAGCCACCATCGTTCGGCAGAGAAACGATCGTTTAAAACGCTCGGTTCTCGCGAAGACGGTTTCCACGGTATGAGGGTGACATCTCTGCCCGGCACGCGTTGTTCGGGATCGGAAGGGAGAGGGTGGGATCAGGTTGAAGAGCTCTTCAGAACACTCACCGTGGTAAATACGGTAGAACGCGGCCAAGGAAGCAATTGTTCGGCGCTGGGCTAGCGGCTCAAGGCTTCCCGTTACCTCCGGACAGTCTATAATGCGAACAGCGCGTCGCTGCATAGCGTCGAGTGCGTCCAGCAAATACTTCGCGGAGCCGTCCCAGAGGTGAGAGCAGTATTCAACGCAGGGTCTAATCTGCGTTTTGTACAGCAGACACCTCTGGTGCGGTGTAAAGAATCGCTTTACCTTGTTCAGTATTCCTAGTTTCCGCGAAGCTAGCCCAATACATCTCTCAATGTATTTTGTGTTATTGAGCTCTCGACGAACGTCTATGCCAAGGATGTCTAGATTGTCCTTCATTGGTAATATTGCATTCTGAAGAGTGGGTAGGGGAAGGAAAGGGGATTTTTTCGCTGTAAATGCACACGCCTGTGTTTTGTGGGCATTGAACTCGACCAAGTTCTCGGCACCCCATTGGGAGATACTATCGAGGTTTCGGTCGAGATCACCCACGAGATGTCGTCTCTCCTCCTCTATCACAGATCGCCCCGCCGTCGGACGAACCGAGTAACTCCCGTGCAATGTACTGTCATCTGCACAGCAATGAATGTTCCCGAGGGAAAGCATTTCATTGATATGCAGAAGAAAGAGAGTTGGTGACAGTACGGACCCCTGCGGTACCCCGGCATTCACTTGCAAAAAGCGAGAAGCCTGGCCATCGCAGAGGACCCGCACTCGGCGCTCGTTTAAAAAACTGGCAATCCAGCTGCACAGTTGAGGAGGTAGACCATATGCCGGAAGCTTGGAAAGGAGCGAAGCATGCCAGACCCTATCGAAAGCTTTGGCGATGTCCAGGCTAACAGCCAAGGACTCGCCGAACTTTTCCATAGCCTCACCCCATACATGCGTGACGAATGCCAGGAGGTCACCCGTTGATCGTTTTGGCCTGAAGCCATATTGCCGATCATTGATTAGCGAGTGATCCTCCAGGTATCGCATGAGCTGCTTATTAATAAGAAGCTCGAGCACCTTGCAAATGACTGAGGTGACAGCTATGGGTCGATAGTTGCCTGGATCGGATCGATCCCCTTTCTTGGGGATCGGTTGTACGTTCGCCTCCTTCCAGGCCTCCGGCACGAGGCCTGTAGAGTATGACAGGCGGTACAGACGCGTTAATACTGGAGACAACTCAGCTGCACATTTTCGTAGCACCACCGCCGGAATGCCGTCAGGGCCACTGGCTTTCCGCGTGTCGAGTGACCGCAGCACTGCCCGTACATCACATTGCCTGATAACAATATCAGGCATAGTGTGGCCACAGTTGGCGATGGCGGGGGGCTGCAGGCCACGGTCATCGACCCGGGAATTAGCCGCAAAGAGGTCTGCGAGCATGTCCGCCTTCTCTTGGGCTTTGTGAGCCAGTGATCCATCAGGAAAACGCAGTGGTGGCAGCGAGGGTTGACAAAAATTTGACTGTACGGCTTTGGCCAGTTGCCAGTATCCACGGCTGCCCGTGGGATGGGATGTGAGCTCCTGACCAAGCCGCGCGATGCGCTGGGCATCCGCTCTCTTGAAGGCCCTCTTGCTGAACCTAGTGGCCCGATTGTACGCTGCTTTGAGGCGGTTCACGTTCGGGTCACGTGCCGCCCGAGCCCTGACCCAGGCGCGATATGCCGACTGTTTTTTCTGGACAGCCTCGGCACATTCACGCCCGAACCAGGGGCGAGCTTTACGGATGCTGGCGACATCAGTGAAAGGGATATAATATTCTATCCCTAGACTGATCTCGCCAGCAATGGCAGCAGCGCTATCCGAAGGCGCCTTCCCTACAAAGCAGCGCTGGCTCCACGGGACGGACGCAAAGTAATCGCGGAGACCGTCCCAGTCTGCCGACGAGTAGTGCCATAGTCGTCGAGTCATTTGTTCAGCACGAGCAGGCGGTGGCACTTGGAAGCTGGCGTGCACCACACAGTGGTCGGATGTGCCCAGTGGGGCGCGTACCGACACACTGTACTCGGCTGGGCGACTCGTCAGCATCCATCCTAAGACCGGCCTGTCTAGATGTTGCTTAACCTTTGCAATGTGTTAACATTGTCGGTTACCACTAGGCCACGAGCCCCTCAGGTACTTGTCTACTATACGTCTCAATAATACCAACCCACGATAGGTTTCATTGGTTCCGTTGCTTGGGAATAAATCCTAACTTTGATCAAGACACTACTGACACTACATTACGTCTCATTATTATTTAGTTTATTAATAGTTGAGTGTTAAGAAGAGTATTCAGTTACTCTTGTTCCTTGTAGGCTTTGTATGCTACACCGTTAATCACCAAATAAACTTAGTTCTTTAAAAATTTGATTAAATAATGTTTTTAATTAGCCATACGCCTGCATGCAATGTCTAATTACGCATTATTTTTTAGGGCGTAGAGAGATTTATTTTTCAATCATGCTTTACGCCCAAAATGAATCTGAGCCACCTAATAAAAAAGGTCATTAAGTACATTTTAATGAATTTTACTAGATTTAAGGCACATCTATTTTCTAAAATAACAAACGAGTATAAAATCTAATGATGTCATCGTCTGCATCTCAAGATTTTAGGTATACTTGGTAAACATTACTTTTTAATAACTTTAAAAACACAAGCGTAATTAATTTTGCTGTAAATATTAAAATTCTATTTCCGTGTAAAGTCGGGTTTTGTGTTTCACGTCAATTGAGATTACAAGTATCGAATATGTTCCCGTAAAATTGGAAATTTAATTGAAAAAACTTACGGGAAACTTCTCCTCGTTATGTCCATTCACTACGTACATCCTCTTCAACGCCACCACGGCTTCCTTCTCCCTCCCCACGTTGGCGAGGAACTTGGGACTCTCACTGAAGTACCACAGACATAAGGCAGAGATCCCCAATGGGATTGCCATGAGGATAGTCAGGAGACGCCATGGTCTATACACGATACCCAGAAGGTAGACACTGAAGTCCATTTTCATTACAAGATAGGCGGTAACTGAAAATTGATAGGATTCATTTTTATAGGGTCTGGTTAGTGATATAGAATAAAGCCAGACCCCCAAAGGTGTGGGGTAATAAGTACCCAACCTCAGACAGTGGCAGTATCAACGATCAAGTCTGTCGGTGCCCTGGGGTTATCCCTGGACGTACTCAGGACGCCTGGCAATAGGTCTTAATAGTTGAGGCTTTAGCAAACTTTTCATCTTCTTTTCTCTTTTCCGTGTCCGGTTACAAGAGTCCGAGACGCCCAGGACTTTAATTGGCTGTGCTACAGCGACTGGCACGTAATATTTTGTTGGCTTTCATCAACATTTCATACGCCAGGCGCCACTGGAAATAACTTCTGCGTGTGAACCAGAGGCGCCCGGCAACGGACGTGAAAGAGGCTGCGGCCTTGGGCCGCGGAGTTACAAAAAAAAAGTGCCTTGTGACAGCAATAGTCTTGCCCCTATTACGTGGGACTAAAAATACTGGCAAATTGTGGGTGTGTAATGAGCCTCTGCCTACCCCTTCGGGATATAGGCGTGATTTGTGTGTGTGTTTTCTTTTTTCACACAGCTGATTTCTTTGGTACATCGGCTATATTGTTTCTAGCAAAGACATATTTGTTCGAAGGCTCGCTATGTTAGTGCGAATTGTGGGACAATAAAACGCCTCTGAACATTCCTTCTTACAAGTATACAGTCTTGCTTCTCCAACTGACTGGGCTGTAACCTATGAATGTACTCACTATAGTATAAAGTTGGAGTCAGCATGAGCGCGCTGGTGATGAGTAGCATATACTTGGCGCGTACCCTCGAACCGCAGCATTCCCCGAGTAAAGCATACGTCGCTGACTCTGCAGCACTTGACCTGGAAGTGTGGGACAATTTATATTAATAAACAGTCACTTTCAAAGAGTTCTTTCGAAGTAGAATATAATACAAATATTGTATATTGTACATCAAATAAAAATCACAATTATGTAGGTAAACATTGTTAAAAAGCTTCTGTACAAAGGACCATACTAAGGTTTTCTGGAAGAAATCGCTCAACGCGATAAAGCCTATCGCGTTGAGCGAATTCTGCCAGACAAGCTTACTATGGTTAGAACAAGATGGAATACGTAGGTCACACTATAAGTTTTGCGTAACTTAAAAAAACAACATGTTAAAACCAAAATATTATGTTTATTGCTTTTCAAAATACTCTCCTTTACACTTTAAACATTTTTTCATGCGATCGAACCATTTTTTAAAACAGGAGGACCACAGATCTGAAGGCATGTTTTCTACGTGCTTACGTACTTTTTCGGAGGCTAAAAATGACTTTGTTTTGTTGGCCGTGTGTGATGAAGCGTTGTCATGATGTAGGAGAACACAGCTTTTGGGTCGTCTTTCGCGAACTTTTTCTAACACCCTGGGTAAACAAATGGTAGAATACCACTCGGCATTAAGAGTCCGTATGCAGAATCGAAACGGGCGGAATTAGGTATTTGACACATTTTGTGCGTGAGTCCGGAGTTACCGATGGCGGTCAGCCAGTAGGTACGGCGATTACATGGTTTTGATCTTTTTTTTTCATTTTATAATAACAGTGTCTTGTGTGGGGGAGGTGAAAAGAGGGCTAGGAGGGTGGGTGTTTTTTTTCTCTCCTTAAATTCAAGAAAAGACCCTCTATACTCGTATGATCCCGTAATCAAAACTCCTCTACCTTTCCTCTGTCGTTGCACTCTCAAAGGGGGGGCGAGTGCTAATTTTTTTTCTTAATCAAAATCATTTGACCTCCTCTATACAAACTCTATACTACCAACATATTTAGGGCCCCAGCAAACTCATCTGCTAGTGGCGCACCTGTTGATCAACGGACGAGGCTCGTTAATTTACGGTACCTATGAAGTGGCTTCGGTCCCTACGTGGGTACCGGGTGTTGGTCCGGGGGGTGCCACCGTGCAACTGTGCTAAAGCCCCACAAGTAACCCAGCCCAGGCTGGTTGCGTAAGGGGTTCAACAGCTGCACCGCCGGGCCCGGGGCCATGTATGGTGCAGCAGGCATGGGACCAGTGGGGGCTAAGCGGAGTCTAGTGTGGGTGGTGTGGGTCGATTCGCCGGCCAGGGAGACCCTTAGCAACGGCGTTGCCGCAGCCGCCCGCAACACAGTCATGGGGCCCGCCTGGGACCAACCACACCAGGAGGCTGCCCCACATGTTCTCGCGCATAATCCTGATGTGGGATCGCCGCTCCGGGTGGTAACCAGTGTGGGATAGCGGCGGCCTTGCACCAGGGGGGTTTGGTAGCCCTTCCGTCCGGCGGGTCGGCTCCAACCTAACCACACGGTTCCAGACGAAGATAGCCCCTGCGCTTTGTCACTTATTACTGCTGCACCAAATGTCGCGCTGTCTTCACGCTTCTTCTTCAAATTTATAATGGCAGTGCAACAGAAATAAGTAAACGTTCCACAGCGGCCCCAGGAAACCCCACAGCTTCACTTTTCGAGGTGGAGTTCACCAACATCCGTGGACTCCATGCGAACCTCGATGCCGTCCACCATACCTTGAGACGGCTCGGCCCGCTGTGACGTTCCTCACGGAGACACAAATACGCCGCCCTGATAACACGCCTTACCTGTGTTGCCCCGGTTATGTATATATGTACCGAGAAACAATACCGGGGTGCCGCAGGGCTCCGTGCTATCACCAACTCTTCCTTCTGCAAATCAATGATATGCTATCCCTCGGGAACATTCATTGTTGACAGCACATTGCAGGCGTGTGCATTTACAGCGAAGAAATCCCCTTTCCTTCCCCTACCCTCTCTTCAGAATGAATTATTACCAATGAAGGGCAACCTTGAGATCCTTGACATAGACGTTCGTCAAAAGCTCAATAATAAAAACTACATCGAAAGATGTATAGGGCTAGCTTCGTGGAAACTAGGAATGAGGTATGGCGAATAAGGTAAAGCGATTCTTTACACTGCATCAGAGGTGTCTGCTGTACAAGACGCAGATTGGACCCTGCTTCGAATACTGCTCTCACTTCTGGGACGGCTCCGCGAAGTATTTGCTGGACGCTCTCGACGCTATGCAGCGTCGAGCTATCCGTATTATAGATTGTCCGGAGGTAACGGGAAGCTTTGAGCCGCTAGCTCAGCGCCGAACAATAGCTTCCTTGGCCGCATTCTACCGTATTTACCACGGCGAGCATTCTGAAGAGGTCTTCAATCTGATCCCATCTTCCTTCCGATCCCGAACAACGCGTGCCGGGCAGAGATGCCACTCCCACACAGTAGGTACATGTTCGCGAGAACCGAACGTTTTAAACGTTCGTTTCTGTGCCGAACGATACTGGCCTGGAACGCCCTGCCTGTGCACGTGTTTCCTCCCACATATAATCCTGGGTTCAGTAGGTCGTCAAGTTGAGGGCCACTCTCTATAGTATAGTGTGCTGTGAGTGACCCACAATCGCTTGACGTCGTCACGACTTACTACCAAGCGGGTGGCGTCAAATTGGCGAACCCAATACAAAAAAAAATAAAATAAAAAACTACCTCTATAAAATTGTTACTCAGTTTGATTCTACTCGGGAGCCCCCCTTGGGGGACTGGAGGGCAAATCTAAAAAACTCGGAATTTTCCCTAGGTCCCCGAACCCCCTTTACATTTCTGCAAAAAAACATAGGTACCTTCCCCTCCACCATCAAGGAGAACAATAAAATTGTGTCAGTGAGTGAGTAATCCAGCTTTATAAAATATAACAGCTTTTTTTAACAAAAACAATGATAAATACATTCTACATAATCACTTGTTGTATTTAAAAAGAAGCCTAATCATCACAAAATAATAACTAATATTACCAAAGTATCAAAATCTCACGCCACGCTATATTCGTCTGTAGACGGCGTCGAATTTTGGCGCGCAGAGCGACACGTCCTCTCCCTGTAAGCGCTTGGCGCGGACTGCTTACTTGAGGCATGCGTCGAGTATTATAAAGCGAAATTTAGGTGTTTTTAAAAGATTATTTACAGCCTATTTTTTATTATTTAGCTATCTTTTTTTTTGGAAATGGATTGATTTTGAACCAAGGTTTATTTATGTTGTTTTAATTTTATGAACGAGAGTTTTATGTAGCCGAAATAAGAACCAATTCATTGCCCATTTTCTCTAAAATTTGACTAACTTAAATATTTGTTTACTCAATTTTTTTTTATGAAAGTGATAAAAAGTAATCCATACATTTGATAGATGACTTTTACAAGAATACACTGTATTTTTGTAATACTTTTTAGACGTCAAAACGATTAGTGAATTTGTGATATTCTAGACCTCTTCCAGCAAAAGATACGAAAAACTACCGATTGTTTTAGGTCGATTAATCAAAATTTAATGACAAAAATAAGAAAGTAGCTCACTTATTAGATCATTATTGAAATGATATTTCATGTTATGCATTAAAACTTATAAAAATACAGTATTTTCAGTGTAAAAACACGTCTGTAAAATCAGCGAAAACGGTAAAATTTAATAGGAGGACTCTTAACACTCTTTTGATCTTCAAGAGGAATTGTACAGATGGGACCCGTAGCTGAGAAAGAAAACGCGATCATTTTTTTACCAACGTTTCTCGCCTGCCTCACTTTTGTTGGCTTGTTCTCATTTTCAAACACCCATTCACAAGATTGCTGTTTTTTTTTCGGGTTCAAAACAATAAATATACAAAAAAATAATATACAAAATAATATACAAAAAATAAATCCTTGTTTCGTCTCCTGTGACAATGTCATAAACAGCATTAGAATGTCTGTGGTCGTACTTCAGAAGCATCTGTGAGCACCATTCCACGCGAGCCCGCTTCTGCTCCGCTGTCAGTTCATGAGGTATCCAACGACAACAAAGTTTCCGAACTTTCAATTCTTCATGTAAAATTTTCTGGATTTAACTGATACCAATCCCCAATAGTCCTCGAATTGTGTCATAGGTAATCCGCGGGTTTTCTTCAATTAACCGCTTAACAGTAGCCACATTATTTTCGTTGACGGCAGTTGAAGGCCGCCCTTCACGAAATTCGTCATGTAAAGAAACTCGACCTCTCTCAAATTCAGCAAACCATCGCCTCACGGTGCTCAAACAAGGTGCTTCTCTCTCAAAAGCATTTTGAAGACAAGCGGCACAGTCTTGCGGAGAGAGAGAACGTTTAAAATCATAAAAAATCATCGCTCTAAAATCTTTTCGACTTAATTCCATTTTCGTTGCATACGTAGAACTTTGATGTGTGATAAAAAACAATTGACAAATGATTTCCCGCCAATTGTTTTTTTATTACTAAGAAGGTTGCAACGTTTAAAAAAATATAACATTTGAAATTCAAATAGTTCCGATTAGTTAGAAGTGCAAAACTTTTAGTGTGCCCCATGTATAAAGAGGCATTACGTCGTAACCTGGTATTTTTTTTCAGTAACAAACATACGTAGTCAAGTAATAAATATAGATATACAATTAGAGATAATATTTAAAAAAATCCCTTATTCGTTTAATTACTTAATTTATGATTTTTAAAAGAATAAACACCAATGTACACCAATACAATGATAAATCTTGCTATGGCTAATTTTAATAATTATAAATAATAAATAAATATGTTAGGACAATTCACACAACGCCATCAAGTCTCAAACTAAGCAGAGCTTGTGTAATGAGTACTAGATAAACTGATAAAATATAAATACTTATATACTCGTGCATCTTTTTTTGTAAATACATACATATTATACATAGGAAAAACCCAGACTTCGGTACAAAAGTATGTGTCATCACATAAAGTTTGTCCCGACCGGGAATCGGACCCGAGACTCCGGCGTCGAAAGCGGAAGCACTACAGACCTCGCCTCCGAAGCAGGCAATTTTAATAATTGTTGAAAGAAATAGAATTTAAATAATAATAAAAAAAAATGGTGTAAAAGAATGAATAAAAATATACCATTTCTTAGAACAAAATCCCCTGTATGTACCTATAGACAAATGACTAACTTATTGATGGTTTATTTATATCTGTATACCTAGAGTTGAAACCAAAATCCCGTGTATGTAATAATATAAAATAAAATAATATAAAATATGTAGAAAATGACAATGTTATTGACCGACAATATTATACTGAGAAAACGCAAGGTCGTTGTTGAATGCAGTCGTCGAGTTACTTAACTCATTAAATGAGATAATATTTATAATAAGTAACTGTATACGAGTATCTACTATCTAAATGTGAGTCATCATACACACTCACACACATACACACACACACACGCGCGCACATACTTATTGTAATAGTAATGTATTCCATCCTGTTGCTTATCTAATTGTATGTATAGTTTGCAAATTAGCTAGTTAGTATGTAGCAAACTTAGTATTATGTACCAAGTACCGGGTGGGAGACGCTGGTGACTGTGACACAGTTCATACTACTACAGTCGCCGACGCTTACCTCTGTATGTTGATGTTGCTGTAATTTTGTAAGTGCAACAAGCTATTTGTAAAAGTTTCTTTGTAACAATTAATAAATATTGTAACGAGACTACCACCGAAGATCAACAGATTGCGTCACTAGTTATTCTAGTACGTTCTACTACATTAGTACCGAAGACGTATCTAGATGGCGCTACCGGTAACTTTAGAAGTCGGTGTAAAGATTCTCGAAGGGTCAATAACCTCCTCGTCACTTTACTGATATTGTGTGAATTACTTGCTACGAGTAGGGACTAGGAGCGTGTGCTGGATACCTCAACCACTGCTTGAGTATCCATGTGACCTCTTAGGACTGACTCAAGGACGGTATATGGCCTTCCACCCCTGCTGGGTGCTATATACCTACTTGAGGGCGCTCGTAGGAAAGCCGGATGTCAGAGGCTATATTTTTTTTATTTCTATTATATTCACTTAAAACCAGTCTCCGAGTTCTTTCTTTGAACCCCGTAGGCCCCGTACCGCAATCCCGTTCTACAGTGGTGCCCTCTGTGAGGCGATTATGGTACCAGAGAAAAGACAACGTGCTACAATTTTTTTGGCTCGTCTCCAGATCGAGGTATTAAATTAAACGTCATCTAGCCCAAATTAAGCTAATATAAGTAAGCTTGTGTTATGGGATCTAGACGACTGATAAACCTACTTATATATTTCTAAATACATACATATTATATATAGAAAATACCCAAACTCCGCAACAAACATTTGTCAATCACACAAATAATTTGAATCGACTCGGAATCGAACCTGGGACCTCAGGGGCGGCGCAGTCGCATACTCATACCACTGAGCCACCGAGGCAGTCATACCATGATAGCCGTTCGCTTCTCACTTTTTCATTTACTGGTGCAACTTTCAAACTTATATACATTACAATGACACTTCCAAAGGGATAGGTAGAGATAAACTACACACCTACGGTTTGCCATTAATTATTGATCGTACATAGTAAGCCTATTGCCGTTACGGAGCACTGTATAAAATCATAAATCAAGATGTTACTTACATACTAGAAACAGAATCACTGCCAAGGACGTTTCACATTATGTACGAGATACTTACTTAAGTATATCATTGCAATCCGTCCGACTCCCGAATCCGACCGATAGTAATCTTTTATTTTACACTAGTACGGTGTTTTGCGCGGTACTTCGCGCCGCACCACGCCATAGGTTTTGTATTAAATAATTAATATTAAATATTAAATAATTAATATTTAATATTTAATATTTAATACTATTATTTAATATTTAATATTTAATATTTAATAAATTTAATTCCTCGATCTGGAGACAAGCCAAAAAAATTGACCTAGCCCTAAGGGATCAAAATTTATAGGCCAAAACCTATGGCGTGGTGCGGCGCGAAGTACCGCGCAAAACACCGTACTAGTGTAAAATAAAAGATTACTATCGGTCGGATTCGGGAGTCGGACGGATTGCAATGATATACTTAAGTAAGTATCTCGTACATAATGTGAAACGTCCTTGGCAGTGATTCTGTTTCTAGTATGTAAGTAACATCTTGATTTATGATTTTATACAGTGCTCCGTAACGGCAATAGGCTTACTATGTACGATCAATAATTAATGGCAAACCGTAGGTGTGTAGTTTATCTCTACCTATCCCTTTGGAAGTGTCATTGTAATGTATATAAGTTTGAAAGTTGCACCAGTAAATGAAAAAGTGAGAAGCGAACGGCTATCATGGTATGACTGCCTCGGTGGCTCAGTGGTATGAGTATGCGACTGCGCCGCCCCTGAGGTCCCAGGTTCGATTCCGAGTCGATTCAAATTATTTGTGTGATTGACAAATGTTTGTTGCGGAGTTTGGGTATTTTCTATATATAATATGTATGTATTTAGAAATATATAAGTAGGTTTATCAGTCGTCTAGATCCCATAACACAAGCTTACTTATATTAGCTTAATTTGGGCTAGATGACGTTGTGTGAGAATGTCCAAAAATATTTATTTATTTTTATTATTATTCTCTTTATTAAAATATTACACAAAATTTACAAAATATTACAAATGTAATCAATATGATTACATTTTTAAATACATTTATAAAAAATACATTTATAAATATAAAAAACAGTAACCCACCGGTATCGAGTACAGGGACCAAGCTACCGGTGGTTAGGGCTCCAGAGATAGGAACTTCCGCACAATACGGGCCGTGTGCAACAGAACCGCCTTCTGCATTAAGCCCTTGACCCAGCTGCCTAACGCGAGCCTCTGTAGATGGAGGTCGAGACTCTTGGCTATTAGGCCATGTGCAGATACGACTATCGGAACAATAATCGCCGAATCCACATCCCACATGTCGACAATCTCGTGAGCAAGGTCCAAATATTTAATTTGTTTATCTTTTTCTGCTTTCACGAGATTCTCGTCATGTGGCACAGTGATATCGATAATTACTGCAAGGCGCTTCAATCGATCCATTATCACTATATCAGGTCTGTTAGCTATAACAGTCTTATCAGTGATAATAGATCGATCCCAATACAATGTAACATGACCGTTTTCAAGAACTGGGTCGGGCACATACTTGTAATAAGGTACCTCCACGTCGACAAGATTATACTTTAGAGCAAGTTGCTGGTGGATAATCCTGGCTACTTGGTTGTGTCTGTGCAAATACTCACCATTCGCAAGACGAGAACAACCAGAGATAATATGCCTTAAAGATTCTCCGGGACGATGACATGCCCGACAGATGTCAATCGTACCATCTTTTACAATAAATCTCCGATAGTTATTCGTCATCACGACTTCGTCAGTAATTGCACAGATGAAACCCTCAGTTTCTCCGTAGAGATCACCAAATCGTAACCAGGATACAGATGCTGTGGAATCAACATCTGGCCCATTTAGAGCCCGATAAAATCGACCATGCAGTTCCTTCCTCTTCCATATTTCCTTCCGATCTGATACACTTAATATTACAGGTTTGCGCCAGTTCTCTTTCGCAAGGGAGAGCGGGGTCAGTCCGTTGTCTATTGCCACAACATCTCGATGCACATCCACGTCCACCTGCAGGAAGTACTAAGATTGCATATCTCACGGTTATGGAGAGTCTTGGCATTTAAAAATCCTCGACCCCCACATTTCCGTGGTATACGCTCGTCAGTAATGAGGTTGTATATATACAACCTCATTACTGACGAGCGTGGGTGGTGCATTCGATATGAAGTCAATAGACAACGTACTTTCCTATCCAGAGCTTCTAATTCCGTCTGAGTCCATCTAAGTATGCCAAAAGAGTATACTAAGACTGGCATGGCCCAGCCGTTGACAGCACGTACCTTGTTACCGCCTGACAAAAGACTTTTCAGTACTTTTTTCAGGCGGCCAAAGAAACGATCCTGCAACGTCTGTTTTATGTCAGTCTCAGCAATACACAAAGCTTGGGACATACCTAGATATTTGTAGGTTTCGGTTGCGGAGAGCGACCCAAATCGTGTGAAATCTGAAAGACTGACTCCTTCAGATTCCACAATCCCACCCTTTTTGACATGCATGACCGCACACTTATCTACCCCGAACTCCATACTAATGGCCTTACTAAAAGTTTCAGTAACTTTTAGTAATGCCATCAAATCGGGGCCATTAGGGGCAAATAACTTTAGGTCATCTATGTAAAAAAGGTGGGATAAAATTTGACCCCCTCTCCGCATCCGATAGCCTAACCCTGAACCCTCAAGTACCGTACTAAGAGGATTCAGTGCTAGACAAAACCACAACGGACTCAGACTATCGCCCTGAAATATTCCTCTCTGGATCCCTATTGGTACACCACCTCCTAGAAACTGACGACACCCTGGATAAACTAGAACCGTATTCCATTGTCTCATACATGACCTCAAAAAGGTGCACAGAGTTGCATCAATTTTATACAACTCCAGCACCCTTAGAAGCCATGTATGAGGTACAGAATCATACGCTTTTTTGTAGTCAATCCAGCATGTCGCAAGGTTCTTTCGGTTGCGGCGTACCTGCTGACAAACAGTCATGTCAAGAATAAGGAGCTCTTTAGTACCACGTGCCCCACTTTTACATCCATTCTGAGAGATTGACAATATATTTTTGTTTTCTATATGTGAATAAATTTTGGCTCTCAGAATAGATGTAAAAAGTTTGTACATAGTTGGTAGACAGGTAATCGGCCTGTAGTTTTTGGGGTCTGTGGTACTACCAGACTTATAAAGGAGGTGAGTAACTCCGGTAGTCATAAAAGTTGGAAGTGAGGCTAACTCAAGGGATGACTGGAAGCAAGATGCCAAACAGGCGTGTGAGCTACGGAACCATTTTAACCAAAAGTTGTGCAGTCCGTCCGGTCCAGCTGATTTCCAATTTGGTAACGAACGAACTGCACAACCAATATCTTCTTCAGATATGGCTATAGGTTCCATAGCTTGTATTGGTTCACACGCCCGTTCTACATCTCCAATCCACGCACCCTGCGTATGACTGACGGGCGTCGACCATATGCTTTTCCAGAAGGTAACTGTAGCATCAGCATCTGGTAGACTCCCATCAGTCACATCTGAGTCAGGTCGCTCCCACCTTCTATATACCCACCTCTCGTCTTTTTGGAACAAGCGATTTTGTGTATATCTGTCCACTCTCTTTTTATATCGTCTTATACGGTTTGCCCACGCATATATTTTCTGCTTCTTATTATTATTTATTATTATGGACATATTATGAGAAGAGAGGAAAGTAATGTGGTAAGAAAGGTGCAAAGTATGAATGTAGATGGCTTGAGAACTCGAGGTAGGCCCAAGAAAAGATGGATGGAATGCGTGAAAGAGGATATGACCAGGAAAGGAGTGAGGAGATGAAGTGTGACAGGGATGTATGGAAGATGAAAACATATTGGATGGAATCAGGCGTTACCTGGCGAAAGTCCATGACAAAGCAATGGTAAATATGATGTTAAAACTTTTAAATTCATAGCATTCTCAAGACATTCTCAAGACTGTCTCAGAGAAAACAGCTGGTAATTAAATAAACTGTTCTCTCTGAGACAGTCTTGAGAATTCCTCGTGTAGAGGTGAAACATAATGTCGACGTTGTAATGTCTTCTATTTTAGCGAAATAATGCTATGAATTTAAAAGTTTTAACAGATGAGAACATATTGCGCCGACCTCAAATAATTGGTATAAGGGCAGGCAGATGATGATATGTGTAATTAAACTTACATAGCAGAGCTAATGAATCTCAACGCGGCAAGAACCTGCCAGCTTGGAGAAAGGCTGCTGAGGGCCGCGCTGACGAAACTGCCCGACATTGCATACATCAACACCAGTCGCCTTCCTCTGGTGTCAGACAAGTAGCCCCAAGGATATGACATTACTATTATACCTGGAAATTGTATATTTATGTAATTACTAGCTGTAGCAAACTTGTTGATTGTGTTTCATAAAAAAATCATAATGTTAAGTCATTTCATAATCAATAAAAAAAATGTACACGCCAGCACCACGATTGAACGGTTTCAGTGCTTAAAAAGCTTAAATGTTATGCTTTAATCACCGAAGATATGGGTACCGTACTTGAATTACAAATTACCACAGACATATTTATTTGATTGGCGTTAAAAAACAAAATATATCAACAAATTCAGAGTTTTCTTCGGTTAAAAATTAAATAAGTACTATAATAGGTAACAATTGGAAGCAATCAATATACCTAGTGTTGGTTGAAGAATTAATTAAGTAGGTACACTTACCAGCAAAAGGCATAGAAGATAAAATTCCAATCTCACTGAGAGTCATTTGAAGGTCACAAGTGGCTGCTGTAACGATAATACCCAGCCCGAAGATATCGGTACCCATCGCTATAACGACCAAAAAACATGTCCAGAGTAACAAATAGTTGTATTTCCCATGACCTGCAGATAAAAACGACTGTTTTGAAATAAATGCAGAGGAAGTTTTCATATAAAGTAGCCGGTAGCTATTCAATGATTCTAGTATCAATATTGACATAGTTTGCATCTTGTCATAAAGGCCAGTAATGCACAATTGTGTGAACACCTCAATGACGAGGGCCTTCAATGACGCATTGCAAAGCATGGCCCATCAATCACTGACCATTGTGTGCCTACTGGAGCAAAACAAAATATAAAAACCGCGCCAAGTTACTATAAAAAAAAAATTTAGAAAAAAATTGTTAACCTCCTTAGTTATAAAAAGTTTGTAACATTTTAATTTCAAATATGGAACATGGATATGATGAACAGTGGTAATATAATATTAGTTCTACAGAATCTCGCATTTTATTGTTTTAATTTGGGTGCATCATGATATCCTAAGATGTTTAAGTCCCAAACCTACATTGCTTGTAAATGGTGCACATGCTTAATGAACGGGGCTCTGGCAGTGGACGAATAATGTACTTACCTCAGCTTTCCGCATCGAGGAATATGAATGTTTGTTGTTTTAATACATACCCCTACTGCAATGAAATATAAGATTATCTATGTGATTTATAG
The DNA here is from genome assembly GCA_963556515.1 of Nudaria mundana. NCBI lineage: Eukaryota > Metazoa > Arthropoda > Insecta > Lepidoptera > Erebidae > Nudaria > Nudaria mundana. The sequence goes on from OY748297.1 coordinate 1,022,285, forward strand.
TTTTTAGTCTTTTTATTGTCCTAACCGCCATAGAAGACACGATCATGACGAGATAATTTCTGATTTTGTATGAGCGGAAATGACATTTCAATGCAAACTAGACTCATTATGTTATTATATCCTGAACTGTTGTTATCGATGGATCAGTTCGTTTGTATGTCATTAAGAGGTTATCATTTTAATTAAGTAGCACTAGAATTTTATAAGACTGTTTGCTTCATGTAACAACTGTCCTGGCTGTGAGAATTTTGGTTTTAATTACAGAGTGTTAGATTTTTTATAGTGCTCGGTAACTGTAATAGGCTTGCCCCCTATTACGTGGGGCCAAAAAAATACTGGTGAAAAAGATATAGTTTTTTGGTCTCACGTAATACCTACGTGAGATGCTATGCTATGCGAGGGCTATAAATTGCCGTTACTGGAGACTATACAAAGATAATAACCACTCTGTAATTCAAAAGAAATTTCCAACAGCTTGGACAGGTGTTTCATAGCACTAAAGATGTATCGTGCTATAATATACATTATAGCCACCGCTTCTGTGTGTTCTTCTTTATGCTATTAGCTATTATTACACACAGACATGACGTAATTAGTAGTAAGTTTTAGTTGACTTATTCACTGTTAAACAGGTTAATTATCTTGTAATCGTTTAACTATCTTTAGAGACAATGAACCCACGTGTTTACAAATGGCAGCTGTCGTTTTGAATTATTTAATGCTTATATTTTTATTTAATGGCAATTATAAATCTGATTTCTTCTCCTACCCTTTCTCCGTTCATGCTGTCAGACTGTGGAACGATCTTCCAACCGATATAAGGAACTGCAGAACTGTGTCTGGCTTCAAGAAGAGAGTTAAGGAACACTATCTCGCTTCTTTACCTTAATTATTGTACGTCTACGTATGTTTATATAACTTTTTATGTTTGTATTTGTGTATTTATGTAGTTATAGTTTATTAACCTGCACACACATTAGCACCTGTTTACATCACGATCTCCTCTCTTAGGCCCACTGGAAGAGATCTCTTTAGAGATAAGTGGCGCCATTGTATACATGTTTAGTTTGTATCCTGTATCCCATGTATGTTTGTTTTATTTACTGTGTGTGTACAAAAATAAATAAATAAATAAATAATATAACAGATATTAGTCGGATAGCGGCGCGTAATTGGAGAGGATTATGTCCAGCAGTGGACTGATGTGGACTGATGATGATGATTATAACAGAAATTTTTAGGTGTTTAACAGGAATTAAGATAATATAAGATAAGATAATGTCCCAAAACGAGCCATGGAAAGGGCTATGCTTGGAGTCTCTCTGAGGGATTGCATTCGCAGCGAGGTAATCTGTCGTAGAACTGGTGTCATCACCGACAGCCCAGCGCATATGCAACCTAAAGTGGCAATGGACCGGTCGTATCTGTCGCAGAACCGACAACTGCTGGACCAAGCAGGTTCTGGAGTGGAGACCGCGAATCGGCGAGCGTAGCGTGAGACGCCCCGAGACTCGGTGGAGCGACGACATTAGTCGTATAGCGGGCGTTGGGTGGATGAAATTGACCCAAGATCGGAGGGTGTGGCGTGTCATTGGAGAGGCCTATGTCCAGCAGTAGACTGATGTGGGCTGATAATGATAAGATAAGATAAAATAAGATAAACACTCTTGCACATTGTACGCAATCAATGAACAGTAGATAGGTTTACTAAGACATACTTTAAAATTCATAAGTACTAAGGGCGACTTTATTGCTAAGAATTAGGTAGGTATGCATTTAGGCATATAATATTGATTGATTTTTATTGTAGGTATATTGTGAACGGCAGTAGACTTGTCTCCTCTGCCTACCCCATCGGGGATGTAGTCCTGATAATGTGTGTGTAATAAATATTAATTTCCCAATTGCAATAGAATCACTTCTCGTTAAACTAGTAGACTCGGCTCTCTTATATTACAACTTAGGTCCCGGTAACCAGACACTGAAAATTCTTCCTTGTGCTTACTAGAGGCGCTCGGCAATGGACGTAGGAGCGACCTCAGAATTAAAAAAAAAGGTCACGTTAACCATTTGTCATTGAATGGGCGGTGGCTGTACGTATATTTACTACCTAAGTTATATTAAAAAAAAACTAGCTACTTATTTGACAGTAGGTAAATCATTAAAGTAAATTATTCCTAAACAAATTATTTTGTTTTGTTCTTGAACAATACTGCTAAGACATTTACAAATTGTCTTTGTCATTGAAAACATCATTGTTATACAGATGTGTAAGAAGATTTTTTGCCCGTTATTATGGCTGAATGAATACTATTTGACGTATGTACGGTAAGCATCAATTACGGTGATCACATTTATTTACTAACGACGCCGACGCTAAATTTCAATAAAAATTCTGCGGACTATATTTTGGCTTCTGCGGACCATATTTTGGCTTCTGCGGACCATATTTTGGCTTCTGCGGACCATATTTTGGCTTCTGCGGACCACCAGTTGGGAACCACAGATAAGCATAACGTGATGATTTCTACTACATCGCACTACCCGTAAGCCACGTTAGAGAACTTCGTTCTCAAAAAAAAAATCTATTCCAAAACCAGAGGCATAGACTTTTTGATAAACACTACGGTAAGCTAAACGTATGGGCAAACTCGTCCTTCACATGCGACGTATAACACGCTTTATGACATCTGAACCGGATCTGGCCTATTCAATTTGTATGGTAAAGAACACACAGGTCATTCACCACGCTGTCTGACGCGTCACTGCGCCAGACTCACGTGTTCCCATGCTATCCCACGCGTACGACACTGTCACACACGTTTAAAGTGTCATAGTGTGTAGATAACACGTCGACGTCGTAAGACATAGGACCAGTGTGTCGCTGTCTCCCACGTCGCGTGGCATACGTCTTATGTGAAGGGCCAGTGTGTTTCAAGCTTTACTTTAACAGAAAATACTAAAAACGGTAGGTTCTACACGAACATAATATTTTTATGCTTGACCAAATGCAGGTATGATAGATGATGTCTTTTTCAACGTAATAAATTTGTCGATATCAATGATACCATTGAATACGTCTTAGAATATAAATATCTTAGATCGATGTGACCGATAATCCCAATAATTGGTAACAGTTTAAATAAATTATCTGTGTTTAAATCAACCTCGTCTATGTCCGGGTCAAGTCGGCTTGGGACTTTGCGACCTTGATATTTTGATAGGACCTCTTTACACTCAGACCAAAATAAGATGTCACAGAAAATTCTATTAAATTGTCACAAAATAATAGGTCCGTGTATCATTTAAGCAAGACCTTAGAATGTAACTTGCAACAAATCTGAAAGTAACAATAAAATTATAATTAATTACACTATTTTTTTTTCAATAAATTTATAATTACTATTAAATTATAGAACAACACAAATGAAACTTACTAAATATGTACATTACCTATTCTAATTATACCTACTAAGATTATAGTCTAAGATCCCACTGCAGAATATTGCGCTCATCGAGTATTTGCTAAAAACTAAATTTTTACTCATATTTATTATTAGGAGAACATATACCTACCAGGTTGCCTATAAAAATGTGGCCGCTAGTAGGTTTTTAGAAACATACTATGTCGATGAAGAATGAATTATGTCGTATAACATAGTAAATCTGTACCTTACCTGGTCTCATCTTATGTTACCTGTCACCTTCACGAGCCTTTCTTCAACCTTTTCGCGAGCTGGGATTGGCTGAATTTCTCACTGTCAATGTCATATCTTTCGAATTTTTTTCTTTAAAACCACGTCAAAAATTTCCTAGTGAATTTAATTTAATTTTATAAATATTGATTTCAACTAATCTAAACAAGTTACAAAGTGTTTAAACAAATTAAAAGATTTTAAGAGAGATAAATCAAAGTTTAAACAAGTTAAAAAATTGATAGTACCTACAACAGCGCAAACGAAATGAAATGATAAGAAATGAAATGATTTATTTATTTGTAAAGGTCACTAAATGGCTCTTACAAACGACAGTAAGTACTTAAAACAAAAAAAATGTCATTGCTTCTATATTTACATGTACTGCCAGATTCGCGAAGCAATAAGTAGAACCGAAAGAAAGAACCTGGCAATAAAACTCTCGGTCACTCTTTTTCAATAATTGACTCATTTACACATTTTCTTAAGACTAAATGTGGACAAATGTACATTGGTCTCGTGTCAAAATTAAAAAGCATGTATAAAGCAAAAAAAAAAATTATGGTCACCTAAGTACAAAATATGCTACAATTACGGCATTTTAGGAGGTGCCTACACCTTGCTCAAGCCAGACACTTTTATCATTAAGGTAATCAACTGTCTTATAATATGCTTTTTGACATAAAGTGGTCTTTATAAAGGTTTTAAATTTATTATCGGGCATACAAAGGACCGATTCAGGCAATTTATTACAAAAGCGTATACCTTCCCCCTTGAAAGAATGACTAACCTTGCTAAGCCGTTAACACGGAGGGAGTAGTTTATTTTTATTACGTAGACGTTACAGACGTAACGTCACTTACTTTAGTATAGCTACATATATTTTTCCTGACATACAGTATGTTATCAAATATAAATTGGGAAGCTACAGTTAAAAATTGTTTTTATATCTGCTGCATTTCCCCAAAGTAGTATTCCATAGGACATTAAGCTATGGAAGTAACCAAAGTAAACTAGCCTAGCAGTAGCTACATCTGTGAACTGCCTAATCCGTCTCACAGCATATGCAGCAGAGCTAAGCTTATTAGCTAAAATGGTGATATGGTCACCCCATTGTAATTTAGAATCTATTGTTATTCCTAAAAAGGTAGTGTTATTTACAAATTCTAACCTTTGGCTACCCAGCACGATAATCACAATAGCTGTAGCACACTAGATGTACTATTAATCATGTAAGCATCCATAGCCTAATATCTAAAACCTAATGAGTTAGTCTAACGTCCCCACAAGACATTCTTCTTATTAATGAGTCCACTCTTAACACCAGTACAAGTACCAGCGCTTTTGGCTTTGCTGGAGTGGTTGACGGGGAGGCTAATAGATTGTATTGCAGAGTTTTAAAGAAAGGAGAACCAATACCTACTTAATTAAGACCCTTGGAATTCAAATTGGTAGCTGTGTGTAAGCAAATCTTCTGGTAGGTATATCAGAAGAGAAGTGGCTATGAAGAGTCAGAATGACAATCTTTATCTAAATTTTTCCAGAATTATTTATAGATCAGTTTTCTTTAATTTTCAAATAGCATTCAGAATGGGTACACTTAACAGGCTCTTTCACCGGCAGATAACAAACAGGTCTTCATCGACGTAGTATGTTTCGGAGCACAAATAATAAGACTGTTTTGCATTAGAACAAAACAGTTATTATATGTGTGAAGAAGCATACTATCTGAGCAAGCAGCTTGCTGTTACATTGAAGACTATGACATTGACAGTGACAGATTCCAGCCACTCCCAGCTCGCGAAAGTTACCATTCCGCCGATAATCTTCAATGCTAAACCGATATCCCTTACTTCTTGCGTCAAAAACTTAGGTTTGTATATTGACACCACGCTCAACTGGCAAGCTCAGGTTGCCGGAGTGTGTCAGAGGGTAACGGGCAGCTTACGGGCACTTTATCGCTTGAAGAACTTCCTTCCAGCCACAACAAAGGCTGCGCTTATGTGTTCGTTGATCTTTCCTGTCATAGACTATGGTGATGTGTGCTATTTCGACCTGAATGCAGATCTACTCAATAAACTTGACCGTCTTCTCAATAATTGCATTCGATTCATCTACGATCTTCGTAAGTATGATCATGTTTCGGAATTCCGCTCTGAGTTGGGGTGGCTATCCATACGCAAGCGTCGTAGCTTGCGTGCTGTGATTATGCTTTACTCCTTCCTAAATAGTCCCAATGTCCTATCATATCTTACTCAATACTTTGAATTTCTTGGCTCCAATCATAACAAAAACTTGCGCTCTTCAAACAATCTTCTTTTACTTTGTCCTTCTCACACTTCTAGCCTTGTTCACTCTTCATTCTACGTACAGTCTATTCTTCTCTGGAATGTGCTTCCGTGGGAAATTAGGATGTCAACCAGCCGCTTCGTTTTCAAGAAGAAGGTATATGAATTATATCGTGACTCATAAACAGAGTCAGTTCTGATCATGTCTTTTCTATCCTATACTTAATGCAGTCATAGCTCATAGTTGTGTTTTATTAGTTTATGTATAGTATATAGACATAATGTACGGATATTCCTTAGACACTTAATATATTAATAATACGTAGTATATATTATGTAGGATTATGGGCGTAATATATGTATATGTATGTATGTATGTATGTATGTATGTGTGTGTGTGTGTGTGTGTGTTTGTTAGTATTAGCTATGTATGTAGTTATTAGTATTTAAGTTTATTGATTATCATTAAATTTTTTTCCCCGGTCTGACCTGTTTCTCTAATGTCATTATAACTATCATAACCTCTAAGCACCTACTACAAGTTCTCTCTGCATCACCCTAAGGTTGACTGTTAGATAATGCCTATGGCATTAAGTCCGCCTATGTACTGTTACTGTGCATGAAGTGTAAATAAATAAATAAATAAAGTTGGATGAAAGTGACAGGTAGGATAAGATGAGACCAGGTAAGGTACAGATTTACTATGTTATACGACATAATTCATTGAACGCATTCTTCATCGACATGGTATGTTTCTTCACACATATTTATAATAACTGTTTTGTTCTAATGCAAAACGTTCTTATTTTTAAAATTTATACCTACATATTTATTAAAGTCTTAGCAAAAAATAGAAATATCGCTATCCTCGTCTGACTAATGATGTTACGCGCTAACTGTCTTTCACTCTACCTTAAATATTTACCATCTTTAACAGCCAGCAACCCTTATTTGCGGCCAGATTTAACTAAGCAAACATAACATAAACAGAAAAAGAATAGCTTTAATTTGATACATAAATAATAAATGTACGTTGTGAACGCATTAATGTATCAAAATCATACCTGTTTGCACCTGGCTGCGAAGAGGTGCGGTCAAGTGCGCAACGGCAACCGTGATTTTTAAGTCTTTATATACATATATTGCCGTGAAATGGACGATATTTTATTTAAAAAACTAGTGAGCGAAATTTTGTCCCCAAAATCAATTAACAATAATATAATATTAATTTTTAAATTATCAATAATTAAAATTACTAGCGGCCACATTTTTAGAGGCAACCTAGTAGGTATATATTCTCCTAATCATAAATATGAGTAAAAATTTAGTTTTTAGCAAATACTCGATGAGCGCAATATTCTGCAGTGGGATCTTGTACTATTACATCTAAATCCTAACATGCGTCAAAGAACTCCGCCTCGTCGCCGACTGGCAATGTTCCGAGAAGGCTGGCAGCATTACCACGTTGTATGGCAATGCTTATTCTTTGCGCCAAATTACATTAATTGTTTAAAAAAACGTTTAATAATGGGATAGAATATTATTATAGTTAAACGCGAAAACAAAAGACCTATTACTTACATTTTTTGATTATATAATTACAGTATACATTTTATTGTCTCACTGTACTAGTACAAATGAAGATACAGGTAAAGATGTACCTTTACTTAAAGATACGATCTTGTGGCTTTGAAGTCATGAAGCGAGGAGTAATTAGCATTATTTGTGTATAATAATTGAAATATATACCATCGTTCTAATACATAACACAACGTATAACTAATACATATACATACGTCATCCATTTATAATTATGATAGCAAGTTAAAGAATCAAAAAATCAATTCCGTTTATTCAGTTTAGGCACATAAAGATTTTGTATTTTTATTATTATTGCAATTTTATGTCAAACAATATTACAAAAATACTAAATTAAGTACATAAATAACCATTTGAAAATGATTCTTTCGCTGGTTCGGTAAGTTGGTTCTCCTGAGAAGATACCCGCACACTCAGGTAGATTATCCATTTTCTTTTTCTTTTTTCAAGTTCTAGTTTCAAAGTCTAGTGGTATCTTATTCAATTGCCAAAGTCAAAATCATTTTTATTCAAAATAGGTACACACTTAATAGACATAATACAAACTTCATAGACAGAGTACCGCCTATGTCTACCTTCGGGTATACGTAAACGGTGTATCTGCTGACACACAAACGAGGGTCAGGCAAATATACTCCCTGGAGACGACAATAGGCTCGCCAACTACGAGTATAACATGTGGATTAAACGGAAACTACTGCTTCGTGGCGTGGTCCCGTGGATTCCCAGGCCGAATCAAATATAAATTTGTGTGATCCACAAATGTTTGTTTCGGAGTTGGGGTTTTTTCTATGTATACAGGGTCGAAGTTGTATAGCTATGGTGGGGGTCCACGACTGCTTGAATGAACGATTGTAATATTAGAGTTAAGAAGTATTACTGGGTATAGGTTCATTCCAAAACATGAAATGGTTTTTTTGGTGTTACTACGAGTATAACGTTTCATAAAAAGTGTGATACATATAGGAGTTTAGTAGTATGTCAGGATTTCGCCCACGAAAAGTCTTACTTACTTTTCAAATAACCCTTTATAATATGTATTTAGAAATTTAGAAGTATGTTTACCAGTCGTCTAGATCCTATATCACAAGCTTATAGCTTAGTTTGGGCTAGATGACGTTGTGTGAGAATGTCCAAAAACATTTATGAATATTTATTTATTTATTAAATTGGGGAAATTCCTGGCCTGCTTCAGTAATGACGGCGGGTACAAACGGTCCGTTCTAGATAAATAAAATAAGGAGTTTATTTACAGTCATAATCGTTATCAATGAGTAACTGTTTTTCTAACTGTTGCAATTCTTTCAAGTAAACTTAACACCAATATTGAAGTGTATAATTTTTAAACCAATAATAAAACACTTAGAGATAATGTCTGGAGAAATAACCTATACCTATGTGATTATGATGTTATTATCACTTATTGCTAATGAACTTCAAAGGTAAATGATCTTGTTAACTATGGATTATACTAGCAGACGGCCACGGCTTCACTCGTAACAAATTACATACCTAAACCTTCCTCGAGAACCACTCTCTCTATTTGTGAAAGCAGCATGAAAATTTTGAGTTTAACGCGTGAACACAGACAGACGTTGCTATTTAATATGTAGTGAAATTAGCCATAGCAAATACGAGTTACAACAACATATAAATTGTGATAGATGGCGCCTCTTAATTCAAATTTCGATTTTGATTGTGGTGCCTTAGTCTGTCGCTTGAGCTTTCCCTCTAGAAAGGGAACAGCCGGTGGTTCAAATCCACCCCAAGGAGCATCGTTTTTGGATTCATATTATAATACCTACCTATTTATAGAAGAAGGTTTCCTATATCATGTGTTTACCATTTTTATTTATTTTTTACATTAGGATTTCCAAATTGACGCCGCCCGCCTGATGGTATGCTGTGTCTGTGTCTGTGCTGTCCGGCGATTGAGGGCGACTCTCACAGAATACTGTAGAGAGTGGCCCTCAACTTGACAGGTCGTCAGTGATGAAAAATGGGAGATCCTATAAAGAAATACTTGGGTCATCGAAACGCAGATGCAGAAGATATGATGAGGATAGATAAGATGTTTTCGATTTGTTTAACAGACATCAGAATATGATCATGTATCCGAATACCGCAATTTGCTCAAGTGGCTCCCAATTCGCCTTCGACGGAATACTCATATTCTTTCTATGCTTTACAATGTCTTATTTAATCCCTGTACCCCTGTCTATTTAAAAGAACGGTTTTCGTTGCTTAATGACACACATTTGAGATCCTTGAGGTCGTCGGAGACCCTGGTGCTGGCAGTGCCAGATCACTCAACTAGTTTTTATGATAAATCTTTCTCCGTCCAAGCTGTACGTTTGTGGAATGTTCTGCCTGGACCATCCGACAAGCTCCTTCTATAGGTATCTTCAAACTGATGGTAAACGATAATTACCTGAGTTCTTAACTGCTTTCATCTCTGTATTATTGTATGCATTTATGTACGTATTAATTTTTATATTCTTGCAATGGTATGTATTTTTCTCTATTAGTGTATTATTTCAAATTTTATCTTGTGTATGTATATCTATATCATAATTTCTATATTATTTCCCTACTTACTTTTGTATATTTTTCTTATAGTTTTATATATTCTTTTCTTTCGCCAATAGCTATCCACTTTTCATATCACTTCGATCTGTTATGTCCTTATGGCATCATCAGAGGTTTTCACTCATACTCAATTTACACCATTAATTCACTTTTGTAACACATCTGATGATGCCATAAGGCAAAACCAGTAAGGGTACAGAAAATAAAATATTTGTGGAATGGTGTATAAGTAAGTTCTTTTCCAAAAATGTATTACTATAATTTCCACCAAGTGCCGAGAATCGAATGTATAGATTACAACTTGTACAAGCACTTCTCTCTCCCACCTGTTACACTCGACCTGCTTGTTAGGGCCAACACTCTACTAGAGTCACTTGAAAGAGAAAGAAAGAAGAAAGAAAATATGTTTAATTCGCAAACAGATATGGCGATTATAAGCATCTTACATAACTAAACATATAAACATAGAAAGTAAAAGTAAAAAACCGTCGGTTGTATGCTAGTACGCGCCACATCTGCGTGGAATTTGGTCTCCTCTCAGCTTATGATGACGTGGTCGGACCCACATTTGCCAGCGCTGGTTTTCAGAGGAGGCCAGCAACATAGAAAATGGCGCAAAATGCAGTATCTTACCAGCATAGTATCATGGCATGTACTGAGTCGATTATAAGAAAATAAATAAACTAAATAAAATAAAATACTCCAAACCAAATAAAACAAATCAATACAATAGGGCAGTGTGTGTAACGTTACAATGACAATGCACCATGTAAGTAAAAAAATAAAAATGAAATGAAATGAAATTCTGTGACACAATGGCCCGAGCAGTGTATATGGTGAATTCACGCATTAATGATGCAATGGCTTCGCGAACACGAACGCGACCAACTCAACAGTCAGCTGTCAAAAACGTTGTCACCCGTCAGCCGGAACTGACAAGTAGACACGTCACGACACGCGGGATGCGGCAAGTCAGCCCGGAGCCGAACCAGGCAAACAGAAGATACTGATACAATAATAAAACATTATGGAGGGACATGAAATCATGGATCCACAACGGTGGAAAGTACGAGGAAACAGAGATAAAATAGGGTTGGTAAGTATATTGTATGCAAATATGAAAGTTAGAAAGTTAAGATTATATTATAATTAAGTATACTATGTTATGATTAGATTAGACTATTAAAATTAAGATTATATTATTAAATTGTACGATGAATTAAGACTGGGTAGTTATGCAGCTTCCAGCTGCTCCACCAAGTACAGTCTTTTCACTATTAATTTAAATCTTCTTCGATTTTGCAGACTTCGACACTTTTGCCGGTCCCATCGTGCCCTCCGTTCCATCTCTTTATGGTTGGTGAGGATGACGTCCAAAAGTCTCTTCTAGCCATTACTTCTTCTGCTGTTGGGAACGATCAGCTATGTTCAAAAATGTTCACTCCTATACTTCCAGCCGTTATCCCTATCCTAACTCATATATTTAATTCCTCCCTACCCTCTGGCTGTTTCCCTAGTGCTTGTATCGGCATCGGCAGTTGACAAGTCACCTGACACGCAATAATCTCCTTAGCCCGTTTCAATCTACGTTTAGGCCAGGTCACAGTACTGTGACGGCACTCCTTAAGGTGACCGACGACATACTTTGGGCTATGGAGAATAGGTCTCTCACGGTATTGGTGCTACTGGAGTTCAGTAGTGCCTTTAACTCTGTAGATTTTGACGTTCTCCTAGGGATCCTTAAATCGTTGAATTGTTCCTCGGAGCCAGACGCTTATTCTGCCCATCTTAGACTATGAGGATGCTTGCTGCCTGTATGCTACTGAGGAGCTCTTAAACAAACTTAAGCGGTTGCAAAATTTAGGTATTCGATTTATTTTTAACTTACGTAAGTATGATCACGTCTCAAAATTTCGCAAGGAACTCAAGTGGCTCCTAATCCGCCTTCGTAGGAATACTCGGTTATTATGTCTCCTCTTCAATGTCCTACACAATCCCTCAAATCCTTCGTACCTGCGGGAGCGGTTCACTCTGATCCTCACCTCTCAGGCCTCACCTCTCCTACGCCTCAACTGTCCTTCCCATAAAACCGATTTCTTTTCCTACTCTTTTTCTGTTCATGCTTTTCGGCTGTGGAACGCTCTTCCGGACGAACTGCAAAACTGTTTATGTTTTCAAGAAGAAAGTGAAGGAACACTATCTCGCTTCCCTTCCTTAACTATTTGTATGTTAATGTGTGTATGTTTATGAGAAGTTAATATGTATGTATATGTGTGTTTATGTAGTTGTAGTGTATGTAAGTTTATTAACCTTAAGTTTACAACCGTACCAACCCGCACACACACCACCGCCTGATTGAACTCACTTCTCCTGTCCTAGGCCCATTGGAAGAGATCTCTTTAGAGATAAGTGGAGCCTTTGTACACATGTATATAATATTTCCATTCACAATATTGTTTATACTGTGTGTACATAAATGAATAAATAAATACGTGATTTCATTTTCAAGTTATACCAGTTTTAACATCCTTTTGTGCAAATATAACAACAAATACTATACGTGTTTCCATATCATACAATATACACTATAAAATACTTTATATTTTACAAGTGTATAATACAATAGTGTTAAATGATTTAGTAACATCACAAAATGAAACAATTATTTCACGACAGGTAGGACAGGTTGGTGCGTACTAGAGGCCCTCGGCAACAGACGTAGTAGGTAGAACAGGTAAAAAAGGGGATACAGGCAGGCACTACCTATAGTAACACATTATAATAACATCTTTTTGTACACTACCCCTATCACTTTTAATCTCAATTCTATGCATCCTAAGGTTGCCTGGAAGAGATCGCTCTATGCGATTAGGCCGTCCATTGTACATAATTTTTGTAACCATATTTTTTTATTTCGACTAAGTTTGTGTTTGAGATGTACAATAAATAATATTTATTATTATGTCGTTTATTTCTTTACATTCTTATCTTATACATTTTTAAATACATTTATATAAAAAACTAATACATTTAAAAATATAAAAAATAGTGACCCACCAGTAACGGAGTAGGACCCAAACTACCGGCGGTGGAGGCTACAGACTAAGAAACCTCCTAACAATACGGCACGTGTCTAGGATAACAGCCTTCTGAATCTGACTCTTGATCCAACAATCTAACGAGAGTCTCTTGAGATGTTGATCGAGACTCTTCGCTATTAATCCGTTTGCCGAAACGACCACCGGGACAATGATCGTCGAGTCTACGTCCCATATGGCGGTTATCTCGAAGGACAGATCAAGGTATTTACTAAGTTTGTCTTTCTCAGCCTTCACGAGATTTTCGTCATGCGGGACGGCGATATCGACGAGCACTGCCCGACGCTGGGTCCGATCAACCAATACGATATCGGGCCTATTGGCAACAATAGTCCTGTCCGTGATGATTGATCGGTCCCAGTAGAGCAATGCACGACCATTCTCAAGAACTGGCACTGGTGTGTACTTATAGTACGGTACTTCAAACTTAATAAGGCCATATTGAAGAGCAAGTTGCTGGTGGATGATCCTTGCTACTTGATTGTGCCTATGCAAGTACTCGGTGTTAGCAAGATACGAACAACCGGAAATAATATGGTGAAGTGATTCACCAGGACGGTGGCATGCTCGACGGATGTCGACTGTACCGTCCTTCATGATGTATTTCCGATAGTTGTTCGTCTTGATAACCTCATCTGCAATTGCACAGGCAAAACCTTCAGTTTCCCCAAAGAGGTCCCCAAAACGCAGCCAGTTCACCGAAGCGAGCAGGTCTACGTCGGGTCCTGCTAAGACCCGGTAGAACCGCCCGTGTAGCTCCTTACTCTTCCATACGTCCCTACGGTCTTCAGTACCTAGCACCTTTGGTTTACGCCAGTTCTCGTTAGCCAAGGAAAGAGGTGTCAGGCCCTTGTCAACCATCACGACATCGCAATGAATGTCACACCCGTTCTGTAGAAGTAATCTCTCAGACTGCACACTTCACGGTTGTGGAGGTTCTTGGCATTCAAAAAGCCTCGATTTACTCTATATACTATTTATATATTATACTCCTTATTAATAACAATCGAATATTTTTTAGCAAAATTTGCAAATCACAAACCAAAAAATTCACACCCACCATTGCTGTTTACTATGATTGACCCTTGTTTTCAACAATTTCATTTTAGCTAGTGCCTGTGGTAGGTATTGAAACCTGAATTACAGTTCATAGGTATCTTCTGAAATACAGTTGTAGCTATCTGACTAACAAGCAGCCAAGATGGCAACATCTTAAAACAACTTAACCGTTAAACAGTACCTAATTAAACAGTTGTGGGTAGAGTGTGTGGGTGTGTGAGCATGCGTGTGCATGTTTATGTGTGGGGACATGAATGTGAAGATGTGTCTGTCTGTACTTGCCAGATGTGCAAATAGATTTGCCTAAGTTGTAGAGTGCGTTGAGAACTTAACATTAGGACTCACACAGAACGCTCTAAGTTAATATGAGGGTTAGGTTAGGACGTGTAGTGGTGGAGCTTGGCTCTCCATTAGATCTGATAACTTTTTTCAGTACAATCAAGAGCTACGTAGGTACTCAGTTGGCCATAGCCTTACATAAAATGTTTTTGGTGGGATATAATTTTATTATTATTATATAGATAGTCTTGAACTTGAAGCAGCGACACTTCCCTTCTAGTTCCTCTATTCCAGGAGGAACATTCTATTCTGAATTTAAAAAGAAGAAAAAGGGCATGTGCGAGTCGGTCTCGATCAAGAACTTTGAGGGGTCCTCCAAGGAGGCATAATAGGCACCGTTAAATATTTATTTTATTCTGTTTTAGTAGGTATTTGTTAATATAGCAACAGAAATACTTCATCTGTAAAAAATCAACTTCCTAACTTTCGTTCTGCCAACTCACCAAGAGAACCCGATACTTTGAAGCTAGCGATCGTAATAATACTTTAAATGAGCACAGAGCCTTAGATATACTTATATCAGTATAATCCACAATAGAAAATTAGAGCGAGTAGAGTCGGGTGCACTAGCTAGTTATATGTGACATTGAAAATCTTCATGTGATAAGAGGAAAATAGGAAATGGCTCTTCAAAATGTTACTTAACAAGGATAAGTATTCAAAATAATTGTTTAACCTGTTTAGCGGAAAATATGACAAGAAGTGGATAACCAAACAACCTTGTGTTCATCTTTAGTGTCACAAAAGGAAACGATTCTGTATCATGATTATGAACATACAACTTCAACCTTCATGACTTGATTTCAATACTTCTTTAAACTTTCGCGTTTTGTACACATTATAAACTTAAGACTAACGGGTCTTTTACGCGATTATTGAGATATATACATACCTCTTTATTACCCGACGTTTCGGTCCTGTTACAAGAGCCGTGGTCACGGGTGGACTGGCTTCAGCTCATCGTCGTCTTCGTGAAGTGCGGGTTTGTTCAACTACCCTCACTTCGTCGTCACTAACTATTGTATTGACGGACACTATTACTCCAGGATAGTCGGATAATCGCGTAAAAGACCCGTTAGTCTTAAGTTTATAATTGATTTCAATATTTTTTATAAACAATACAGAACATCCTCGTTGTTTCTGACAGTCATGTACCTAACCTAACTCATGGTGATTAAGAAAACCAGCCAAGTGCCATACAAAATGTATCATGCGCTTAGTAAGGCAGTATGGATATATCTTACCAGAGCCGCTTGGGTCCCTTAACTCTCTATTATAAGATACACAAATAACAAAAGTACTAGGAGTACAGAACTACAAAAGAGCACTCGCCAACTTTACTACTCTACACACGTACAGTAGAATTATATATACAGAATGTTACATAAGGGTTATATCAACCTGAAGACACCCCCATCAGCTCGTCGCCCAGAACGCCTTTCGATATGTGTTGACCGCCTAACAAGAAAAAAAATAGTTCAGACCTTGATGCGGAACAGAGACAAAATGTTCTTACCAGGAGAGGGAGGCTTTTCACAGGCGCGCATTAGTTGTACTAGGTACCTACTTGATGTCGATGACCGAATCAGCTGATTTTAGCTAGTGTTGTTCAATCAAGACTATTTTATTCGGTAATAATGTTTTTTTGGATGAATTTTTTTTTCTTGTTTGGCGGTGGACACATATCGAAACGGGTTCTGTATAAAGATTATATTAAACTGAAACTTGAACTTGAATTTGAACTATCAAAAAGAAAATAAACGAATGGACAGAAGTATAAGAAAGTATTTTTCACAACACTATTAGTTGGTATTAAAAAATACCCTTGACACCACCGGTGGTGCAAGACGGTGGTGTAACGGGTACAGAAGGGTATAGGGTTCCGTGGTCATCCATATTAGCCTCTATAACTCTTGAACTAATAAAGTTATCTGGCCCGTTATAGTTTTCCTTCAAAGTTCATCATAATGGACTACTACCATGATTTTTTTGAGATACTTCCAGCTACCCGTTTAGACTTTAGAGTTGGGGCAACAAAAAAATGCGCTTTAAAGTTAAAAATCTCGCAACTTTTTGATTTAGGTTTCAAGGATAAATATTTCATGGAGTTGGTGAAATTGACTTTTTAGAGATTGGTACAAAATTTTGTCCGAAGCTTAGTAGGTACGGTTTTAAGAGCTGACGCATTTGTTACGTGAAGAAATTGTGACAAAAATGCAGATGTCTTGAAGAAAGGCCGGGTTAAACGCACCCGTAACCGGTGAGCATGCATTATAACATAAAATGGTAGGTGAGAAGTGAAAGAGGTAGGTATAATAAGATTGTAGCAAGAGAAAATCCTTGGATGGAAATTTATATGTGTGTAAAATATTGTCTCGAGTAACATTAGACTACTTATTACTAAAAAAAAAATACTCTGTGAAGGTGTGATGAATTGTTAGTGAAAAGAATGAAAATGGTATCGACATTTGAAAATACAAATTTCATTTGGGCCACAGATAAGTATTTGTAGATGTTGCCAATCGAGGCTCTATGCATTCGAGGTATGTCGAGGTTAGCTCCTTTAGAATTTAAAAGTGACGCTAAATTAAACAAACGTATTCTATACTAAATAACATTTTGCAGATCGGTCCTGGTTGTTAGAATTTAATTTTGAATTACTTGCTTATTGATTTTCTATTGTATAGTATTAGTTTTTACTAGATAATGACATATTTTCAACGCCTCGGAGAGCACGATAAACCGTCTGTCTCGGTTGTCATACGACAACATCTACGAGTATGCCAGTGGTTAAGGGTATTCGGAGCCCTAAAACAAAATCTGACTGGTCTAACTACAGAACTTCGATATCGCCTATGGGTTGTGGAGGTCAGATGGCAGTCGATCCACACAAAATATTGAAGTTCAGCGGCATCGTAGTTAGACGTACGGCAAAAGACATCGGCTTAGTTTAGAAATAAATTGACCTCATGGGACGGCAGTACTGTCACTTGGAAAAGCACGTAAAATCTCAATATTTTTAATTTATTTTTATAAATTATTTTTTATCGTACCTAAATGGTATAGCGTTCCCTGTGTTAGGGAAAGGTCTAGTTTGATCCCAGGCGAAGACTTTTTTAGAATTTTTTTTTGGAGTATTTATTACTCCTTAAGAATCGATTTTCATATATAAGGCGCCCGGTATGAGAAAAATCCGAGGGGTAAAACCTACTAACAAGTAACGAAAATCGTGTCACGTTTTTGGTGCGCACCTCTAGTGCGCAACTTTCTAATTTGTTATGGTTAGATACTCGTACTTAAGGAGTAAACTCCAGTCGTGCGTCGGAGCTGACACACACACTTTTTTTTTTGTAATTACTGTTTTATAAATACGAGTAGTATAGAAGATAGATACTCACCAGTGATTTCCAACGCCTCTTCATAACTATAAGTTGCCTTTTCATCAAATTTCGTTGCATTCATCTCCATATCACCGAACGCGTTAATAACGTACTTCTTTTTATGCGGTGCCATTTAAATAAAAATAAAAAAGAATAGTGTTCCAAGTTTAAAATTTGATAGACCGCCTTTTATTCTAAGTAATAATATTTCGTTTTGGTATTTCTAATTTTCCTTGACACTTAAAAAGTTTAATATAAAATAAATATGTACGTTAAAACATAACATTTATTTTTATAAAATAATAGCACTAAATAATTATGACGAGTGAATACTATGTTATAAACTGTTAATATTATTGGAATTTAACAATTCAGTATAGTTCGCGGTCATTATTCAATTTGTTTTGCTTTAGAAAAGTGGAATAACGTCACAATCATTTAGATTGTTATGTCTGACTACGTTCAGCACTGACGCTTAACTGACTCGTTCTAAACATTATTCTGAAGGCCATACTTGGTGTTATCAAGCCGTGTGGTACATGCCTTGTCAGTGATCTGTTTTAAAAAAAACGTATTGTTACACGGTCATCAGTTTTCAAGAACAATTATTCTGAGTTTGTAGCGTTTAAATTAATATAGCGTGATTTAATTCACGATCTGTTTCGACATTTCTTTATAATGCCGTCTATAATTTAAACTAAGTAGAGCTTGTGAACTAGAACAATATGACTGATAGAACGAAAAATATAGATTTTTTGGAATTATAATGATTCCTACACACAGAGTGCAAAGCAATCCATCCCGGCCTAGTAGGCGGGTGCATCCACCGGTTTAAACAAGTCAAAATTAAATTCAAAATTCAAAAAACCCCAGACTAACAAAAAAGTGATGTATAAGTTATGACCTTTCATTTGATACCCAACACGGGTATTTGAACACAACCATTTTTCATCACCACTTTCACCCCTCATATCTTTGAAATGGATTAACCGATTTTTATAAAACATAGCTAAGAACACTCTCCCCTAACCCATTTCAAACAAAAGAAACAGAATCAAAATCGGTTCATCCGTTTGGGAACTACGATGCCACAGACAGACTTACAAACACACACACACACACACCCACACACACGTGAAACTTATAACACCCCGTTCGCGTTTCCGTCGGGGGTTAAAAAGTGTCTGAACGGCTGTCAGTTCGCCGCGCGGTCGCTCTCCCGTATTTTGGAATGATGCTCGGTGGTTTGTACAAGTTTGTACACAAACGCGCGCCGGGGCACATGGTGTTCGGTAAAAGTCGGCGAGCTGTGACACCGGTACTGTGGGTAGATGAGGGCTCTATAGCAGAAAAAAAATAGAATGCTTTAAAAAGACACTCGGGTTTGGTTTTATAGACGCGACATTAGTTTTTGCCAGAATTACGCTTACTCATTTCGTTCGCCTGGTTCATCACGTTCATCCCTAAAACGATGATCTCGGGCCGGATATGAACCGGCGACGGTTCCTTGTATTTCAAAACACCACTTTAACGTCTATTGGGAATCTTATGCCTTACTGTTATTGACATAACATTCCCAATTATAGTTTAATTATAGAACGGACACATTGCTTAGTATAGGATGGGGAATTAAAACTGTATCTCTTATCTTATTAGTGGTTTCAAGTGAAACAATAGTAATTACAATAGGTACTCGACCTCTACCACAGTGGGAATCACTACCCTCCCGACTCTCCTAGTGCAGATACAGGTATTCCACAAAAGGGTTGTGTATTAAATACCTTTATAGGTACTTTAGACTAGACTAGAATACACACACACATACATATCACGCCTATATCCCCGCAGGGGTAGGCAGAGGTGCATTACATATCCACAATTTGTCAGTATTTTTAATCCCACGTAATAGGGGCAAGCCTATTGCCGTCACCGGGCACACATATAATGGGTTATGTCCAAAATGGCCGAATGAGTTTAATAAAAAGTACTAAGTATATTGTAATTTTGAAAAAAAATTTAAACCCGTTTCGGCGGAAATTTTGATGAAAGACAACAAAATCTTAAATGCCAACCGCTATGGCACAGCCACTTAAAGTCCTGGGTGACTCAGACTATAGACTAGAATACATGTACCTTTAAAACCTCTGTGGGAGAGAGAAGTTAATATTTACTTTATTTTACCTGCTTTATATCTAAATTTTAACAGCCAGGACTTATGTAAGACTAATGTTCGGACCTAACGTGTTGGGCTAAGGATCCCGATAATGGGCGTTTTCACATTGCACGATATCGTGCTCGATAATTAACATTCTTACCGTTGCTGCTACTTACGATATCGTCACGATATCGTAAGTAGTTATCGTGCAATGTAAAAACGCCCAATCACTGCGGACGTACCTAAATACATGAAAAAAAACTTCAAAATAATGTAACTTAACCAACATTTATTGTCGAATCTTATACATACAAAAGATCTTATATTAAATTAAACTATTTTTTTCTAATATCCGGTGGTAATAAACACGCTATCGCTCCGGCAACTGCAACATATATATAACAGCGTAATTACAACATACAACTTATTAATTTAAACGTGCTTATCAAATAAAATCACCTTCAAAGAGTTTTCAAATATCAATTCATATCTACACAATACCTATCTACTAATAAATAAAATGTCAGACCACGCATAGAATAGGGTTCCGTACCCAAAAGGTAAAACGGGAACCCTATTACTGAGACTTCACTGTCCGTCCGTCTGTCTTGCGCTGTATCTCATGAACGGTGATAGTTATAAAGTTTAAATTTTCAAATAATTATTATGATGTATTTCTGTTGCCTCTACAACAAAGAAAGAAAAAAAAATGTTTATTCTTAGACAGACATGGCAACAACAGAATATAATAAATATTAAAGCATACAGCAAATGTTTTTTTTATTATTTTTGGGTACTGAACCCTTTGTGCGCGAGTCCGACTCGTACTTGGCAGGTTTTTACATCCGCCATTACATTCCCGTACTCTCAATCGTGTGTGTGTGTCTCCTCTAAAAGCTTGCCCGAAAAATCATGATATTAGTTCATGTAATGTAAACTTTAAAGGAAAACTATAACGGATCAAATAACTCTGTTAGTTCAGGAGTTATAGAGGCTATTATTGGCGCCTATGGAATCCTATGCGTCCTATACACACGCTTGTTAGGTTATTTACGTTTCTAGATTTGAACTACGGAACCCTAAAAGTGCTAAAGTAAATACTCACGTAACATAAGGCCACTGCAGATGTAGAACATATACGCGCAGTGCGACATGAAGTACGCGCCCAGCAAGTTGACGCCGCCCAGCGCCGACGCGCGCGCCACCATCACGCCGATACACGCCGACATACCTCTGCACCATACACACGCCATGAACATCACATCTATACCATCGGTCGTTTACCTTGGTCGTTAGCACCCGCGCGCCCGTTCAGGATAGCTTACGACCAGAGATGTACTGTGCTCCATTGCCGTGGATGCGTTTGACATCCACCAATCACATTCATTTGTCCACAGAGCACGTCATTGGGGAACCATTTTCATTAGTCCACAAGTACATCCTCGCAGCATAGCTCTACATAACACTTAGAGAAGTCCTTTACATTGGTCGATAGCCCGCATGCGGAGTAACGACCAAGTTTGGAGCCATAAGGGACCGTATTGGAGTAGTTAATTTATCCTTCGTCAGAAAAACGCAGACTTATTGAACCATCTATGATTCCAATAAGGCATGTCTATTTAGGATAAAAACCTCGTAAAAAAACAAGTAAACATTGCAAAAATAAAAAAAAGGTGACCATGCTGAGTTGATTGCAGCTGGTCTTGAGTCTCTAACTATTACCGTTCTCGATTTGACCTCGTTTTGACCTTGACCTTGAGATCAGAAGTCTAAGGTCAAGTTCGTTTTAGAGGTCTTTGACCATGCTGAGTTGATTGCAGCTAGTCTTGAGTCTCTAACTATTACCATTCTCGATTTGACCTCGTTTTGACCTTGACCTTGAGATCAGAAGTCTAAGGTCAAGTTCGTTTTAGAGGTCTTTGACCATGCTGAGTTGATTGCAGCTAATCTTGAGTCTCTATTACCGTTCTCGATTTAACCTCGTTTTGACCTTGACCTTGAGATCAAAAGTCTAAGGTCAAAATCGTTTTAGAGGTCTTTGACCATGCTGAGTTGATTGCAGCTAGTCTTGAGTCTCTAACTATTACCGTTCTCGATTTGACCTCGTTTTGACCTTGACCTTGAGATCAGAAGTCTAAGGTCAAGTTCGTTTTAGAGGTCTTTGACCATGCTGAGTTGATTGCAGCTAGTCTTGAGTCTCTAACTATTACCATTCTCGATTTGACCTCGTTTTGACCTTGACCTTGAGATCAGAAGTCTAAGGTCAAGTTCGTTTTAGAGGTCTTTGACCATGCTGAGTTGATTGCAGCTAATCTTGAGTCTCTATTACCGTTCTCGATTTAACCTCGTTTTGACCTTGACCTTGAGATCAAAAGTCTAAGGTCAAAATCGTTTTAGAGGTCTTTGACCATGCTGAGTTGATTGCAGCTAGTCTTGAGTCTCTAACTATTACCGTTCTCGATTTGACCTCGTTTTGACCTTGACCTTGAGATCAGAAGTCTAAGGTCAAGTTCGTTTTACAGGTCTTTGACCATGCTGAGTTGATTGCAGCTAGTCTTGAGTCTCTAACTATTACCGTTCTCGATTTGACCTCGTTTTGACCTTGACCTTGAGATTTGAGGTCAAATATCAATAACATTTTAGAGGTCTTTGACCATGCTGAGTCGATTGGCGTTTACACTGAGTCTCTAGCTCTTACCGTTCTCGAGTTGAAAGTAGTTCACGGACGGACGGACGGACATTACTGTTGTATAAGAGATTTTCGTTCCGAAAACTCTAAAAGGAGAAAAACATCTCTAGGATTCAAATTATTGTCACCAGTTATATCACACGTTGCACCTAATGACAAACGGACAAAGCTCTAGCAAAAATATCCGAATTGTCTAGAAACGGGAAAAACACCTATTACGTGTGACCAAAGAAGTTTCTGGTGAATTAAGTCTACCGTTGAACACAGTTGTGTATAAACAAACCATTTAATAACACTTACCGATACGATGTCGGATAAAGGTCAACGAAATACGTATATATTATTCCAATGCACAATTCGTTCGCCAAAAGTCCAAAGAACATGATGAAGCTGATCACATTGTCTTTGATAAGCGCAGCTCCTAAGGACGCAAGGCCAGCTCCGACCATTATGATGACGGTGAGGGCCTTCTTCCTGTGCGCCAGTTTGGTCACGACCAACATGATGATCACGAATGACGTCCCTTGAGCTAGACTGGACCAGACCAAACTTAGTTCCATTGTTGATTTGCAAGTCTGGTGATAAAATGAGAAAATAATTGAGCGAGCGAGCGAAGCGTCGTCTGTCTGTCTGTACCTATGTGTGCTACAGTTTTTATCCGATCTCCACGAAACTTGGTACAAGGGTTCCTTGAATTAGTACTTTTTTTTCGTTGTGTAGTTTTTTTGATGGGAGTGAAATATGGGGGAAATCCCAAAAATAGTTTTTTAATGTTCACGAGGTCTACTGTCCGACCATATGAGCAAACACTAGTTAATATTATTATAATTATTTTCGAAAATGTGACCTATATCTGACGAAGATTTTAAAGGCGCACCTGCAGTTTAACAGAAGAGACTCTATAATAATTTCCCAGTTTACGGCAATTATTGCTTAGTCCCAAGGTATTGCGTGGGATCAACTATGTTACTGCCGAAAAGTGGGTATACCTATTATATACTTACCACTGCTAAGCATTTAAAAAATGTCTAGATGTGTCACTAATCTGCAAAACCCTAATTAAATTATCTATCTCCAAGAAATACATTAGTTGTTACAGGTAATAATCAAAACTGTCTATAATTATCACCGGAATAATGTAGGTCTGTTCAATATCACTAGTTTGATAACTTTTTTCTATAGTCTGAATCGATATTCAGACTTAGGTACTTTTTAGATGACAAGATCTGTCCTCTAAAAAGTAAGTCACGGGCAGAAGTAATAATTTTTTTGCCATAATAGATCTGTCACCTAAAAATCTAATAAACCCCTAGAGAAAACCTTATAGCAATCTGACTTGGAGAGATTAGGCTAGACTATTAGACTTAGAGAGAGGTCTTGGCCGCCTCAATCACTTACCATGAGATAAGTGGTATGGTGTGGGACAAATATGTCCTGGATACTCACATCTATGGACGTGGTCTCGTTATAGTTGGTGACGATGAGGTGACAGAGTCCCATCTCGTCACCTACGCTCGAGGAGTTCATCCCGGCGGCGAACTTCTCCACCAGGTAGGGGAACCAGATGAAGAAGCTGTTGTTCCTGGAGAACAAACATTACTAAAATTTATACAGTGCCCTTTAGCTCCAAGTCAACTGATATAAGCTTGTGCTGTGGTATCGAGATTTACACGGTCTTTTGTTAATATTATATTATTAGTAGGTACATAAAGACATACATAATACTAACGATAAATACACCCTTGTCAAATTTCCAAATTTTTTCCTGGGTGAGAGTCAAACCCACGACCTGTGAGTACGTACGTTTAGTAACCCCTGGACCACATAGTTTGTCGGTTTTAACGATGGGTTAGGGGATACTTAAGCTTCAAGTTCCTGAGAAAGCCATGCTGTCCCAAAACGGTCGCAAAATAGCGGCTAATTTACGTCACCAGAACGATGTCCATGTAAACAACTTGGCTCGATGATGTGCTTGACGCCGTTGTTACATTGACACCAGAAAACGCACCAAGTATGTCACACACCGCTGCGTTACGACTGCCCTAAGTAATTACAGTTTTCATAGGAAACCAAAACTTTACACACAAAGTGACGTCATTATTTTCGAAGGTTTATGACATACATTTCACCAGACACGTATTAGAGAGCGATTCATTATCCGCCACCATTGTTATTTCCAGTATTTTCAGAAGAGTCTGGTCCAAGCAGTCCTTGTAGCAGTAATACTTACGTGCCAAATATAACAGCAGTGAAGAAGTACAACTGCAGGCTCCGATACAGGAGAGGAGGACGGAACAGAGGCACGATCTGTTCCCACAGCGACTGCAATAGTGACGTGCATTTGCTGCGCTCGTTGCCCAATTCGATCAATACTATCTTCTTTACCTAACATAAGACCTCTATTATAACTAGACATAAGGCCCGTTAGAAGAACAAACGAGTTAAGAAAGACCAGTAGGTAAGAAAAGATGGATGGAATGCGTTATAGAGGACATGACAAGGCAAGGAGTAACTGAGGAGACGACGTCTGATAGGGATGTGTGGAGACGGAAGACATGGTGTGGCGACCCCCAAATAACTGGATATTGAGGATGATGATAATGATAATGAGAAAATAAAGACCAGTTTGGCTGTGGATAGAGGAGTGCTTGTCTCTCAAGATACACTTATACGGTAGTGAATGTTGCATTTGGCAGAAGTAGTATAAGAGTATATAGAGAGAGTCGTGACCAAGTAAGAAAAGGGACTCTTATATGGTTCTGTCATGTAGCGAGGATAGATGAAAGGAGATTGACGAAACAGATACATAAGGCGGGTGTGGTGAGGTACCAAAAAGTTTATTTTAAGTTTAAAGAATTGGTGATGTCATCGCCCTACACTAAGGACACCTGACCAATTATTCTAAGAAATACTACGGTAAATACAATCTATTAGCATTCCCGTTAATCCCAGCGAATATAAAAGTGCTTGTTTTAGGAGATGGTACCCGTCAGTAGAGTAGTGCGCGGGGATTGAACTTACGTCGTCGAAACGCAAGCTTACCCAACGCCTTAGTTACCAGCCAAAGCTTTAAGTTACTACTTTCCATGGAGAGGAATATTATAACGCCTTATAATATACCTGTGGGGATTTTTGGGCTTAATTGTATCATCAAAATCTTTAATATTAACAGGATTAAATCCCATTTAGACACTAGTTAAAGGAGAAAATTATTCACTGCTTATAACGATAGCTTTCTGTAGTATACTCACTGGGTATTTATCTCCCTTTCCCTTGTTCCTCTTCCACATTTTCCTCAAATTCTCCAAAGCTTCTTCCTTCCGATCAGCATTGACAAGGAACTTCGGACTTTCGTAGAAGAATTGCATCCCTATAGCTCCTATACCCAAGGGTAAAGCCAGCACAAGTGCGAGAAGTCGCCAGGGTGTAAACTCCATACCTCCTCCCAAATCGAAGGAGAAATCCAGATTTAGGATGAAGTAGGCAATCACTGAAAAAAAATTGTTTTCTTTCAAAGTTCATCACATGAACTACAAACATATTATGATTTCAAATTTCTCAGGTCTATTTGAACATAAAAATGTGCTTGTTTGGAGGGAGTTTGTTAATGATATTCTTCTACCTACCTACTCGATTAATTAAAAATAACCTGGAGCTGCGGTCGCTGCCGTGGTACTGCGCTGCAGCATGCAATTGAGCGAAGCGTCTATTTCTATTAAGGCATTTATCAATCTATAAGGAAAAGTGGGCGAGTCAACGCCGGGACCTGTGGGCGAGTCAACACCGGGACCTCGTAGTGGGTCTGGGCGTGGATACCCTCTCACTGGAAGCCATGCTTCAAGCCATGGTCTCCAGCGCGAGTAGGTGGAACGCGGCCGTGTCCTTCTGCGAGCAAGTCATGCTCGCGAAGGAGGCGGCCGGGAGGGAGAGAGAGCGTACCCTCCCCGCTGAGTTCCGCAGTCAACGGCTAGGGCGCCGCAGACTCATTTACGCCCAGCACCATCGACCTCCATGATCGGGGCCTGAGGACGGCAGGATAGCCACCCGCCGTCCTTACAGAAGCAGGCTAGAAGGGTCGCGTGCTGTGGGGTTGGGGACCCGCCAGATTCACTCATCGACGCGGGATAAAACCCAACCCCAACGACGCGGGATTCTCATCCCGACCAAACCCCCGAAGAGGCTCCACAAGTGGCCAAAGTCCGCCGGGAGTCCTCTGGAATACTATACCTTCGGGTGTCATCGACTGGTGACCCCGAGCGGCCGCAGTCTAGCGGAATTAAAAAGGACCCTCAAAAAAAGTTATTGACATATTTTTGGTCAATAATTTTTATTGAGGGTCCTAAATCAAAATTCGGTCCTGAAAAAAAAGGACCCTCAAAAAAAGTTATTGACATATTTTTGGTCAATAACTTTTTTTGAGGGTCTTAAATCAAAATTCGGTCTCGAACAAAACCTGCTTCTGAGAATGCTTGATTTTTGAGTGAAAAAATCATGAAATTTGGGTAGTTGTCGAGAAACAATTTCACTTCGAGTTGTATTGGAGTCACCTGATAAGAAGCTACGCTCGCTTCGCTCAATAAAAGCCTTTATTAACTAATCATTTTTCTACATGTTATCATAGTATTGACACCAGTTGCTCTTCAGAGTGTCCCTGTCAGAGAGTTCCCTGACGTTATCGCTAGGGGCGCTGGTGTGAAATGTGTGGGGAATACGAAAACGTATTTCGAGCAAATTAATGTAAGGAACTGGTACTAGACCCACAGCTTAGGCCCCTCCAAGGGTTTCCTACTTTGATTAATTAGGCACATAATAATAATATGTAGGATGTATGCTTACCAACATAGACAGCTAAGCTGAAGTCTAGGACACTAGTCATGACTAACATGTAGTAATCCCTGACTTTCTCCGCACTGGATTCTCCAAGGAGAGTGTATGAAGCTGACTGCGAACAACTGGAACTAAAGTACAAACATACGTAGTAAACCTCTTCATGCCCCCAACTGCTTAGCAGAGAACTAAGTGCTACTAAGTAACTTCTATAAGTATTTAAGCCTTCGCAAAAAAAAAACTTATTATGGTTCCCGCAGCATACGCAACCTATTGAAGGTTACTAATGGGCGTTTTCACATTGCACGATAACGACATATACTCGCTGCAACAATTTAGTTTAAACTCGGGAGCAGTTTCAATTCTTTTTTTGGTTTCCTTAAAAATAACTGCAATGAATTTAACATCATTCATCTTATGTTAACCGCCGAACATAACGAATGAAAAAAATAAAATAATTACCCATGATGATGAAATATTGCCCATGAATTCAATTTCACCCTGTAGATACAGACATAATTTTACAAATTTTCTAACTGTATTGTAATAAACAGTAGAAATCGTTTGTCGATCCGTCTGTATGAACATACTCCAAAGTTACTGATTGGATTTTCTGTGAAAACACCACAGAAAACGCTCAGCTTTGGGCAACATATTGAGGTTTGGTGTTTCTTAAAACAAATTATGCCCTGTGTTAATCAGGAAAATAGTCAAACTGTGTACGCGGATTCATTCATCACAAACAAGCATCCACAGAAACTTTCGCATTTATGCAATAATAGTGTGATAAAACTTACAAACTTGTACTAATAAACTTGAGTGCCGCCATAACAATCCAGTTAGGCGAAAACGCGCTGACTATAGACACAATGAAGCTGACCCACATGGATATGAGAAGGCTCCTTCTCCGACCCTGGGTGTCAGAGATATAGCCCCAAGGGTACGCCATCACTATTGGCCCTGAAAGGTAAACCGAGTTACTAAAAAAACGTTACCTGAAAGGAAGGAGCATAATAAAGACATGCGGAAATTCAGTGACAAGCATCGGTGGCCAATATTTGGACCATCATTGTACCCAGGATCTGGCAAATATGTTAAATGCCCGTAAATGGCAATGAGCTCGACCCCTATTACGTGGAATCAGTGAAGTGACTAATGATTAAAGGTCGACACGATAATGTCTACCTCTTTGGTGGATAAGGATCTTTCAAACTAAGATCTTAGAAAGCAAACCTCACCTGCAAGTGGTGCACCACTTGCAGGTGAGGAATGCAACGGTTATTAGGCAAACAAAACACATAAGTATAAAAATAAACAATAGGTATTACTTAATCACGAATTCGTTCAAAATATTCTCAGTAGTAGGTACTCAAGACGCAAACTATGTAAGTAATTAAGTAAGCATTTATTCGCATAAAACAGGTGTAGTACAGGTGTCCAGAACAATTTTACAGTGCCCTGCTTTATACTCGTAGCCTAAAAAGACATGCAAATTTTAGTTACAATGACATTTGCAAATTACGAACAAAATGGTCACAGTAACTTGGTACATAATACAAAATATAAAATGGATAGTGAGATGAGGATTAGTGAGTACAAGAACCAATGCCAAAAATACAAGCAACAAAACGATGAAAAAAATGGAATTGGTCATCCGGGTAAAATTGTACAAAATTATTATATTTATAAATGTCAATGCTATCGCCAAAATGTTAAAGAATTTCTAGTGATACATACCTACAAATGGCATGGACAATAATATACTAGTTTGTCGGATGTCCAAGTTGAATTCACAGGTGCAGCCTGTCACGACCACGGAGAAGCCAAACATATCCACTCCCATCGCAAGGCTGCACACGCTGAGAGTGGCCAAGAGACCCACGCTGTAGTACCCACTGCCTGAAAACAAGGTGAAAGCAAACTATAAAGTACGTAACATTTAGAAGAAAAAACACACAACACTAATTCACAACTTTATTCCAGAATGGGTATTCCGGATTCCGCAAACTAAATAATGTTAACACAATTAGACCTGGTCGTTTGCCCGTAATTGGGTACCCGAACCATTGACTAAATTATTTACGGGCAAAGATCCTGCGCATTGTGTAAGCGGCGATCATGAGATAATTTTTATATGTTCGAGGCCTTTTGCCACATCTTGCTGCATCGTCCATTCCCGGATACGTACTAAGAATCAGCCCATGGCACCGACGGATCCTAAGTGCTTGACCACAACAAAAGCTGTTCCAATACGTGCGTATTCGACAACCGCTTTTCAGAGTTCCTTTGGCAACCAACTTCGGGTAAATGACCAAGTGTAATTGCACCATTAGAAAGCTATTTTATTCAGAAGTAACATAATGGTTACTTATTATCCTGGTAGAAAGTGATTCAAGGGAAATATTTTTATGTACAATAGCGATTCACTCCGGCTTCGCATGGATATCGATATTAATGTGAGGCAGTGTGGTGACGTAAAGTAGGAAGAAGAAAACACGTGTGCAAAGCTTCGTGTATGTCACAAGAAAATGGCAGCGTCAGCATCAGTCGATCGTCACATTCAACCAATGAGGACGCAGAGAATTTGGGTCACGTGCCTCTTTATTGAAATTTTCTGCTGTATCATTTTTTTTTTTTTTTTTTTAGTTCCGCGACCAAGGCCGCGGCCGCTCCAACGTCCGTTGCCGGGCGTCTCTGGTTACAGGCAGAACGTATTTCCAGTGGCACCCGGCGGACTTTGACCACCCCTGTGGTCTCTGCGGGGGTTGGGTCGGGATGAGAATCCCGCGTCGTTGGGGGTAGGGTTTTATCCCGCGTCAGTGAGTGAATCTGGTTGCGTGCTATGGGGCAAAGGTCCCGCAGCACGCAACTCTTCTAGCCTGCTTCTGTAAGGACGACGGGTGGCGATCCCGCCGTCCTCAGGCCCCGATCATGGAGGTCGATGGTCTTGGGCGTAGATGAGTCTGCGGCGGCCTCGCCGCTGACTACGAAACTCGGCGGGGAGGGCACGCTCCCTCTCCCTCTCGGCCGCCTCCTTCGCGAGCACGACTTGCTCGCAGAAGGACACGGCCGCGTTCCACCTACTCCCGCTGGAGACCATGGCTTGAAGCATGGTCTCCAGCGAGAGGGTATCCACGCCCAGACCCACTACGAGGTCCCGGCGCTGACTCGCCCATGCTGAGCACTCCACTAACGTGTGGAGTGCGGTGTCGTCGTCGGAAACCTCGCAGTGTTGACACCGGGGTGTGACCTCACGATGGATGCGAAACAGATAGCTACCGAAGCATCCATGCCCGGTAACGATCTGCGTCCCACGATACGTGAGGTCACCATGCTGCCTCTGCAGCCAATCGTCCATGATCGGTCTCACCGCCGCGATGATGGTGGCACCCCACTTGGGTTGCTCAAGTCGCACCCTCCATGACTCCATGAGATCCTGGCGGAGTTGGGACCGCCGGTCATCGATTTCTCGAGACGCAGGCCTGTGGTCCCGCTCCAGCGCCTCCTTGCGCCATTGGAACAATGACGCAAGGGCTCTCGCTTCCAGGTCCCATGGAGGGGTCCCGGCTAGGAGACATGCAGCCTCTCCGGAGATCGTGCGGTAGCCCCTTATTGTTTTGACGGCCAAGGTCCTCAACGGTCTGTTAAGGAGCGTTGAGTTGTTGGCCGTCAACCACGCCGCCCATACGGGAGCCCCGTATAGGGCCATACTCCGCACGATCCCTAGGTACAGTCTCCTGCAGGAAGCGTTGGGTTCCTTTAGGTTGGGCATCAGTCGCGAAAGCGCGACCGATGCGTGTGTCACCTTGGGGACCAAACTTCGGAAATGTGGTCCGAAGTTCCATCGGCTATCAAGTACGATCCCTAGATACTTCATCGAGGGCTTGATGCCGATGCTAACGCCTCCCACATTTATGCTGGAACCTTCAGGTGGACCGTTCCGAGGTCTGTGAAAACACAGAACCTCGGACTTGTGCAAGGCCACCTCCAGTCCCAGCCGCCGTATCCGACCCACGACTTGAGCAACACCCGTCGTGACCTTGAGTGCTGCCTCCTGGTACGTTGCACCCCGCGCCGTGACGAGGGTATCGTCGGCGTAGCACGTTACGCCGACGCCCTCAGGCAACGCACCCCGCAGCACCCAGTCGTAGCCGATGTTCCACAGAAGCGGCCCCAGGACCGACCCCTGCAGAACACCGCACGACACATCTCGCCGAGCTGGCCCGAGCCAGCTGGGGAAAGCTATGGCCCTCTCCGAGAGATAGGCCCCGACAATACGACGGAGGTAGAGAGGCGTTTCGTGATACACGAGCGCCTCCCTAACGCAGCTCCATGGCAAGGTGTTGAACGCGTTGGCGATGTCCAGAGACACCGCCACCACCACCTTGCCCTGTGAGACTGCTTCCTCCGTCAGGCTCCTGACGCGCATGATCGCGCTCACGGTGGAGCGTCCCCGACGGAAACCGTACTGGTTGTCCGCCAGGTCTGGCCCCACCGTCGAGAGATGCTCGACGAGGCGTTCCGCGATAATTCGCTCAAAGAGCTTACACACCTCGTCGAGCAACACGATCGGCCGGTATCCGGACGGTGAGTCCACCGGCCGCCCCGCCTTACGAATCAGGACCAGTTTCCCCATCCTCCACACCTTGGGAAACTGGCCCCTTTCGAGGCATGCGCTAAAGAGCCCCATCAGTCGAGGCCCGAGTTCTTCGAGGGCCAGGACCCATGCACGGCCAGGAATGCCGTCGGGTCCGGGGGCAGTGATTTTCCGGCGTTTAAGCCGGAGTACTGCCGCACCTAGTTCCCCCACCCTGACTTCGGGTACGTCGTCCTCACTGATGCTATCCGCGTCGGGCAGAGACGGAGCCATGCGCGGAGGGACGTGCTCCTCCGCGCTCGTCGGAAACAGGGAGCCCATGACCCGCTCCAGCTGCTGCGGCTGGAGACTCTGGGTCAGTGGGGGCACCCTAGGTCGGAGTTTCTCCCTGACCTGTAGGTACGGGCGCCCCCATGGGTTCTGCTGCAGGGTCTCCAGGAGCTCCTCGCGGGCC
This sequence comes from Nudaria mundana, assembly GCA_963556515.1. Lineage (NCBI taxonomy): Eukaryota > Metazoa > Arthropoda > Insecta > Lepidoptera > Erebidae > Nudaria > Nudaria mundana. The sequence continues at coordinate 1,055,054 of OY748297.1, forward strand.
GCCGTCTTGGCCCGCTTTATTGTCTCCTGGAGATTACCTTTAGCCTCCCTGTAAGCCTGATAAAGCTCCGCCTCTCGGGTTGCCGCGTCGTCTGGGCGGCGATGCCTCCGGCGAAACCTGGTGTACTGGCGGCGGGCGGAGATGCATGCTGCGCGCAGCTGTGCAATCTCCGGCGACCACCAGTACACCTGCTTCCTTGCCGGTCTGGGTGTAACCCTAGGCATCGCCGCATCACAGATTTGCGACATGGCTCTCCGGAACCACTCCGCCTCGGCATCCACATCGGCAGGCCGGTCCGGTGCCGGAATCCAGGCCTGCACGATGGATGCCTCCAGGAGAGCCTCCCGATCCAGATGGTGAAGTGCCCAACGCGGATCCGGGGGATTTTCTACCGGCTGTGGGAGGTCAGGTGGGGGGACGACATCGAATCGGATGTACCGATGGTCCGAGTGCGTCTCCTCACCCTCCTCCACGTGCCAGCCAGTAATACGGGTGGCGAGGGCAGAGGTCGCGAACGATACGTCCACGACCGAGCTGGTCCCCCGCCGCCAGAAGGTGGCGACATTCCCCCGGTTGAGGACTTCCAGACCACGTGTTCTGGTCCAGTCCTCAAGAAGCCTCCCCTTGTCCCTGGTTTCCCGGGAGCCCCACGCCTCACTCCAGGCGTTGAAGTCTCCCAGGAGCAGGACAGGGCGAGGACGGCACGCAGCGAAGACGACGTCGAGCTCAGTGAGCCATAGCTCAAACTGAGTCTCGTCCAGTGTCGGCGAGATGTAGGTGGCCACGACTGCCAACCCATCATATTCCGCCGCAACACACCCGCGACCCCTTGCAATGATAGAAAGGCGCGAGTTGTCTGCGGCGGACCCCCCGAAGATAAAACAGGCCGAGCCGTCCTCGTCCACCGGGCTTCCCGGGTGGACGTAGTACGGCTCGGCGACCACGGCCAAGTTTATGGACCACTGCCGGATGCTCTGGTACAGAAGATCCTGAGCAGCGCGGCAGCGGTTCAAATTTACTTGCAGGATGCGGATATGGGCGTCAGACATTAATGGACGTCCATATCAGCATCCCGCCGAGAAACATCTGGCCGTGCAGTAGCGGCACCCCCACCGCTCTCAGCGGACGGACGAGGCTTTGGCCTCGAGGCGGCGCAGGTTGTGCTGCCGACCCGGTGGTCCGCAGTTTTGCCCTCCGCCTCGCATCTAAAGCAGCGAGGCGGGGCATCACAGGCACTTGCCTTGTGACCGGGCCGGCTGCAGCGGAAGCACCGATCGCCCACGGTGACTTCCGCTGTGCACTGCACTCCGACGTGCCCCACCACCATGCACCGGAAACATCTGGTTTCCCGGGCACGAAGGAGGTGCACCTGCGCCTTTAGGAAGCCCCCTACGAGGAGGCTTCGTCCGTCCGTCACTTTCAGTGCCGCCGCGACGGGGCACTGGACGACTGTCATCCCATGACCAGTGGAGCCGAAGGAGATGTCTCCAGCCTTCACCTGGTCACGGGGGCAGCCGCCCGCCTCCACGACGGCGGAGATTACTTCCTCCGTCGTGGCCGCGTCATCCAGACCCGTGATGCGCAATGCAGCGCATTTGGTGGGCCTGGTGACGCGGACGGCTTCTGCGTCCAACGCGTCCCTAAGCTGCGCTGCTAGGGCGTCAGCTTTAGGGCCGCTGGAGGCGCCGGAGACCTCGAGGAGGCGAGCCCCGGTGCGTGTCGTCTTGCACCGGAGACCCCCCTGGATATCGAGGGCTGAGAGGTTGACTGAGGACTTCACGGTCCTCAGGACATCAGCGTACCCCACACCCCTCTCCACACCCTCCGTCGTCACCGTAAGTACGACGGCTGTGGAGCGAGGAGCGCGGGGCCTCTTCGGCGCCTTCGCCGCGGCGGCTTTGGCCACTTTCTTGGCCGCTTTCTTGGCGGCCTTCGTCTTCCTCTTCTTGGCCCCCACTACCTCCCATCCCTCCCGTCCGGAGGGATGTAAAGGAGCAGCGGGAGCGTTAGAGGAAGAGGAGGCGGCAGGGGTGCCGCTCTTCTTGCCGCGCCCCTTCGCCTTCCGCGCCTGGGCCGCGGTCTCGGCCGGCAACCGGTACGCTGGAGCAGACTGGGGCGGAGCGGGGTGGCGGACAGCGGGTGTGCCGCTTGGTCCTGGAGCAGGAGAACCGCTAACAGCCGCCGCGTATGAGAACGCGGGACGTGCTAGCGGAGGGCGGTACGCCCGGTCCTCCAGGACCGCGAGGCGCCTCTCGATCGCCGTCAGGACCTGTACCATAGTCGGCACAGGCTGTGGCGGCGATCCGGGCGCCGTGTTGGGCACCGTGGTGGGCGCCGTGGTGGGCGCCATGGTGGGCGCCGTGGTAGGCGCCTTTTTGGACGCCGTGGTTGGCGCCGTCGTGGGCGCCTTGGTGGGCGCCGTGGTGGGTGGCGCCGTCTTCGGCGCTGGTCCAGCCGTCGGAGGAGGAGGCGGCAGCATGGGACCGGGAGGCGCCTTGACCACCTTGGTCAAGTCAGCGACCTCCCGCCACAGGTCATCCATCTGCTTCCTGGAAGCAGCGAGCTCCGCCTCCAGGCTCGTCACCTGCTTCCGGAGCCTCGCCTCCTCCTTAGTGACGCTCCGCGCGAGGAGCTTGTTGAGGGAAGATTGGGCTTCATCCACCAGTGAAGCCACAATCTTCTTCCTCCCCGCCACGTTTCTGTTGCCCCGCATGGCCGCGTTCATGCGGGCAAAAACGCTCATCAGCTCCCGCGCGGGCGGCCCACCGATTTCCCGGCGACTTCGCTGGGACAGTTGGACCGAGGACGGAGGAGGAGTTGGCGGCCGCCTTCTGTACGCGTCGAGACGCGTACGCACCGTCTTGACCGGCACCTCCTCCTCCGAATCGGAGGAGAGGAGGGACCCTCACCCGGAGCAGCTGGTGCTACGGTCGCGCGGCGGCCCCCCCTTCACCTCGAGGGTCCTCTTCTTCGTCGCAGAAGAGCGGCCCTTCTTCTTCACACTGCTGGGAGCTGACCCATCGTCAGTCCCAGCAGCATCAGTTCCTTGGGGCGTCGACATCGCGCTGCGACTAGGCAGCGCGGCGCGAGCCCCCAAATCGATAGGCATCGGAGTCATTTGTTCGTGCATAAGGTCGTCGGCCGACACCGCCCGGGAAAGGGCATTGTCGGGACCGGGGGTCTCTACAGGATTATTCATTGTAATAATAAAATCGCTTTTAATGGTCACAAGTAAGGATTAAGACGTTCGGTCACCCAACCTGCCACTGCGTTACCGTGGTCAAGTTGGGGTCCAGGGCGGACGACGAGGACGTAGAATTAATCACTTGGGGCCCCGCCCCCTGCTGTATCATTGGTTTAAATATGATTCACTGAAGTCAACGTTAGCTGTTAGTTATTTAAAAGCGTAAGCTTACCAGCTAAATTAATAGCTTCTCCATATGTGTAAATTCTGTCTTCGTGTCCATTAGCTGATATAGATAGCACGTTATTATTAGATCCATCTTCGGAGTCTCTGTTATTTTGTAACTTGATCGTCATTTTAGTCTGTAAAAGAATAAACAGTCATTTTCCAAATACAAGCACTTTATGTAGACAATACGTATTAAATACGTATTACGGCAATACGTATTAAATATAGATAAAGCTGGCCTTTTGCCATACAACGTGGCAATGTCGCCAGCCAAATGATAACTCTCACGGTGACATTGATGGGGAGAGGAATATGACGCCCAACTTTCTAGGATTCTGTTAAGCTTTTTCATTTAAGGTTTGATGCTACATCAGTCTTCAGCCGTCCTCAACCTGAGGCTCTGGCAAATGCCTGGAATTGGCAATAGGCTCGCCCTAAAGACTCTGACTACCTCTTTATACTTTCGATTGTCGGCAGTTACATATATATTAATACATGATGAACAAACACACTTGTAAACTTTATTATATTTATAGGTGATCTACTACACTCCTGAGTTCAGTAGATCACCTTTGATAATGCTGTAATGCGAAACCGCCAACTTAAAATAAATATAGTAAAGTAGTGGAATAGTGTACATGTTTGTTGATCACTTATTATGTTAGGTATGTATAGTTTTTATTTAATTCTTGCGTACTTATTGGGTCATAAGGTTTGAGTCTGGTCTCTAGAGATATACCAGAAGGTTGGGCCGTTCTCTGATTCAGAGTATCGCTATAAAGTGCTAATGTAAACAGCCCATTGGAAACCTTTCCAGTCAGCAATGACGCAGAGCTTTTTTACACGGTCAACTGTTTCTCTAGCTAATAAGGAGATCCTTCATATTAAATAAAGTGTTTAATTGCTTTTTGCTCTTAGGATGATTATTATTTTATTATTAGGAAAGATTCGATAAAAATAAAAAGGAAAAATATGTTTCTTCAAGTGGGTTACAAGGTAGGTAACACTTTTTTGTACATTTGTATTTGTATCAAACGCTTTGGTGAGATCGCAGAATACACCTATGGCATCTTGCTTTTTCTCCCAGGCGCTGAATATATGCTTCAGAAGTGTCACGTCTACGTCCATGGTGGAACGGCCTCTTGTGAACCCATACTGCTCGTTATGTGGTAACATATTTTTACTAAAATGACCTTGTAATTGTTGTAGTATTATTGCTTGTTTATTGTTACCCTACATAATTATTTTGAAAATGTTTTCACTGTAGCTGCGTTAGTCCTGAGTGGCATAGGCTATTTTTTATCCCAGTAATAAAACTCCCAGTCGCGGTAATCATCTAGTAGGTATGATTGAGCAATTATGATTGTATAATATAAATATACAATCATAGTTGCTCATTCAACACTATGCACACACGTGACATTTGAAACAAATATTACAAGGCGTAACGCTTTTAAATTTAACAAAACAAAGGTGATTCAACTTGATAGCCAACTACCGTAGGTATATGCAGCCGTAATTGGCAATAAAGGCGCAGAAAATTGCGAAATTGATGTAATAATCTAAATCTGTCTACCACACACTGTGGTGATAAGTGATAGAAACTGAATTAAACTCGCGAATACTGCCGCGTAGAATAGGTTTTATTTCCTTTCTCAATAATCCTAGTTGCTCATCATTGTATGCAAAAAGTCTCCAAGTCCTCTAAAAGTGTCAAACTATCTCCGTAAAAATCATTATATTCCGCCGATTTGTTAGTGATACCAAAACGAGATCTTATCTTCAAAATAAAGGTACGACACTAATACCCCCTGATGTTTTAGTTGGATTTCTGATGCCCTTGCTCAGGATGGTAAAACTTTTATATCAACGTGCCATTTTTTTCTAAAATAATCCCTAATGAGATATCGAGTTGTCATCAACTGATTTTGACTTTATGATTATTGGCAAAACATACAATCACGCCTATATCTCCGAGGGGCTAAAGATGATAGAATTTTGGGCTATATTTCCGAATTTCGGTCGCCGAAGTGACGGGGATGATGTGCAACATAAAGGGATCGAATACCTGGAGGCACGCACGATCTCCATAGAGGCTGCATAGCTCTTAGCCGATTCTCTTAAGTGCCGGACCGGGGCCACGTGTCTGTGTCTCGAGAAATCGTGAAAAAGGTTCCCTGGAAGGTGCGACTTGAGCATCCAAGAGGAATCGTCCAAGTAGGCAAAGATGGCGGCATGCTGTCGGGCCTAACCAACGTGGAATAGCACCTGACCCCGAGATGTGGGATAACACCCTACACTTCTCGAGAGAGTTCGTCGGCGCCCTGTGGTTATCCTTCAGAGACCGTACTGGGGCATCCGGCAATAGAAATTAGGGTCGTCGAATGAGGAATAAAGAGTTTTAAGATGATCGTTTTACAAGAAATCAAACCTATACTGAACAAAACTCATCTGAACATTCGCGTTTGCTCTTAATTTCTTACAATGGTCCTATAATTTTTTTCTGGTGATCAAAATAGACGCCGTTCGCTGTCCTTTAGCTACATTAGCGAGTGAAGATTCATGCCGCATTGCGTTTGCCCACCAAGTCTTCGGGCATGCGCGATGTCCTTGTTCTTGGCGATGTTCTTATCGTGTTAACAATATAGTGACTGTGCCCGATGACCATCGTCTTCGCCTAAATACTGTGTGTCGTGACGATCTGCTCGGCCACACTTATCGCGTTAACACTAATATTCGCCAGTAGATTCGGGATATAATTATATCCCGTAAGTTAATGAGAGATAAGGTGTCTAATAATCATCATTATACAGTATAAACAAAGTCTGTCTGTCCGTCCTTATGTATGCTTAGATCTTTGAAACTACGCGACGGTTTTGATGCGATTTTCACCAATGAATAGAGTGGTACTCGAGGAAGGTTTATAATTTGTCACGAGTGAAGCCGTGAGCGTCCGCTAATTGTTAATATAATCACTTAGTCCCGTTTAGCTATTAGTGAAAAATCATGAAAGTTTAGAAATTACAAAAACACCGTCTGGTTTTGATATCGGTTAAAATGATAACAGGGCTATACATTTCGTTCATTTCAAGTTAAACACGTGTTCACTCACGAAGCAAAGTAAAAATGGTAGGTACTATACCGTGTATGTAGGTACAATCAATCAACTACAATTTTATGGGTTTTTAATGGCTTTCCGTATAATCTGAGCAACATAACTGAAGGCATGGATGTGATGGACTACAGTTGCAAGATTGTAAAGATACCATATATTATATCTAATATATAAAATTCTAGTGTCGTGGTGTTTGTAGTTAAACTCCTCCGAAACGGCTTGACCGATTCTCATGAAATTTTGTGTGCATATTGGGTAGGTTTGAGAATCGGACAACATCTATTTTTCATCCCCCTAAATGTTAAGGGTAGTCAACCCTAATTTTTTTTATTTTTATTTTTATGATAAAGCATTAGAAAATACATTCAACCCTGAATTTTCAACCCTCTACGATCAACCCCTATTTTTCCATCGCAATTTTTATTTTAATAATTTCCTTTAGTTATGATAGTCGTATTTTTCTCAATTCAATTTGATCTTCCGCCTTCGCCGGTCGATAACCGATCAACTATCAATCGATCAGTTATCCCCGCTAGGATGAAGATGTCTACCGTTGTCACCTCTCATCCGGTCTCCTGTCTTACTCACTGTACAGTTTTCATTTGGTTTTATTTGTGTATCGATCGTAGCAGTGACTGTTATACGTATTATTAAAAATTTTCTGTGCATCTCTCCACAATATTCGGATATTGTAGTATTTTAGATTTTAATAATGTAAAATAATGTCAGTAAACATTTTTATTTTAACATTCGTTCATTGGGATAGGCGTAGAAGTTATCATACTGTCAAGTCTTCTAGAAGGATTGTCATGTCAAATATGCATCAATGTATTCGTACGCCTACGCCTTCGAGTTTCACCGCCCCGTGTTTGTAGTGAAAGTTACGACGATCACAACTCCATTCTGTCAACGGAATCTTATATTTTGAAAAATCACCTGTCTGAACCGGAAATCAAACCGGTCAAATAGTATAAATTGTTATTTTACGACAGGCTCATTTTAAAACAAAAGAAAGACCATGACACTTAGATACGCTTACGCGATAAAAATATAACAGGTAGCGAAATTGTTAGGAAGAAAATTCCGAACGGGATTAAAGAACGGGACACATAATGAGCACTTGCTAAACTAAAGTTTAATTTTATTATTTTACCTAATGTAATAATCGCCTTCCATTGAGATGCTAAGTTATTAAGAAATAAATAATCGTTCGTATGAAGCCTTTTGAACTGTTAAGCGGTACGAAGTTCGCCGGGTCCGCTAGTTATATTATACGAGTATATTCGACATTTAACAATGTTAAACCATGGCGATAGCTGGCCCGTAAATACGCGGTTTAAGGAGTGGGTGTGGTTTCGGAACGCCAACAACAATAATAATAATATTAATACGAGTAGGATGCAAGTTTATTACCAAAACGTTCGCGGTCTTCGTACGAAGTTAAACGAGTGCTACACTAATCTGTTAGCCTCATCGTATGATTTATTTGCCATTACGGAATCTAGCTTGCATTGTTCTACATTGGACGGAGAGGTTATTCCAACCGGGTTTCAAATATTGCGCTGTGATCGAGTCGACGCGCGACGGTCGGTTTTTTTTTTTTTTTTTAGTTCCGCGACCAAGGCCGCGGCCGCTCTAACGTCCGTTGACGTCTCTGGTTACAAGCAGAACGTATTTCCAGTGGCGCCCGGCGGGGTCGGAAGCTAGGTGGGGTGTTTCTAGCGGCGCGGTCGTCCTTGGAGCTACGACGAGTCTCAGTCGGTAACGTAGACGATAAGTCATTCGAAATGGTATGTGCGACGGTGCATAGCGGAATGCATGTTTATTCTTATGTTGTGTTATCTATATACCACCAAGCACCTTTAGCAATGCGGCGGCGTGGGCGCCTGCATCAGCTGCGCCTGCGCCGCCGCCGACGGCGGCGACGGGGGCGCGTAGTTTAGACATACAACGCTGGAACTTTAGACAGGCTGACTTTCAACTACTGTACGATAACTTGCAACAGGTGTGTTGGGATGGCCTGTACGAAATAACTGAACCAGACGAAGCCGTAAGTTATTTATATAATTAGTTGAATGAAGTAATTGATATATGCGTGGCTAAAAAGAGGAAAAATTCCAAGCCTAACTGTGCTAGGTATAACTATCCGGACTGGTATACGGACGATTTGATTAGGGATATCAAGGTTAAGTGGAAATATCACAAGTTATTTAAATTATTGTAATTATTGTAATTTATTGTTAAAAGTGTAAAATTCAATTGTCAAAAGTGTAAAATTGTATAGTAGAAATTGAGATATAATTTAGTAATAGTAAGAAATGTAAAGTAGGTACCACAAAATATATTAAAATTATATGTTGCACTATTTACCCCAGAAATATAAAATAAATAAAGAAATAAAAATTAGTTAGAGAGAGTAGGGAACGAAAGTGGGAGTCCCACCCACAAAAAGAATGAAAGAGATGTATGAAAGAAAGAAATAGTATGCAGCATAAAAGTGCGAGAAGCATAATAGAAGAAATAGTGTGATAAAGAGAACTAGATTAATATAGACACCACTTAAGGGGGAGGCAGAACGAAAAAAAAAAAAGTTATTTAAATTAACGGGGGCAAGATGTGATTACGAAGCGTTTTCCCACTATCGCTCAGTAGTTAAAAATAAAATTAATTTTTGTTATGCTGCTCATCAAGATAGGCTACAGTTAATTTTTAAAAAGGATCCTCAGTCATTCTGGAGTAATATAAGGGACAAACAATCTAAGCGTAGCTGATCTCGCGTGGAGGAAAGTCGACAACTGAGTGAACAGGAGTGTGCTGACCGTTTTGCCTGTTACTTCCACTCTGTGTACTCTAAGGTGCAACCAGTGCTAGACGCGGCAGCGGCGGAGCGCGCGGCGGGCCTTCGTGCCGGCGCCGCGCGCGTGCACGTGGGCCAGCTCAGTGCACTAGACGTGCAGGGCGCGCTTCGCCGCCTCCAGCCCAAAATATGTTCTGTAGGCCCGGACGGCGTACCGCCCTATCTTGTTAAGGACTGTCGTATGATCTTTGAACGGCCTCTACTGCACGTATTTCATTTGTGTCTCCGAGAGGCTCGTTATCCAAACAGGTGGAAACTTACTAGGGTGATCCCGGTGCCGAAGGCAGGTCCAGGTTGTGACGTGACTGGATTTCGGCCAATCGCGGTCTTGTCGACGTTCGCCAAGGTGTTCGAATCCGCGTTGCATAAACATATTTGCAGTCAGGTGAGCTCGCAACTGTCGAATGAACAGCATGGCTTCCGGCGGGGTCGGGGTACAGGGAGTATTATACCTACTTTCGTTTTCTCGGGTATGTCATGCCTGCAGTGGACGCTGGAGGTCAGGTGGACACCGTGTACTTCGACTTCCGGAAGGCATTTGACGTGGTCGATAATGACATACTACTAGAGAAATTTGCAGCGGCGGGCTTCACACCGCAACTACTACACTTTTTCTCGAGTTACCTTGGCGAGCGTCGGCAGTACGTGGAATACGCTGGACGCGAATCTGAGCCGTATTTTACATATTCGGGAATAAGTCGGGGTAGTAATTTAGGTCCCCTAGAGTTTCTCTTGATGGTTAATGACCTTCCAGGGGTGATAAGAGATGCGAAATGTTTATTGTTTGCGGACAACCTTAAGTTGGTTCTATCAGTGGCGGACAGTTCCGACTGCGATCGTCTACAGCAAAATATAGATATGGTGGTCGAGTGGAGCGCTGCAAATAAATGTTTTTTTAACTCGGCCAAATGCAAAATTATTAGTTATGGGCGTAAACGCGATCCACTGAACTACTTATACCACGTAGACGGAACCACGTTGACGCTGGTTGAGAGCACGAGCGACTTGGGCGTTTCTATGGTACCGGATCTTACGTTTCGTGATCACATCGTCCATATCTACCGAAAGTCGTTTAGGAGCCTGGGATTTATTCTGAGACAGTGTAAGGATTTTCGCGGTACCGAGGTGGCTAGGGTGCTGTATAACTCGCATGTAAGGAGTGGGCTAGAGACTAGTAGCATAATTTGGAATCCGCACGAGGCCAAATACATACAGTTATTGGAAAAACTACAAAATAAATTTGCTCGGTTTCTCTACATGAGAGAGTACGGCGTGTACCCTTTCTACCCGCTGATGTACCCGACCATGTTCGTGCTCGGCATGGTGGGTTACAGCAGGCTGTGCGTGCGGCGCAATGTTCGGCTGTGCTTGTACGTGTGGCGCGTGCTGCGTGGACTAGCACACCACCCCGAGGTGTTGGCTGCGCTGGGACTGTGCGCGCCGGATATCGTCGTCACTAGGAGGCGCTGCTTTCCTACCTTCTGCAAGTCGTTTGCAGAACCAACCTTCTTGAGGGTGCTCCCGTGTCACACACTGTTATGCTCTTAAATAATATAGCAGATTGTGTAGATGTTTTTGTTTGTACAGTGGCAGAATTTACTAGGGTTGCCTACATTATTTGTGAAGGCAGCACACAGAAATGTTGTATAATAATTTAATAATTTTGATTAATGTTTTAGTTTCTTTTTATTTTGTATTTTTTTTTTTTGTGTTTTTATTTTTATAAGTTTATATCAAATTTCCCTATAACAAAGTCTTGGCAAATGCTGTAAAATTGTTATAACTAGTTGTATAAAATAAATAAATAAATATTAGCAATACCTGCATCATACAGACAGATATTATATATCATCATCATCATCCACAGAGCCTTTTCGCAACCCGTTAGGGTCGGTTTTCTAGTGTAGCCTTTTGTGATGCGTACCTGAGACGCCCAGCAATGGACGTAGGAGACTTCAAAAAAGAAATAATTCGGAAATAAAGACGTGATTTGGGTCTGTATAAATCTTAATTTCATTAAATAAGCAGGTTTATAAGGTAAAGGCTTACGCTTTGTAGCATTAACTTTCACAACGGGAACCTGTGTCGGGAATCTCAAATGTCTCCGATAAGATACATACGAAGGGAACCTAAGAAGATAGAATTACACCTCCAGGACTTCGTCATTTGTCCAGGTGTGGATACCATGCTTATAGCCATGGTCTCCAGCGGGATATCATAGGTGGAACGGTATCCTTCTGCGATCAGATTATGCTCACGAAGGAGGTGGCCGAGAGGAAGTAGGAAGCGTACCCTCCCCGCTGAACTTCGAAATCGGCGGCCAGTGCGACGCAGACTCATCTAAACTCAAAACCCTTCATGGGCCTGAGGACTAGAAGGGTTGATTCACTCACCAACGCGGAAGTAAACCCGACCCCAAAGATGCGAGACAACATCTGACAAAATCACATGACAGAGGTCAGAGGAAAGTCTGCCGGCGCAACAGGGAATTTATCCGAGAGCGTAGGTACCTGGTGCAATGGTGCCAATGGACTTAGTAGCGGCCGCGGACTTAATAAAATGACAAATAAAGAAGGTAGTCAAACAGTAGTCGTCCTATTGTCACTAATACGGCACGGGACAAGATAATAATGTAATAATAATTATTATTTCAATTAATATTCAATTAAATAAAATACAATTCATGTATTGATTTACTACACACTTAACAAATTGAATATTTTATCAAACAGATAACAAATGGTTACATTATCTTTTGACTTAATTTAAAATCAAACGAGTTAGAGTTACTAAAATGCAGTACCTATATGTAACAAATTAAAACACACTTTTATTCATGTCTTATCTCGTTAATTAACAAATAAATATTCACGTTCGGTAACACTTCATTAAACGTACATGTAAAATACTTCATGCTTAACAATAATGTAGGTACGACGATGTTAACATTATTGTGATAAGAAAATATGTGTAGACACAATCATTAATAACTATAATACGTAGATCACACTATAAGTTTTGCGTAACTTAAAAAAACAACATGTTAAAACCAAAATATTATGTTTATTGCTTTTCAAAATACTCTCCTTTACATTTTAAAATTTTTTTCATGCGATCGAACCATTTTTTAAAACAGGAGGACCACAGATCTGAAGGCATGTTTTCTACGTGCTGATTGAACGCTATCACTGCCTCTTCGGAGTTGGTAAAAGTGAAACCTCTCATCAAATCTTTGATTTTGGGGAAAATATAGAAATCACAGGGTGCTAGGTCGGGGCTATGCGCAGGATGGGTGACGAGTTGTACTTTTTCGGAAGCTAAAAATTACTTTGTTTTGTTGGCCGTGTGTGAAGAAGCGTTGTCATGATGTAGGAGAACGCGGCTTTTGGGTCGTCTTTCGCGAACTTTTTCTAACACCCTGGATTTGTTTAAATGGTAGAATACCACTCGGCATTAACACTCTTTTGATCTTCAAGTGGAATTGTACAGATGGGACCCGTAGCTGAGAAAAAAAACGCGATCATTATTTTACCAACGTTTCTCGCCTGCCTCACTTTTGTTGGCTTGGTCTCATTTTCAAACACCCATTCACAAGATTGCTGTTTTTTATCGGGTTCAAAACAATAAATCCACGTTTCGTATCCTGTGACAATGTCATAAACAGCATTAGAATGTCCGTGGTCGTACTTCAGTAGCATCTGTGAGCACCATTCCACGCGAGCCCGCTTCTGCTCCGCTGTCAGTTCATTAGGGATCCAACGACAACAAAGTTTCCGAACTTTCAATTCTTCGTGTAAAATTTTCTGGATTTGACTCATACCAATCCCCAATAGTCCTCGAATTGTCTCATAGGTAATCCGCGGGTTTTCTTCAACTAACCGCTTAACAGTATTTTACATTATTTTCGTCGACGGCAGTTAAAGGCCGCCCTTCACGAAATTCGCCATGTAAAGAAACTCGACCTCTCTCAAATTCAGCAAACCTTCGCCTCACGGTGCTCAAACAAGGTGCTTCTCTCTCAAAAGCATTTTGAAGACAAGCGGCACAGTCTTGCGGAGAGAGAGAACTTTTAAAATCATAAAAAGTCATCGCTCTAAAATCTTTTCGACTTAATTCCATTTTCGTTGCATACGTAGAACTTTGATGTGTGATAAAAAACAATTGACAAATGATTTCGCGCCAATTGTTTTTTTTTATTACTAAGAAAGTTGCAACGTTTAGAAAAATGTAACATCCGAAATTCAAATAGTTCCGATTAGCTAGAAGTGCAAAACTTTTAGTGTGCCCCATGTTATGGATGGAATGCGTGAAAAAGGATATGACTAGGAAAGGAGTGACAGGAGATGACGTTCGATAGAGATGTGTGAAGGAGCAAGACATGTTGCGGCGACCTCAAATAATTGGGATGATGGCAGGCAGATGACGATGATGAATAACTAGTAACTCTGTATAAACCTACAGAAATGCTTTCTGGATTTACTCTAACCATTTTGTGTATGTCGGGTGTGTGTGTGTAAAATAATTGGAGCCACATAATAAAGGGGAAGCATAGTTTCCTTTGATCCGTAACGTTAAGTTATAAGAGGGTTATATTATATCAAATAACTGGGAAGTAGGTACAAGTATTTTGTAGTCTTACAAAGTACCTACTTAGTTATAAGAATGGTAATGTTTTGAAAACTTTATAATGTTATTATAATGTATGTGTAACAAATCGATTGCGGAACACGTGATGGGAGGTTAACTGAGTAAAATTAATTTTGGGAAGGAATACGGAAGGCTTTCGGAATAGTCTAAGGCCTACGAAGAACTCTAGAAGTCGCCTATATTCGTATATCCGTCTAAACGTTCGTTACCGGCCGTCTCTGGTACGGCGCCTGATACAACCTCTGTCATGGGTGTGTTATCCCGCATCTTTGGATTTCTGGTTTTCTCCTGCGTCGGAGGAAGGGATCCTTACGTATTCTTAATTGACGCCAGTCATTTTATAAACTGCGATCGGCACTTGGTGGAACTCTTATTCGAACGATTTTTTACTTGTAAACTTGTTTCGCCTTACGGTATTATCACAGGTAACATTGCCCTTGGATGTTGAAACAAACAAGTTTATTGTGATTGTCTGTTTTTCGTAGCAGAATCATAACAATAGTCTCTACGCGTAGCACTTGTAAAGAGCCGTAGATGCGTAGAACGATGGGTTCAGTAGCTAAACAATTGGGATAAAAATACTATCTTTAGTTAATTGGTTGGAATCGGGATTTTTATTGTTAATATTAGTTTTATTCGTCTGGCAACGGCAATAGCCTTGCCACCTTTTACGTGGCACCACTATTTCATATTCTGTGGTGGAACTAACAACACCATTGGCAAAATGTGGGTGTGTTATGGCACCTCTTTTGTGATTTTTTTATTAATCTTTTTAAAGCAGGCGCTTATTTTTTGTTACTGGTATCAAACGGACAGACATTAAAAAATCATATTTTTATGATAATATACGAGAGATAGAAGATAATATGAATCACCAGGAATCCACGTGGTCAAAACGAAAGTTGAATCGATTGCAGTGCGAATAGTCTTAAGGGTTCCTTAAGACTATTCGCACTGCAATCGATTCAACATCGAGAAAATTTGGTCCGAAACGTTATTAAACTAACAAAGAAACGTGGACAATTCTTTCACCTCATCTTTGACTGGCAAGGTTCCCAGAAGAAGGCTTGGAGCATTGTCACGTGGAATGGCGATACTCAGAATAACAAACCAGACAGCTTTTTGTTCCTATATCATTATGAGCCAACTGATGTTCACTGCTGAACATTGGAGTCTTCCATGACACGCCACTACCCTGATCCTGGGTTACTGCCATCCCACGTACATTGCACTCCACGAAATCTCAGGTCACTTACGCTACGCTTGTCGACACGCAATTTCCTCTTATGAGCATGGTATCGGAAGAGTTTATCAATAACCAATTACACATGTAATTTTTTAATTTCCTACGAAATCATTGGTCATCGACAAACTCTTCCGAGCGCTATGGTAAGGGGGTTGGTTCTTATCAGAGCATCTAATTATATGAATGCTATACTGTTTCATGCAATATCTATACTATTATATAATTGTAAAGTGGTCGTGTCTGTACATTGGAGATATTTGAAAAAAAATACTTGGGTTATGTTATGTTATGTTAACGATACTGAACACAAAAATTTTTTTTTTTAATTTCCTGTCTGTTTGTCTGTTTGTTCGCGATGGACGCAGAAACTACTGAACGGATTTTGATGCGGTTTTTTTTGTTAAACAGGGCTTGGTCAGACTTAAAATCTTACGTTTCATCGCAATCGGTTGATTAGAACCGGAGATGTGACCAAAAATATAATAAACTGAATTTAACGGAGATATATAGATGTCACTTTTTATTATTATTGGTAAATTTTTATAGCTTATTATTGTTAGGTATTTATGAAATTTGGTACAAGGATAGATTAGATCTTAAGAGAGGACATTTATGATGGTATGTTTGGTCGCGATAACCGACATCCACGCGTGCGGAGCCGCGGCCAACAGCTATTTAATATATATAATAACATTTTGACAGGCCCGATTCAAATACAGTGTACAAACGCTCTTAACTATCCATGTGACTAATGTTTTGGTGCTTAAGTAAACACTAATCTCTAAGTAAGATACTTCGTTCATATGTTAGGGTTATCCATTGTTCTTGAATACGTAAGGTGGCTCAGTTTACCAAACTAAACAATTTTACTTTTATTTCCCACGTAATAGAGTGCGAACTATATAGATCTTTTCCTAGGGACAGTTTTTAAATAAAATTCCCAATAGATGGCAATGTTTCGACATGGTTTTGACACAGCGACTTGTACCATTGGAGTGCATAATTGAGTGCAATTATTTGGCAGGACACGATAATTGACGGTTCCTTTTTGATGTTCCCGATGCCGATGGACTCCCAGTGCGCATGATGACGTAACAATAACAATCATCTTGCCCGAATATCAAACTAAAACCGTATACAGTCTACCATAGCCAGTAAAAACTGTGATGGATGGCGCCTCTAATGCTATTTCCTGAATCGCGATACACCATCGGATCGGAAGGCAGTAGCCGGACGTTCAAGTCCTGTCCAAGACTAGAAAGTAAAATATTATTTAAAACCGCGTTCTAACTATTAGTAATTATTTTCAAGGGCCTATTCAACGTCTTCGAGACCCAAGCACGCGGTGCATCTGCTGACTGAAAGGCGAGGCTCTGGTAAATATACCCAAAGATGCCCGGAATTGTCAATAGGCTTGCCCTCTACTGCGTAAGACTAGCAAAATGTAGGCGTAAAAACGCCTTTGAGATAAAGCTGATACAGTCTTTAAGACGAGTTAATGTGTGTGTAATTGTGTTTTTTTTTAAATACTATAATAGCCAATAGCAAATACGATCTACTAGCATTTAAGTCAAAAAGAAATAAAAGACGTTTATTTCACAAACACAGAAGCGACGTTAACACTAGAAAAGAAAAACAAAACATGCATAGGAAGGTCGTCGGTGCATGCCAGTGCATCATGCCGCATCTGCGTGGACATTGGTCTCCTCTCAGCATATGCTGACGTTGGCGGTGCCACATTGACCAGCGCTGATTTTCAGAGGAGGCCAGTGTATACACTGAAAATGGCGTGCCCATCCCATCATAACTCGCCAGTGAAATAAATTCCGTTATAAGTCAGATAAGCTAAACGTGCTTGTGTTAGGAGCTTGTTCACTGGGATCGAACGTCAAGTCCTTAAAACGCAATTCTAACCCCTTAGCCTTAACTACGGACTGTTGAAGTTTTAGATATAACACGGTCGGTTAGTTTTATCTATAATTTGCGTACTATTGTAATTGTCAATCAACAAACTGATTGCAACACGTGCCGTGGGTGGATTATACGTCATACGGACTTTCTTTCCAATTAAGTACTTACAAGAAATTATTACGACAATTACACTTTAACCTCAATTAGATAAAATAATGGCAATTGTGTTAATCAGTAAATAGGGTATGACGCAATTAACTGAATACACGATTTATAATGACGCCTGTTACCACGAAGGTGTAAGCACAGGCATGCGAAGTGCCCACATTTCGCTACATGTATACAATGTTTCCATTCACAATATTGTATATACTGTGTGTACATAAATAAACTGAAATGAAATTATGAAAATACACGTCAAAAATTGACACACTTCAAATTACTGAAATGGGACCAAATAGAAATGGGACTTGGGGACACTTGGGACGTAGTAGCTTTCAATTTCAAAAAATCCAAATCGTTTCACCAAGTCCGAAGATATGGGGTAACAGACAAACAAAATATACAGTCGATATGAGAACCTCCTCCTTTTTTAGAAGATTGGATAAAAACTGTGGCAGCTAGCTCGGAACACATACACGAACGAAAGCAAAATTACTTAATTAAACTTTCGCGTTTTGTACACATTATAAACTTAAGACAAACGGGTCTTTTACGCGATTATTGAGATATATATACCTCTTTATTACCCGACGTTTCGACCACGGCTCTTGTAACAGGGTCGAAACGTCGGGTAATAATGAGCTAGTATAATATCTCAATAATCGCATAAAAGACCCGTTTGTCTTAAGTTTAGAAAGTAAAATTATCCAATCTCGAAATGTAGATCTCTGTGAAAAATCATGTCTGTAGGTATGCCAGAGGGGATAGGTAGAATGGCATTACACACCAAGATTATTCCAGTTTTGGTGTTTGTCTACGCCTATTTTATTTATCTCCTAAAATGAGACATTTTTATGTAGTCCTCTAAACAGTAGTGCCTACGTATTCAAAGAAATTCTAATGTTAGTCAAAAATTTCTTAGAAACAAATATTATTAGTTTCATTGTTATATTAATTTAATCTGTGTGTTACGAGTTTCATTTTCCAATTCGCATTGGTCAATATTTACGATTTTACGCAGGTATACAGCTACCTTTTATGATGTTTCAATTAGTTTTGATAAAACACTATGTATGTTATACATTCCAAACGTTACATTCTTTACTATTTTAAAACTACGAATTCAACCGAAAATAACACTTGAATTAAATCGTTCCTAATGCTAGGAGCGTGTGTGTAAGTTAAGTATCAAACATAAGACAAATAATTTTCCTTCGTTCTTCCTTTTTCAATCGAAATGCAACAATGAAATGTATAAGAGTCAAAATCAGTTTAACATTATATTTGAAATTCGAATTTTATTTCCTGAAATCATGGCGTATATATTGATAATCATGTTAAACTTACCTGATAAAACTTACACAGCGTCAATAAATATCACAAACAATAAAAAGTATGATAAACCACGGTAAGAACTCACAACAAAATACAGAAAATAAAAATAAATAAAGTAATAAAAGTAATACTAAGTATTCATAAAACACACACTTCACCGCTGAAAAGTTTGAAAACTGAACTAATTTGATTCGAACACATTTTTTTAAGAACGTCTCACTACACGGGCATGTGCAAGCGTCTGTGCGGCCTAATAGAAAATTATATTTACATTAGTGAACTTGGGTGACTTAAATAAGTCATCGAACTAATGTGTTCGGGGTGTTTTTAATAAATTACAGTTAGAAATAATTACCCTTGTTACTGGAGGGGGGGTTAGCGACTGATATCGTGTATTGGGAAATGACTCGTGGCTTATCATTACGAGTTTCCCATTAATAAATTATTTTGTTCACTGTGTTAACTGCGAGACTTGCGAGACTTGCGACCATCGATATCTGGGTGACATTTGGCTTTATAAAAGGAAGTAGAGAGACTGGCTGATAGGTAAGCGTACCTACTCGTTGGTGAAATACTGGCAACTACTGAAACACATTCCGTGTTTTGCTTATAGGGTAAGCGGGACGGAGAAAGACAATTGAAAACAAAACTCTTGTTTTTTTCAGAATGATGTAGATATTGTGTCTAAAACAGACTCAAAGTGAGAAGTAACACGTGATAAACCTGATAATTATATGATCGATGTTTCATCCACAACAAGGTGAACAAGGGTTTTATATAAGTAAACTACTTATGTTGGAAATTTCTTTAGAGATTGAGTCGTAATAGTGCAGGTGTAGGAAGCGAGTAATAACAAATGATTCAGTGTATCAGAAAGTATAACATTATGTAATTTTCAATGCGTGTGTATATACAATTTTATATGCATAGTATCTACGTATGACGATAGGCTATGAACTTGTACTGTGAGAACTATATTACTCATACAAATACTTTATGATTAAATTGTAAGGTACTTACCTATGCATTATATTAGGACTAGTACGGTGTCTTGCGCGGTGCTTCGCGTCGCACCACGCCATAGGTTTTGGCCTATAACTTTTGACCCCTTAGGGCTAGGTCAAATTTCCGATTTTTTGGCTTGCCTCCAGATCGAGGGCTATCCATAGAGGGGTCAACCATCATTGGAGCATAAGCAGTTCTCGAGAGCTAAGGGGACATTCCCCATTTCTATATTGTAATTCCATATGTACCCAGAGCGTATAAACAGGACCCTATTGCTACGTGTCCAGTGTCTGTTTGTCTATCATTAGGCTATAATCTCATCGCGGGCCGCCTGCAGGATCCAGCATAAATGTAGGGAGCGTTAGCATCGGCATCGAGCCTTCAAATAAGTATCTGGGGCTCGTACTCGATAGCCGGTGGTACTTCGGACCACATTTCCGAAATTTGGTCGCCAAAGTGACGGGGGCAGCAAAGACAACTTAAAGGGACCCAACGCTCCCTGCAGGAGAGTGTACCTAGGGATCGTGCAGAGCATAGCCGTATACGGGGCTCCCATATGGGCGGCGAGACTGAGTGCGCTTGCGTCATTGTTTTAATAGCACAAGAAGGCGCTGGAGCGGGACGCAGGCCTGTGCGTCTAAAGAAATCAAGGCGCAGCGCTCCTAATTCTCTCAGGATCTCATGGAGACATGGAAGGTGCGACATGAGCAACCTATGTGAGGAACCACCACCATCGCAGCGGTGAGACTGATTATGGACGAGTGGCTGCAGAGGCAGCACGGTGACCTCACGTATCGTGCGACACAGATTATTACCGGGTACGGGTGCTTCGGTGAGTATCTGTTTCGCATTCATCGTGAGGTCACACCCGCGTAGACACGCGGGTGTGACCTCACGATCACAAGCCTCGTAGTGTAGACACACTACGAGGCTTCTGGCGAAGACACGGCACTCCACGTTGGTGGAATGCTCAGTGTGGAAGAGTCAGTGCCAGGACCTCGTTGTGGGTCTGGGCGTAGATATCCTCTCGCTGGAGTCCATGCTACTAGCAATGGTCTCTAGCGGTAGCCAGTAGAACGTGGCCGTATCCTTTTGCGAGCAGGTCATGCTCGCGAAGGAGGCGGCCGGGAGAGAGAGAGACCGCTCCCCGCTGAGTTCCGAAGTGTGCGGCGAGGTGGCCGCAGACTTGAATACGCGCAGGACCGTTGACATTCATTATCATTACATGACATTGACATTATCAGAGCCTGAGGACGACGGACGAGCACCCCATCGTCCTTACAGAAGCAGGCTAGAAGGACTGTGTGCTGTGGGGTTTCACCCCACGCACGCCTTCACTCACCGACGCGGAAAAAAACCCGACCCCAAAGATGCGGGGTAAAACCCGACCAACACACAGCGGCCACACAAGTGGCCAAAGTCCGCCGGCCTCCCTAGTGCTAACCAGAGGAGGTCGGCAATGGACGTAGGTGCGGCCGCGGCTTATGGCTGCGGAATAAAAATAAAAGCTATAATCTCATGAACCGCAATAGTAATAGTTAAACAGTAAACAGTACCCACTCCAGGGATGAACTCATGATTCTGTATGTGATATGATATCATCTGAATATTCGAACATGGATCTGTACAACAGATAAAATGACAAAAACTCTCTCATGTAATACTTTAATACATATTGGTTAAAACCACCTGAAAATAATGTATGTTGGGATCAAGGGCGAATCCAAAATGTTTAACACTTATTATGATTGGCACTAAATAATACGCATACAATTACATATTTTGTAGTAAAATCTTCACATAATTTTCACGCCATTACAACGTTGTAAAAAACCTTTAATGGATTATAAACGTTTGAATGCTGAAACACGTGACGACGATTTTCTGATCATTTTGCGAATATTACGTCCGATATTCCCTTTATGCAGCATTTAGTTATGTCATAGGTTCTCAACATGCGCGATAATGCCCCCTACTGGGCGCTGGGCCTGTTCGTGAAGGCGCTATGATCCAAAATATTGCTTTGTTTCGTCTTGCATGTCCACCCGCCGAGAATAACTGCCTATATGATGATAGCACATTTATTCGTGAAAACTGCAAGAAAATCTGTTCAGTAACTTTA
Source organism: Nudaria mundana (assembly GCA_963556515.1). Classification (NCBI taxonomy): domain Eukaryota; kingdom Metazoa; phylum Arthropoda; class Insecta; order Lepidoptera; family Erebidae; genus Nudaria; species Nudaria mundana. Next base: position 1,076,866 of record OY748297.1, read on the forward strand.
GAGCTTAGCTTGTACAAACAAAATGTAGTTTTATGTTTTATTAATCTTTATAAACCGCCCACAGTTATCTTATGTTATTTATATTCACGTTATTTCTAGAATTTAATCTGATATCGGTTTCATTTGTGATTGTGATGTAGTTATTGGTCATTAGATGTTTATTAATAATAATAAATAAATATTTTTGGACATTCTGACACAACGTCATCTAGCCCAATTTAAACTAATATGGGATCTTGACGACTGCTAAACATACTTATATATTTCTAAATACATACATATACATAGAAAACACCCATTCTCCGGAACAAACATTTGTGGATCACACAAATATTTGATTCGACCTGGAATGGAACCTGGGATCTTAGGGACGGCCTTCGCATACTCATACCACTGCGCCCCCGAGGCATTTAAAATTATTATTACTATTATTGTGAAGGGGATAAGTATATAAAGTGTTGGGATCCTATGAGCTAGGTGACAATCATGTCGTTATTTGTCAAAACACAAGTCATAAGTTGAACAAATCTGACTTTTTTATAAGACTCGACTAGTACACAAATATGCAGCTGATTCTAAAACCTAGCGTACTGCGGTTAGGTTTTCGAATGAGATTATAAAAAAAAGTAAGTCAAGCACTGTGCTTTTTAGGGTTGCGTACCTAAAGGGTAAAAAGGGAACCCTATTACTGGGACTTCGCTGTCTATCCGTCCGTCCGTCCATCTGTCTTGTATCTCATGAACCGGGATAGTTAGAAAGTAAAAATTTTTACAGATGATGTATTTCTGTTGCTTCTATAACAACAAATACTAAAAAAAACATATATAGTAAAACATTAGCCTCACGATTAATTTAATAACAGAAAGTATATGAAGTGTTTTAAAATATGTGAAGTGAATAGTGAATTATGTAAAACACCTTTGAAGATGCCATAGTGCGAAACCGGTCAGTTCCTATTAGTAATTTAAAAAAAAATGTGGAATATCTGTACAAGTGTGTCATTTCATAATGTATTAAAAAATAGAATGTAATAAATAGAGTGTTGATTGAAAAGTAATCGGCCTAACTAAGAAAATAAATACATAATGGGTGCATAGGGGCCCTTCTTACATCTATCGGGCCCCAGCGACCTCACCTGCTAGTGGCGCACCTGCTGATTAACGGACGAGGTTCGTATATTACGGTACCCATGTGGTGGCTTGGGCCCCTACGTAGATACCAGGTGGTACAACAGTGTTGGTCCGGGGGGGTACCACCGTGCAGCTGTGCTAAAGCCCCCCAAGTAATGGGTTACTTGGGGGGCTTTAGCGCTGGGGCGCGTGCTGGGTTGCGTTAGGGGTTCAGCAGCTGCACTGCCGGGCCCAGGGCGATGTATGGTGCGGCAGGCAGGGGTCCAGTGGGGGCGAAGCGGAGTCTAGTGTGGGTGGTGTGGGTCGATTCGCCGGCCAGGGAGACCCTTAGCAACGGCGTTGCCGCGGCCGCCCGCAACATAGTCATGGGACCCGCCTGGGACCAACCACCCCAGGAGGCTGCCCCACATGTTGCGCATAATCCTGATGTGGGGTCGCCGCTCCGGGTGGTAACCGGTGTGGGGTAGCGGCGGCCTTGCATCAGGGGGGTTTGGGAGCCCTTCCGTCCGTCGGGTCGGCTCCGACCTAGCCACACGGTTCTAGACGAAGCTAGCCTCTGCACTTTGTCACTTACTGCCGCACCAAATGACGCCCTGTCTTCACGCTTCCCTATATCTCATAATGACAGTGCAACAAAGGTATAAACGGTACACAGCGGCCTCTAGAAACCCCACAAAGTCGATTCCTTTTGAGGTGGAGTTCGCGAATATCCGCGGACTCCATGCGAACCTCGATACCGTCCACCATCACCTAGAGACGGCACAGCCTTCTGTGATGTTCCTTACGGAGACACAGATACACCGCCCTGACGACACGTCTTACCTCAGTTACCCGGGTTATGTCATTGAGGAACAATTCCGCGACAAAGCCGGAGTGTGCGTGTTCGTTAGGGCGGATGTCTGCTGCCGCCGGTTGCGCTGTCTAGAGAACCCCTCCTACTCCGTTCTTTGGCTGCACGTGGATCATGGCTCTATGAGCCAAATCTACGTGTGCGTCTACCGCTTCCACACAGGGGACACTGGGACAACAAGGCTTTTCGAATACCTCAGCGAAATGGCTGACGATGCGCAGGTGCGGTTCCCGAACGCTGACCTGGTTTTCCTGGGGGACTTTAACGGTCATCACGTTGAGTGGCTGGGCTCCCTTAGGACCGATCATGCGGGACGATCCGCCCATGCATTCGCTCTCTCCCACGGGCTGACCAGGGTGGTACAGGGGATCACCCGGATACCTGACAGGTCAGACCACATGCCCGCCTTGCTGGATCTACAGCTGACGAGTCGCCCATCCGAGTACAGTGTGTCGGAACGCGCCCCACTGGGCACTTCCGACCACTGTGTGGTGTATGCCAGCTTCCAAGTGCCACCGCCTGCTCGTGCTAAGCAAATGACTCGACGACTATGGCACTACTCGTCGGCAGACTGGGACGGTCTCCGCGATTACTTTGCGTCCGTCCCGTGGAGCCAACGCTGCTTTGTAGGGAAGGCGCCTTCGGATAGCGCTGCTGCCGTTGCTGGCGAGATCAGTCTAGGGATAGAATATTATATCCCTTTCACTAATGTCGCCAGCATCCGCAAAGCTCGCCCCTGGTTCGGGCGTGAATGTGCCGAGGCTGTCCAGAAAAAACAGTCGGCGTATCGCGCCTGGTTCAGGGCTCGGGCGGCACGTGACCCGAATGTGAACCGCCTCAAAGCAGCGTACAATAGGGCCACTAGGTTCAGCAAGAGGGCCTTCAAGAGAGCGGATGCCCAGCGCGTCGCGCGGCTTGGTCAGGAGCTCACATCCCACCCCACGGGTAGCCATGGATACTGGCAACTGGCGAAAGCCGTACAGTCTAATTTTTGCCAACCCTCGCTGCCACCACTGCGTTTTCCTGATGGATCAATGGCTCACAAAGCCCAAGAGAAGGCGGACATGCTCGCAGACCTCTTTGCGGCTAATTCCCGCGTCGATGACCGTGGCCTGCAGCCCCCCGCCATCGCCAACTGTGGCCACACTATGCCTGGTATTGTTATCAGGCAATGTGATGTACGGGCAGTGCTGCGGTCGCTCGACACGCGGAAAGCCAGTGGCCCTGACGGCATTCCGGTGGTGGTGTTACGAAAATGTGCTGCTGAGTTGTCTCCAGTACTAACGCGTCTGTACCGCCTGTCATACTCTACAGGGCTCGTGCCGGAGGTCTGGAAAGAGGCGAACGTACAACCGATCTCCAAGCAAGGGGATCGCTCCGATCCCCAAGAAAGGGGATCGCTCCGATCCAGGCAACTATCGACCCATAACTGTCACCTCAGTCATTTGCAAGGTGCTTGAGCTCCTTACCAATAAGCAGCTCATGCGCGCTCATGTTCATTTCAGGGAACAGAAAAAAGTCTGACGGTGCCAGATCAGGTGAATGCGGTAAGTTCAAAGCCACAGTTGTGAATTTCTGCCATCGATTGGACAGACGTGTGAACACGAGCGTTATCTTGATGAAACAGGACTTTTCTTCTGATCATTCCTGGACGTTTTTCTCTTATTTCCTCTCGTAAACGACATAGTAAGGTGCAGTAATAATCAGAGTTTATAGTCTAACCCCTTTCAAGATAATATACCATAATCACACCCTTCGAGTCCCAGAATACTAAAGCCATCACCTTACTTGCCGCCAAAATCGACTTAGCCTTTTTGAGGGGTGGTGACCCAGGTCTTTTCCACTGTTTTGATTGTTGTTTTGTTTCCGGTGTGCAGTAATGAACCCATGTTTCGTCCATAGTAATAAGACGATTCAAAAAATCACATTCATCAGCTTCAAATAGCTCCAAACAGTCGCGTGCAATAGTCAATCACATCTTTTTTTGCTCAACTGAAAGCAGTCTCGGAACCCACCTCGCAGACAACTTGTGGAAACCCAACACGTCGAAGGCCTTTCAGAGCAGGGTTCGTCTTTCACACTCTCTCTACCAGTCGCTATGGAGTACTCTACATGTAGCAAGCAGACTGCAGTGATTGTGTAGGTACTCTAGCCAGTCGAAATACGTTAGAGACGCCCGGCAATGGACGTAAGAGGGGCCTCGCTGGAGCGGACTTAAAAAAAAAATTTAACATTCACAACTGTCAGCTTCATCTGTCACAGCTGTCAGTTTACACATTTTACAGTACCTACCATTGTGTTAACCTTTATTGTCTACTGAGCTGTCCCGACGAACTTCGTACCGCCTCAAATAAGAAAACCTATTATTTACTTAAGTTGTATTCAACCCCCCCTTTTTAGGGTTCCGTAGTAAAAGTCTTGGAACCCATATAGTTTCGTCTGTCTTTCATCCTCGGCTTTCCTTACAAACTTTATGCTAGAAACATGAAACTTGGCATGGATATGTATATTTACTACGCCGACAAAGTGCTAAAATAAAATTTAAAAAAAAATTGGTTTCTCCCGTACATGTAAAGTGGAAATGATATTTCTTTCTCACGTCTATTCCATCGTGTGGGATATCATTAGGTTGGTCTTTTAAAAACATTAAGAGGTTCCAAGATGCAAGAGCATGTTTTTTTTTTGGAAAAACAGTGCGTCGCTCCCCCCCTCCCCTCCTAAATTATAAACGGCAGCCGTGAAGAACCTGAAAAAAATCATGATGGTAGTCCATTTACTGAACTTTTAAGGAAAACTATAGGGGATTAGATAGCTCTGTTAGTTCAGGAGTTATAGGCTATTATTGGTGACTATGGAAACCCTATTCTATGCGTGGCCCGACACTTACTTGGCAGGTTTTTTTGTAGACACTTGGCTCACTTCGTTCACTCGGTCAATTATCACGCCTGTTTACTTAGGGATAGGCAGAGGCATACCACATAGCAATCGAGTAGTCCTAACGCCAATAGCTATCCGCTTTTTCATTTTACTCCTATCTACTTATGTCCATCCTAAGGTTGCCTGTAAGAGATCACCCTTGGTGATAAGGCCGCCAATTGTACATACTAATGATAAACTAGTTCCTGTATCTTTTTTTTATATTTGTATAGGTGTGCAATAAAATATATTGATTGATTGAGTAGAAAAATAAAACAGCCGTATTACGAGTATAATGTAATTACTTTTATTGTTTATCCGTTTGGCCACTTCTGTTTGGTAGGAAATATGATGAGACTATTATGCCAGCTGGAAAAATAAAGAGTAGATAATTAATTCAAATTAATTAATTTACTAATTTATTAATTCAATTACATATTTGAGCCGTTTGGGGTTGAGATACTGGGGTCATGGGGTCCGAGTGCTCGCCGCCTTTATAGAGACATTGCTAAACGCCTAATCGATGCTTCTCAGGACCAGAAGGCTGGCTATTTTCTGGCCCAAAGAATAAGTATCGCCATCCAACGTGGCAACACAGCCAGCATTCTGGGAACCTTCCCAGTCGGCAATGACAAGGAGGATTTTTTAAACGATATTTTGTAATGTAAATATTTTTAGTATATGATTATGTATATTTTGTACATTTTAATTCTTATTGTAAATAAATAGATATTTTATTCAAGTCTATTTATTTACTTATCAGATAATTAAAATCCATTTGGTCAGTAACATTTACTTAATAACATTCTACAAGTGATTTTGTTATTCATAACGTGCCTCAGGATATGGCTCTCATGGTTCCTTCTAACCATACTCAGTACCATACTACACACACAACGTTTGCGGGGACACCCAGACTCCCATACAAATATTTGAGCGTCCCCCAAAGTTTGTCCTCGCCGGGAATCGAGCCCGATACTCCGGCGCCGAAAATGGGCGTACCACCGACCATGGCAACGACACAGTCAATATAAAGAAGCTGTTCGTGATGTGCTACAGCTCTTAAGCTCTTGTTTCTCCGAAAAGAGATAGTCAGGGAAATGTATCGTCGCCAAAGTGAACTAGAAATCAGCTTACCCAGAAGAATAGCAGCACTGGCATAGAAAGTAACAGTACAATGAGTCATGACGTATGCGCCCAGCAGGTTGACGCCAATCATACCGCTGAGCCGACCTATCATCCCTCCTAAACATGTGGCCATACCTCTGGAACAACAAACATAAATATCAGATATATCTCGCCCATGAATAGACATCGACAGAAATGTTTCGTCATCCTCATGTGTCATTTAGTTGGTCTCACGTAAAAATCAAAGAGGAAGTCAAGCAATATTATAAAAATACTAAATTAAGTACATAAATACCCATTTGAAAATGATTCTTTCGCTGGTTCGGTAGTAAAGGTTTCAGCCTACTGCTACCATATTTTTAGACAAATTCGGCATCTTTGGATATATTTTCTAGAAATTTGCCCACAAATCCTTGTAAATATGAAAGAAAAAACCTAATTCTTAATGTTGTTGACCAACCTGTAGGATGTAGGATACATGTCAACGTATATAGTAAACATGATACCAATGCATAAATTGGACATGGTCATTCCAACAAATAACAGAAGGCTGGCCACAATATTCTCATTGAACACAGCCGCTATACTTGAGATCATTGGAGTCACGAGGAACGTTATCAGAAGGTATTTCTTCCTCGATCCCAGTTTGGAGATCATCAGCATCACGCTTGCGAATAATACTCCATGAAAAATACCAGATAGCAGGGTGAAAATCTGGATTGAACGTGAACAGACGACCTGAAAAAGAAAAAAAACTCAAAAATAATGTATAAAAATCTAGACTGTTTTGCTTTCGGCACCGTAGTATCGGGTTCGAGTACCGGTCGTGAAAAACTTTGTGTGACCCGAAAATGTTTGCTAGGTGTTTAATAAATTTAGTATGAGTATTCACAAAAAATATCTATCAGTTATCTTTTACCTCCCTACTAATAGTAGGTACGTACAAGCGGCTGTACTTAATTTGAGACTTGATCTTTTATGAACTGCCTCAACCAATCGTTTTGATTTTTTGATAAAGTATTTATCGCTGAATGCTAAGGGGCCCTGAAAACATCTCAAGCATCCTCGGACGCGGTGAATCTGCTGACAGACATACTCAAGGTACGCAGAAACGGCAATTAATAACGTGGAACCAATAGCGAAATAAACACCTACATCTTCTGTGACGGTGTTATGACTCGTTAACCGTGAAATAATACTGCAAAGGCTTTGGGAGCCGTCAGTTTCGTTTAGACTCATGCCTGAACTGAACGCCTCCACCACAGCTGGAAGCCACATCACCCAGCAGTTGTTGCTGAAACAAGCAACTACCTATTTACATTACGAAGTTAAACGCACACAAGAATAGGTCAGCCTTTTTCTTTTCATTCTTTTCGTTTTGGTTTTTTTATGTTTGAAATTATGAGGGTTGTAAAATGACCGTTGTCTGTATTCAGGTCTGTTTCTGTATTTCTGAGAGAGGAATCTGACAAATCAGATTGCCTCAAACACTCGCCCATAAATGTCGATCGGCTCTTACTTTTATAGAAAATCTAATGTACTACTACTGTACTGTACATAAAAATAATTTTATTTGTGCATACGTACTGTATCCGACCCAAATCCGATTCGAGTCCGTCAAATTAAGCATCTGAGAGAAATTATATGACGAAAATCGGATGACAATTTATAAGCTGCAGTACGTATGCACAAATAAAATTATTTTATGGCTAACTCAGACCTAAATGAATTGGGCACGGATCAAATGCATTTATTCCTTTTCAATACTAATATTAGAAACAGGTAAAAATTGTTGTATTTAGAGGTAATCTTTGAAACTACTCTATTTCTTATACTAAAACATTTATATTTTTCTTTTACACGGCATTTAACAAGGAATACAAAATACCTTTGATTGCCATACGTTTCGACTTGTTCATACCGGCCGTAGTCACAGGTTGACGCCCCGCCCCCCCCTTACCCCTTAGCTGTAGAAGCAGAAATGTGGGCGTAATGAAAGCCTCTGCCTACCACTTCAGGGAACTTACTTACTTGCTATAAATGACTGCGGTTATAAAAAACAGATGTAATGTTGTTCGCAACAATGGCGGCTTGAACAGAGTCGCCGTCTGTAGCCACAGCGATTTCAATATGGGTATGTTCTTATCTCTTACCGTGGAATTATCTCTTAGAGCTATTCTATGCACCTGAAATTAAATATTAATATTTTAAGTGTCATATACTGGTAGCAAATAAACTGCAGACGAATCAGACGTTGGGATATCTCTATAAAAAAAAAAATAAAAAAAAAAAAAAATAAAAAAAAAATCTAAAAATGGTGGCTTCACATTGGTCTCTAAAAGGCCGTCTCACAATAACGGCTTGACACGGCATTTATTTTTGATCGGGTAGTATTTAACTGCTAATCAAAAAAACCCTGTAGTACTAAAAAAATGGGTTATTCCCATTTGTCACCGCCTTGATTGTCCCCAGCGCTTACAAATGGGATTTTTTTTTCCATTTGTCCTCACTAGCGATAAAGGGGTGACAAACGGGATTGACCAAAAAAGAAAAATTCCCATTTGTCCCCAGTGGTGATTATTGCGAAAAAAATATATTTAGACGCCCGCGATTGCGGCAGTAGCAGAGCTAAACTGAATAGTGATGTGAATTAATTTTTTGTTGAATAAATTTAAATTCAATGACGTTATAATACAAAAGATTTATAAACGACAAACATAAAGCTTTTTGCATGATGTATGGAAGGTATTATATACCTATATATCTTTTACTGACAATATATTATAGTAGGTATACTACAGCCTAAAATAAAAATGTTTCATTAGTGCAACTTCAAGTAAGGGCGTATTCTTACTGGAGTCAAAATTAAAATAATTAACTAACTTTAAATATTATTATATAAAATAGTACCTATGTACGTTCTGGTCCTACCCTTATAGCTAATATATTAGATACTTATATAATGTATAATGTAGTTATTTTCTGATATATCTATCACAGAATAAGAATAACACACTGATGCGTGCATCAGATGAATCGTGCCGGCCTCACCTCTCCTACCGCCTCAATTGTCCTTCCCACAAATCTGACTTCTTCTCCTACTCCTTCTCCGTTCATGCCGTCAGACTGTGGAACGCTCTTCCAACCGATATAGGGAACTACAGAGCTGTGTCTGGCTTCAAGAAGAGAGTCAAGGAACACTATCTCGCTTCCTTACCTTAATTATTGTACGTCTATGTATGTTTATATAACTTTTTATGTATGTATTTGTGTATTTATGTAGTTATAGTTTATGTAAGTTTATAAACCTGCACACACATCAGGACCTGTTTGCATCATCACGATCTCCTCTCTTAGGCCCACTGGAAGAGATCTACTGTTTTATTTACTGTGTGTACAAAAAAAAAAAAAAAAAAAGCACAAATGAGTATATTCACAATAATTGACGTTTTATCATATTCTAAACTTACTGGTAATAAAATAATTATGTTACTTATATAGTTTTTTTTTCACATATATCTATCACAGATATGTATCACAGATTAATCAACACAAATGAGCATATTTATAATAATTGAGGTTTTATAATATTCGGAATTTACAGGTACTCTGTAACTTATATAGTTACTTACTAAACATATGCTATCACAGATTAATCCTTTTATTATAATTCTTATTGTAATTCCTATTGTAAATAAAAGTGTTTATTATTAGTATATCATTAGTAGAATGATGTAAATATTTTTAGTATATAATTATGTATATTTCAATTTTTACTGTAAATAAATATTGTTTATTATTTATAATAATTCCTTATTTTTTAAACATATCTATTACAGATTAATCAGTCTATTATTTACAATAATTACTACCTACCCTTTCTTATTGGTTTTTATGCATTCTTATTTTATTTTTTTAGAAACTATAAGGCGTTAGTAGCATATAGGTGAGCGAAGAAAGCGGTGCCAATTATGACTCATCCTTATCGTTGAGTTAGCCACGCCCCTTTACCAAGTAACCCGATCGTAGGCGCATTCACTTCAGACAGCATGAACGCATCTCTTACAAAACTTACAAATAAATGCTTCACCAATTCATACACAACATAAGTAAGAATAACAAATAATTCATACATTGTTATTTTATCAATATATTATAAAATATGACGGTTTTACATAAAAATAAAACCGATATTATGTGCCGAGAAGGAAAACATACAGAAAACATACATACATGACTATGAAAACAAGAATAGGTACACAATGAGTGCGCATTTATTAGTTAATCTATAATTATAATAGCCTATAGGTCATTATTAAAATTGTTTTTTTATGTTATGCATACAGAAGTGAGGATGGCATAAGGGGATTGAAAAATAAATTTCGATTTTCTTTTCGGTTTTTATTTTTTATTTTTTTTTTGTTTTTATTTTATATGATAAAAACGTACAGGAAGATTTCCAGCTACCCCATGTTAAAGTTTCCTCTAGGGATTGATATCTGACCATTGGAAACAGGCCACTGTTGTAAGTACCTGAAGAAGCGGAAATCACGTTATTATGTAGTACAGTTTGTACCTAATCTCCATTTACAGTACGTGAAGTAGGTTTTATTATGTACAATATGACTGATTTTAAGTTTTATTATGTATAATATGACTGATTTATATTTATAGTAAAATAGATTACTTAAATCCTTTGCTGCCGTTCTCCTATTTTAACTAGATGCACATTTATCTATTAGAAGTATTTATCTATTTTCAGGTATCAGTTTATTGACCACAATTGTGGGTAATAGAAAAAAAAGGGCTGTAGATATTTAAATCAATAAAAAAAATTATACAGTCAAATCTACAACCTACTCCCCCTTTGGAAGTCGGTTGATAGGATTATGAAATCTTTGTAAACTACTTATATCACTATTCAATCTAAAAGTATTTGTGGATCCCATGTAAATTATGGTTTGACACCTTTCGGTTTAGCTACTCCTATGATCTTAAATATGTTTTATTATGAAATTAGAAAAAGTTTCTTGCTCTTGGGGTCCACAAAAAGCCTAACTTTTCTTGTAAAAATAGATACATAAAATCTGTTGCAATTTCCGCTGGTAAGGCAATTGGGGGTTTTTCAGAGAGTTCGACAAGATATCGAGTAAATAGGTTGTAAGTCACTTCGACAGGTATTTACGAGTAGTAAGTATTGCTTTGGAGTGACTTATTTAGACTTCTACAGTCGCTTGAGGTAGAAGTTGCCACTAACAACCGACTAACACTATTGGTTATTTCCCTCGTTCACCTTCAAAAGACTTCCGCAGTCGCTCGAGGTAGAAGATTCGCTAGTAAGCCAGCAACTCACAAATGTTGGTGATTGCTTCCGTGTAAGCCTGTCCGCTATTTTGTTGTTGTATTAGTCTGGCACATGATGTACTGATAAGTGTATGCACTCGCGATAGCTGCGATTTACCAATGCAACTCATACTTGCTGCAGTGCCCATTTCGTTGGTAGTTCGCAAATGGTCTTGGACATTAACTTGCCCTTCAAATGAGCACCCTCAGCCCCTATCTGAAGCGTACGTCGCCAGGAAATGGGTTGCAAGCTCTTTAAAATTAGCACTATGTGACACGTAGCTGCGCGCCTCTATATCGTATTTTGGTACAGTTTCTTCAACAGTGAAGTCTGTACCGCGCCACCAGGAAGTTCGCAACGTTTAACTGGCCCAATATACTTTGCAGTACTCTGATGAAATTTCTTGGGGCAACGGTCTAAGGCAATGTTCAGGCAGGGTATTCTTCTTGTTCGTGGTACTGCCATTGTATTCTTGTACTCTTGTCTGCCAACGACTCTACACACTCCAGATCTTGCGTTGGCGATATAATAAGACTTCTCGTAATTGATTTGCCATCATATATTTACCAAGTGCTACTCGGCTTCCGCAGCCTGAGAGCATAACTTGATTTGGTCTCAGTTGACCATTAGAAGCCAAAATGCATTTTCCCAAGTGCTTCAAGGCTTCCGCAGCCTGAAAGCATAACTTGGACTGGTCTTCATTGACCAATAGGGAGTCGTCTAGATACACTAGAACTCGACACCCATTGCACGCAGGGTCTCCGCGACCCAGCATGTTATGATGTTACGGATGAAAAAGGTATGGCTGTTCTGGTTTTACCTGGTCTTCGTAAATCACCCTTAAGAAATGGTAGTGTCCTTTTTTTGCACCCGACAAATAGAAGTGTGCTTGTAAGATATCTATTTTAATTATCCAGTCTCCCTGATGGAGAAAATCTAGAATGGACGCATGATATATCAGGCGAAAATGTTTTTCCTTTATAAATTTGTTCAACTCGAGGTCCGTTGATTGCAAATATCCTAAATTTGTTTGCCTTCTGCGCTTGTCAACAATGTCTAAAGATCTTTGTATGACATATAACTATGAATATATAACAGATATTATATTATATTGTTATATATTATAGTAAATGATTTAAAAGGCGCGAGTCCTGTATGTTTTTCTTTTCGCTATTTTTGTTTTACCCGAGAAGGTGCTAACCAAAAATAATGCGCAAAATTTCGTTTCGTCAATGTAAAATCCTCACAAGAAGGATGTGCATTTATGCAAATGCGGTTATACAAGTGTATATTTTTGTATGAAATTGCGTTATTAATTTAATCTTTACTAAATATACCTAACACCTATGTACTCGTATGTGTTTACATTCGGCCCTTTGCATCAACTCATTTGCCATGTCTGTCCGGATAATTTAGGAGACAAAGGAGTTTTACTGACGTTACAGAAATTTTAATCAAAAAGGGCCTCTGATTTTATGAGAATGATTATGAGCCTATTCGATTAGATTGCAAGCCTGAGTGCAAATGCACTATTTGCTCTAACAAACTACTCGTGTCATCGTTAATTCCCTGAACTGCAAATGCGAGTATAACTGCAACATCCTTTTTATAGCGAATATGCTGCCACGTGGGAGCTGATAGTTCATGTCAGAGCTTCAAAATCAGTTTCACATAATGGTATTGTTATTAACCACGATGAGTCCTAGTTACTTTAATAAATAAATGAATTCTAACCCTAAATCGACGGGTTTGTCAAAAATTCACTGTTGACAGATTCACTGACTGCTCAAATACGTGTTCCCTGATTATACTCAGGTTAGGTACATCGTTAAAAACACACTGTTAATGCATTATAAAATATGTAAGAAAACTGACCTGGTTGTATAACACGTCGATTCAAGGATCGACTGTTACCTGGGGATCGTTTTCCGTCGCTTACTGGCTTGAAGACACCTCTCTATCTTGCAAAAGAGGTTGTTGAGTCGTTGTAGGGTTTAATGAAGACGATTGAGAGGTACCGGGTACCCCCAACGTCAACCTTGTGAGTCATGTTCACGTTCTTTACGAAATATCACTATTATTTCTCATTCATGAATTTGAATATATAATTATGGCGTGAGCGACGTGATTTCGTAATAATTATATTATTATCACTTCACTAACTCGTAAATATTTCGGATTCGCGATGGTGAAAATATATGGCATGACTCGTCAGTCATAATAATTATATCACTTCTCTTATATTTCTAATTCGCGATAGTAAAAAATAAAAAATAAAAAATAAATGGCGTGACTAACGCGATTTCATATCATATTATCACTTTATGAACGAATTCTAATTATTTTTTACGGATTGACGTAATAATTTAAGATTACGACCGCACTCGTTGAAAGTACACAACGCTATGACAAACTCAAATGGCGGCGCTCCCCACCTTGCTGGTGCAACTGTAATGACATCTGTCAAATGCCACGGAAACGTAGTTCCGCTTCCGGTAGCAAGATCGCACATAGAGATAAGTATACACCTGCTTCTTCATTAACAATGCTGTAAGTTTTCCAGAGGCATATCAATATAAATAAAAAGTTTGCTTTAATCTTTAATCCAGTATGAATACGCATTTACTTTGCAGTTGCACTAATGTATCACAAGTACATGGTACAGGTACACCAAGGTAAATATGGTTAATCGACAATTATTAATAATTACTTGTCATTATTAACAAGTACCGAAATTCGTGGTAAAATAAAGTTTTTTATTTTTTGTTGTAATACTATGTTAATTGATCATAGAAATAAAATGAACCATAACCTCACATTTAATATATTAGGGAAGTTACGGAACCTATTCGAGTTCATAGTATAGATAGATATATAATACGATTTATAAAAATACAATATAACTCCTAAGCAACCAAGCAAAATTCAATGGAATGAAACAATGAAAATGAACAAATGGGAATCGAAAAAAAATAACTATTCCCATTTGTCCCCGGCAGTGACAAATGGGAAAAAAAATCCCATTTGTCACCGCCGGGGACAATCAAGGCGGGGACAAATGGGAATAACTCAAAAAAATCACTTTCGTAAGTAAAAATATTCAAGCAAGCAAGAAATTTCGCGCGAATTGCCGCCAAAGCGTCTAGCGAATGAAACAAAAGTATAGCAATATACTAGCCATGTCACGGGCCATGTAAAGGGCTCAGCTCCCGCCTTTAGACTTTATGAAGTTTTTGCTGCGCAATCAGTATATCTTGATTTGCAAATCATATTTTTTTACGTTATACATCTTTTTTGACGCATTTGAAGGACAAACACAAAACACTATTGATGTATATTTTTGAATTATTTCTCGTGCTAGTATTGTTAAACAATTGGTTTATTTGCAGGGAAAAAAAATATTTGCTGCTTATAAATTGAGGGGTGATAAGCTTTTTGCTGCATTTAAATTTATTCGTTTTGGATCAAACTGCTTTTGTTCTTATTACATCGTTTTTCAAAATGAAATTATTTACATCATTTCGAATATATTGCCGCAGCATCTTAATGCATGCCTGCCGTGGCAAGCATTTAGTTTATTTTTTGTTTCTGTAAATAACTATAGCCCATAATAATAGTAGTGAATTAATTATTATTAATTCTAATAAAATATCTTTTATGGTCCTGAAATAAATTATTATTATTAAACAATGGTCACTCACGGGATATGCACCTCTTTCACCACCGTTCATGGACCAAATTCTTCCCAAACATTCAATAGCTTGCTCCTCCCGACCGGCGACAACTAGAAACTTTGGACTTTCACAACAAAAGTGTAACAATATCGCACCAATGGCCAGAGGAGAAGCCAAAACCAAAGCCAATAATCTCCACGGAGTAAAATGAATAGATCCTAGTGGAAAATCGAAGTCTAGCTTGAGGATGAAATAGCCTGGCACTGAAAAATATAAAATGTTAACGCAGTGTTAGGTCGTGGGTTTGATTCCCATTCAGGACAAAACTTTATGTCAAAGTGTAGTAAGTAATATAAAACAATCTCGTGTCTACTCCAAACTCCTCCGAAACGGCTTATTTGCTTCTTATGAATTTTTTTCTTCTTTCTTTTTTATACAAATAAAAATACATAACTAAGCTTATCATCTATATCTAAACTACTATTATAAAGAGGAAAGATTTGTATTTTTGTGTGTATGTTTGTAATGTATAAACTCAAAAACTACTGTGCCGATTTCAAAAATTATTTTACCATTGGAAAGCTACGTACTATAGGCTCTCTGAGTAATATAGGCTACTTTTTATGCCGGTAATGTGTTCCCACGGGAACCGGGAACGAGTAAACTAAATCACGCGGGCGGAGCTGCGGCGATCAGCTGGTTAACAATATGTAGAAAGCGAAAGGCGTGGTTAAGCCAATAATGGCTGTTCTTCCTGCAGAACTTAGAGATATAGAGGACATAGATAATGCTGAAGAGAGAAGAGAAAGTATATACCGCCTTTTCTTAAATAGAAACAGGAAATTCGAAGTAAATACTCGTATATTACAGACAAGATTCGTTTCGAAATTTTTGTGCATGGTTAGGTAGGTCAGAATTGGTCGTAAACTATTTTAGGAACTCCTAAGTGATAAGGGTGGTATAAAGTTATCTATAATATGTAGGTATGTATTTAGACGGATTTATTAAAGTATCTTATCAGTTATCTAGGTCCCATAACACTGCATACACTGCATCAAACGGACAAGAATCTGGCAAACTAACCAAGGTATAACTGGTATAACTGGAAATGGTAATAGTTTCGCTCAACAAAGTGACAAATCAAATGTAGGCGAATTAAAGTCCTCTGTCTAACTCTCTGGGGATGGGACAGGTGATATTGTGTGTTTATATGCCACTTACCCATATAAGAAGTCATGTATAACAACAGAACGCTTGTGATAATAAGTGAGTAGAAGTCCCTTACTTTCTGCGAAGAACTTTCACCAAGCAGAGCATACGAGGTCGGGTGAATAGCACAGCAACTATAGCGATACACCGTTTTATATGTTATTGTACGTATTTATTAGCTGATTCAAAATAAAAAATCAAAGTTCTCTATTGCACGTAGACCTTCGTGCAAACTATTAAATGGTCAGGAATGAATCACCACGTTCCAAAAGACTCAGAAGAAGGGGAAAGGTACTCCTTACATAGTTGATTTTATTTAACAAAACTATAAACATGCACATTGAACAGGCATCTAATTACAAAGTTACTGAACTTCTACAAGATGTCAATAATAGGAGACGTCGAGTAGTAACCGATGAACCGAAGACAGTAGGCATGGAAGTGGGAAAAGACTTCGTACCACATTTTAAACCTTCCCTGAGTTTGTACGAAAAGATTTTATTAGCCAAATCGCAAGTTTTAGCGAGACAAACAAACGGCAATTCCTTTTTTATTTATAAGCAGAAAAATATACAAGATAGAAGATTATAAGACTTACAACATAGAACTGATAACTTTTAACGCGCCCAACATGATCCAGTTAACGGAGAAGGCGCCCACAAACGAAACCAAGAAACCTCCCCACAACGCCATCAGTAAAGTCTTCCTCCTACCTTTCGTATCAGATACAAAACCCCATGGTATTGACATTACAATTGGACCTGGAAACATATGCATTTTTCAATAATACTTGCACATACAACGGGACTTAATCATGATAATAATTAGAGGTATGATACCTTATTGCTTCCCGACGTTTTGGTATGTTTCGGATAAACGTAATTCAATACATTGCGCACAACGTACCACAGTGGTTTGTTCCTTAACTACTGGTAGGTGGCTCGATATCGACGGCACTAGGTGTGGTCGCGGTGCAAAATTGAGCTGAAGCGAGACTTTCTATCGCGATATATAACTCACTCGCTAGCTGATTTTCCGATTATTTTTTTTTTTTTTTCTGATTTCTTTTTTTTTTTACTAATGGCCTATTTGACCTCTTTTAAGGTTATGTGTATGGCACGCGCATTATGTGTAATTCTCTCGGTATAACTGTTTAAGTCCTCGTGGAACAGGATTTCTGTGATTATTCCTCCGTGGTCATTTCGATATTTCTGATTTCAGATACGAGTATATGCACTCACGAGCATGGTCATTGCCACCATGCAAAGTTTGAGGAAGATTGGTTCAGCCGTTCAGAAGGAGTATTTCGTCAAGTGAAAACCCTCGAGTGGAGTAATAGGAGCTTCGCTCGCCTTCTGCTCGCTTCAGCTCAATGAGTCGCATATTGATAATAATTATGATCGCATAATTCGAAGTCTTGGGCAATCAGTGGTGCCTTGGTCAGTTGGCATAATGTTCTTCCTGGATAGGACACAGTCCCTGCTCCTGCCCAAGACAATCGTATTTGCGATTCATGTTGTCAAAATATTTGCGAAAAAGTTAGCATACTTCATTGCTTAGAACAAAACAACACTTACCAATAAAAGGCATAGATAGTAAGATGCTTTTGTGCCAAAGTTCTAACTGAAAGTCGCAGGTGGAACCGGTAACGACTATTGAAAACCCAAACGTGTCAATACCCATTCCTAGTAAGCTGATACTTAGAGCCAGCATCAAAAACCTGTGATACCACCCGTTGCCTGAAAAAAATCGAACACATATCTGATTTATTAGCTAGCTGAAGGTCACGGCTTCGAACGCGTAGTTTTCTTCCAATTTCCACTTATAACCTGAGCTATCTGCTATTAAGGTCCCGTTTAAATAGGTTAACATGTTTTAAAGAATAGCCGGAACATAATTTAGAAAACTGCTATTTTTGATATAAAATAAAACCTCTATTGGACGTTAGATATTAATCAAGCATATACTTGAAACTTGAACTGATTCACATTTTGTGCAGATATCACCGACAAAGGTTCTCATTACGGACAAATACTCTGTTAATTTCTTCGCTAATCTCCATTTATGATCCAATTAGATCTCTACGCTCTCTAATCCAATCTCTACGCTCACCACGAATTTTTAGTGAAGTGATCTGGAGAAGTTCCACCGCTTCTCTCAAAGTTGTTTCAATATGAGTACCTACCTATTGGTGGTCTATATAATTATAACTAGCTACTACTATTTCTAAATTACTTACCAGTGATATCGATAGCTTCTTCATAGTCATATATTTTTTCATCTCCATAACTTTTACTATCATATTTCTCACAAACTGTATTCACTTGTTCTTTAGAAGATTTTAATATCATTGCAAGATTTATGAAATTATTTATAGAGTAGTAAAATAAAGGTTAATTTTGTACAGTATGAGACTATTTCGGTATATAAAATTGGCCAATTTCACCTTCCTTATGTTAATATATCATGAACGCGTTCGTTTGTATAATGATGAGATTGTTTGAGAAGTGTGCAATTAAAGAGATGTTTATCTCAACATACTAGCGTACTCCTGCGTATTCTTTCGCGTCCACGTTTTCACAACATGTTTCATTACTGTTCTATTGACTGTAGCGTGATGTTATGTAGCCTACAGACTTCCTCGATAAATAAAATACAGTATCTACACTATTCAAAATAGAAAGAATTTCTCAATTCAAACCTGTATTTCCTGAGATTAGGGGGTCCAAATCCATTCTGCTAAACAAACTCTTCAGTATTTAGACAGAAATTATAAATCGCATAAACTTATGTCATCGGCAGGACTCGAACCTTCGGCCTTTCCATAACAAGGACAATCTCTTAGGATTTATAATATTATCACAGAACATCGGCTCATATTTTTCATTGCTAATCCGCTCTTATATATCAAAATCAAATCAAAATCAAAATATCTTTTCATGTAGGTCACAAAGTAACACTAATGAACGTCAAAAAAGAAAATGCTTCTACATTTACATTTACCACCTGATTCGCAAGGCAAGGTAGAGTCTGTGAGGAAAGAACCTGGCAAGAAAAACTCCGTCTCGTAGCGAGATGTTATACAACCTATTTTACTTGCTAACAATGAAGCTTTATAGAATTTATTTTTAGTCAGTTCAGTAGTTTAAGAGTGTACATACATCGTTACATACAAAAATACTAATCTTTCCTCTTTATAACCTTTGTTTAGATATTTTAAATTATGTATAGATTTAGATATTCTACAAAAGCTATTTATATGTGAAGGTGACTTATAATTTACTTATTTCTTTATTTACACGACTGCATTGCTGTTCTGCTAAGGTCATAGAGGCCCCAGCTTACCTCAAGCAAGTGGTGCACCTGCCGATCAACTGACAGGCTCTGTCATACATTCGCCACCTATTACGTATTACTAGAAAAGTTACCGGCGAAATTTAAGCGTTCCCAATTCCCACGGGAATGTGTTATCGTGATAAAAAGCAGGCTATCACATGCACAGGGTTTCAAACTATTATCTTACCGAATTTCATTGAAATATGTCCAGCCGTTTTTACGCCTTCATCCATATTCGTAACTGACATCTCGTAACCAGTTACAAGAAAAGAATTATTTTTCGCGGTTTGGTAACTAGTTGTGAGAGAAGATTTTTGTTCTACTTTGGTAACTAAACTGACCTAAGCAGTTACAAGAGAACATTTTTCTATGTATATATATATATATATATATATATATATATGTTGTTTATCATCCCATCCCGATAATCGCCTTACCGTGTGCTTTTCCGACACTTTTTTTTCTTTCTTTTTCTCTTTTTTATCTATATAAAAGTATTGTCTCGGGTTACAATAATGGAAATTATTTGATCTACAAAAGTGGAATAATAATTCTTTTCTCGCAACTAGTTACTAAACAGCGATAGAAAAATCTTCTCTTGTAACTGCTTAGGTGAGTTCAGTTACCAAAGTAGAACAAAAATTGTTCTAGTTACCAAACCGCAAAAAGTAATTCTTTTGTTGTAACTGGTTACGAGATTTCAGTTACGAATATGGATGAAGGCGCTTTTACGTAATTGTAATACCCGATCAAACAATCTCAGTGCTTATCACAATCTTATCATCAAGTATACAGTTGCTAACGTTTATTTTCTAAATAGTATTACTCTGTGACAAGCTATCAGTAGGAAGAAAGATGTATAACTGTTATCTACATACCTATCTCGGAGAGACCAATCAGAAACCTTAAATATTGAATGGTAAATTATCGTGTCTGCCAAATATACATCCTGTACCCTAGTTTGTATTTGAGTGAGTTTGAGGACAGTTCAAATATACAATTGGACCCTTCTTACCGCCACAGTCTATTTTCACTATCTATTTTGCTGTTTGTTTCGTGTATGTCCAGGCTAAGGAAAAGCAGATCTATTGGCAACTATTTAACCCTCAATGATTCCTGTATAATATGTGAATAATGATTGTTTGCTGTAAACTGTTTAGGGTATGATGAAAACTACTACCTCTAAGACTTCCGCTGTCCAATCTTTTAACTTCTTTTAATTTTACCTATACTAGCGACCTCGACTTCCGACAAGTGCAAGTTAGTTCATAATGTAACCATTTTATGTAGCCAGTCCCATAGAAACAACGCTGACGTCGTATACGCGGATGTCGTATGAGCCAGTCCAGTTGATCGCCTTTCGAGGCTGTACACGAACGTCCCGAAATGGACGGGACATTTAAAGCGTTAAAAAAGCTTCGTCGTCGTCAGCAGGTGCGCCACTTTACAGACTTGGACCTGTAAGATCTTGAGGTGAGAACATATGCATTTAAAAAAAACTACGTGATTTTATGGATTATAATTATTTTTATTAATATAAAAATATAACATTAATGTACAAACTAATTTATCACTGCGGGTGTCGCTCTGGTCGCGTACTCTTTGGTAATATTATACATAGCAGACCACTCGCTGTAACAAACAAACATACAAGTAGTGAGTTATTGGGCATTCTACCCCACCTTAGTTCCATCGGTTATCTTCGATAACCTCAGTCACGGTGAGGTAGAATGCCCAATAACTCTGTGGGGTAGAATGCCCAATAACTCTTTGTAAAATAATTTACCTAAGCCAACGTTCCACATTTTAATGCCGTTCAATACACTACCGTTCCGTCAATGGTTAACCAATTTCACTTGCTAGATGATTGCTTTCGTACAGCAAACTAACCCGATGCATGTTTGTTAACATGAACACGTTAAGATCACATTTTTAAAATAGATAAAGGTGGGACAGAATGCCCAATATCACTTTGGATTGGGAAATAACGTAACTAAACGAATATTCCACATTAATATCATTTGAGCACGCTGTCCCACTGTTCGTACGTTCGCTGAAGCTCCTTACTACTACTTGTAGTTATAAATATTTATGTTATAAATTCATCTTTTCATTACGAGTCCATCAGTATTACATAGCAAACATGAAATTCGTTAAACAAACACAATCGTTACAGGTCAATACAATCTGTGACGATTTGACAAAAAACAAGTTACGCCATGGAGAATTATTACCGAATACAGTACGTTGCATCATTTGCGGACCATCAAATTGTGGAAAAACTAACTTATTAATTGGTCTTCTATTGCATGAAAATGGATTGACATTTCAGAATGTTTATGTATATTCTAAAACTCTCCATCAACCAAAGTACATCTTTTTAGAAAAAGTTTTACAACGAGTACCAGGTATCACTCTCCAGAAATACCAAGCAAATGATGACGTTTTGAAGGTTACAGATGCGAAACCTAATTCTGTGATTATTTTTGACGATGTAGCATGTGAAAATCAAAGTAATATGCGTGATTATTTTGCAATGGGAAGACATAAATTGATTGACAGTTTTTATTTAAATCAAACTTATACCAAAATACCTAAACAACTTGTAAGAGATAATGCTAACTTAATTGTGCTTTTTAAGCAAGATGAAGTTAACTTGAAACATGTTTACGAAGAACATGTTAACACCGATATGACATGGTTGAAATTTCGAGAAATGTGTTCCCTAATATGGAAAGAGCCTTTTGATTATGTGGTAATTAATAAAGATTGTTCGAAAAACAACGGTTGCTATAGAAAAACGTTTGACACTTTTGTATTATTAGATGAAATTTGAATATTTAAGTAGACTGCAGTCACGTTATTGTTATTCTTTAATTGGTTCTTATCCGATTACCACCTATTTTACATAATGGATAAATCATTGAAAAAACAAATTGTTGATGCGACACAAGCTGTCAGGAAAAAAATACGTAAAATGAAGGATTTAGAAGATAATAATAGACATGCTCTTGATACAGTTTTTAAGCCTGTTACAGAATCTCTCAATTTAATAGCCAACACTAATAACCACTTAGCTCTAACAAAAAAGGAGGAAAAAGGAGAACCCCAAGAACCACAAGACCAAGATATGAAAGAAACAGATGAAAGCAGTAATGATAGTAACGAATCGGAACCCTCATCAGACTCTTCATTTCAGTCATTAGTCGATACTAATCCAGATGTATCATCTTGGTCATTATCTTCACAAGTACTATCGGATGTACCATTTGGTATAAGAAATAACCGTGGACAGTTAATGTTAGGTTCCTCTGGCATAACGATTGGAGATCAAGTTATTACTGTAGCCGGACACAAGTACGAAAGTACACCTGGGTTGCGAGAGTTACTGTTAAAAAGAGACATTGATCTGAGCTTGGTTAATGACTATGACAAGCAAAATTATAAGGCAATGTTACTTGTAACGAATGCACATCGTCGTGATTTCGATTCAAAAAAACCAATTAAAAGTAATAAAGGACAAAAATATTTGCAAGTTATTAAACCACTTTTCGAACAAGAAAGTAAAAGTCCAAGTTGTAGACAGAAAGTAGGAAAAGGATTACCTTTAACAAAAATATGGAAAAAAAATACAGATTTTGTATATTGGGATGATCCCAATGAATTGGTTGATAGATTAAAATTATTAATTGCTTCTCGAGATGCTGGTAACACAGGAATAGACAATGAAATAATATCTATCATTGAAGAACTACGTGAAAGCAAAATCATCAAATAAATAAATCTACTAATATTATATGTGTATCATTTTACTATATACCGTTCAACATAATACACCTTTAATATGAATGTAGACAAATTTGGTCATTATATTCATAAGCGAATGCGTATATCGGAAATACTGGATTTTAATGATAACGCATTAATAAAATCTGATCGTGGAGATTATGACTTGAAGACATCGAGGTTAAAAGGTGTCAAACCTCCTCAAGACGCAGATGATGCAGTAAATAAAACATATGTAGATGAATTGAAAGGTGTACTAATGAATGACTTACAAAAATTGCAAAGTTCTATTCCAAATAGTGTTCAAAACCACATAGAGAAAGCTTTAAAAACAATAATGTCTGAGATAGTGACTCATTTGGAAAACAAATTTTACACAAGAAACGCAGTTGATAGACTAATTCAAGACGCAATTCAATCTATATTAAAAGATCGAAAAACATAGACCTTAAAGTTTATCAAAATGGCGAAACAACAAATCGTCAATGAAATACATAAAGCAGCACGAAAAAATTTTCCTCGACGATCTGTAATTTTAAAAGGTATTGATGATTTGTGGCAAGCAGATTTAGTTGATATGCAAAACCTAAAAACCTTTAATAAAGGATATAACTATATTTTAATAGTTATTGACTGCTTCTCAAAGTACGTTTGGGTGGAACCACTAAAAACTAAATCCAAACATGATGTCTCTCATGCATTTGAAAAATTACTTTCTACTAATCATAGGATACCAACTCATCTGCAAACTGATAGGGGTACTGAGTTCTATAATTCTACATTTCAAAAGCTTTTACAGAACTATAATATTAATCACTACTCAACATTTTCAACCAAAAAGGCTTCAATTGTTGAACGAGTTATTAAAACGCTTAAAAATAAATTGTACAAATACTTTAGCTTGAACGGACACTATAAGTGGATAGATGGTGGCTTGAACGATGTTATGAAGACATATAACAACACAAAACATCGTATTATTAAATTTGCACCTGTTAATGTCAATAAGTTTAATGAAACGGACATTAAAAATAATATTGCAAATTCCATGATAAAGGTAACCCAAAAATGTCGTCCTAAGTTTATAATTGGTGACAAAGTTCGAATTAGTAAGTACAAACATATATTTGAGAAAGGATACACTCCTAACTGGTCAACAGAATTATTTACTATAAAAAAGATAAATAACACTGTACCAATAACATATCGCATCGAAGATAATCAAAAACAAGTCATATTAGGAACTTTTTACGAACAAGAGCTTCAAAAGTCGTCCTGCCCTGGTGTCTATTTGATAGAAAAGGTATTAAAAAAGAAAGGAAACAAACTGTTTGTAAAATGGTTGGGTTTAAATAACAAAGAGAACAGTTGGATTGATAAGACTGCAATAGTGGAATAAGTTAATTATATAAGTGATATATAATTTTAAAGTTTATTCATTATTCTTTAGACGATGCAAGGTGGTGGACTAATAAACAGTATCATTAATCATTTACCATTCGAACTTCACATACCCGGTTATAACTATTGTGGACCAGGAACAAAGCTTTCAAAACGATTACTACGTGGTGATAAAGGTGTAAACAAGTTAGACGAAGCTTGTATGCATCACGATATCGCATACGCAAACTACATAGACTTGCCTAACCGTCAAAAAGCCGACTTACGTCTTATAGATATGACTAAACAAAGACTTAAAGCAAAAGATGCTCGAACAGGGGAAAAGATTAGTTCGTGGATAGTAAACAAAATTATGAAAGCTAAATTGAAGTCTGGTGCTGGTGTTAAGACCTTTAATAACTTTGTTAGGAAAATAAAAAGAAAAATCAAAAAACTCTCGCCTAAAGATAATAAGTCACTAATAAATATAGCTTATATGGTTGCTAGAAAATTAGTTCCATGCATTCCAAAAGTTCGCGTACCTCGAATGATACCTATACCAAAAACTGGAGGCATTCTACCTTTAATCCCAATTTTTGCTGGTTTGTCTGCTTTAGGAGCATTAGCTGGTGGTGCAGCTGGTATTGCTAAAACAGTGAATGATTATAAAGACGGTCAGAAAAAATTACAAGAAACTGAACGTCATAATAAAACTATGGAGGCTATAGCAATAGGTAAAGGTTTATACATTAAACCACATAAGCAAGGTCAGGGATTGTTTATAAAACCATCAAAAAACTAATTGATCAGCTACCTAATCGCGCTTTAACTAATATCGATATTCAGAAGTATGCCTATTGTATTCCTTACTTTCGGGGAGTTTACATGAAGGATCAGTTACCAAAAACACCTAAACGAATTGAATGTGGTATAGTTAACCTAGATAATTCAAAAAATGATGGAACGCATTGGGTAGCTTATGTTAAAATAAATAATTATTGTGAATATTTTGATAGCTTTGGCGATTTAAAACCGCCAAGAGAATTAATCCTATATTTTAAGAACTGTGATGTTTATTATAACTTTAGTAGATATCAACAATTTAACACAATAATTTGTGGACATTTGTGTTTAAGATATTTGCAATGTTTTTGGAATAAATACTATAAATTTTATATCATTCTTTCATTTCCATCATTTGCAAGATGTCACTCACCTTATCGATAACTGGAAACTCATCGGTATTATCTACCTATTATCCAAGCACGCTGCCATTAGTTGGGGAGTATGAATGTGCATTATTACATTTCTCTACATATAATTCTATTCCAAATTTTGATAATACAAATAATAAATTATATTATGGTTCTAAAAATGTTATCGAGATACCTGAAGGAACTTATGAATTACAAGATATTAGCGACTATTTAAAAACTGAGATAAAAGATGCATCCATAAAACTCAATTGTAATAACAACACCTTAAAAACTATGTTATTTTGTACATCAACTATAGATTTTACTAAAGAAGGTACATTTGGAAGTTTATTGGGATTTAAAAAACAGATCTTAGAAGCAAATAAATATCATGTATCAGAGTTTCCAGTTAACATTTTGCCTACGACTGTCATAAGGATTGAATGTGACATAGTTAGCGGTTCCTATATAAACGGCCAATCCAGTCACATCTTACACGAATTTGCACTTAATGTTCCACCTGGATACAGGATTATAGAAATTCCAAAAAACGCAATCTACTTTCCAATAAACCAAACCAATATAAGCTGCATACAGATAAGGCTGTTAGATATAAATAATAACTTAATAAATTTGCGAGGTGAAGAAGTGCAGTTGTATCTACATATCAGAAGAAAACATGATAGATTATAATAAATATGTGGTTCATTCAACTAAACATAACAGTCCTACTCAAACTATCAAACCAATAAGAGCTCGATCCAAAAAGGTCATAAAATTGAACAACAATAATAAAGCTTTTCTTAAAGCGATTGGTTTGTTAAAATGAATATACTAGATGTTTTATCCGCTCCTGCATACAACAACTCTGTGGAAGGAATTGAATTTCACTCTTACAAGCCTTACGTAACAAGTTTCAATAGAAGCGATGAAATCAGGATACCTATTAATCAACAAGACTTGTATATATTACCATCAGCAAGCACTTTGTTTTTGGAAGGAACTATTATTGTAAACAAGGCTGAAAATTCTAAAGAGAGAGTCAGTAGCGTTCATTTCACAAACAATAGTTTACTTTACTTGTTTCAAGATATAAGGTATGAGATAAATGGAGTGGAAATAGATAAAATAAAAAACGCTGGTATAACTACCACAATGAAATCATTAATATCAATGAACGAAAACGAGGCTAAAGTATCTAATGCTTGGGGTTGGAATATCGATGGTATAAATAGTACAAATGGGGGTAGCTTTTCTGCTTCCATACCCCTCTGTAACATTCTTGGTTTTGCAGAAGATTTCAAGAAAGTAGTGATAAACAGCAAACATGAATTAATATTGTTACGAAGTAATACTAATCTGAACGCCCTAAAACTTAGCGCTGGTGAGACGGTAGAAGATATTATTATAAATAAAATAATATGGCGAGTACCACATGTCAAAGTATCCGATAGAGAAAAAATAAATATGTTAAAACTGTTAGAAAAAGACCGATCACTCCAGATGATATTCAGGAATTGGGATTTATATGAATATCCGGCTTTACCAAAAACTACTAAACATACTTGGTCCATAAAAACATCATCGCAAATAGAGAAACCAAGATTTGTTATTATTGGTCTGCAAACAAATAGAAAAAATAATCCTAAATTGGATATGTCTCAGTTTGATCACTGTGACGTTCGTGATGTTAGAGTATACCTAAATTCAACCTACTTCCCTTATGAAAATTTAAATTCAAGTTTCTCGAATAACAGAATTGCGTTAATATATGAACAATACACCAGATTTCAACACTCATATTACGGAGGTCGTCGTGGTGAACCGTTATTAAGTGAGAAACAATTTAAAAATATTGCTCCGTTATTTGTCGTAGATTGTTCTAGACAACCAGATAATCTTAAGTCGGGTCCTGTTGTGGATGTCAGAGTGGAAATTGAAAGTGACATTGATATACCAGATCAAACTTCGGCATATTGTCTTATATTGAACGACTGTATAATTGAGTATAAACCATTAAGCAGCACTGTGAGAAAATTATCATGAACCCGAATACGATTATAGTGGATGTCCAGGGCTTTAAAGACACTTGTAATAACTTTATAGTCAAGGAATTAGCTCTGGCCACTCGTGTTTATACCCAAACGTTCTTAATAAAGCCTCCATACTTATTTAAATACTTAACTACGGATGAAAAAAAACAAGTTACGTGGTTGGAGAGAAACAGAGGGATTTACTGGAATGAAGGTTATATCGACTATAGAGAATTTCGACGTATAATTGTTCCTTATCTAGAAAATAAAGAAATTATTGTGAAGGGCTTAGAAAAAGTTAAGTGGATTCAAGATCTTTGTATGAATTGTATTTGTATAGATCTTGGTGAAGACAAGTGTCCAAATTTATCACTGTTGCATAACAAATATTCAAATATTGAAACCAGTTTTAATTGTATTAATCATATTAAACAATGTGCACTTAAAAATGTTTTATGTATAAAGAACTATTTAATAGAGCAAGAAAGGTAATATGTCTTCCTATACGCAGTTTTAATAAATAAAACAATTTTTTAAAGTAAATGGTTTTTTATTTTTTAACACACATTTTTAATATTTATAATTTTTTAACATATATTTTCATAGTAAATAAATTTTTTATAAAATCTAAATATGTCATCACTAGTTTACACATTTTTTACACAGTTTACACAGTTTACATTAATAAATTATTACCTGATTAAAAAATATGATATGAGTAGCCACACAATTATTACCTATGGTTTTTATTTTTTAACACACAACTTAATATTGAAATTTTTTTAACACATATTTTCACAGTAAATAAAATTTTAATAAAATCTAAATATGTCATCACTTTATCTACTAGTTACATTAATGAATTATTACCTAATTAAAAAATGTGATATGAGTAGCCACACAATTTTTTGGAAATATTGTGAATTAATTTTTCAGCTTGATCCGATATCTCATCTACCGTATCTTGTACAATATACTGTGCAGTGATTATGTCCTTACCTTCATCTTCGTCGTCCATTGACTCACTGAGTTCCTTGATCGTAATTTTTATTAAACGTCGTCCTTTTCTTCTTTCACTGTTAATAATATAGGAATTCAATGCACTGCGTTTGTTTGTAATTGGTCTTCTTCGATTAGTTTTCTTTTTGTTTATTTTTACTTCTTCATTGGGTGTTATTATCCAAGGTCTATTCATTGCGTTGTCCAAGTCGAACTGATCTTGCAGGTCTGGAAGATATTCAGGAGAGCTCTCTTCTATTCCGTTTGAAAATTTGTTTAAGTTGGTATTCTGAAAATTATTTAAAACATTAGTAATAAATCATACTAAGTATTTTGTAAATAGATTGAAATTTTCAATAGATTGAAAGTTATAAAATACCTACCATGTTAGATATGCTCGTATTGACTGTTTAATAAAGAATGAACTAGGTAATAATATTTTTTCTAACGCAGTTGATATATCAAATTATGCTGACATAAAGCATTTATTGGTATGATGATCAAGTTAGAACTTGAAATTCAACCATTCAATAATTCGTATGTGCAAAATGTTATTGTTATGCACCTACTTAATAGTTGTGAAATTCTTATGAATTTCAAACGTGTTGTAACGTGAATGATGACGTATTTCGTTATCAATATCAGATAAGGAATATAATAAAAACACAATAATTATGTAATTGCTTATTTTAATTTATTCGACATACTAATATAGAATCGGGTGACCAGTTAAATACCTATAGGCACCTTATCAGTTAGTATCATACGAAATAAACTACAATAGGTATTCCTAATATTTCATATTTTGTATTGTCTAAACTCTCCAGCTATTCTAAAGAATACCTACATTATTCCTTACTGATGATATTATATTCTACAACTTCTTTGGGAGCTACTCTAATTGAGTCACCAGAGCCTATTCAAATTTGATAAAATATTCTACATTATGTATAACTACGTGCTACTTTAATTTTACACTTTTTGGAATGACCAAAATATATAGGTATCTACTTACAAATTGATTATGTGGTTCACCGCGCTGTCCATGAGGGTTCCTTGTCAATTTCATCCGTGATGATAAAATATCTGAAAATAAAATTAAATGTTTAAGTCTAATTATTGAAAATCGGCAAATGTAGTCCGAATATGTCAAACCTACACAACTTCTTCGGAAGCCACTCTAATTGAGACACCAGAGCCTATTCAAATTTGATAAAATATTCTACTTTATGTGCAATTAAGTGCTAGCAAGAGATTAAATATTTCAGCGTTCATTATTTTATTTACAACTTTTGAATTTTGTACAGAACTTAAATGTTATACGAAAATTAAGGATAATCGTATAAAATTTAATTTAAAGGACTTCCATAGAAAACTACGTCGCCTAATAAATTAGATATTTAGTAGGTAAACTAACAAAGAATTATAAATCAAATAATTAACATTATAAGTAATTACTTACATGACATTGCTTTTATTTTGGATCTTCCTTTTAATCCTCTGAAGGACGTAGTGCACTGCGTGTTTGGTAGCTCGATGCAAATGGTAGATATTGTGGGAACAGAATATGAGACATTCCTCGCGTATAGGAACGATGTGTCGATGTGGCGATAACACACATAGGTAAACAAGTAGAACATACATGAACAAACTGCTGACTTAACATTGGTCGTAGCTTTGTATAAAGGTACGTTGTTAGCCGACTTGGATAAAAAGAGGTGTATTACCATATAGTTTAAGCACATACCAAAACTATTTGCTAATATTTAAAAGTTATATTTTAAATGATTATTTGTAATGTTTGTTAACATATTTGTGGGATAAGTCTGTAGTAATATTTTTGTAAAATTATTTTTATCGAAACGATTCCAAAGGATTTTTAATAGAATACCGTTAACCATACTTTGTATCAAATTTGAGAACCATAAACCAACATACCTACAGATAAATAAAGTAACCACCTTTTTAGAAGTCGGTTAATACGATGTCGTTTTAATATTGTATCGCTGAGTAAGTAAACTAACAGATACCTTGCTTCCACACACTAACACACACACACACACACCCATGAAAACCGTGCATAGCAATTTGAAACTTCTATAATTGTGACGCAAACTAGGTAACTTCCAGGGTACGTCTACCTTTTAAAAATAATTAAATACCTACCGTGTACTAACGGTCAGCTTATATTGGTGATTTAGGTATAGACGACGGTCCTTACCTAAATCACCAATAAATTGCATAATTTTACTTCTGCACAATGGTATGAGTATATTTCATTAATACTTTTCATGTACCTATACATAATTATATAGTTACCATATCATATACTTATCGACGACGATCAACGAACATACCTACATAAATTATAATTACATTTTATATGTATCATACAGAAATCATAACATTCGTCGGAATTAATCGGAATTAGCTTTGGCGGTGTTGGTAAAGACATGGTTTTGTATTTCAATTGTAATAACAAAAGTGCAATTAGACGAAATGAGTTTTCAATCATTTTGATTTAAATAGTCGTAAGTAACATAAATTAATTAATACACCTATATAAATAATAAGTTAAGTTTTAATTTTGTTGGGAGGTGATAATTGCTGAATTGATACTTTTTATGTATAAAACCCATCAATTTTTCAAATAAATTACATTCGCTCCAGTATCTTCCAGTGATCTTCTCCAACAAGAAAATGTGAGTAAGTGCTATTAAATTAATTATTATTTGGTTAATTATTATCCAGCTGAGTTGCTTGGTTAATTCCTGCCGGCTGATAATTATTAATTATTATTTAGTTAATTATTATCCAGCTGAGTTGCTTGGTTAATTCCTGCCGGCTGATAATTATTAACGCATATTATTATAAAATGTGATTACTGATTATGTTATCCCACTGAGTAGTGAGTTGCTTGGTTAATTCCCGCCGGCTGCATTATCTATAATCAGCCGTGATGCTAGCAATATATCTATTCGGAAAATCTTGGGAATATATTTGTTTATAATTTGATTGTATTTTAACAGGTATGATTCGGAGTTTGAAACTTCTTCTGTAGTAGAGTCTGAGTGTGTAGCACCAAAGAAACGCAAACAGGTGATAGAGAAAAAGCAAAAACAACCCAAGCCCAGCTGCACCCAAAGTGTACAACGAAAAAACACTTCACCCGAGTTTAACACCACAAAGAGGTAGGTTTCATTATGTTCAACTAAGTTTAACATCGTCACATTTTAATTAAGTTTAACATCGTCACATTTTAATTAAAATTGAATAAGGTGTAGTTTACACCTTTACCTTAATTTTACACAAATGAGTGACACACTTAATTTATATACATAGATAGATCTTTTGACAATACTTGTACGTTTCAATACCTACACGTTTAAATACTATAACTTTTTGTGTTTTGATCCCAAGTTCTTAGTCACTTTGAATAAGTACTTTTATAATTAACACTTTTTTCTATTTACAGAACGAAGAAAACAAATATTTTGAATATTTTGCGGGCTGAAGAAGGCAGTTGCAGAGAACCACGGCGCGACTTAGCTTCCAGTTTCTCAAGTCGTGTTTCATCTGGGACGTCTCGTCGCTCCAAGAAAACGGAAGGAGGGTATGTGGTTGATTTTAAACTCTATAAAACCAACGATTACATATCACACGCCCCTGATGTGCGCTACAGGACAGCGTTGGTGACTGTAAAATTACAGTGCGATGAGTCCTCACTATCTTGGGAGTCACTTCAAGACTTTCTAGGACATGCATATAAAGAATTTCAAGACACTGAACCAGTGCATTATGCGGATAAGATTTTTATAAAGTAGATTTAATTTTTATAGATATACCTTATGTATATTATTATAATATACACACATCAAAAATAGTTTGAGATCACTTACAAAGCTGATATATTTTCAAATTTAACCCAATCAACAGAAAATGTTTACCTACGTTTAATCTTTATTGTTTCACGTTCTAATTCTAATTTTTAATATTTTTAGAATCTTATCAGAAAAAATCTTCTATATCACAAATATAAGTATCAAATTTTCAAAGTGATCGCAAACTTTTTTAAGTGTGTAGATCTATAATACATAAATTTCTTTAATTTTTTATGTTTTAAACTTAGTGTTGTAGGAGCAAATATTTTATTTAATAATAATGCCTTTTTGTACTGCGTGTAACACATCAGTACCCAGTAAATCATGGGTAGGACATTTGCGAAGTAGTTCACATAGGAAAAGTAGTCAAACAATAAAACATAGTGATGGTGTAGAAATCATAAACTCAGCGTTTCGCAGTCGTATATTAACCTATAAAATATTAGCTCGTGATGAACATCAAGGAGCGTCAATTGAATCCTTTTTTTCAAGCATTTTTGACCGATTAAAATCTCTTTTAAATGAATTCCTTACTAAGCATACTTGTGTTAAGGTAAACTTTGAGTTTTTTGGTACATTTTTAAAATTCAAAGATAATTCACAAGAAGTGAAATCTTTTGGAACCAAAAATAAAATATTATATTCTAACTTCGATTTCGAAAAATTGTATATTGAAACAGTTAATTATTTAAAAACATCTATTGAAGAGTTTGAAGGTCGTGATAGTGGATGGACATTTATAAACAATTTGTATGTTGAGATGAATCTCAATAAATACCAACCACTTGGTGGTTCTAGTTATATCAGTTTACCCAAATTAATTCAGGCTAAAAAAGCATGTTTGAATATTTTGAATAATGATCACTATTGTTTTTTATGGTGTGTAACAGCGGCTTTATATCCAGTTAAGAAACACCCTGAAAGAACGTCTTCTTATCCTAATTTTCGAGAAATATTTAACTTAAGAGGAATGTCTTTTCCTGTAACCTTTAATGATATTAGAACATTTGAAAAAAACAATCCACATATAAAGTTTATAATTTATGGTTTACAAAATCACAAAAACTTTGTAGGTCCTTTGTATAAATCTGAATTCAACCTTAAATACAGCGGAAAAATGATACACCTTCTGTTTTTAGAAAATAATAATTCTTCTCATTATTGCTTGATCAAAGACTGTTCCAGACTTTTTAGAAGTCAAGTCACATCTCATCACAGCAGATTACATCTTTGCGATTTATGTTTGATATTTTTCAATACCGCTGACGAACTTAACAACCATTTATGTGGAGGTGTAGTAACTGTCCTTCCAAACAGAGGTTCAGTAATTAAGTTTAAAAACTATGAACGGAAACAAACTATGCCTTTTTGTATTTATGCAGATTTTGAATCGATGCTACAAACAAGTACTGAGCCTAATTGTTCTAGTAAAAATATGAATATGTTTCACCAACACGTACCGGTTGCTTTTGGTTATTATATTGTATGCTCTGATGAACCTAGCTATAATCGTTACGTGTCATATCGAGGTCCAGACTGTGATAAGCGGTTTGTTGACTATATAATTAAAGACGTGCAAAAAATTTATGATATAATTAAGTCACCAGCTGTAATGATATTTTCCACGGAGGACAGGTATGATTTTGAAAATGCAACACGTTGTCATATATGTCAAAACTTTCTTTTTTGGGACAAAGTCCGTGATCATTGTCATCTTACCGGTCGCTATCGTGGAGCTGCGCATTCGTTTTGTAATTTGCAATATAAATGCCCTGCATTTGTCCCCATTTTTTTTCATAACTTAGCTGGTTATGATTGTCATTTATTTATTAAAGCATTGGGTGACGTCCCTGGTGAAATAAAGATAATACCTAAAAATAAAGAAAACTATATCTCATTTACGAAATTTGTATCAGTTTCATATAATAAGTTTTTTCAAATGCGTTTTCTTGATTCGTTTAAATTTTTGGGGACAAGCTTAAACAAATTATGTAAAACTTTAAAACCAGAAATGTTTAAAAATTTACAAAATCACTTCCCTGTCCGAGATGAATTCCAATTACTTACTCGCAAAGGCATTTATCCATATGAATACATGGATTCGTGGAAACGGTATGATGAAAAATGTTTGCCTCCAAAGAAATACTTTTATAGTTCCCTCAATGATGAAAATGTTTCTGAAGATGATTACCGACATGCACATTTAGTTTGGTCAACATTTAGAATTACTAGTTTAGGTGGTTATACGGATCTATACCTACAAACTGATGTGCTTTTATTAGCAGATATTTTTGAAAATTTTAGACAGACTTGTAAACGACATTATCACTTAGATCCAGCTTTTTATTTAACTGCACCCAGTTTATCTTTTGACGCTATGTTATTAAAAACATGTGTTCAATTGGAACTAATTAATGACTTGTCTATGATACGCATGTTACAAAGTGGTATAAGAGGAGGAGTGTGCCTCTGCTCTCACAGGCATGCGAAAGCAAATAACATATACTTACCGGATTACAAATCTTCGGAACCTGATTCCTATGTCTCTTATATAGATTGTAATAATTTGTATGGGTATAGTATGTGTCAATACTTACCATTATCCAACTTCAAATTTCTCACTCAACAAGAAATTAACAATTTAGATATAACGAAAATTGCAATTGATGCAGATTGTGGTTTTATTTTGGAAGTGGATATAGTATACCCTAAGCGTTTGCATAACTTACACAACGATTTACCATTTTGTTCTGAAAAATTTATACCCCCCGGGGGAAAGAGTTCTAAGCTAATCCCTAATTTATATGATAAATTTAAATATGTTATTCATTACGTGCATTTACAAACTTGTATGAAACATGGGTTAATATTGAAGAAGATTCATAGAATAATCAGTTTTCGACAAAGCCCATATTTAAAACAATATATTGATTTAAATACCAAACTGAGACAAAAAAGTTCTTCAACTTTCGAACAAGATTTTTTTAAGCTCTTGAATAATAGTGTATTTGGAAAAACTTTAGAAAATACTGAAAACAGGGTTAATGTCCATTTAGTTTCTCAGTGGCGAGATATCAAAAACATAACTAAAAGAAGAAAATGCGCACAAAACCTTATTGCTCGTCCAAATTTCCATAGTGCAACGGTTTTCACTAAAAATCTAGTAGCGGTGCAGTTAAATCCTGAACAAATAACTTTGAACAAACCAATATATATTGGCTTTGCTGTTCTAGAATTATCAAAAAGTCATATGTATGATTTTCACTATTCAGTAATGCAACCTTTTTACAAGGATAGGATACGGATGTGTTACACGGATACAGATAGTTTTGTGTATCAAATACAAACCCATGATTTCTATGAAGACATAAAAAATAACTTTTTATCTTACTTTGACACCAGCAATTTTTGTAAAAATAATGTGTATACTTTACCCATACAGAACAAAAAAATACCAGGCTTGTTTAAAGATGAAATGGCTGGTAAAATAATAAGCGAATTTGTTGGATTGAGATCGAAGTTATATTGTATCAACACCATTCACAGCACAATTAAAAAAGCCAAGGGTATTAAAAAGAATGTTGTACGTGACCTTAACGTTACTGATTATGAAAAAACACTTTATGATGGTGACATTGTTCATAAAACAAATGTTTTATTTAAGTCAATAAAACATGAGCTATTTACATGTGCTGTAACAAAAATTGCGTTGTCTGGTGATGATGATAAAAGAGTAATTGCAAAAGATAAGATTTCAACTCGAGCATGGGGTCATACCAATATTTTTAATTTTTAAATTAGTAAATAAAAATGTTTATTTACTGTTTCTTTTAAGTACATGACTACAATGTTTGGAGAGATCTCCTATTGCACAAATATATGCTTGCATCAGGAAAATCCGCTCTTCTTACAGACCTTTTATAAGCTACGTACCTTTTATAAGTTAGCATAAAATAAGCAAATAATATTCACATGTTATGTGCACTAAACACGAAGTTTTGTGATGTATATATCATTTGAGATCCTACATGTAGTGTGAAAGTGACGTAACTAGCCCTGTGACATGATGTCTTGTGATCAGACCCGTTATACCGGACTAAGGTCTACTAATAACGGGACTGCTAGCTTATTGGATTTAACTAGAATTAAGTGTGCTGTCCTGTCTTATATAAGTACCTAGACTTAACAAATTATAATTATTTTAATAAACTAAACTAAGTAAAACTGTAAAAAAAAAATAAAAAAATAAATATATTATTATATGGTTTTCAGTTTTTTAATTTAATATCCTACAGCATTTATAAAACTATCATCATGACGAACAAGTTTACGTTTTTCGCTATATTCTAGAATGTACAAATTATAAGACATAAAATGGTAAGTACGTTTTAGCTTATCGTAATTGTGATTCTACAAAATAGTTCCCTAATGAACATGCAAGGAGCTTCAGCGAACGTACGAACAGTGGGACAGCGTGCTCAAATGATATTAATGTGGAATATTCGTTTAGTTACGTTATTTCCCAATCCAAAGTGATATTGGGCATTCTGTCCCACCTTTATCTATCTTAAAAATGTGATCTTAACGTGTTCATGTTAACAAACATGCATCGGGTTAGTTTGCTGTACGAAAGCAATCATCTAGCAAGTGAAATTGGTTAACCATTGACGGAACGGTAGTGTATTGAACGGCATTAAAATGTGGAACGTTGGCTTAGGTAAATGATTTTACAAAGAGTTATTGGGCATTCTACCCCACATAGTTATTGGGCATTCTACCCCACCGTGACTGAGTTAACAAACATGCATCGGGTTAGTTTGCTGTACGAAAGCAATCATCTAGCAAGTGAAATTGGTTAACCATTGACGGAACGGTAGTGTATTGAACGGCATTAAAATGTGGAACGTTGGCTTAGGTAAATGATTTTACAAAGAGTTATTGGGCATTCTACCCCACATAGTTATTGGGCATTCTACCCCACCGTGACTGAGTTAACAAACATGCATCGGGTTAGTTTGCTGTACGAAAGCAATCATCTAGCAAGTGAAATTGGTTAACCATTGACGGAACGGTAGTGTATTGAACGGCATTAAAATGTGGAACGTTGGCTTAGGTAAATGATTTTACAAAGAGTTATTGGGCATTCTACCCCACATAGTTATTGGGCATTCTACCCCACCGTGACTGAGTTAACAAACATGCATCGGGTTAGTTTGCTGTACGAAAGCAATCATCTAGCAAGTGAAATTGGTTAACCATTGACGGAACGGTAGTGTATTGAACGGCATTAAAATGTGGAACGTTGGCTTAGGTAAATGATTTTACAAAGAGTTATTGGGCATTCTACCCCACAGAGTTATTGGGCATTCTACCCCACCGTGACTGAGGTTATCGAAGATAACCGATGGAACTAAGGTGGGGTAGAATGCCCAATAACTCACTACTCATACATACTATAAAACCCAATGATATTAGGTATAATAAGTACATACTTACTAAAAAAAAGGTCAGATATGTTACAAGCTTTGATTTAAGCTATATTTCATTATATGTTGTGAATCATGTGACGTGTAATAAATTTTAGATGAAGTTTTCACAAATATGGTCTTTCGAGCCGGATACAAATTGATGATAATGTATATACTACAGCGGGATTTTGTACCGGTAATAGGCGCCACGCACACCTCGCCTTACAGGTGCTCTGCGCTGCCACCGAGGTAACTCATTATTCGTATTTAATGCGGGCTTCTTATGGAAAATCCTGAATTAAACCATAGAGAGGGTGTTCCGTTTGCCCTGCAGGTTCACCTACAATTGAGTTAAATAGCATCGAAGTAGAACTGTCTGGCAGTACTTACTTATGAGTAGCGTCCCGAACATGTAGATGGGCACGACGCAGTGCTCGTCCACGAGCGCGCCGAACACGACGTTCCCCACGATAGCGCCCACGCGCCCGCACATCACCGTCACCGCCATCGCCGTGGCACTGAATACATACAAGATTAAACGTCATTATAAGGTCTCTACAGAGCCGTTTCCCAACCTTGTCGAGGTCGGCTTTCCAGTCAAACTGTAATGTGGCTTATGCGGTAGTTAGACCAGTCGGATTTATAGGGTTCAAACTATCCATAACGACAAATGTGAACAGACCAGGGTTGATACTGTGAAAACGCCAGTTAGTGAGCTAGATTGAAGTCTTCATGAGAACCACGATCTATACCAACATATCCAAAATGGAAGCTCTCAACTTGACAGCCTCGAGATTATGTATTTTCATATCTTCCTAGTTATACGTTTAGCTTTATATCTTGCAACAATGTAGGCCACCCGACTGATGAAGAGGCCGGGGAAACGTCCAGCGATCATGGGCAACTTTCGTAGCACACAGTACTAAAAAAAGTAACCCTCAAATTGAAGCTTGAAGAACCCAGGGTTATAATATTATGTATGTACGTAAAATATATAAAAAAATGGACACTTACGCGACTTTTGTGGGGAATATCTCACAAATAACACAGAAGAGAACCGCCTCCGTGCAGCTGACAATAGCCTCAAACACGCACGACAGGATCAAGTTCTCCAACGAAGATCGCACCAGGTTCAAACCCAGGGCAGCCAGACCAGAACTTATTAACATAATTACTGAAAAAGAAAAAATAAAAGGAATTACTGTATTTTTTTTTCGGCCCAAGGCCGCGGCCGCTCTAACGTCCATTGCCGGGCGTCTCTGGTTCACACGCAGGAGGTATTTCCAGTGGCACCCGGCAGTGTGCTAACCTAAATTAGACAATAATTGCTTTTAACTACCCAGAAATCAAAAAATTTGAGTCTTATTCTGAAAATTTTTGAATAATAATCCTGACACATGAGTTGAGGCTCCCATCTCCAAATACTTCTAGAATCCGCTAGAATAGCAAATTATGTGGCATTATGCTTCCCCCTCTACATGGCCAACAAAGTTACTGACGAAAAATGGTAACATAATATACTTCTGTCCACCTCCCAAAAGAAAGAAACTTGATGTTCTTAACTTTAGGAGATCGACAGAAGAATTCACCCACTTTTGCCAGTAACTTTGCTGGTCTCATAAATAGGTGGCGAAACTATTGCCACTAACCTGGTGGTCTTTTATGTTTGTTGACCAATATACTTCAATACACTCACCTAACATAGGTTTTTTGCCCACGAAGTTGATAGACAAACCGACACACAGTGCGGTGGGCACACAACTCAGGGCTACAATCAGCGTGTGGGTGTATACTTTATCGTCGAGATGCGCTGATCTGTGCTGTAAAAAAATTAATAAAAAACCAATTAACCACAATCCTAACCTCATACTCACTGATAGTGAGGAGATCTAGATAACTGATAATAATGAAGCTTTGACCGTCGTCTTGGGCTCTTGGAACGATTATCAAAAATCGTATTAAAGTCATATTGGTAGTTTTTGAGATAATCATTCGGACAAATAGACAGGCAATTTTCCACAAAAATATTTAACAGACTTAACAAAAAAACGTAATGTTTTAAAAACGAATGTTTCCAAAACTTTACTTTTAAACTTCATAAAATCGGTCTTGAAATAGTTTTGGCATCTGATTCTAACACTGAAGATCTCACCATTATTGCAGTGACTGTAGAAGTGTCGATAGATTCGGAAGCATTAGTGAGAGCGAGGGACACTTCGCAGACTCCCGCTGACGCTTCTGGGTACAGTGACGAGAACTGACTGAACCTCTCGAACAGGTCCGGGAACCACATCATCAATGTGTAGTAACTGGAAAGAAAGAAATTATTATTGGATAGAATCAGGCGTTACCTGGCGAAAGTCCATGACAAAGCAATGGTAAGTATGATGTTCAAACTTTTTTAATTAATAGCATTATTTTATTGGCTGTTCTCTCTGAGACAGTCTTGAGAATGCCTCGTTTAGAGGTGAAACATATGTCGACGTTTTAATGTCTTCTATTTTTAGCGAAAATAATGTTATTAATTAAAAAAGTTTGAACACCATTGCTTTGAAAGAAATTATGTTTTTAATAACTATCATTTTATATGTATTCATCACACTAATATTAAATAGACAAAAGTTCGTATGCGTGGATTTGTATGTTTGTTACTCCTTCATCCACAAACCACTGGACCAATTCTGATATGGTAGACGAGTGGCAATTAGGTTGAAATTTTCCACGTATTAACGGCAAATAGCAATAGAAATACAAAATCCCCTTACTTAGAAATATTAGAACACATTATCAGGCCTCCGTCACTCGCTCAAGGCCGCGCGCTATATACCTACCGCTCGGCGTACTTTCGAGAGTACAAACTGGCAGAGGGCAGCAGAGGGCTGCCGAACGCCCGCCTGAGCGCTCGCATCGCACCGCACTGCACGTTTCCCGCGCTTACGCTCTAAATGCAGAAACCACGTAATTATTGTGCGGATTATAGTAGGTATGCAAATGGTATGCACTATTTTAATAATAAAAATGCATTTTTAACTTGGGTTTCATTTACTTACATTTCCTTTTGTTTTTCGTGCACCGGGATTACTTTATGTTTGGCTAACAAAAAAAGCGGCCAAGTGCGAGTCGGACTCGCCCATGAAAGGTTCCGTAGCAGCAAGTAACATAATATTTTAATTTTTACGATTTATGGCGTATTAAAAAAAAACTACTTACTAGATCTCGTTCAAACTAATTTTCAGTAGAAGTTTGCATGGTAATGTACAACATATATATTTTTTGTTTTATCATTCTCTTATTTTAGAAGTTAGAGGGGGGGGGGGAGGGGGACACATTTTACCACTTTGGAAGGGTCTCTCACGCAAACTATTCAGTTTAGAAAAAAAAATGATATTAGAAACCTCAATATCATTTTTGATGATCTATCCATAGATATTATTTATTTTCTTTTTAGGGCTCCGTACCCAAAGGGAAATACAGAACCCTATGACTAAGACTTCACTGTCCGTCTGTCTGTCTGTCCGTCTGTCTGTCCGTCCGTCCGTCTGTCACCAGGCTGTATTTCATGAACCGTGATAATTAGTATACCTTGAACCGTGACATAGTAAATAATGTATTTATGTTGCCGCTTTAACAACAAATACTAAAAACCAGAATAAAATTAATATTTTAGGGGCACAACCCGTACAACAAACGTGATTTTTTTGCCGTTTTTATTTATTGATCAACAAAAAAATATAGATCATTATATAAAACTAAAACATATTGGATTGACTAATAAAAAAAAGGTTGATTCTTAACATTTGTTTTATTAAAATAATCACCATAGGTACAACCCTAGCGCATTCTTACGATGGCGTCACTCGCACGGCGGGCAACACAGTCTCGACTCTATAAATGCATGTTTAAGGTACAATTGTCCTCGTTCTGTGCAGCAGGTATAATAATTAAAATTTTGTAGGTTAATATAGAGTAGGTATTTTCGCTTTTGTATAGGAGTGATGTATCTGTTACGTAGTAACTATTTATTAATCTGTGACATTATACAGTTGTATATCCGTAGTAACATGTTTAACATGACACTAAGGATGGCTACAGGGCTGATATTCAGCCGTGTGTCCCCGGCACATGCACACGCATGCCTCCCGACTGAACAACAAAACGTGCACCATGCACAAGGTAGGTTAGACACAAAATACAGATAAACGATTTAAAAAGTAAAAAGATAAGAAAATTCACGTCACTTGTATTCCCTTCCCCTAAGCAAGCTAAAATGGTTCGTGAGGTATAGCGTCCTGGCTGGGGATCGAATTCACATACTACAACTGCAAGACGAATATTCCTTGAACCAGGGTCCTTGAACCCAAATTACCTGAACATAAGTCCGAAGTCCACAAAACAGCACAGCACAAGTAGTCCAATATAAGGCGGCGTCACCAACATCTTCTTCCTGACCCAGAAGGCTTGCCAGCGTTGACTCCACGTCAGAGGGGTCTTCGTCTGGTTTCCATTGGTATCTGCTGACACTGTTTCTTCTTCATCACCGTCTCCAGCACTTATCATTGATTCTACCTGCAATAGTTTTGAAAAACATTTGCTAAGAACATTATGGTGATTTGTATGTAATAGGGAGGTTGGAAATATTAGTGTTATTTGTATCGACCTTTTGTCTCCATACATTATAGTTTATATATACATACCCCGAGAGGGTTACAGAGGTTTGGGGACAAAGGCATTTACACACTCATATTTTAACAGTAGTTTTGTTGATGCAACAAGGTCGCCTTTTGTACTGTCTTTAAGTGATGTTCCCTTGTTGAGTACAATAAAGAGTATTGTATTGTATTAACCATTCTGTAATCCGAACCTAAATACCAATAGCCAGGGCCGATGTTACATATAAATAAAAAATAAATAAATAATAAATTTGTTAACACAATTCTAATATTTGATTCACATTGATGAAAAATATTTGTTTCACAACGCAATCTAGTCTCAAACTAAGCAGAGCTTGTGATATGAGTACTAGAGAAACTGATATAAATGCTTTTTTTAAATACATACATATTAAACATTGGAAACACCCAGACTTAGGGACAAATGTTTGGGTCATTGCACAAAGTTTGTCCCGACCGAGAATTTCCGGCGTCGAAAGATGATACACTACCGACCACGCCACCGAAGCAGTCTTTATCTACCATCTCTGCACTCCGAGCTTGGTCTTTATTCGTTTGGGGTAGGCAGAGTCTTCATACATACTACTCAGTTAAATGTAAGTACTT
Organism: Nudaria mundana; assembly: GCA_963556515.1. Taxonomy (NCBI): domain Eukaryota; kingdom Metazoa; phylum Arthropoda; class Insecta; order Lepidoptera; family Erebidae; genus Nudaria; species Nudaria mundana. Next base: position 1,120,472 of record OY748297.1, read on the forward strand.
TCAACCTGGTCTTAACACATCTGCGATTTGATCGCAATATGTCAATCCCTATCTTGTCCACTAACACTCATGTTTTAGTAACTCTCCCGACATCCATCCTCTCTACCTGTCTAAACCATCCAAGCAACTCTTTTCACACCTTTGGGTACTTCCTCTTTTGTCACACTTTCACATTATCCACAAACCATAACCTGAATCCCAACTTACCGGAAATTCTTTCTCCGGCAGTTTGGTGTTGACCACAAATATCCTTTGCAACACTTGCAGAGCCTGCTCAGTTTTGTTTGCATGAAGCAGATATCTTGGACTCTCAGGGAACGGAATGAGAAGCAGTACTACCATGAGGGATGGTATCCCACAAGCTGCTACGAACACTCTCCATGAGGTATAGAAGAAGTTTGGTCCTTCGGCCCAGTTGAACCTCGCATCGGGAATTATGAGGAACGCAATACCTGGAAGATTGAATTAATGTATTAGCCAATGGTTTGTATTCAATTGCATTATATAACTTAAACTTCGGAGTAAGAAACTATTCCATCGAGGCGTTAGGCGGGTCTGTACTAATATTAAAAATACACGTCAAAAATTGACAAAGTAACCGACTTCAAACTACCGAAATGGGACCAAATAGTTGTCGGGATGGGACCAAATTGACATGGGACGATTGGGAAGTGGTACCTAGCTTCCAATTAAAAATAAAATTCAAAACCGGTTAACCCAGTCCAAATATAGATAGTCCGAAGAGAAGTAATAAACAAAAAAAAAATAACATGCAGTCGAATTCAGAACCTCCTCCTTTGTTGGAAGTCGGTTGAAAACAAAAATATAAAACTACAAAAAATATATAAAGCAAAATCAACTACATAAAGCTATATTGTTAGCGAGTAACATAGGCTATAAAACATTACGCTATTACCAATAGGAGCCGAGTAACAACAAAAAAGGTTGCAAGATTTTTTTTAAATTCGAACCTTTTTCAACCTAAAGTTCTTTTAATCAAACAAACACTCTCCAGCTTTATAATATGAGTATAGATACAAATTTGTCCACCTTAATCATTTCTGACCGGAAAAAAACTATTAAAGTAGTTATACTATTGAAAATTTGGCAGCAGTGGAATCTCTTCTGTGAGTAATGCCAATAAAATATCGCCTGACCTTGCTTGTTGACGACAATTACAGACTACGCACATTGTATCAAATAAAAAGTATTGTGTAATTATTAACAAATAATTAGCTTATATCTAATATATATAAATGGGGAAGGTCCCCCTTAGCTCTCGAGAACTGCTTATGCTCCAATGATGGTTGACCCCTCTATGGATAGCCCTCGATCTGGAGGCAAGCCAATAAATCGAAAATTTGACCTAGCCCTAAGGGGTCAAAAGTTATAGGCCAAAACCTTTGGCGTGGTGCAGCGCGAAGCACCGCGCGAGACACCGTACTAGTTATTACAGGGAATCTCAAGAAGATCATAAAGCCCAAAGTAAATTATATAATTTATGCTTTCGATTGTCGGAACATATATGAAATGACTCACTTGTACAGATATTCCACAATTTTTTATTGGCCTGACCGCTCACATTGGCCTGAAGATTCGTTTTATATTATGATCAAGTATGCAGGCCAGTGTTAGCCTCACGATTAATTTACTGATAAATATTATATTAAGTACCCATAAAATATGTGAAGTGAATTAGTGTAAAACACATTTGAAGATGCCATAGAGCGAAACCGGTCAGGCCATACCAATAAAAAATAATATCTGTAACAAATATCTGTACAAGGGAGTAATTTCATAATGTGTTACCAAAGTAACTTATAAGATAAGTAGTGCTTCTTTCAACGAACAGTTCAGTATATAAATATAATTTAATTGCTACTATTGCTTGCTTGTAATGTGTAATGAGAGCCATAAATAAATAAAATAAACGGCCGGTAAAGCTTTGGTGTCCTAGGAAAGCAGTACAGTCCCGGGGCGGTCGAAACGCAGCGGTGAGTCATTGGTGCGTTTTCTATGTAAACAAAGGTGTTAGACTAACACCGGGTCGGAGCCGTCTGAGCCAATTTATTTACATGGACGTTCTAGCGGTTCTTGTGGACGTCAATTAGCCGCTGTGTTGAGACAACTTTAGGACGGCACCGCTTTCGTAGGAAACCATAACTTTACAACTTAATTGGTGAAAAGTGGGCGTATAAAATAGCACACACACACACAAATCACGCCTATATCCCCGAAGGGGTAGGCAGAGGTGCATTACACAACCACAATTTGCCAGTATTTTAGTACCACGTAATAGGGGGCAAGCCTATTGCCGTCACCGGGCACATTTATAATGGGTTATGTCCAAAATGGCCGAATTAATTTAATAAAAAATAGCAGCTATATTGTAATTTTGAAAAACTAATTTGAAACCCGTTGCCTTGCGATGAAATGTTAATGAAAGGCAACAAAATCTTACGTGCCAGCCGCTTATGCACAGCCAATTAAAGTTCTGGGCGTCTCGGACTAAAAAATAAACTATAAAATAGCACCTTTAGAGAAACAGACAGTGTTTATAATATGTTTGTTGGTGAGAGAAGTTTATTTCTTGCAGGCGTCTTAAATCTACTTAATACCATTATTAATCTCACCTGGCAACAATATGGTGCCAAAAGTCCAGAAGACCTCAAGTCTGCACAGCATCACATCCCTGTGCCGCAACGAGAGGAAGTCTCCGAAGTACGGGAACACGAGACCAGTGGCTCCTATGATGCCGAACCCAGAAAAAAACCTGCGAAATTGAAGAGTCTACAACGAATAGTCACGTCAAGAATGATACAAATAAACTTCAAAATGATTTTTTTATATATATAGGTAATGTTTATGCAGGCATACAGACGAACCGCCAGCGCCACTGGAAATACTTCCAAGTGCTCCCCTCAGACTCCGCCAATGGACGTAGGGGCGGCCGCGATTATAAAAAAGTCGTACTTCACAAACTTCTCACTGCATATAATTTACTTTTATGCTTCTTCTACCACATAAATGTAAGGATAAGCATTCCTATAACTATCCTTACAATATTGTCGTCACATCTTCCGTCACTTGTATACTTGGACCCTAAATACACGACCTCTTTCTCCTTAAAACACGATTGCACAGTTCGTCGTATTTTCGCATTCTTTTAAGAAACCTTCAGGTATCAACCATCACCTGCAACTCCTCCGCTGACGGTGCTAACCACACGTATATACTTTCAAACAGTTACTAATCTTTGCATATTATTTGCTTATAAAGTTAATTTCCAACATAAAATTCCAGATACCTGCAAGCTAAGAAAGCATGGAATGACTGTACTACAGAAGAAAGGAAGGCCGCCGCTGCATCCAGCAGCAGAGCGCCGATAATAGCCTTCTTGCGACCTCGCGCGTCCGCCAGGTTACCCCAGAAGTAGGAGCCCACACACATGCCTGGAAAGTGACCAATAACATACTTTAGAAAACAAGTAGCTTATCTCACTGACAGCGGGCACTGTATGATAGTCATGAGAATAGCAGTGTCTGTTAAAGCCGATCGACTTATCCAATCAATGATATCGCAGAAAAGGTCGGTCACGTGACACATTTTTTTTTTTAATTTTCTACTATAACATTGGCTATCGACTGAAGTCGAATCTGGCTGCGCTAGCCCTACAGTTTACTTGTTGGCAATTCGCACTGGTACACATTACAATATAATTTTAATGTAACCTATGTGTTAACCAATATCCCTGAAGAGTATAAGTCATCTTCAATTCTTCACCTGCACACGGTCACTCGGGAACATTTGAAGTGGAATAGTTAATGAGTATGTCTACCAAATAATACACCCTATTGGGTACCTCAATGTATGTTTAAATTGGCCCCAACAAAATCACTTCACTACATATTATAAAACAAAGTCGCTTCCGTCCATATGTATGCTTTATCAAATTATTTACGTTATTAGATACCATAGGTCCTTGTTCTTTGAAATTCATTTGAATTTTCTTGAAATTCATTTGAATTTTCATTCATTTCTTGAAATTTAGCTAACAACGTGGTTTCCAAATTTTGGACTATTAGAATAAATAATTTGTTCGCATTATTATTCATTTTTTGGGGCTTGATCATCACATATATATATCAATAAACCTATTGCCGTTTACAGAATCGTAAAATATGGTTTGGTTGTAGAGATATTCCTTTTTTTCTACAAGATAGTAAGACAACGTCACGATGTCATCACCCGCCCGTGCTCCCTTTTTTTTACAGTTTTTGGCGTGGTTTGACAGGTTAAAACTAAGCAACGGATTTTGATGCTGTCTTCACCAATCGATAGAGTGGATTTTGGAGATCAGAGACTCGAAGTGACATAAATATGGCATGTTAGGAAACTAATATCCCGATGAAGCTATTCCACTCAGGCGGAGTTGTGTCGAATAGAATTTAAATTAAATTGTTGGAACTTCTACAAGTATGATCGTCTCATTCACTTGGCAGACGTATAGCTCAATCAGGAACTGGTCCAGAGTTCAAACTATTGTTATATTAATAGCGATAGAAACAATTAATTATCACTACATTGATATGCCGTACTGATGAGATCGATAAATCCATTGATTTACATATCCTACTAATATTATAAACGCGAAAGTTTGTGAGTATGTATGTATGTATGTATGTATGTATGGATGGATGTTTGTAACTCTTTCACGTAAAAACTACTGAATGGATTTTAATGAAACTTTACAATAACATAGCTTATACATCTGAATAACACATAGGCTACAATTTATAAAGATATTGTGTGAATTGTTCAAAATATGACGCGGCGCGACGGGAACGGGAAAAAATCCTAATAACCACGCGGACGAAGTCGCGGGCGACCACTAGTTATTTATACTATTGTACTAAAAAGCTTAACATAGCATAATACAAAGTCAATTCCGCTGTATGTCTGTCCCTATGTATGATTAGATCTATAAAATTCCGCAACGGATTTTGATGCGGTTTTCACGAATGAATAGATTGGTTCTCAAAAAGGTTTTAGTATACTATTTGTCAAGCGGGCGAAGACACGGGCGTCTGGTAGTATACTTATATAGGTAATTCAATGAATATAAATCTACATTATACATAGAAAACACCCATACTACGAAACAAACGTTTGTGGATCACATAAATAATTTGATTCGACCCGGAATCGAACCTGGGATCTCAGGGACGGCAGTCGCATACTCATACCACTGCGCTAGTCGACTTATGTAGCAACAAAACGCCACTTTTAAATAGAAGTGATTAAAAAACTTAACTGTTACTAACAGTGGCCAAATAACTCATAATTTACCTATGAGCGGTGTAGCAGTGAGCCTTCCCTTATCACTGGATGTCAGGTTGAAGTCGTTCTCAGCAGCTGGAAGCACGAAGCTGAGTGTTGTGGTACTCAGCGCACATACTGCGTACACCGCGCCACATGACATCAGCAGCATCCATTGGAAACTGCCGTACCCTGGAAAAAGGAGAAAGTAATGTTAATTCTCATTGGGAACCTTCGGAACGCGCAGGAATTTAGCCATGAATCTTTGAAAATATTGTAACGAAAGGGATTTCTACAGTCACTGTTGGTACCCGTGATAGAGGGCGTTCCTATTGCAGTTTTCGGGCACTTGTGTTCGCAAAACGAGTACCGTCAATGGCCATGCCTCAGTTCTGTAGGTCCTCACTTGCAACACACATTGGACGAAGAACTTTTAAGACACCGCGGTAGGTTGGATGAAAAGATGCGTATCTTCCCGAACGCTGCCCTGCCGAGCTTAAAACTCTCGTTATTGCGATTAAGCTATATTCTAATACAAATATTTAAAAAGTCCCTGTCATTTAGTTCTAAATTTTGACTTTATCGGTGACTTCATTGATAATCGAGGCGAGATAGTATCCTTTATAGTTATAAGTTGAAAGTAAATATTGAAACCAACACTTACTATTCAGTAATATTTGTACACATAGAAAGCAATAAATAATACATCAGTCATACACTTGAAGTTTTGGAATTCTATTGTATTGTCAAGTACTTGCATAAGACTGTGTGCTTATTTTAAACTCAGTTGAATAAAGTAAAAAATAGGTACCCTCCTTTGTGAAGGATGGAAAAATGACCCAAGACCACCTCATCAGCAATTTCTGCATCTGCCAATCAACGGACGAGAATCTGGCTGTCCGTAAACATAAATATGACCACGCCTCTATCCCTAGTAGGCAGAGGTCCCACACACCCAGACTTTGCTAGTAATTTTGTTGTTCCCACGTAATAAGCAAGCCTTTTTCCGGACACAACAAAAATTCCATAACTGCTCTGTAATTAAAACTAAACTTCTAACAGTCAGGTCAACTTAAACACCATATCTGTAGGCCAAGCGAAGACTAGACGTAAATACTAGGATGCTTATCCGAGCGAAGACAAATCGTAAATAAGTACTCGCTCACACACACACATATATCTCCGAAGGGGTAGGCAGAGGTGGAGAGAGGATTACACACCCACAATTTGCCAGTGTTTAGTCCCACGTAATAGGGGCCAGCCTATTGCCGTCATCATTAATAATGGGTTATGTCCAAAATGGCCGAATGAATTTAATAAAAAGTAGCAGCTATATTGTAATTTTGAAAATAAATTGAAACCCGTTGTCTTGCGATGAAATGTTGATGATGAAAGGCAACAAAACCTAACGTGCCAGCTGCTATGACATAGCCAATTAAAGTCCTGGGCATCTCGGACTATTATAATATATAATATAAACAAGTACTGTGCTTTAACTATACCACTATAAGTTGGACTATTTCCTACTATACTCCGTAGTTTAAAAGTATTCGCCGATTCTCACATTAAGTAGGTACCTACATACAAATATAGTTACATTATTATAATAATGATGGATCATAGATTCTATAATAAAAATATATTGAGACGACATTGAAATCACTTGAACTAATGATTTTTAATAGGCACAAGTGTAATACATACATAATAGCCTTAGTTAGTCAGCCTTACATATATATATTCTTCTATTTGACGTACCCGTATGTGTATTTTATTAGCTGATTACTGCGGCTCCGCCCGCTTCGAATAGTTTTCTCATTTCAATTCCTACGGGAACACATTACCGGGATAAAATTTACAGGCAACCTTAGGACATCATGTATCTTTACTAATTTGTTTGAAATATATATGCTCCGTAACTACTGAACCAATTTTGAAAATTCTTTCACTAATATGTAGCTACATAATCCCTGAGTGACATAGGCTATTTTTTTATCTCGATAATATGTTCCCGTGGGAATTGAGAATGAGAAAACTAAATCACGCGGGCGGATCCGCAGAAATCAGCTTGTTAACTATATTTCTACGCCACCTCCGCCCGCAGCAGCTCAAAACGGGCTCTACTTTAATTTAACGAACTTTAGTATGAATACTACTAGGAGTGCACGGCGGGTCGCGGTGCAAAATTGAGCTAAAGCGAGATTTTCTTATAACTCACTCGCTAGCCAGCTTTTTTTGAACTGATGGTCTATTTGACCTCTTTTAAGGTCATAATATGTATGGCGCGCGCATTTTATGTAATTCTCTCGGTATAACTGTTTAAGTAATCCTGGAACAGGTTTTACGGTGATTATTCCTCCGTGGCCACTTCGATGTTTCTGATTTCAGATATATGCACTCACGAGCATGGTCACTGCCACCATGCAAAGTTTGAGGAAGATCGGTTCAGCCGTTCAGGAGTATTCCGTCAAGTGAAATCCTCGATTTACTAAAAATACTGAAAAAGTATGTACTGAAAAAGTGTGTCCTTGTACATTTTAACTCCTTTTTCAATGTCTATTGTATTTTTGGTTACACTTGTCGAAGCCTCATCGTTCAGCAGGTGTATAGCGTGTTAGCGGGTCACTTGGGCCCCGTAACTCTTAGTAGGGTCTCTTAGCACCCCAGCATGAGTCTACGTCACATTTAATACAGCAATATGATCGTTTAAGTACGTACAGTCTCGCCCCGCCGACGCGTCGCCTCACCGATTAATTAGATTTGGTTTGGTGAGCCACAAATCTAATTTATAAACCGTACTTATCCGGATTAATAGATACCTGAGTTACATAATGAATTTTGTAGAATAATGTTTGCAATATCAAGTTCTACGTCTTTATAGTATTGGGTTTAATATTAAAAAAAAAACATATATTATAAATCATGCCTATATCCCCGAGATCACTGGTAATCTATTGGGAACCTATCAAATGGAAATTGTAGTGTCTGCCAAATAATTACACCCTGGTACTCCACTTTTGTAAACAGTGGGAAGTTGCGTTTTCATTGCAATAGTTATGCAATGAAAACGCAACGTAATTATAAGAAATATGTATGTATATATATATATGTGTATCTAAGGTATATTATATTTATTTTCTTTATATTCATGTGTGTACCTATGTTATGTAATATGTATATCTATTGCAATTCAACGCTACTTGTATTTATGTATGATAAGTATGTACTTAGTACATTTTTCCCAAGAAACTGTTTTATTTATATTTCTTATTTCTTCACCAATGCCTACCCCCTCTTTCTTAAATTCTGTTCCTTCTACTTTGTCCATCCAAAGGTTGCCTGTAAGAAATCACTTTTTAGTGATAAGGCCGCCATTTGTACATATTAAAACCTGTTTATGTTTGTTATGTTTTTGTATTGGTGTACAATAAAGTTTTATTGCATTGTATTGTATTGAAGTTTTACGTAAATAACAGTCGCTTTAGAAATAGCCGTAACATAAGGTTTATTCTACTTTGATCCAGGTCAAGTGCCGTAAATTCCCCTACGAGCTATCACCTGGGTGATTAAAGTCCACTCATGCAATTTGTTGTTTTTGGAAAAAACCCGAGTGATCAGAATACACAATAAGTTCAATTAATTTATATAGTTTCTTCAAATCACCTGAATGGCCTACGTCCAGATGGTTTTAATTTATTTATTTCGCTTCATCTTTCTAAACCTCTAGCAAGTAAGTAAAATATGCTGCAATGATGCGTTTGAAGCAATAAATTATGATGCATGAACAAGTCCCGCGCGAGGTGTCATGCGTCTTCCTCGGACTTCGCCCTTTCAGATCTATTCCTGTCTGTTTGTTTGAACACACTAGCTAAACATAGATCGTGTTGTCTTCTGGCGTTATCATTGGAAATGTTTTTGTCTATTTCAATAAGTAGAATTTATGGTCTTCTTTTGAAAGTATTTCAGCTTGTTGTTGACATTGAATAGGCTTTGAAACTACTGAACCAATTTTGAGAAATATTGAGAAAACTATATCACGCGAGGGGATCCGCGGTAATCAGTAAGTTAACTATAGGTTATGTTGGATGCATAGAGGTCTTAAATCAATCATACCTGCAAGTGGTTCACCTGCTAATCAACAATTAGGGCTGACGTAAACAGAAAAGTTCAATTTTAGCGACTCGGTTCGCCCCTTTTCGTATGACCAACCAAGTTAGTGACGAAAAGTTTGTCTCTACTGAGTGTCTAGTACCAGTTGCAGACGTTAATTTGCTCGAAATACGTTTTCGTATTCCTCCATACATTTCGCACAGCTCCCTGATGTTACCGCTAAGGGCGCTGGTGTGAAATGTATGGGGAATACGTAAACGTATTTCGAGCAAATTAACGTAAGGAACTGGTACTAGACAAACTGGCTTCTATCTATAATCTCATATAGTAATATAGTACACAAAAATGTGGAATTTGTCCATCAAATTAATATCAGCTGGGTACACAAAGTGGAATAAACATTATTTAAGATACTGCGGTGTCTCAAGGGCTCAATTTATTTCAGTTTTCTCGTGGTGCACCTTCTGGTATCTTCTTACTTTGTTTGTCTATTCGTTATTCTGCCCGGATTGCAGACATTGTAGGTATGTAACATCGGTCCTGGTTGTTGGAAATTAGGTTCGGATTACAGAATGGTTAATAGATTGTTTTTTATACACAGTCCCTTACTACATCTACCAAGGGGTATGTTACATTGCCGTTACCTACTATAGAAAAGCCATAACCACTCTGTAATTCAAAACACTAAATAGAATTTATACAGTCCAAGTACTGTCGTCTATTACGGCACACTAGTACCTATAGGGGCTACTTCTGTTTGAAATGTTGTTTTATTGCTGAAACTCACTTATTATTGTTAAATTATTATTATTATGATATTGTAAGGTATGGGTACTTTGAGATTATGTGGCACATTTAAACTAGTATTTGACTTGTTTTGTGAATAACAGAGATCCATAATTTTTAAGTTCACTTGGTCCACACATGGTCACGTACTGCCCTTGCCCACTTTTTATTGTTGTAACAGAATCATTGTATTTACTGGCGAATAAAAAGAGTGGCCGTGAGTTTTTCTTGCCAGGTTCTTTCCTCACAGGCTCTACCTATTGCCTTGCGAATCTGGCGGTAAATATAAATTTAGAAGCATTTTCTTTTTTTGACGTTCATAAGTGTTACTTTGTGACCTACATGAATAAAGATATTTTGATTTTGATTTTTATCTCCGTCTGTATGTCTGTATTTCGGTACAAAAGGAAATGATTACCGTACAATAATGCTGTCGTCGTGCCAAACAAACTTGACAATAATGAACGCGAACCCGACCTAGGCACGACCACTCAATCTATTTCAGTACCTATCCATCCGGGCACATACTCGTAAATGTCTAGACAAAATTTTATTGTATTGTTATTTACAACTCAACTCCTAAACTCAAATTTGATTTCATTTGTTTGCCTAGGACGCTCTGAAACGAAAATTATGAAATGTAATGAATTTTCCTAGTAGTTTTTGCGATATTGCTCAGCTCCTAGTGGTCGTGTCGTGATATTTTATAACCTATAGCCATCCTCGATCAATAGGCTATTCATTATTAAAAGAAACAAGATACATTCAAAATAATCTTCATTATTATGTAATACAAATACTGTTTGCCACATTCTATTTTAACACCGCGGCTGCAGGTTCACGGGCGTCCTGGGTACACCCGCCATAGATTACTCCAGGGTAATTTTGCCACATATTTGAAGCCAGGACGGCAATCTAGTTCATTATTATAAATTAATTTAGTCTGCATTACCATTGTCATCTGTGACAGCTCGTAAACTCGGGTTTAATGTGCGAATTAAATGTGAGCTGTTCCCAGTCTTTTATTGTTTATATCGAACGGCTATAACCTAGTTTACGACCAGCAAATTATTAATGCGCATTTAGAAGAGATCCAGTATCATACTATCTATACTACTATTATAAAGAGGAAAGATTAGTATTTTTGTATGTTTGTAATGAATAAACTCAAAAACTACTATGCCGATTTCAAAAATTCTTTCACCATTGGAAAGCTACATTCACCCTGAGTAACATAGGCTACTTTTTATCTCGGTAATGTGTTCCCACGGGAACCGGGAACGAGTAAACTAAATCACGCGGGCGAGCTGCGGCGATAGGCTAGTCATTTATATATCCTAGATATTTATAAGGCCGATTAGTTACCTATTTATTAAGTAAAAACTCTTCTAACATTGACACAAAAACCAACTTCCAATATCCGGTTTAGACGAAATAAATGTCGGAGTGGGACCAAATGAAATGGGACCATTTGGGAGGAATTTTCAAAATCCGTTCACCCAGTCTAAAAATATGAGGTAACAGACATAATAAAAAAATACAGTCATATTGAGAACCTTTGCTTATTTGATATTGGTTAAAAAGATAGACAGACAAGATGAAAAATCACGGGAACGGGAAAATTAACACGGGCAAAGTTCAAGTATTAACCAAAGATGCAGCATTTTGTTAAAACAATGCCTATTATTTTGCTCTCAGTTAAGCTTGATACAAACACTTAAAATCACGCATGTCTTCCCGAAGGGGTAGACAGAGGCATGTAATACGCCCACCTATATCCAGTACCTTTATTGTACCCATAGATGGCTAGGATATTGCCAAAAGCTCCATTTTCGGAGATTTACATCGAAATACTAAAATAGAAAAATACATTTTTTGTGATTTATTAACCGTTTAAACAATTTTTTGGTTAATTTTCTAAAATATACAGACACAATTTCTACGGTTTCATTATAGTTTATTGAAGATATTATGATTCAGATATGTAGCACATGCTAATAATAATCTGGCCTAATTAAAAACATGTAACTACACCTTGCACGAATGAAGGGCTCATCGCACCGTTAAAGGAACCGGACTATTTATATCCTCGGTTGCTCTCAAAATTTCATCGTGTTTAGGGTTCCGTACAGAAAGGGTAAAACGGGAACCCTATTACTGAGACTTCGCTGTCCGTCCGTCCGTCTGTCTTGGGCTGTATCTCATGACCCGTGATAGTTAAAAAGTTGAAATTTTCAGAGATGATGTATTTCTGTGGCCTCTAGGTATATACAGGCTGAATTTTAGAAAAGGGCATGGATGGCGAAATCCGAAACTGTAAGGAATAGCGAAAAATGCTCAAAGGAGTCACGAGCCTGATTTTGATGAAACTTAAAACCTGATCATTAGATTTTTGGAAAACCAATAATCCTAGCTGGCAATCGAACCCGTTTATTTTGAAAAAAAAAACACACCTTTATTATTACACCATACGATAGTGTTGCTGTTAAGGATCAAATTCTGGGAATTAATGATATACGGCTAATTTAAGGAAAACTTATAATTTTAATAAAATTCATATTTCTTGTCTGTCTCTTAGTCTCTTATCACACTGGGCAGAGGCGCGCGCGCTACCACCCGGCCTCCGCCCAGTGTGATAAGAGACAGACATGTACTTGCCAGCTTGTTTCTTACAGTGTAATAAACGCGAGATTACGGTACTACTTACTAATTCCATACGCGAGATACAACATTATGTTCTACTTTCAAATTTTTCCTGCCCACGAGCATCATTTAGAAAACGAAATAGTCAGTTCTGTGATTACGAACAAAATTGTCTCAAAATTTACATAAAATATGAAACAGCAATGGTAAGTAAAATGTTTTAAAAAATGTTTTAAACCTTTTAAATTTGTAATAGCATTGTTTTCCGCAGAATTAAAAAAAGACAACAAAACGTCGACAATTGTTTCGCTTCTAAACGAGACATTATCAAGACTGTCTCAGAGAGAACAGCAAAATTTGTGGTTAGAACATATTTGCTTATAAGTAAGCGTGTGCAAATTTCATTATCGCGATGTAGGATTTTTCACAATAACTAACGTGGGTAGAAACCTCAGATCATGTTAACTAAGTTCCAAAAATAGGTATTCACCAATACAAGACTTTATCTTCATAATTTTTATTAAGTTGTGTAGAAATGCCACATGACACATACAAACCAACAACCAACTAATGTGTCTGTCTGTTCACAAACAGATTAAGTAAGGGATGTAGAGTTTAGAACGTACCTTTATTATATGACAGGTAACTAGCTGTCACTTTGGACGTCACTAGACAGAGATGGTTTTATTCGACAGACATTGTAACTTCGGAGTTGAGTAGGTAGCAATAAAAGTGTTTACAGATTTATAGTGGTTTTACTGTACATTTTTGGCGACTAGGAAAATTCATATTGTGTTGAAGTTGTGCAGAACAACACAAATGTTCCAAGATTACTCAGCAGGGGCTTCGGGCCCGACATTCGAGCCACATAGTAACACAAATACCGTGTCGCAAAGATGGCGGACATGGAAGAGAAATTTTCAATATTATATCGATAGCCAGGTGGGTCTTAATGACAGACAAAAAGTAGCGCGATTATTGCATCAAGCAGGCACAGAAGTGCAAGAAATATATGAAAATATTAGATCGAAATCCACTGAAGGAAATTCAGAATGGGAAAAATGTTTGAATTGTTTGGACGCATATTTTGACCCAGAGGTCAATATCAACTTCGAAAGACAAAAATTTAGAAGCCTTTGTAAAGTGGATAATGAATCAATCGAACAGTTTGTGCTTAGATTAAGAAAACAAGCGAAATTCTGTAACTTTAAAGAAGAGGAAGAATCCATAAGAGACCAGTTAATAGAGAAGTGTCAAGATATAAATCTAAAAAGAAAATTCATCAAGAAAGGATTTTTAGGAGATAAATTAACTCTCAACCAAGCATTAGAAATAAGCAGATTGTATGAAATGGAAAAACAACTACTTAGTATGGATATTAGCGGGGAAACAGAAATACAAAAACACCAAGAAGCAGAAGTATCAGAGGTGAACAAAATAAGTACCACTTGCTATAGATGTGGGTGAAAAGGGCATTTTGCAAAAAGTATTGAATGCAAAGCAAGAAATGAAAAATGCAATATATGTGGGTTAACAGGACACTTTGCAAAGTGCTGTAAAACAAAAAATAGCAAGAAGACGGACTACAAGAAAAAGAAGAAAAGAATTGTAAAGTATGTTGTGGTATCATGCTCAGAAGACTCAGATGATACAAGTTATGAAGAGGAAAATAGTGAAACTGTAAATTCAGTATTTATGGTGAAAAATCAGTATGATAAAAAGTTTGAAATTAAGTTGGACAATAAGGTTAGTTGTAATTTTATTGTTGATTCAGGAGCATCGGTTAATATCATAGACAGGCACACTTTCAAGAAATTATTGACACATGGTATGTCATGTGATCTGCATGTTAATTGCCCTCAAAAGTATTTTACATATGGGGGTGCAGAAATTGCTAAACTGGGGTTTCTCAAAACTAGTTTGTATTCCCCTGATAGTAAGTTAGAGGTGAATGCAGATATTTTAGTGTTTAAAGGCCGTGGACCGTCACTATTAAGTAGGCAAACATCTACAGAGCTCGGGCTATTGAGAGTGGGTCCTGCTAGTTATCTTAATTCTATTATGCTTCAACCTGTAAGTAAAGAATCAATTGTTAAGGAGTATCCTAATATTTTTAGTGGTATTTGGTAAGCTTAAGAATTATCAATTAAAAATTCCTATTGATTATAATGTTAAGTTAATTGCACAGCCAGTTAGGAGACAACCATATCATTTTAGAGAGATAGAACAAAAATTAATTACAGAACTTATAGATTGTGACATTATCGAGCCTGTGACTGGACCGACACCTTGTGTCTCACCTTCCCATATAGTGAAGAAGAAGGAGAAAGACCAATATAGGTTAGTAGTTGATATGAGGAAGGCCAATGAAGCTGTACTCAGGGAGAGGGTACCATTACCCACATTTGAAGAGTTGTTGGCCGACCTCAATGGCTGCAAATATTTTTCGACATTAGACCTCAGATCTGGATACCATCAGCTGGAAATAGATGAAGAGTCGAGAGCCATTACGGTATTTAGCTCCAGTCTGGGTCTCTTTAGGTATAAGAGATTATTTTTCGGCATAAGGTGTGCGTCAGAAATGTTTCAACGCGTTGTTGCTCATCTGCTACAAGGAATAGATGGAGTCGCTAACAGCCAAGACGACATTCGAATTGGAGGCCGTACACGCAAAGAACATGATGATAGGCTCAGACAAGTTTTAAGTAGATTGTACAAGAATGGTCTTACTCTCAATGACAAGAAATGTTCATTTGGTGTCACTGAAATAACTTTCCTTGGTCATTTTATTTCCGAAAAAGGTATTAAGCCATCAATAACGAATCAGCAGGTTGTGCAAGACTTCAGAGCACCATTAAATAAAGCTAAAGTAAGAAGTTTTTTAGGTCTTGTCAATTTTTCAGCGAGATTCATACCGAACTTCAGCACGATCACCGAACCATTGCGTCAGCTCACTAAAAAGGAAACAGATTTTACATGGCATGAGAAACATGAAGAAGCTTTCATAAAGTTGAAAAATTTAATAGCTTCAGCCCCAGCTGTTTGATTTTATGATAAAAACGCACAAACTACCCTAATCACAGATGCTAGTCCTGTGGGTGTGGCAGCAGTTCTGGTACAACACCAAAATATAAAAGGCGGAGTACATCCAATAGTCATAAAATATATAAGTAAAGATATTCACAGACAGAGAAGGAAGCTCTGGCAATAGTGTGGGCATGTGAGAACTTATACATGTATTTGATCGGTAAAGAGTTTAAGATCATATCTGACCACAAGCCGCTCGAGATAATCTATTCACCAACTTCTAAGCCTAGCGCGCGAATTCAGAGATGGGTTCTAAGACTTCAACCATTTACATTTAAAGTTATATACAAACCTGGTAAGAGTAACATCGCAGACGCTGTTTCAAGATTATTAGACACAAGTTCCAAATCTATTAAAAATACTGAAGATCAGGAAGACAAATTTCTGTTGGCTATACTAGACGATGTAAGAGCTATTACAATAGAAGAAATAAAAGAAACTACTTTGAAAGACGATGAGTTAACTGATTTAAATGAAGCAATAGAAAAGGATGTCTGGAGTAAAGAACTCAGGAAATACGAATTGATTAAAGCTGAATTGTGTACCATTGATGAAATTCTTCTAAGAGGTAATAGACTAATCATCCCAAAGGAATTAATACCAAGAATTCTGGCTATAGGTCACGAAGGTCATTTAGCTGCTAACTCTATGAAGGCTAAACCGAGAAGTAAAGTATGGTGGAAGACAATGGATAAGGATATAGAATACTGGTGTGATACATGCAACGGTTGCCAGCTAGTCAGAAAAGGTGCTCCACCAGAACCTCTAAAGCCTACAGAATTGCCAAGCAGAGTTTGGCAAAGGGTTGCTATAGACTATCTAGGTCCTTTACCATCATGACATTATTTACTATTTGTCGTTGATTATTACAGCAGGTATTTTGAGGTGGAAATATTAAGACAACAGACAGCAGAAATCACTATACAAGCTTTAGAAAGAATTATATGTCGAGAAGGAATAATGGAAGAAATAGTTTGTGATAATGGACCAGCTTTTATTGATCAACGATTTAAAGAATTCCTCAAAGCAAATAACATCAAGTTATCACATACCACTCCTCTATGGCCACAAGCTAATGGAGAGGTGGAAAGGCAGAATAGAAACGTATTAAGAAGATTGAGAATAGCTCAGGGTTTGAACCAAGATTGGAAAAAGGAACTTCTAGTTTACTTATCTGCTTATCGGTCTACTCCACACAGCACAACCGGTTTGCCTCCTGGAAATGTATTTAGAGGAAGAAGTATAAAAACCAAAATTCCGGAAATATCTTCACACTTTCATGTTGATGATGAAGAAATACGTGACCAGGACAGGTACAAGAAAGATAGATACAAAAAGTATGCAGATACTAGAAGACATGCCAAGTCGTCAGGCATAATGCCTGGTGATCGGGTCTTAGTAAAACAAAGGAAGGAAAATAAGCTAAGCACACCCTTTTCAGCAACAGAACACATCGTGGTATGGAAATCTGGCAGTGCTGTTGCTGTGCAGGATCCCGATGGCAAAATTGTGAAGAGAAACTCGTCTCACTTTCAACCTATCAGACAGAGAGACTTGGGAAGATTTGGTTTTAATGAAGAAGATGTGGCAGGAGAGGAGGAAAGTGATCAAATAAGAACAAAAGAAAGAGATCAAGTAAGAACTAAGGAAAGTGATCAAGCATCAACCAGGGAAAAAGATAAGACAGATACATTACCAAAGGACACAATTAAAACTTTACCCAAACGACAAAGACAGGCTCCGGCTAGGTACAAAGATTTTGTTCTTGGTCTCATCTTGGAAACCATGAGGTCTTAATTTTATCCTTGTTGTATCCATAGGTCATACCTCTTATGTGTTGAGTTGAATTAAACATTATACTTTCAATGATGCCAAAATTAATTAATACCTAAGGTTTTGTGTGTTAAGGTTTTAAATGATTATAACTAAATTGCTTTAGTGTATCTCTTGTGTTTAAGTTTTGCTTGTGTTTTAATATGTGTATTTTGTTCCTTTAGTGTTAAGTGTATCTTATGTACCTTTGTGTAGTGGTTTATTTGTATAAGGTTTAATTTGATGAAAGAAAGAGATTGTAGAGTTTAGAACGTACCTTTATTATATGACAGGTAACTAGCTGTCACTTTGGACGTCACTAGACAGAGATGGTTTTGATTCGACAGACATTGTAACTTCGGAGTTGAGTAGGTAGCAATAAAAGTTTTTACAGATTTATAGTGGTTTTACTGTACAAGGGAGACGTGTGAAAATCTATTTGTTCATTGAGTAAGGTGTCCGCATCTCTTCTAACTATTTCTAGCCTTTCCCAAACACTCAGCTTGAACCCTTTCTCACATAAGCGTAAAACTCTAAAGGTGTTACTATTGTTCAAGGCATTCCTTGAACAATAGTAACACCTTTAGAGTTTTGGACCACCGGTGTCAAGGAGGTGCTTCGCGAAGAGGGACTTCTCAGGACAATCGTTGCGGAACGCCGCCATATGTTCCTTGTATCTGATCTCAAAGGACCTGCCAGTCTGCCAACAAATAAACCCCCGATCTGTGTGAAACCGACACCGAGTCCTTGCCATTACACAGCTCCCTCAAGGTGTTCTGTGTTCTAAAAGCTGCGAATATCCTATTTTCCCTCATAATCTTAGCTATACTCAACGAGACGGGACCCACGAACGGCAAACAGGCAGTGTACTTCCTAGGTGGATCTTGAGTTGGATGTAATAAATGAAAACTAGCATTTCTGCGTTTTTTATTTAATAATGAGTGGACCATTCCTACGTTATAGCCATTAGGTACTGTATGCTATATAACAAATGATAGACAATTCCTCATTAAATGCCTGTGGGCTTAACGGTACCGCCAGTAACCTGCTCAGTAAGCTGTGGAAAGCTGCCATTTTATGTTCTATCCAATATATAAAATATGAATTTTATGAAAATTCTAAGTTTTCCTTAAATTTACCGTATTTCATTACTTCCCAGAATTTGATCCTTAACAGCAACACTATCGTATGGTGTAATAATAAAGGATGTGATTTTTTTTCTAAATCAATGGGTTCAATTCCCAGCTAGGATTATAGGTTTAAAAAAAATGATGAGGTTTTAAGTTTCATCAAAATCGGGCTCGTGACTCCTTTGAGCATTTTTAGCTATTCCTTATAGTTCCGGATTTGACCATCCAAGCCCACTTGAAAATTCACCTGTATATAACAATAAACACTAAAAAACAGAATATAATAAATATTTATACAACTCCAAACGTACACAGATTGATTTATTCATTATTCATTAATTTGGCAGCGAGTCTTAATTGTTTTTGTAATTGTTCTGACCCAAATACTCTTGTTTACAAACGTTTTGTTTCAGTCTTACAGAGAGACGCCAGTATTTAGTTGCAACAAAGCAAGCTAGCTACAACAAGCAAAGTTTGCAGAAGGCCGTCATGTGGCATTTTTTCCGAAAAGGAAATTTAGATACTAAATTCGACATGATGATTTTTTTTTTCAAAAACAGCCAACTCGATATTTCTTCTAGAAGCTTTTTTTTCTATTTCAGGCCGCGCGCGTCCATTGCCGGGCTGTGTGACCAATTCGGAGGTTTGGTCGGGATGAGAATCCCGCGTCGGTGAGTGAATCTGGTTGCACTCTTTTAAAAGCTGAGATAAGTAATCGTCAAAAACAGCAATCTAACAAGTATTTTTAATGGTAAAAGAACGGTCATCATGGTGTATAATGCAGCCGAATTATCGCGTCTGCAAAAAAGTTACAACCTAGGCATCTCAATGTAACATAGAAGATATGTCGAAAGACCTCTAATCTACAATACATCGATTGGGAATTTTGACATAATAAAACAAAACCAGTCGCTAGAATAAGAAGGGTCTCGTTCCTTTGTAGGGGTGAGGTATCTATACTAGAACAGTATTGTGTTGAGCCACTGAGCCGGTTCCCAGCCCAGTTTGGGTCGACTTTCCTGTCTTACTGCGATTCGGCTGAACTTCGATATTTTCTGACAGCCATTGGCAACATTAAAGTTCTGTATTTCTTCTGACCAGTCGATGTTTTTGTCAGTAATTTTGTTGGTGCCACGTAATAGGGAGCATGCCTGTTTACGTTACCGGGCATTTACTATAGGAAATCAATAACAACTCTGAAATCCAAATTCTAACACCAGGGCCGATGTTACTGTGGATCCCACAAATATTTGATTTGACGACGAGATTTCAGAGACGGCAGTCGTATACACATACCTACCACTGCGCCACCGAGGATTCATAATAGTTAAAGAAGCAATTTAGACAACCTTCCTAGCTGTTTGAGATGTGTGTTAACAGATCAGTCACGGTCTCCCTATTTTAGTACCACAGCTGTTCCATTTCTTGGAAATGACATCACGCAATTGAGGGCGACCACCCTCACCCTGCACGATGACGTCATGTTTTAGTATGGATGCCGAAACGGCCATTTCTAACAGACTTTGACAGCCTTTGACATAATAAAATATCTTGATTATACCAAACGTATGTAAGGAAGTTCGATTTTTGCAGAGCGCGTGGCTGGTGGCTTTTTAGGTTACCTCTGGCGCTCCGCAAAAATCGGGTTTCCAGACTCTCTCATACCGAACAACGTTTCTTGTCCTGCACCTGGAGCTAGTTAGGAATAACTAGTTCTTCTGTACGGGACTATCAACTAATCAAGCATTACCTTGACATTGGCGAAATCATCGATAAATATCGCTGGAACCTTGTTTTTAAAGAAAGAAGAAGAAGAAGAAACGTATGTAATATCTTTGAGTATCAGTAAGCGTCTATACCTTCCACCACAATCATTCTTGAACATCGCATTTGAATAATTTCGTTCTAAAATTGAAATATGACGCGCTGGCTCTGTTTCCGTTAAGCTAGGATTTACAAGGTATACAAACATCCCACCGAGCAATGAACACCACCCATAAACCCGTCAATGTAAACCAGCGCAGGCGCTCGTCTAACCGGCCAGTAACATCTGACAGGTGAACACTGTTTTATTTTAAACAAAATATTTAAAAAAGTATTGACCGATTCTAAATATTTATTGTTCTAAATTTAAACTGTACATACGTTTTTGTATTTGCTTGTTTTTTAAAAAATAGGCTTGCGGAATTGCCAGACTTGAAATTATATTGATTGATGAGTTTTTCATTGATTTTATATATTTTTATAGATTCAATGAGGTAGTTGATATACCTACACAATAGTAGTATATAGTTCTTTCTTCATATATAAATACGGTTCTAAGGCATTAACTATTGGAACGAAGTTCTCTAAAGCGACTTACGGGTAGTGCGATTTAGTAGAAATCGTCACGTTACGCTTATCAGTGGTTCTCAACCGGTGGTCCGCAGAAGCCAAAATATTACTAGCTCCTTGAATTCTTGCCCAGTTAAAGCTCAACGTATGCTGGAAAGCGATTTAAATCAGTGTCATGTCTCATTTAGCTTTGAATATGTAAACCCCAATGATACGAGGGTGGATTGAAAAGTAATCGGCCTAACCAAGTAAATAAATACATAATAAATGGAATATATTGTTATTTTTCAACGTAACCACCATCAAGTTCAATGCCCTTTTGCCATCTTTCCTTCCAAGTATTTAGCTCGTTCAAAAAAACTTATTCTTCCTTAGAGTCAAAATATGCGTCTACTGCTGCTTTGACCTCGTCATTTGTCAAAAATCTTTGACCTCCCAAGTGCTTTTTTAGGTTAGGGAACAGAAAAAAGTCTGACGGTGCCAGATCAGGTGAATAAGGTGGATGCGGTAACAGTTCAAAGCCACAGTTGTGAATTTCTGCCATTGATTGGACAGAAGTGTGAACATGAGCGTTATCTTGATGAAACAGGACTTTTCTTCTGATCATTCCTGGACGTTTTTCTTTTATTTACTCTCGTAAACGACGTAGTAGGGTGCAGTAATAATCAGAGTTTATAGTCTGACCCCTTTCAAGATAATATACCATAATCACACCCAGAATCCCCAGAGTCCCAGAATACTGAAGCCATCACCTTACTTGCCGACAAAATCGACTTAGTCTTTGTGGGGGGTGGTGAACCAGGTCTTTTCCACTGTTTTGATTGTTGTTTTGTTTCCGGTGTGCA
Source organism: Nudaria mundana (assembly GCA_963556515.1). Taxonomy (NCBI): domain Eukaryota; kingdom Metazoa; phylum Arthropoda; class Insecta; order Lepidoptera; family Erebidae; genus Nudaria; species Nudaria mundana. Next base: position 1,142,538 of record OY748297.1, read on the forward strand.
GTAATGAACCCATGTTTCGTCCATAGTAATAAGACGATTCAAAAAATCACATTCATCAGATTCAAATAGCTCCAAACAGTCGCGTGCAATAGTCAATCGCATCCTTTTTTGCTCAACTGAAAGCAGTCTCGGAACCCACCTCGCAGACATCTTGTGGAAACCCAACACGTTGAATATTATGATTTGAGTACGTTCATAAGAGATGCCTATAATCTCGGCTATCTCTATAATTTTCAATCTGCGGTCTCCCATAATTAAGTCGAGTATTTTTTTAACATTTTCGTCAGTAGTGGACGTCGAAAGCCTTCCAGAGCAGGGTTCGTCTTTCACACTCTCTCTACCACGCTTGAATTATGCTATCCATTTTTTGACGGATGAATAAGAAAGAGTGCAATCCTCTTGCACTCATGCGTCATGGTCATCATGGATGGCTTTTGATGACAGCCCCTTCTTATGGAGGTACTTTAATTAAAACTAATTATCGCACACGTTTCAAACTTCCCACAATTAACAGGTCTGAACTGAACTAAATAATGTGGGTAGATTTGATTTTTAGAACTAAATGGATCAGTGTTAGGCCGACTACTTTTCAATTCAACCTCGTATTATAAAAGTATTCAAGTCGCTTAACTTCAAAAAGACAGCTGACTTGTGGGGTATTTCTGTAAAATTGCTTCAGTTCATTATTGTGAATATATCTCCACATCTAGCTGCAATATTTAATAAATGTGTCAAAAGTGGAGTGTTTCCTGATCTCATGAAATACAGTAAAGTGATACCTTTATTTAAAACTGGATCAAAAAGCGACCCTGGTAATTTTAGACCAATTTCAATACTTCTAGTAAATTTTTGAAAAAAATATATTGCAGCAATTACAATCACATTTTAATTCAAATATGCTACTACATAATGAGCAGTATGAATTCACAAGAGGTCGTTCTACCATTCACGCAGGGGTAACGCTTCTGAAGCATATTTTCAATGCCTGGGAGAATGATCAAGATGCCATTGGTATATTTTGCGATCTTTCCAAAGGGATTCACGTTGAACATAATACCCTATTACGGAAACTCAATTATTATGGTATCAGAGATTCGGCACTGGACCTAGTTGCCTCATACCTCAGTGATAGAATTCAACATGTTGATATCAATGGTAGTCGGTCTTAAGGGGCTTCTGTAGCTATGGGCGTGCCACAAGGATAAATTTTAGGTCCGATTCTATTTTTAGTTTACATTAATGATCTACCGTTCTATGTACAGAACTTGTGCGACATTATTCTATTCGCGGATGATACATCACTTATTTTTAAAGTTGATCGCAAGCTTTTTTTGTGAATAACAGAGATCCATAATTTTTAAGTTCACTTGTTCCACACATGGTCACGTACTGCCCTTGCCCTCTTTTTATTGTTGTAACAGAATCATTGTATTTACTGGCGAATAAAAAGAGTGGCCGTGAGTTTTTCTTGACAGGTTCTTTCCTCACAGGCTCTACCTATTGCCTTGCGAATCTGGCGGTAAATGTAAATGTAGAAGCATTTTCTTTTTTTGACGTTCATAAGTGTTACTTTGTGACCTACATGAATTAGTAGTTTTTGTATTATTCGATTATGATCCGCTCTTTTTTTTAATTTAGCGTCAGCGTCGTTAGTAAAATGAAAAGTAAGCCAAACCCAGGTTGGGTTGCGTTGCAGTTGCGTAAAAATCTTCGTTTCTGACGGGGCTGGGGGTCCCCGACCATTTTTTTTAAGTAATACAATAAGCTACAGACAATTTGGGATGATTTTTTGGTCTAAAAGCAGTGATAGTAGCTTCTTTTGACCCCTTCTCATTCTTACATACACTTAGGTTTACTCCACGCACTTAATTTAGCACTTTTTTGTTGTTAACTGACGTGAAGAATTGATTTCGCAAGGAACTTGAATGCATGAATAGACCGTCGCAACGTGTTACTGCTAGAGTTCTGCCGGTACCATGTTCTTGTCTCTTTTTGTAAAAACCTGTCTGTACACACCTTCTGTATATTCAAAAGACGTAGACCGGCTTTAATTGAATATTTAAGTAGCAATCATTCGTTGATTGGAGATTTTCCGCACCAATGTAATAATGTAAGTGGGTTTTTGAACGAAATAACCATGTTATGGTTTCTAAACTACTGTTAAGTTAAAAAAGTAACTACCCAATTATCCTATTGGTAACAGTAATCCAATTAATAAATGAAAAAAATAAGCAGTAAGAATCAATATATAAGAATCAGTATTTATATATTAAGTATTTATTATATGTAATTTATATACCTATATGTGTATTTAGTGTTGTATTTATTTGTACCATCTCACTCTCCTAATAAGAATGAGCACCTACCTGAGCATTATTTCTGTATCACCTCAAGGTTGACTGGTAGAAAATGCCTAAAGGCATTAAGTCCGCCATTGTACGTGTTTGTGCAAAAAAATTTAATAAATAAATAAAATCAATTGAAAACTATTTTGTAATAAAACGCAAATCTTAGTTTACGACTACATTTCCTTTGCAGTTCTATTTTTAAATTTTCTCTTTTTTTAATGACTGATATATTTTGGACACATTTATCGTAAAAATAAATATTAGATTTTGAGAAGAATACTGGAGGGAAAAATGGACGGCCAAAGTGAAGAATGAAGCTAGCCTGGAAGGATAAATATGAGGACAAATATTAACGACGCTGCTGATGGCACAGGATAGGAATAATGAGCATGTGTACAAGTGAGTTTATTTCATAATGTACTACGAGTATATATTCCACCAAGTGTGCCGACAATCGAAAGCATGAAAGCGTGTTCTATTTCTCAAAAATATAGCTTGTACTTTACTTCTAAAATATCAGTTCGAAGTAAAATAAAGTGGATATTTATTTACAATAAGAATTACAATATACAAAATATACATAATTATAGATTAAAAATATTTACATTACAAAATATCCTTTAAAAAATCCTCCGCGTCATTGCCGACTGGGAAGGTTCCCAGAATGCTGGCTGTGTTGCCACGTTACATAAAGTTATTAGTAAATAGGTATAATGTGGAAGTCTCTGACGATCATAAGTCGTAAACGAAGCAATTTATCGTAAATTGAGGCGGTGCGTTAATAATAGGAATTTTCCTTGACTATGAAAACTTATGAAAAAAATACTTCAGTAATACTCGTAATATTTACATAGGTATATAAGTCTATCTGTGTTTAAGGTATCAGCTCATAAAACGAGAAACATTTAGTAATTGGTTTAGAGAAGGAAAACAAAGAAGAGGTAGAGAGAAAAACACGCCAATCATTGACAAAAAAAAACGACTTTAAATTACCGAAATGGGACTAAATAATTGTCGATTTGGGACTAAATTGAAATCCAGTCGGGAAACAGTAGCTTTCAATTTAAAAAAAATCTAAGTATGAAAAAAATTGAGATGACTCATGACAAGGATGGAGAGAAGACTGACGACGAAAAACCTCAATGCAACCAGCGTCCTTACCATAGCGCTCGAAAGAGTTTATCAATGGCCAATGAATTTCAAAAAAAGAAAGAGGAAAATTCAAAAAAAAATTCAAAATTTTCTGCGATATAATTGATTATCGAAAAGTTTTTTTTTTATTTTGTACTATCAGGCCGTCTCTGAAAACCAGCGCTGTCTGCCTTGCACCACGCAGACAGCATAACGCTGAGAGACGGCCATTTACTCCACATATATTATGTATTATTATTATTTCATTTATTTTATTTATTGTTATTACTCGTATATACCAACCAAGGGGAGGCTCGTGGTCTAGTGGTAACCGACAATGTTAACACATTGCAAAGGTTAAGCAACATCGACTCAGGCCGGACTTAGGATGGGTGACCGTTTCTTAAGACATTGAGACCCCTCCGTGCCTCGGAGAGCACGTTAAGCCGTCGGTCCCGGTTGTCATACTAACATCTATGGCAGTCGTTAGGGGTAGTTGGAGCCCTAAATCAAAAATCCGACCCGTCTAACTACAGAACTTCGATATCGCCCATGGGTTGTGAAGGTCAGATGACAGTCGCTTCACGGAAAATATCGAAGTTCAGCCGAATCGCAGTTAGACTGGAAAGCCGACCCCAACTGAGTTGGGAAAAGGCTCGGTGAATGATGACTCGTATATACCAACCTGTATTGTTTTCGCTGTTTTTGTTATTTTAGGTAAGTGGAGTAATAAATGTTTTTTCTTTCTTAAGTCTTCCGAAGCTTATAGGGCTGGACGGCCGGCTAACGCGACGGGAACAATAATTACAGGCGACGGGAACGGGAAAAAATCCATATTACCACACGAACGAAGTCGGGGGGGGAGTGCTAGTAAGAATATATACCAGGAACGGGAATAGACTTGTCCACTATAACGTAGAACAAAAGTTGTGGGTGAGTTATGTCTTCTGCATATCCCCTCGGAGATTTATATGGGTTTATAATGTATAGAAAAATGAAAATTAAAGTTAGTTTGTAACCAATTAGGTAATACTGTACGGTAGGTACTTCTTATTGATTTTTACCCAACGTATTGGGTTAACACGTACACTGCTGTTATTCAATATACTTCAGGATTATACTTAATCTGTCTGTTGATAATGAAAATATAGTGGTACTTATACATACTTTACTGATATATTATTAGGTATTTATAATTTTATTTGACATTGTCACACAACGTCATCTAGAGCTTATACTCGAATTAGACATCTGATATACATAGGTCCTTAAATATTTCTAAATACATGCCTAATATAGGTACATAGAAAACCCCTTAATGAGAAAGCTTTTATTTTTATTACCGGTATTGCTGAAAAACAAGTATTTATGTAAAATAATTGAATAAACACACATCCCTCTAATTATTGTGGGACCAACAAAGAGAGCAGCGAAATGTGGGCAGGACTTACACTTCTGTCTACCCTTTTTAGGGTCCCGTACGCCTAAGAAGCATTTTAATTATTTATCATTTATTTCAGGTTACAGAAGTTACAAGATGTTATATTAACTTATTCTACGGCTATAACAACAACATTAACTCATAAAATCCGGGAACGTTTATGTTTGCCAGAACCACGTCCGTTGAACAGCAGGTGCTCCAATTGTAGGTGAGGTTGGCTATAGCCCTCATGATCCAAAATGGGAGCTCTCATACAAAAAAAAATTAACGTTGGTTTGCTTGATATTAAAAATGTTAAACTGTCTAATGTAGTATTATATAATGGAACGGAACCCTTCGTGCACGCGTCCAACTATCACTTAGTCGTTATTGAGCGAAGCGAGCGTAGCGAGCGGAGCTCCTTATCAGGTGACTCAAATGCAACTCGATGTGAAATTGTTTCTCGACAACTACCCAACCGATTTTCATGATTTTTTCACTAAAAAATTAAGCATTCTCAGGAGCAAGTTTTGTTCGAGACCGAATTTTGATTTAGGACCCTCAAAAAAAGTTATTGACCAAGAAAAGTTATTGACCAAAAATATGACAATAGTCGCTTCGCTCAGTTGCATGCTGCAGCGCAGTGCACGTTTTTTAAGTGTGTGGCTCCATCGTTCCTCGATGGTTATGCCAATATCAAGGTAATGTTTGATAGCTCCCGCTCTGAACTAGTTTCCGTCGGGGATAATATATGAAACGTTGTTCGGTATTGCAAGTTAGCGTCTTTAACTCGGTCACTGCTGAGTACCAGAGGTAACCTAAAAAGGCACCAGCCATGCGCTCAACAAAAATTGAACTCCCTATAATTCAGAACTTCCAGTGCCTACCTACCCACAAGCCTTGTGGCGTACTCTACCTACGTGCGATTCAACTTCTGAGGTTGTTGGAGTGTTTAATGGCTTCAAACCAATCCGACACAGACACACACATATCACGCTTATATTCCCGAAGGGGTAGGCAGAGGTGCATTACACACCAACAATTTGCCAGAAGTTTTAGTTCCACGTAATAGGGGGCAATCCTATTGCCGTCATCGGGCACACATAATGGATTATGTATAAAATGGGCAAATTAATTTAATAAAAAGTAGCAGCTTTAGTGTAATTTTGAAAATAATTTGAAACCCTTGCGATGAAATGTTGATTCTTACGTGTTCTTACGTGCCAGCCGCTGTGGCACAGTCAATTAAAGTCCTGGACGTCTCGGACTTTGACCACACCAATCAGAAGCGGAATTTTCCTAAATACAACCAAAGTTCCAAATTAATTTAAGAAAAAAAGTTATAAAAATTCAAATAAATAACAAACAGTTAAAGTACAAGCGATCAAGGTAAACCAAAGACAGTGACACTAATAGCCCCGGCCGCGGCCGCAACCTTCAGTGCTGACGTCACGCCGAGCCCTTATAGTTAGCTAAAAGCTTCGCAGTAATGACCTGTTACACCCATAACTACTAAACTAACTATCGGTTGTAAGGTTAATCTTCGGGAGAAATACTACGGGATACAGAGTTAATATATTTGTCTCTTTATACGCGTATCATTGGAAACTAACGTCAGGTTAATAAAGTACCATATGATTTTCGTTGTAATTAGACTGAAGGGAACAGATAATTGAGCCTTTATCCCTGAAGGGGTAGCCAGAGGTAGAAAGAAAGAGTGTTTTATTTGTGCATCACATATAAAACACTTTCATTATTTAACATAATACTTAGTTCAAGTTCCACATTTATTTACTGTGGTAACAATCGCAACAGACGCGAAGTTTGACGTGACGAGTGACAAGTGTAATGGCGACGTGTGACGTATGACAGATATGGCAGGACAGGAAATACGTGGTACATTACACACTAGGGGGCAAGCCTATTGCCGTCACCGGGCACTATACTTTTTTTTTTTTTTTTAATTCCGCGACCAAGGCCGCGGCCGCTCCAACGTCCGTTGCCGGGCGTCTCTGGTTACAAGCAGAACGTATTTCCAGTGGCGCCCGGTGGACTTTGACCACCTGTGTGGTCTCTGCGGGGGTTGGGTCGGGATGAGAATCCCGCGTCGTTGGGGTAGGGTTTTATCCCGCGTCAGTGAGTGAATCTGGTTGCGTGCTATGGGGCAAAGGCCCCGCAGCACGCAACCCTTCTAGCCTGTTTCTGTAAGGACGACGGGTGGCGATCCCGCCGTCCTCAGGCCCCGATCATGGAGGTCGATGGTCTTGGGCGTAGATGAGTCTGCGGCGCCCTCGCCGCTGACTACGGAACTCGGCGGGGAGGGTACGCTCCCTCTCCCTCTCGGCCGCCTCCTTCGCGAGCACGACTTGCTCGCAGAAGGACACGGCCGCGTTCCACCTACTCCCGCTGGAGACCATGGATTGAAGCATGGTCTCCAGCGAGAGGGTATCCAGACCCAGACCCACTACGAGGTCCCGGTGCTGACTCGCCCACGCTGAGCACTCCACCAAAGTGTGGAGTGCGGTGTCGTCGTTGGAAACCTCGCAGTGTTGACACCGGGGTGTGACCTCACGATGGATGCGAAACGGATAGCTACCGAAGCATCCATGCCCGGTAACGATCTGCGTCGCACGATACGTGAGGTCACCATGCTGCCTCTGCAGCCAATCGTTCATGATCGGTCTCACCGCCGCGATGATGGTGGCACCCCACTTGGGTTGCTCAAGTCGCACCCTCCATGACTCCATGAGATCCTGTCGGAGTTGGGACCGCCGGTCATCGATTTCTCGAGACGCAGGCCTGTGGTCCCGCTCCAGCGCCTCCTTGCGCCATTGGAACAATGACGCAAGGGCTCTCGCTTCCAGGTCCCATGTAGGGGTCCCGGCTAGGAGACATGCAGCCTCTCCGGAGATCGTGCGGTAGCCCCTTATTGTTTTGACGGCCAAGGTCCTCTACGGTCTGTTAAGGAGCGTTGAGTTGTTGGCCGTCAACCGCGCCGCCCATACGGGAGCCCCGTATAGGGCCATACTCCGCACGATCCCCAGGTACAGTCTCCTGCAGGAAGCGTTGGGTCCCTTTAGGTTGGGCATCAGTCGCGAAAGCGCGACCGATGCCTGTGTCACCTTGGGGACCAAACTTCGGAAATGTGGTCCGAAGTTCCATCGACTATCAAGTACGATCCCTAGATACTTCATCGAGGGCTTGATCGCCGGCTTGGGCGCCTCCCACATTTATGCAGGAACCTTCAGGTGGACCGTTCCGAGGTCTGTGAAAACACAGAACCTCGGACTTGTGCAAGGCCACCTCCAGTCCCAGCCGCCGTATCCGACCCACAACTTGAGCAACACCCGTCGTGACCTTGAGTACTGCCTCCTGGTACGTTGCACCCCGCGCCGTGACGAGGGTATCGTCGGCGTAGCACGTTACGCCGACGCCCTCAGGCAATGCACCCCGCAGCACCCAGTCGTAGCCGATGTTCCAGAGAAGCGGCCCCAGGACCGACCCCTGCGGAACACCGCACGACACATCTCGCCGAGCTGGCCCGAGCCATTTGGGGAAAGCTATGGCCCTCTCCGAGAGATAGGCCCCGACAATACGACGGAGGTAGAGAGGCGTTTCGTGATACACGAGCGCCTCCCTAACGCAGCTCCATGGCAAGGTGTTGAACGCGTTGGCGATGTCAAGAGACACCGCCACCACAACCTTGCCCTGCGAGACTGCTTTCTCCGTCAGGCTCCTGACGCGCATGATCGCGCTCACGGTGGAGCGTCCCCGACGGAAACCATACTGGTTGTCCGCCAGGTCTGGCCCCACGTCGAGAGATGCTCGACGAGGCGTTCCGCGATAATTCGCTCAAAGAGCTTACACACCTCGTCGAGCAACACGATCGGCCGGTATCCGGACGGTGAGTCCACCGGCCTTACGAATCAGGACCAGTTTCCCCGTCCTCCACACCTTGGGAAACTGGCCCCTTTCGAGGCATGCGCTAAAGAGCCCCATCAGTCGGGGCCCGAGTTCAGGACCCATCTTGCGGGCCGCCGTCTTGGCCCGCTTTATTGTCTCCTGGAGATTACCTTTAGCCTCCCTGTAAGCCTGATAAAGCTCCGCCTCTCAGGTTGCCGCGTCGTCTGGGCGGCGATGCCTCCGGCGAAACCTGGTGTACTGGCGGCGGGTGGAGATGCATGCTGCGCGCAGCTGTGCAATCTCCAGCGACCACCAGTACACCTGCTTCCTTGCCGGTCTGGGTGTAACCCTAGGCATCGCCGCATCACAGATTTGCGACATGGCTCTCCTGAACCACTCCGCCTCGGCATCCACATCGGCAGGCCGGTCCGGTGCCGGAATCCAGGCCTGCACGATGGATGCCTCCAGGAGAGCCTCCCGATCCAGATGGTGAAGTGCCCAACGCGGATCCGGGGGATTTTCTACCGGCTGTGGGAGGTCAGGTGGGGGGACGACATCGAATCGGATGTACCGATGGTCCGAGTGCGTCTCCTCACCCTCCTCCACGTGCTAGCCAGTAATACGGGCGGCGAGGGCAGAGGTCGCGAACGATACGTCCACGACCGAGCTGGTCCCCCGCCGCCAGAAGGTGGCGACATTCCCCCGGTTGAGGACCTCCAGATCACGTGTTCTGGTCCAGTCCTCAAGAAGCCTCCCCTTGTCCCTGGTTTCCCGGGAGCCCCACGCCTCACTCCAGGCGTTGAAGGCGTTGGCTCTCCCAGGAGCAGGACAGGGCGAGGACGGCACGCAGCGAAGACGACGTCGAGCTCAGTGAGCCATAGCTCAAACTGAGTCTCGTCCAGTGTCGGCGAGATGTAGGTGGCCACGACTGCCAACCCATCATATTCCGCCGCAACACACCCGCGACCCCTTGCAATGATAGCAAGGCGCGAGTTGTCTGCGGCGGACCCCCCGAAGATAAAACAGGCCGAGCCGTCCTCGTCCACGGTGACTTCCGCTGTGCACTGCACTCCGACGTGCCCCACCACCATGCACCGGAAACATCTGGTTTCCCGGGCACGAAGGAGGTGCACCTGCGCCTTTAGGAAGCCCCCTACGAGGAGGCTTCGTCCGTCCGTCACTTTCAGTGCCGCCGCGACGGGGCACTGGACGACTGTCATCCCATGACCAGTGGAGCCGAAGGAGATTTCTCCAGCCTTCACCTGGTCACGGGGGCAGCCGCCCGCCTCCACGACGGCGGAGATTACTTTCTCCGTCGTGGCCGCGTCATCCAGACCCGTGATGCGCAATGCAGCGCATTTGGTGGGTCTGGTGACGCGGACGGCTTCTGCGTCCAACGCGTCCCTAAGCTGCGCTGCTAGGGCGTCAGCTTTAGGGCCGCTGGAGGCGCCGGAGACCTCGAGGAGGCGAGCCCCGGTGCGTGTCGTCTTGCACCGGAGACCCCCCTGGATATCGAGGGCTGAGAGGTTGACTGAGGACTTCACGGTCCTCAGGACATCAGCGTACCCCACACCCCTCTTCACACCCTCCGTCGTCACCGTAAGGACGACGGCTGTGGAGCGAGGAGCGCGGGGCCTCTTCGGCGCCTTCGCCGCGGCGGTTTTGGCCACTTTCTTGGCCACTTTCTTGGCGGCCTTCGTCTTCCTCTTCTTGGCCCCCACTATCTCCCATCCCTCCCGTCCGGAGGGATGTAAAGAAGCAGCGGGGGCGTTAGAGGAAGAGGAGGCGGCAGGGGTGCCGCTCTTCTTGCCGCGCCCCTTCGCCTTCCGCGCCTGGGCCGCGGTCTCGGCCGGCAACCGGTACGCTGGAGCGGACTGGGGCGGAGCGGGGCGGCGGACAGCGTGTGTGCCGCTTGGTCCTGGAGCGGGAGAACCGCCAACAGCCGCCGCGTATGACAACGCGGGACGTGCTAGCGGAGGGCGGTACGCCCGGTCCTCCAGGACCGCGAGGCGCCTCTCGATCGCCGTCAGGACCTGTACCATAGTCGGCACAGGCTGTGGCGGCGATCCGGGTGCCGTGTTGGGCGCCGTGGTGGGCGCCATGGTGGGCGCGGTGGTGGGCGCCTAGGTGGACGCCGTGGTTGGCGCCGTGGTGGGCGCCTTGGTGGGTGCCTTGGTGGGCGCCGTGGTAGGCGCCGTGGGTGGCGCCGTCTTCGGCGCTGGTCCAGCCGTCGGAGGAGGAGGCGGCAGCATAAGACCGGGAGGCGCCTTGACCACCTTGGTCAAGTCAGCGACCTCCCGCCACAGGTCATCCATCTGCTTCGAAGGAATACTACTTTTTTTTTTTCTGCGTCTGGCAACACTATTGAACAGTCGTAAAATTTTAGCTCCTATAAATTTATTAGTGAAATAAATACAAATTACATCAGATAACTCCAATATCATCACAATAGTAGTGCAAAAATAATCATTTCAAAGAATTTTGTGTATATTAGTGTAAAAATAAGCTAAAAAGTGACGAATCAGCTGACCGTATTGTTCAATGTTATTTCACGTAAATACATAATGTTTCTCCTATAATAGGTAAAATTATTTTATTATACGTGTTTATTCATATACTCAACATTGAAAACAGGCGATCTATTTTCGTAAGTACAGAAAAGTTTTGATTTTAATTTACCGGTACCTAACATAACCTCGAACTACCTACTTGTATTTTCTAAATTGCGTTTAATTGCACTTATTTGTCGAGAATATGAATACCCGTAGCCGTAGAGCCTTATCCCGCCAGCAGGAGGAGCCCAAACTTCAGCTGGTGTTGCAGGAACTTAAATCTAAAACAGAGCTCTGTTTACAATTAGAAAAAGAAAGAGAAGAAAATGAAAACTTGTTGATAGGTGCTCTAGACGTTAGTAAAAAACTAAAATCTGAACTAGCTAGGCTTCATATTAGTTATGATGAAATTGTAATGCAGCGGAACCACCTTCAATCAATAGTAGATAGGTTTCAAGAGTGCAGTGACGAGTATGAAGGGACCTTGAGGAGGACTACCTTGCTGGAACAGGAGCTACGGGATGCCCAGGGGCACATCTTACACTTGGAGTCAGCTGCCAAGCAAGTCGTAGTCCAACAAACGGATAACCTTTATAACGAGCTAATGAGTGGTACTCCGCAGTTTGTTCCTTCTGCAACAGTTCCAAACCTGGACTTGTCTACTATAGATCTTACCAATGACAGTTCATACCAACTGGACAAGCCAGTTTATTTTTGCAGCAGGAATAAACTAAAAAAATACCTAAAAATAAAGAAATTCATTTTAAAATCAAAGAAACAATTAAAATATCATAGAATCTTAATCAAAAAGTGTAAAAATGTTAACTCTAGTTTAAAATTAAGAGAACAAGCTAAATTATCTATGTTAGAACTTAAACAAAGTCATTTAAAATATTACACTGACACACAACGCTTAGAGTCACAAATAAAAAATTTGCAATTTGAATTAGAGTATGTAACTAAGAAATATGAATGGTCTCTAAAAGACTTTAATAAGTGTTCATCAAGTATAGATAAGGTACTCAAAACATCTAATTATAATACTGAGCGCCTTAATACCTTCATAAATAACCACTCATGCAATATCAATTGCACAAGTCCTTCTCAATCATTGGAGAACCAGGCTTCCCTTACAACTTGCTCACCTTCTAGTTCATTAGTGTATGAATTGTGTGACAGTGTAAAAAGTAATAGTCATACTGGATATACTAAACTAGTTTTATTTAGTGATGATATTGGAACTGATTTTAGTTCTTTTCTGATACAACAATTTAATTCAAATTGTTATTCAATTATTAATAACTGTTATCCAGGTGCATCTTTAAATGAAATTATGCAAAAGATATTAGAATATAATTTTGACTCAAACAGTAAAATAATTATTTTCTGCTCAAACAGGGGTAAAATTAACAAAAATGAACTATCCCTATACTTTGACAAAATGCAAAACTTAAATGTTGAACATGTAGTAATGTTTACATTACCATACATAAAAGGTGTGCCAGACGTGGAAAATTCTCTTAGATATAAAATAAATTTACAACTCAATTTAACTAGCCAATATAATAATAAATTGCATGTAATTGACTTTAATTCTGTTTTTAAGAGAACTGTATATAAATACAATTTGTCAACTTCTGACAGTAACTTTAACAATAACAAACATATTGTTTATGTAAACAAAGGTAGGTATTTTCTACCAAAGCATTATAAGAGACAAATAGCAAGTTTGCTATTCAATTATTTTTACACTTCAGCCAAGAACTTGGCTGACAAAACTGCTTTTATTGAGCAATGTAGATTTAGTGTTAAGACTTTGGAATCTGTTCCAAGTAATTTAAATTAAGTTCTACGACAACAGAGGCAATATTACCCTTTAGCAGACATAGTCAATTAATTGAATTAAATTTAGTTACAAATATTAATTATGTTAAAAAATGCCCTCCAAATCAAACCAAATCAAAAAATGTAAATTATATCAACATAGGGCATCAAAATATTGGTTGTTTAACACATGGCAAAGAGTTAGAGTTGGAACTGTTAATGAATTCAGATAATATTGATATTTTTTGTATTACAGAACATATGCGTAAGCCGTATGAGCTCTTGTTCAATTTCAGTAATCACCGGGTTGGTAGTGCATTCTGCAGGGTGAGCACAGTACGGGGGGGATCTTTGATTTTATTAAATAAACAACTTAAATTTAAAGAACGGAAAGATATTGTGTCTCTTTCTCTAGAGTGTAAAGTCGAACTGTCGTGCGTGGAAATGGAGCAATTCATAGTAGTATGCGTGTATAAACCTGGAACCTCACTCTTTTGCGAATTTGAGGAACTTATTGACAAAGTTCTATGTAAACTTGGAAAAACTAATAAGTACCTAATAGTATGTGGTGATTTTAATGTCGATTTACTTGTTAATACGCCTATGAGTTATAATATTTTAAATTTATTTAAATCACACAATCTTACAAACTTATTTTTGGAGCCTACTAGATATTGTAATACAATAGCCACTTGCCTGGATAATATATACAGCGATATGTTGCCAGAAAGTAAAAGTATTATAAAAAAGCTAGATTCAGACCATTGTGGGCAAATAGCATCTTTTAAAATCACTAAAGAAAAAGTTATAAAACGTAAAATATTATGTAGACCAATAACTGGTGACCGCTTGGAACGTATGAGGGTTGGACTTTGCAATAAAATTCCATTCTTAGACACTGGCTTAGATCCAAATGTAATGTATAAATTATTTTTTGATTCTTTTTACAACGAGTTCAACTCCATATTCAAGTCTAAGGAGGTCATGATTAGTGATAGTCCTACTTTCAGTGAATGGGCCACTGAGGGTATACACAAAAGTAGACAAAAACTTTATGAACTATACTCAGAAAGACAGCTTAATAGATCAGTTGCATTTCTAGATTATGTTAAAACTTATTCAAAAAAGTTTAAAGCAGATTGTTTAGCAGCTAAATCAAAATATATAAGTGATAAAATTCTCAATAGTGCAGACAAAGTTAAATCTACTTGGAAAATTATAAACGCGGAAAGAGGTCAACAAAAATTAAATGATAATCATTTTAAACTTAATATAAATGGTAAAATAACTACATCAGACTTCGAGGTCGCTAACGAATTTGAAAATTTTTTCTCCCGAATTCCTGTAGATTTGACAAAAACCCTAGGCTCTTCAACCCCCATTGCAGAATCTTTGTTAAAAGCAAACGTTCCTTGTTGTAACGTTATATTTAAATTCAGTAAAGTTAACATAAACACTATCTTAAAAACTTTTAAATCTTTAAATATCAAGAAAACAGCTGACCTCTGGGGCATCTCTGTGTATTTAGTAAATTCTTTTATTGAAATGGTTGCTCCTGAACTAGTAATAATATTTAATAATTGTGTTGATAGTGGTGTGTTCCCTGATTTAATGAAATCTAGTAAATTAATTCCCCTGTTTAAATCGGGTAGTACTTCAGATCCGTCCAATTTCCGTCCCATTTCTGTACTACCTACATTTAGTAAAATTTTTGAAAAAATTATGCTTAATCAAATGCAAAATCACTTTAACGTTAATAAACTATTACATACAAAACAATTCGGTTTCACTCGTGGTCGGTCCACCACTGATGCCGGTATTAAATTATTAGAGTGTATATACAGGGCCTGGGATGAGTCATATGATGCTTATGGTGTATTCTGTGACTTATCTAAGGCCTTCGATTGCGTTCAGCACCAGACTTTAATTAAGAAACTTGATCATTACGGAATCCGGGGGACGGCCTTGAATTTCGTCAATTCTTACTTAAGTGATAGGGTCCAGAATGTAGTGATCAATGGTAAACAGTCACCTGGTTCTCCTGTAGCAATGGGGGTACCGCAGGGTTCAATTTTGGGACCTTTTCTTTTTCTAGTATATATTAATGATCTCCCTCACCTCATAAGAGACGACCACGAGGTAGTTTTGTTTGCTGATGACACTTCTTTAATATTTAAAGTTAAACGTGGACAGCAGACGATGTAAACATTGCCCTCTCTAGGATAGTCCACTGGTTTTGTGCTAATAATTTATTATTAAATGAAAATAAAACTAAATGTGTAAGATTCACCTTACCTAATGTAAGACTTGTTAAAACCAGTGTTAAGGTTAGGGATGATATAATAGAATTGGTCGATGACACTGTCTTTCTGGGCATAACGTTAGACTCCAAATTGCAATGGGGGCCTCATATCGGGAAAATTTCGGCCAGGCTTAGTTCAGCAGCCTATGCTGTCAAAAAGATCCGACAACTTACAGACATTAAAACGGCGCGTCTTGTCTACTTCAGCTACTTCCACAGTATCATGACATATGGCATACTACTGTGGGGTAACGCTGCCGATATTGAATGCATCTTTGTGTTGCAGAAGAGGGCTATCCGGACTATCTATCGAATGGGGTCTCGGGAGTCATTAAGAGATAAGTTTAAGCATATTAACATCCTTACAGTGTATTCACAGTATATTTATGAAATTTTATTGTATACCCACAAGAACAAAAGTAAATTTGTGAAAAATAGTGATAATCATAATCTAAACTTAAGAAATAAGGATAAACTGGCTGTTCCTAAATTTAGGCTTCATAAAGTGAGTAATTCTTTTGCGGGGAACTTTATTCGAATGTACAATACATTGCCAACCGAAATAGCAAATTTATCTGTCAATAAATTTAAAAAACTAATAAAAAGTAAATTGTGCCATAAAGCTTATTATAGTATTAATGATTTCTTAGATGACAAGGCGGCCTGGTTGTAACAACGTAACGAATTGCTCCTTTCTAAATAACTCTGTATTAGATTTAAGATGAAATATTTTGAAAAAAGCCGAGCTGAGTTTCTTGAGGGCTCTTCTCAGTCTCGTTGCATTTTGGAACCCTCGGTAGAGTCACACCAACTTCTGACGAATCTAAATAATTTTCTGAAAATTTCAAAGATAATAAACGTTATTTTATTTTATTTTATTTTATTTTATTTATTTTAGCTTCCTGGAAGCAGCGAGCTCCGCCTCCAGGCTCTTCACCTGCTTCCGGAGCCTCACCTACTCCTTGGTGGTGCTCTGCGCGAGGAGCTTGTTGAGGGAAGATTGGGCTTCATCCACCAGTGAAGCCACAATCTTCTTCCTCCCCGCCATGTTCCTGTTGCCCCGCATGGCCGCGTTCATGCGGGCAAAAACGCTCATAAGCTCCCGCGCGGGCGGCCCACCGATTTCCCGGCGACTTCGCTGGGACAGTTGGACCGAGGACGGAGGAGGAGTTGGCGGCCGCCTTCTGTACGCGTCTCGACGCGTACGCACCGTCTTGACCGGCACCTCCTCCTCCGAATCGCTGGAGAGGAGGGACCCCCACCCGGAGCAGCTGGTGCTACGGTCGCGCGGCGGCCCCCCCTTCTCCTCGAGGGTCCTCTTCTTCGTCGCAGAAGAGCGGCCCTTCTTCTTCATACTGCTGGGAGCTGACCCATCGTCAGTCCCAGCAGCATCAGTTGCAACTAGGCGGCGCGGCGCGAGCCCCCAAATCAAATGGCATGGGAGTCCGTGATGGATGCGTTAAGTCGTCGGTTGATACTGCCCGGGAAAGAGCAGTATCGGGACCGGGGGTATCGTCGGGTTCACTTATATTCATAATCACAATTTTAATGGCACCAAGTTCGGACTAGGACGTTCGGTCACCCAACTTGCCACTGCGTTACCGTGGTCAAGTTGGGGTCCAGGGCGGACGGCGAGGACGTAGTCACTAATCACTTGGGACCCCGTCCCCGGGCACTATACTAGAATATTCAAAACCGCTCTCAATTCCCACAGCAGGACAGATGTTATATACCACTAATTAGTCTGAGCGTGAAAAGAATTTGACAAGTAATTAAGCTGCTATAGCTGCAGGTATATGAGGAGTTAATTTTTGTTTTAATATAAATAGTGATAAGTTGAATAATTAAAACATAACTTATATAATTATTGAGCCACTTTAGTATTGTAATAGTTCTTATTATATACTCGTAATCTGAAATACCTACCCATGTAATGTAAGGTTGGTTATTATAAAATTTTTACTTAACTACAATTGAATTGAATTGCCTGAAGCACAGGAGTACCTAGTTCAGGCGCAAATTACGTTTATACGACTACCTATTTATATATAAATGTATTTATATCTAGATACATTAATATGTAAATAGGTAGATATTATTATACCTACATACTTAAGTTACTGATGAACTAACAATAATTTAATAGCGCACAATTAAAATTAAGACTATGTAAATTTTATTGTAAGTACAATGATAACGAAATAAAAATGATTTATTTATTTTTATTTTTTTTTTTTTTTATTATTATGAACTGTTTATTCAGAATACCGATTTTATATCTTTAAGACATATTTAACATACTTGTCTGTAAAGAAAATTTCATTCGAAGTATGTATGTAGCGGTTAATCTCTGAAATTACTGAATCGATTCTGAAAACTCTATCACTGTGGATATGTAATGCACCACTGCCTACCCTTTTTGGGATATAGGCGTGATGTATATCTATCTGTCTGTATCACAATTATTTTCCTTTACTTCTTTCGAAATATCGTCGTAAGTATTTTTTTTTTCAATTAGTAAATTGACAAGCAACGGGCCAAGGCTGTACAGAACTATATGTACCTACTTTATAAATAGATGAAGGATAAATCTATCGTGTACAGTTCAAACCACAATGGGTGGTCTCTTTGCTCACAGCGACCCCTATTGTGTTCCATTAAAGTGTTTATGTTTGTCTAAGTCTACGAAACTAGAACAGCCTCTAAACCTATACTTGATAACTGACTTTGGATAAAAGAGGTTATCAGCTTGTACGTTATATTCGCAGATTAAAAAAAAATACGCGAATGAAGAGAATTAATGCGAAAATTACGTTTCTCAAAACTCAGAAAGCCCGAAAGAAGAAACTATATACCTCCCGGACACAAACTTCCCTGACCCACCTGGAAGGCTCTTAATACGAGTAGAATGCTATAAGGCTTGCTTAATACATACACTAAAGAGAACCAGTGTGAATGTGGCTTAACACCACAAACCATCAGCCACATGATGTTATGTCCGGGTTGCCCAGAGTCGTGCACTTTAGATGACCTGTACGAGGCGAGGCCACTGGGCCAAGACAATATAATCATCATAGTGTTTCCCATCGACACAAGAAGAAGAAGATTGATGCCCAACAATGGCAAAAGATTTGCCCCCTATAACGTGGGAACTACAACTATACAGGAAAAACTGTGATAATTCACCTCTGTTTACACCCGCAGAGATAGGCGTGGTTATTTGTATGTATAAAAACTCACTCTCTCACTAATTGGGACAACTACTATGGGAGACTAGTCTTTCTTCTTCTCTTTCGATTCTCCACTGTGCCCTTGGCCTTACTCCTTCCCTCAACAGGTACCTACTAACGTTCGAGTAATACCTCTAGTATTACTAACGTAAGGTCTCGGAACACATTAGAGATCTAATAAAATAGGTACATTCTACATTATGGCTATCATCATCATTGTTTGTCCAACCCAGTTGGGGTCGGCTTTCCCCTGAAGTCTTTTCCCTGAAGAGTTAACCTCGACAACCCATTATTATACGTTTTACATCACAAAATTCCCTATAGATGTAGACAGTCTTTCGCCACAAGCGTCCTACTTATATATAACTAGTGAGACGAATCCCATTACATTATTAACCTATTAATTTATTAATATTCTCCTTATGTAGGTAGGTACATACATTGTATTTTATTATGTGGGAGATTGATTTTATTTAAGTACATTGGTTGTCCTTTTTTTATCAGGTGTCATCATCATTCGACGAGCCTTTTCCCAACTGAGTTGGGGTCAGCTGAACATCAATATTTTCCGTGAAGCGACTGCCATCTGACCTCCACAACCCATGGGCGATATCGAAGTTCTGTAGTAAGACCGGTCGGATTTTTTATTTAGGGCTCCAACTACACCTTACGACTGCCATAGATGTTTGGATGACAACAGGGACCGACGGCTTAACGTGCTCTCCGAGGCACGGAGGGGTCTCAGTGTCTTAAGAAATGGTCATCCATCCTAAGACCAGCCTGACTCGATGTTGCTTAACCTTTGCAATATTAACATTGTCGGTTACCACTAGACCACGAGCCCCTCTCCTCTAAGTTTTATACATTTCTATACAATTTAAATTGATCAAGAAATACAATTAATACAAAAATACATTCTGTTCTCACTTGTTCCCTTGTCAAAAATCAATGGAATTAATGAGAAAAAATACTTCTCACTAGTTCCATGGGAAAAAATGACAGTGGAAATAGTGAGAACATACCCATTCATTAGGGTAGAGTTTTTGAGTGTATTTGGCAGAACCGATCATTTACAGTTTCACTTAAAATTTTCCCGAAGGACACTTAGAGCTATTCTGAGGTCTTGGATTGGATGGTCTTGGATTACTTATCATCAGTTATACCGTATGCTAGTTTGCGACTCAATTAGTTTAGAATAACAAGTGATATTTTTTTATCAGTCAATTATTCAAATGTGTCCCGTCGATGTCGAGTTCCAAATTCGGCGCGTGCGCATATCTTAAGCAATTAACCTTGTTTTTCGAATATTTTCACGGTAATGTAGTGGAAAATAAAGAGATATTTTAAGTAACCGAGAAGATTCCAGCAGGTATACCAACTGCAGATGAGGATGAGTTGAGCCCCGGGGATGTTGATAAGGCCCCTAAACCCGAATTAGTAGGGGTACCATTCATGATTATAAATTTTCATTTTCATGTAAAAATGTAAAACTTCCCACACATTTCCCCAATAATTTCTTTTATGTACTAATAAATAAAACCTCGACCTTCATAGATAATTACCTTGAAAACGAAAAATATCTTTACAATGTGGAATTCGCGTACATTTAATTGTACATAAAGCTCGTTATTATAGAATTGAGAGTAAGCAGTTGCGCCCGCGCACCGTTTGACAGATGTGTTTACGTTTCTTTGTTATTCGAATTATAAATCTTTTTGTAATACATATAGTTTTTTTTGCTATTATTGTTATGCAACGGTATTGAATGGTTTGCATTTTTTTTTCTCAATACAAAAAGAAGAACGAATGATGTTAGGTGGCTCACGAACGACTCTGTTTCCTTACAGTTATCTTTAAAGCTATGCAACGGATGTTGATGCGGTTTTCACCAATGGCAGAGTGGTTCTCAAGGAAGGTTTTATGTATAACTAGCGGTCACCCACGACTTCGTTCGCGTGGTAATTTCGAATGTTTCCTGTTCCCGTTGCTTGTAATTATTAATTCCGTCGCGTCACCCGTAATAACATCTAGCCTCGCAAATAATTATTTTAGAACGAATTTGATTTCCATAAAATATGTTATAGTAAGTTAACCTTAAAAGATATATATCTATCTATGCACAATTATTTAGTACATCATTTTAACATAACATTAACCGTTATACCAGCGCACTCAACGGAAGTTCTTAAAAGAAATATTTTTTCTCCGTTTTTTAAACATATCACACTGCTCCTATTGATCTTAGTGTGATGTTATATAGCCTGTAGCATTCCTCGATAAATGCATTTCTCAATAAAAAAATATTTTTTGAAATCGAAACAGTACTTCCTGAGATTATTAGTATAGATTTGTCCAGCGGGCGAGAATAAAAATTCGTAATCAGCATGTATACTGAGTGCAGGTGCCCATGACTTGGGCTCCCGAGACGTTAATAGGTTCTATAGTTAATAGGTAAGTGTTTTTGACTTTTTGGTTTGTTGTTTTTTGTTTTGATTGTCATGTATAACGCTCTACCTATTGCTTTGCGAATCTGGCACCAAATGTCCATGTAGAATCACTCTTAATAACTTGCATAAGCGTACTTTGGGACGGAATAATATAAACGATTTTAATTTTGGTTTCTCAAAATAGCGGTGTCGCAACAAAGACCGACACAACGTTGAATTGACGTCACTTGAACGTTGTCTATGTAAACATATTGTCTCGGAAACCAAAGCCCCTTAGCATATGTTATATATTACGATAGCCACATACAACACTTTCGCTACATAAATTTCTGTGTTTGACACATGAGTTGCTCAGTTGCATATCGAGCGACGTCCACGGGATTCCCAAATGGCTATGGGGTGGAAAATCCCCGTCGCCCGTCTCATTACCTACCTACACTACTGTAGCAGCGTTTCATGGAAATTGTTCTTTGTAGTACCTAATATTGTTAGGTTTCTAGTTGAAAACCAGCGTAAGGTTTCTACCTGGCACATGATGAACTGGATACCCATTTGGTGCAATATTAATTGCGCGTTTGTTGGGTTTGGGGTTTGGAAGTCTGCTTACTCATAATGAGTGAATATACTCGTACTTCTAATCTCCAATGTCATTATGGTTTCATCTATTATTTTATTGATGTTCATTTGTTGTAAGTGTGTGAGTGTGACCGCTTAGCACTAAATAAATGATTCTTTCTTTCTTTCTAAATAAATCTGCCGTTTTGTTTTACTACCAAATATGTAATACTAGTCGATAAAGTCGTACGTCTGTAAGAACATTTAGCTATCAGACTACGGACGCAAAAATACTTTGATATTGCAGACAATCTCTGCAATTTTAATTGCGTATTCTGAGCAACGCTTATACCGCACTCAGGAGGCCTTGAGGGACGAGGAGTGAGAGGCTCTATTTATATCCTGAAATTAACAGACGACCGCGGCAAACTCAATAATATTGTGAAAATTGGGAAAACATCGAAGTAAACAAAAACAAGCAAGGCGCCCTTCACTATCCACTATCGCAGTGAAGGCATAAGACGACTTCTTACTATTATGTGATATCACATGTCTGCACTACTGGGTTACTAGCTTTATTATTTGACAGATATTCTCGTACAAAACATTTTTTTAAATATATATGTACCTTATTATGTAATAAGGAAAATTTTCAGTGTATCTTGTGTAGTTTTTCTGTAAATGAGGCTCAAACTTATGAAATTTTAGAAAAAGTAAATTTTTGAATCGTGACTGAGAGAAAACCATACTAAATAAAAATAAAAAAATACATTTTATAACAGAAAATGGAGTCAAGATTCAGAAAATATAAAGTTTTTTATCTACGTAATTTTTTAAAATACTTAAAATCAATATCAAAGTTGAAAATTTTACAATGGAATTACACTGGAACTTTTTTTAAATGTCGTAATGTTGCAATATATTTTAATATTTTTGTTTATTTATTTTATGAAATTTATTGAAATATTCTCACTCGCCTAAAATTTTGCGACATTAAAATATTTTATAGAATTTTTTACCCATACATTTTCTATGGGAATTTCAGAAACTTTAGGTCCATGGTTCTCAGGAACCACTTGACCCCCGATCGAAATTATTTCGGCTATGGTGTTTATTCTGTACCAAAATTCTATGTGCCAAATCATAACTTTCTAGCACTTGTAGTTCTCGAGTTGAAAAGTGCGGACAGACGGACAGGACCAGACTATAAGACTTCTCTTACATAGAATACTTGTCAGTATAGTAAGAAGTCTAAAATATGGGAGAACTATATGCAAATGACTGTTGCTATAAAAATACTAAACCATATAGATTGAGAGTATAGTTCATTGACCTTTCCAGGGATTGTAAACACTCTTCACACACATACCTTATTTATATGGGAGATGGAGAGTGAAGAGTGTAGAGAGTGATGTATTTATCTCACAACACTAAGTGATAACACATTGTTCTTACTTTATTTTTAGAGCGACGCTGAGGTTAAGTGACAAAGCTTAGTTTATTATGCATTTTAAATGATTAAATTTATATGATTACTCTATGTATTGAAAATAATAACAAGTCGTTTCCGCTGTATACGCAACGGATTTTGATGCGGTTTTCGCCAATGAATAGAGTGTTTCTCGAGGAAGGATTTTTGTATACCTATATAATTAGTTAAGTGGGGGTCGTCCGTTAGTTTGGAATAAAACAAGAATACATTTAAATAATGCAATGACATAAATAAAAAAAAATAAAGAGTAATGTCACAATTAAGTAACACTTAAAACATTAATGTACCTTCCGTACTGTGTTGTGTATAACTTCACAAATAAGTTAGATTTCTCGTAGGTATTATGTAGGATTATAGAATTATTATCATTTTAGAGTTGTCATCTTTCACTTAAGTATGCAAGTTTTGATGTCAATGACCTTTATTCTTAATCTATTTGGCATCTAGTATAAGTATTAAGGTAATGATAATTAATGTTACCTGCATGGTGGAGGGCCGTCTCGAAGGGCGCCCGTTGCATCCGTTCCTTGCTCTCTGCCAACAAAATATAAATACATCAGTAATTGTTGCCAAATGTTATACTCATCTGACTGATAAACAACATAAAATGCTGTAATGAAAAGAAATTAAAATATTAATTTATCATAATTTATGCAGAGTGATTAGTATATATTTACTATACACCAATACAAAATATCTACACACACACATATCACGCCTATATCCCGAAGTGGTAGGCAGAGGTGCATTATACACCCACAAATTCACAGTATTTTAAGTCGATGAATTTAATAAAAAGTAGTAACATTATTGTAATTTTGAATAAAAATTTGAAACCCGTTGCCTTGCAATGAAATGTTGATAATAGGCAACAAAATCTTACGTGCCAGCCGCTATGGCACAGCCAATTTAAGTCCTGGGTGTCTCGGACTAGGAAAATATCTACAAATGTAACAAAAGTTATCCAGGTTTGAATTGTGTACAGTTAAACCAGCCAAGTGCGTGTCGGGCCACGCATAAGATAGGGTTCCGTAGTTACCCATAAGAGCCTATTTAACTTCTGAACTAACAAAGTTATACCATCCGTTATAGTTTTCTTCAGAGTTCATTACGTGGACTACAATGGTGATTTTTTTCAGGTTCTTCACGCCAGCCGTTTAGATTTTAGAGAGGGGGACGCCCTGTTTGTGCAAAAACTTATTTAAAGCTAAATATCTCGCACACAGATTTTTTTTTTTTTTTTTTTTGACCAAACTTCGGAAATGTGGTCCGAAGTTCCATCATCTATCAAGTACGATCCCTAGGTACTTCATCGAGGGCTTGATGCCGATGCTAACGCCTCCCACATTTATGCTGGAACCTTCGGGTGGACCGTTCCGAGGTCTGTGAAAACACAGAACCTCGAACTTGTGCAAGGCCACCTCCAGTCCCAGCTGCCGTATCCGACCCACGACTCGAGCAACACCCGTCGTGACCTTGCGTGCTGCCTCGTGGTACGTTGCACCCCGCGCCGTGACGAGGGTATCGTCGGCGTAGCACGTTACGCCGACACCCCTAGGCAACGCACCCCGCAGCACCCAGTCGTAGCCGATGTTCCACAGAAGCGGACCCAGGACCGACCCCTGCGGAACACCGCACGACACATCTCGCCGAGCTGGCCCGAGCCAGCTGGGGAAAGCTATGGCCCTCTCCGAGAGATAGGCCCCGACAATACGACGAAGGTAGAGAGGCGTTTCGTTATACACGAGCGCCTCCCTAACGCAGCTCCATGGCAAGGTGTTGAACGCGTTGGCGATGTCAAGAGACACCGCCACCACCACCTTGCCCTGCGAGACTGCTTCCTCCGTCAGGCTCTTCACGCGCATGATCGCGCTCACGGTGGAGCGTCCCCGACGGAAACCGAACTGGTTATCCGCCAGGTCTGGCCCCACACTCGTGAGATGCTCGACGAGGCGTTCCGCGATAATTCGCTCAAAGAGCTTACACACCTCGTCGAGCAACACGATCGGCCGGTATCCGGACGGTGAGTCCACCGGCCGCCCCGCCTTACAGATCAGGACCAGTTTCCCCGTCCTCCACACCTTGGGAAACTGGCCCCTTTCGAGGCATGCGCTAAAGAGCCCCATCAGTCGAGGCCCGAGTTCTTCGAGGGCCAGGACCCATGCACGGCCAGTAATGCCGTCGGGTCCGGGGGCAGTGATTTTCCGGCGTTTAAGCCGGAGTCCTGCCGCACCTAGCTCCCCCACCCTGACTTCGGTTACGTCGTCTTCGCTGGTGCTATCCGCGTCGGGCAGAGACGGAGCCATGCGCGGAGGGACGTGCTCCTCCACGCTCGTCGGTAACAGGGAGCCCATGACCCGCTCCAGCTGCTGCGGCTGGAGACTCTGGGTCAGTGGGGGCGCCCTAGGTCGGAGTTTCTCCCTGACCTGTAGGTACGGGCGCCCCCATGGGTTCTGCTGCAGGGTCTCCAGGAGCTCCTCGCGGGCCGCCGTCTTGGCCCGCTTTATCGTCTCCTGGAGATTACCTTTAGCCTCCCTGTATGCCTGAAAAAGCTCTGCCTCTCGGGCTGCCGCGTCGTCTGGGCAGTGACGCCTCCGGCGAAACCTGGTGTACCGGCGGCGGGCGGAGATGCATGCTGCGCGCAGCTCTGCAATCTCCGGCGACCACCAGTACACCTGCTTCCTGGCCGGTCTGGGTGTAACCCTAGGCATCGCCGCATCACAGATTTGCGACATGGCTCTCCTGAACCACTCCGCCTCGGCATCCACATCGGCAGGCCGGTCCGGCGCCGGAATCCAGGCCTGCACGATGGATGCCTCCAGGAGAGCCTCCCGATCCAGATGGTGAAGTGCCCAACGCGGATCCGGGGGATTTGCCACCGGCTGTGGGAGGTCAGGTGGGGGGACGACATCGAACCGGATGTACCGATGATCCGAGTGCGTCTCCTCACCCTCCTCCACGCGCCAGCCTGTAATACGGCGGGCGAGGTCAGGGGATGCGAACGTTACGTCCACGATCGATTCCCCCCCCCCGCCAATAGGTGGCGACATTCCCCCGGTTGAGGACCTCCAGACCATGTGTTCTGGTCCAGTCCTCAAGAAGCCTCCCCTTGTCCCTGGTTTCCCGGGAACCCCACGCCTCACTCCAGGCGTTGGAAGTCTCCCAGGAGCAGGACAGGACGAGGACGGCACGCAGCGAAGACGACGTCGAGCTCAGTGAGCCATAGCTCAAACTGAGACTCGTCAATGTTCGGCGAGATGTAGGTGGCCACGACTGCCAACCCATCGTAGTCCGCCGCAACACACCCGCGGCCCCTTGCAATGATCGCAAGGCGCGAGTTGTCTGCGGCGGACCCCCCAAAGATACAACAGGCCGAGCCGTCCTCGTCCACCGGGCTTCCCGGGTGGACGTAGTACGGCTCGGCGACCACGGCCAAGTTTATGGACCACTGCCGGATGCTCTGGTACAGAAGATCCTGAGCAGCACGGCAGTGGTTCAAATTCACTTGCAGGATACGGATACGGGCGTCAGACATTAATTGACGTCCATAACCGCATCCCGCCGCGAAACAACTGGCCGCGCAAGGGCGGCACCCCCACCGCTCTCAGCGCAGGTTGTGCTGCCGACCCGGTGATCCGCGGTCTTGCCCTCCGCCTCGCATCTAAAGCAGCGAGGCGGGGCGTCACAGGCACTTGCCTTGTGACCGGGCCGGCTGCAGCGGAAGCACCGATCGCCCACGGTGACTTCCGCTGTACACTGCACTCCTAAGTGCCCCACCACCATGCACCGGAAACATCTGGTTTCCCGGGCACGAAGGAGGTGCACCTGCGCCCTTAGGAAGCCCCCTACGAGGAGGCTTCGTCCGTCCGCCACTTTCAGTGCCGCCGCGACGGGGCACTGGACGACTGTCATCCCGTGACCAGTGGAGCCGAAGGAGATATCTCCAGCCTTCACCTGGTCACGGGGGCAGCCGCCCGCCTCCACGACGGCGGAGACAACTTCCTCCGTCGTGGCCGCGTCATCCAGACCCGTGATGCGCAATGCAGCGCATTTGGTGGGTCTGGTGACGCGGACGGCTTCTAGGTCCAGCGCGTCCCTAAGCTGAGCCACTAGGGCGTCAACTTTAGGGCCGCTAGAGGCACCGGAGACCTCGAGGAGGCGAGCCCCGGTGCGTGTCGTCTTGCACCGGAGCCCCCCCTGTATATCGAGGGCCGAGAGGTTGACTGAGGACTTCACAGTCCTCAGTACGTCGGCGTACCCCACCCCCTTCTCCACACCTACCGTCGTCACCGTCAGGACGACGGCGGTGGAGCGAGGAGGGCGGGGCCTCTTCGGCGCCTTCGCCGCGGCGGCTTTGGCCGCTTTCTTTGCGGCCTTCGTCTTCCTCTTCTTGGCTCCCACTACTTGCCATCCCTCCCGTCTGGAGGGGTGTAAGGAAGCAGCGGGAGCGACGATAGAGGAAGAGGAGGCGGCAGGGGTGCCACTCTTCTTGCCGCGCCCCTTAGCCTTCCGCGCCTGGGCCGCGGTCTCGGCCGTTATCCGGCTCACCGAAGCGGACGGGGGCGGAGCGGGGCGGTGGACAGCAGGTGTGCCGCTAGGACCGGGAGCGGGAGCACCGCCAACAGCCGCGCACACAGATACTTAAATTAAAAAATCATTTAAGCAACCTCTCAATGTTTTTAAAAGAACTATTTATAATGTATATAGTTTGTAGATTCCCACGTAACAAGGGGCAAGCAAGCCTATCGCAACCGGGAATTGTATACAAAAGAAAATCAATACACTTTCCGTAATCCGAATTAAAATCCAACAGACACACTTTATCATATATCTCTTCAGCCCGGCCAGTTTATTATGATACTTAATTAAATAAGTATTGCAAAAAAAAATCATTGTGTAATTATTTGTAATCCAGTGCTAAAGGTTAAGTTATTAATTTATATGTAACATTAATTTTGTTAATAACACAAGAAGGAATGAACTAATGACTTTACTCTTGATGAAAGGTGAAAAGAATTTTAATTAGAATACATTATATCATCAAATAATCTATATACTCGTATAACTAAACTACAAATAAACTAAACTGGAGTGACATGTCGGTTTCGCCGGGGGACCGTGTTGCTTAATGGTCGGTTTGTAATTTCAATTAAACAGCTGTTTAATTAGGTATATAAAACTACATAATATAGAATTATAATATAATCATAAAATGAATTTTTCACTATTTGTCTGGGAGTCTGTTTGTCTCGGCTACTCTCTTAAAAGTTTGGACCGAATTTAACGGGACTTTTACAGGCTGATAGCTGATGTTACAAGGAGTACAATTGACTACTTTTTACTCTGATAATAATTGCCCGCGGGGCAACACAAGTGCGAGAACACTCTTTATCCTTAATAACAAATTTCAAAAACATCCAGCGATATTAATTCGATACAAGAACAAGCAAATCAAGAAACTTGTGAAACTCACTACTTTGGTTTAATAATGCTTTACTGGGGTCTAAGTTATCCTCAACTTCAGGCGGTGCACCTGTGGATCGACTGCTAGGCTCTGCCTCTGTTTTAACCGACTTGAATTACTGGTACTCAATTTAAATGCAAGTATTTTTTAATGTTTGTTACTAGTACAGTCACAGAATAGGGAATAGTACTTACATACAGAACTTGCACTCCGACGTTAATTAAAGCACATTCTTTTGTTTACAAAGAACATAATTAGGGATGTCAGGAAAGTACCAGCATAATTTGACCAATAATTATGACGTTAATGCCTCAATATCAACTCTATGGTCAATGCCGTGTCACAATCAAGAGACAACCCTTACTGACTTACAACTTCAAGTTGTCGCTGACGTCACGTATTTTTTGCGGTTATTAGGCGAGTGACATAGGCCTGGTATAGTATTCTTATATGCTCGTACATAATTAAATTTCGACTGGATGAACAGATTCAATTTTCTTTTTATTTAAAGCTACTTATTTCCGTGTTTCATTTTAATTTGATCTCATCGCTATAATTATTTGATCCCATTTCGGCAATTTGAATTTTTCAGTCAATGTTTGACGTAGGTATTTTATTGAAGGTAAAGACAGGTGTATTTTGTGTGCAGCTTTATTATTCTAGATATTTCCATTATATAAATAACAAGTTGTTTAGTCACATTCGCCGCGAGATGTGGGGCAAATATACTATTTTTGACTCTGCTCTTTGTCAATGGCAGTACTCTAGGTCGCGTGTCGTAGCGAGGTTGACGAACCTTGTGCACAGCGAGAACGAAGGGAAGAACGAAGTTTGATACTCCATACACACACAAATCACAACTTATCCTCCAAAGGGGTACACAGAGGCGATCATTACGCGCACACTTTGTCATAACTGTAACTCCCACGTAACAGTTAGGATAAGCTTACGAGTACTGCCACTACTGGCCGTTACGGAGCACTTCATACAATAGTGTCTATTGAATAGACAATCAATGGCTGTTTTCCCTTGGAGCCACTAATTTGTCCCACTAGTGAGACCACGACAGATACTTATTTCTTGTAGACCCACTGGTGGTACCACGAGGGAGACCTTTTTCTCGTAAGTAGACACACTGCTTGCTAATCCACATTCTGTAATGTCAACAGCCAGGACCGATGTTACATACCACTATCTGCAGATCGGACATACAAAAATTAATAAATAGATTGTGATTGCAAAGCACTTTATTATTTTCCAATCTATTTCATCCATTTACTAATTAAGAATAGTTAGCCCTTACCAAGTCTTTATCCAGTGACAATCAATACATTAGATAAGTACCTCGTGGGCGCCCACATCGAAGGTTAACATCGCCCCGGCTATCGAAGGTTAACCTTACAAGCTTATTATTAACTATTTATGGGTCTGCCTCAGGACAAAAGGTAAATTGAGAAGTATTCATACTCCTTTGAAAATATTGGTCCTATTCTGTGCTACGGCTACGCCTTGCTACGGGTCTCAAAATGTCGTAGGATGTCGTGGCATACTTGTATCGAAATAAAGATATGAATTTTAAACACGATTTAATAAAGAGAGAAATAAATGCCGTGCCGTGTCGTAACTTTTCGCTAGCCTAGGCTGGAAGCACGCAACCAGATTCACTCACCGACGCGGGATAAAATCCGACCAAACCCCAGACAGAGGCCACACCGGTGGCCAAAGTCCGCCGGGTGCCACTGGAAATACAAAAAATGTTGCGTACCAGAGGCGCCCGGCAATGGACGTAGGAGCGGCCGCGACCTTAGGAGACGGACTTTAAAAAAAAGGCACTTCAATGTGTTCCATAAATCTATACTAATACTAGCGGACCAAAAAAGAACCAAATTGTGAATCTAAACCATTCTCGAATCCCCTTGAATACACACATATCATCAACATCGTTCCAGCCGTTTAGGAGGAGTTGAGTGACATACACACGTACAGTAGTATTATATATGTATAAAGATTATAAAGCTGAAGAATTTTTATATATTATTTATTAGGTTGAACGCGGTAATATCAGTAACTACGGATTAGAATTAAAAAGGAATTTTGGTTTGGAATAGTCCATTTTTCTAGGAAGACTTTATAACATCACGCTACTATTAATAAGAGAAGAGCAGCAATGAAAACCATTGCAAAACCGGGAATGCGATTTATCACATTATTTTATTATTAAATCTTAAATCTCTGTTATAAGTAGTTACTTCAGGCCAGTAGGTACATCTCTCTAATCTGTGCTTCAGGCCAAACCGTCGGTAGAACTGGTAATACGCTGCCCTTCTCAATTAAAAAAACATCATCTACAGTAACCATAAAGCAAGGCGGCATTTTTGAAACTTACCGACACGCATTTACAACAATCAACTTTAATTGTTGTTTATATCAGCCAATAACGTAGCCAGTTACAGCTAAATACATGTGGAAGTCAGCGGTAAAATCCAGATTTGGTTCTCATGTTTTTATAACAAAGACAGAACGCAATGGACAACGTTTTATAAATCCAATTGAATGAATCGTTGGCCCTTGGCTCCTTAAGTAACTCTTGAGTAACTTTTGACCAGTCCAGCGTTTTAAACTTGCCTACCAAGTAAAGAAAAAGGCAACTGGTCAAGTATCCTCTACGATGTACTATCTGAACTTCTCCAACGGCATAAGACCACCGAAATTATTTTTAATGTGGCAGTTTATGTATAAGCTGATACCCGTTCATGTGGGATAACTTTATGACTTGAATAACTTTGTCATTGGATTTATAATGAAATAAAGCCTAACTGCCTATATTGTTGCCCTGAGTTGATACCTATATGTGAATCACGAAAATTCGTTCTCTGACTTCGGCCTCGTTGGTCTATCAGCAGATGTACCCTGTGCAGATGAGAAGAACTTGCACCCCGGAGGTGAGCACCCTTTTTTTTTTTATTCCGCGAGACCGCGGCCGCTACCTTGTCCATTGCTGCGGGGTCTCGGGTGACACCCGAAGGTATTTCCAGTGGACACCCAGTGGACACCCAGCGGACTTTGGCCACCAGCGTGGCCCCTTCGGGGGTTTGGTC
The DNA here is from genome assembly GCA_963556515.1 of Nudaria mundana. Lineage (NCBI taxonomy): Eukaryota > Metazoa > Arthropoda > Insecta > Lepidoptera > Erebidae > Nudaria > Nudaria mundana. The sequence continues at coordinate 1,174,304 of OY748297.1, forward strand.
AGAATGAAAATCCCGCGTTGTGGCCTCACGATGGTTGCGAAACAGATAGCTACCGAAGCATCCATGCCCGGTAACGACATCCATGACCGGTAACGCATCCATGCCCGGTAACGAGAGGTGTGCACCCTACGTTCAATCACGCATAAATCCCTGGAGGGATAGGTAGAGCCGTATAATGATAGGCCCTTCCTATATTGTAGGTCCAAAGTAATTGAAGGCGATTCTTGTTAGTTGTTTGATTGACAGATGAGGATTGGAGCCAATAAGATCTTTGGAGGGTCTTCAATGGACCCAAATGTTTATGCAGTAACTAGCTGATCGCCGCGGCTTCACTCGCATATTCCAGGGAAAAATCATACAGTTAAACCTTCCTCCAGTAGCACTCAATCCATTTATGACACACTGTCTGTCTGTCTGTTTGTTTGCGATAAACTTAAAAACTGCTATTCATTGGTGAAAAAATTTCTTGACTCTGTTTTATAATAATGTAGTGATTAACTAAGAAAAAGTATAAGGCCCATTCTAATTCGTTACTTTTTTTGATTATTATAAAATGCCATAGGTGAATCAACTTTGTTTGAACAATATTCAGCGAGGTTATGTCAATATTATCATGTAGAGAACGTTGTATGATAACGATTCGGTCACTTTTGTTAGAGCAATAACCACTTGAATGCAATTATACGGTCAGTAAACCAAATTAGTAAGTATTACACAGTAATTGGTGATATAAAGTGTTGGGGAACATTGATTGATGAACATAAAATTTCATTGAGTAAATATTTGTACATAATATATGTGAGTACTATAATAAAATTATTAGAGAGGGGCTCGTGGTCTAGTGGTAACCGACAATGTTAACACATTGCAAAGGTTAAGCAACATCTAGTCAGGCCGGTCTTAGGATGGGTGACCATTTGTTAAGACACTGAGATCCCTCCGTGCCTCGGAGAGCACGTTAAGCCGTCGGTCCCGGTCGTCATACGAACATCTATGGCAGTCGTTAGGGGTAGTTGGAGCCCTAAATCAAAAATCCGACCGGTCCAACTACAGAACTTCGATATCGCCCATGGGTTGTGAAGGTCAGATGGTAGTCGCTTCACGGAAAATGTCAGAATTCAGCCGAATCGCAATTAGACTGGAAAGGCGACCCCAACTGCGTTGGGAAACGGCTCGGTGAATGATATAATAATATTATTATGTACATCATCTCAGTCATTTCATGCCCACTACTGGGCATAGGCTACCCCCAAAGAGGTGGGAATTCCGCTTACATATACCACTCATTTTCCTTCTCTAAACGTACTAAATATACATAGAAAATATCCAAACTCCGAAACAAACATTTATGGATCACACAAATATTTAATTCGACCCAGAAATTGAACTACCTATTACCACAGGAACGGCAGTCGCATACGCGCTGCCACTGCTCCTCCGAGGCAGATAGACCTAGCCGACTACTTAATACGAGTATTATATATAGGCGAACGTTTGTGTATCATCGGATCTTTGATAATTTTTCTTTACTGAACGGATTTTAATGAAACTCGACAAGAATGTAGTTTATACATTAGAATACATTAAGGCCATAGTTTTTTTTATTATCATATATATCACTCCTACATCCCTGCAGGGGCAGGCAGAGGCGCATTACACACCCACAAGCCAGTATTTTTAGTCCCACGTAATAGGGTGTAAGCCCATTGCCGTCACCGGGCTCACATGTAATGGGTAATGTCTAAAATGGCCGAATGCATTTTTTATTAAATATCAGCTATAACATAATTTTGAAAAAAAAAATTTAAACCCGTTGCCTTATATGACTTGTCAGCCGCTATGGCACAGCCAACTAAAGTTCTGGGCGTCTCGGGGTTTTTATTTATTATAAATAGGTCAAAATATGATCATAAAGGTCACGTAAGTCGGAAAATTTTCTAACCTTGCTGACATAAACGACTGGTATATTCCCTGCGTCACTATTACGGCGTATTTACGCACTTATAGCCGTATTACGGTATTACGGGTAACACGATAAAGATTATCAACTTAATTAGTAATACAATGGGCTGATCGAAAAGCAATGTCCGATAGTTCCAATATATTGTCATTTACTATCATGTGAAGTGTGCAAATAATAATATGTGTTTAGTTATTTGACGATCAAGGTTGAAACTCGAGTGCTGGATGACGAGCCTATTGTCAACAACTAGATAGATTTTTGATACGTTTATGAGATTGGGAAATAATTTTATTAATATTAAGTTAGTATAGCTTTTGGTTTGTTTTCTTTATTTTGGAACTAATCTTACCAACCTTAACGATTATCTGTTTTCATCCTGTTTTCGGACTGAGCTCCAGTCCCCAGAGACTTTGGCCACGTACTATACCTACTCAGAAGGCTAAAAAGTCTAGGGTAGGTAACCCTAGACTTTTTATATCCCTACGTTTTATGTAAAATGAAATGAAATAAAATTTATTCACGTTATTACACTTATAATGTACAAAAGTAGTTTACTCACGGTTGATAAAATTTATTCATGTGGGACTTAAAACTATGAACAAAATAAAAGCTGCTGAAAAAATTAACAATAAGGCAACACTTCTATTTAAAAAGTAGCGTTTTGTTCGTACATAAGTGCGCCTAAAGTAGCTCTTTTTTGTTCAGAGACTTTTCAGCGGGCAATAATGAGATTTGAATTGAATTTGAAACATGAATCTTTCATACCCGGAAAAAATACAAAACGCGCGAATTCTCTTTATCGCTAGTACTTTTTTTTATAGAATAAATGTTTATGCCTCGAGAGTAAAATGATTTTTCCTCAGGCCACGTAGGTACTTTGTATACCTCGCTACGCTCATTATTCTTGGTTTCGCTTTGGATTCAAAATAGCGCCTTCGGCAACAATATATCATTTTACTCCCTTGTCATAAAATGTATGTACCTAGTTGATCTTACATGCATGCAAAAAAAAATTTCTGGTCAAAGTTAGATTTTTATTTAAATGAACGTAGAACGCTCAAGCGTCATTAGCTATTGACAACCCTTTCTTATTTAGCGGCTAGACGGCTAGACGTAGGAATTTTGCATTTGAAGAAATGATTTGACGACTCAGTATTAATGTTCATTTGTTTACTATATACGAGTACCTATCTACGTATCTCCTTAAATTTCAAATACTAGATAATTATAGGTAAAGTAAAAAGGCAGCTGCCAATAATGACAATTCTAATGGCAAGCGCCCAACAATAACAAAGTTCTAAAAAACAACACAACACATCTGGCTGATAAAATATTATCGTTGTTACTGTACTCAATAAAAGACAAGTCGTTTTGTGTATATATTGTCTCCCATTGTTCGAATTTTGACCATAATTTTAACACGATTGCACGATATCGTCCACAATATACGTCCATTTTCTGTAAATATCAGGGAAAAAAAACTACAGTTTAAAATTTTTACATAATTCTTGGGCAACTTTCGTTACCCTAACCTTTCTGTATTTTTACATAACTATTTACATGACTATTACATAAATTTACATGACTATTACATAAATTTTATGTAAAACTTCATGAAAATTGGCGATTTTAAGGAAAAAATGTAAAATTCACGAAAATTACGTAAAATTTCATATTTTTCCGTAAGTTTCCCAGATTTTAAGGGAATTTTATAGGTTTATGTAATTTTTTTGCATGTAAAATTACAGAATTTTTAACAGTACTTGTAAGTATTTCTCCACATATTTTTTTAATATCCCTAATTCCACGCCAATTCCCCGCAATTTCCTTAAAAAGGGTTAAATGGATATACATTACCGACTCGTAGCCTCTGTCTGTCTGCTGGAATAAATTTGAAGTGTCAGCAATTTTTGTAAAAAATCTCTCACTTTTTTTACTTTAAATTTTTACTTATTCTTTCATGTAGTTAATTCATTTTTAGGGTTCCGTGGTCTCGGAATTCTTATAGGTTTGTCATGTCCGTCCGGCCGTCTGTCCTCGGTATTCCTCCCTAGACGGTAAGTGCTAGAAAAATTTAAATTTGTAAGGATATGTATATTTACCACGCCGCGCCGACAAAGTGCTCAAGTAAACTAAACAAATATTTTTTTTTGGGGAACCTCCCCACTCTCCTGCAAGTAAAGTGGTGACGATTTTTTTTGCTCGCTCCTAGCCCAGTGTAGGGTATCATTAAATAGGTCTTTTAAAAACCTTATATACTTAGAGGTTGCTAAGATGATTTTTTGATTTATGTTTATGGGAAGCTTATTAAGATTTTTTTGACTTGTTTGAACACACGACGACGTTGATATCACAGCTCTGGTGTCAACTTATCTGGCACGAGTTATAATTTTTTCACAATTTAATAAATTAAATGGCACAACAAGATAGCGATTGGCATTAATGACATATGTAATTAATAGCCCTTTATTTTAGAATAGGCACATATTATTTAAGTGTTACATTTAAAACGAATTAATACTGTTCATTTATTGTCATTATTGTGTGTGTATAAAATCCATGCCAAATATTATTTAAAACAAAATATCAGACATGATTTCTATTTGGAAAACATTACTTAATAAATAAATAAGAATTCTACTTGGGAAACTTAACTAACTAAATAAATATATTTTTTGGACATTCTCACACAACACCAAAGCCCAAACTAAGCTATAAGCTTGTGCTTTGGAATTTAAACAACTGACATACATACATATATATTTCTAAAGAACTCGTCCTTGACAGAGGTATCAAACATAAAAAAGAAAAAAACACAGTGGTATTGAGAACCTCCTCCTTTTTTGGAAGTCGGTTGAAAACACGTATTCTTCCCCACTGGTAGACAGGTGCGTTCAATACGCCCATATCTCGCCATTAGGTAACTGTTGGTGCCAAGTAATTCCCCAGAGTCTATTTCCGACCAACACACAAACAAAAAATCAATCACGCCTTTACCCCCAAAACTGAGGCATTTTTATACACCCACATTTCGCTCTTGGTCACTCGTAAATATTCTTGCCAGAACCTCATCAGTCTGTCAGCCGGTGCACAGCATGGAGGTGATGTTGACCTGGGTCCGAAGATGTCGATAGGATCTCTTAACACCTCAATCTATCCCAACAGTAGTAAAGACGCGACTATGTGTGGCTGGTTACTCGATACTCCTATATCAAACCGAGAAAAATAATAAAACTTCGTCGTTAAGATAAAGCGCAGACAACTCATTATTGTACTTAGAAAAAATCGTTATTGTAATCCGTAACAGCTCTACTAAGTGACTATCAACATCTCTAAGTAGCTATCAAGCCCTTCGTTACCTGCACGCCGTGAACTTACTGGCGATAGTGTCAAAATAACCAAATACAAGAAAAATTGAAAAAGGCTCATCGTCTATTACGTGACACCAGTTGTTGGCAAAATGTTGGTATTATGACAGCTTTTGTGATCTATACTAATATCATAAAGAGGAAAGATTTGATTGTTTGTTTAAATTTAATAGGCTCCATAGCTACATTCATCATCCACTGAGCCTTTTTTACAACGCAGTTGGGGTCGGCTTTCTAATCTAACTGCGATTCAGCTGAACTTCGATATTTTCCGTGAAGCAACTGCAATCTGACCTCCACAACCCATGGACGGTATCGAAGTTCTGTAGTTAGACCGGATCGGATTATTGATTTAGGGCTCCAACTACCCCTAACGACTGCCATATACTGTATGACTGTATGACTGCATGTATGCATTAGATTGTATGACAACCGCGACAGACAGCTTATCGTCCTCTCCAAGGCACAGAAAAGTCTCAATGTCTTAAGAAATGACCATCTATCCTAAGACCTGCCTGACGGGATGTTGCTTAACCTTTTTTCATTATCCCTGAGTAACATAGGCTACTTTTGATCTCGGTGATGTGGTCCCACGGGAACTGGGAACGATGAAACTATATCACGCCAGTGGAGACGCGGAGATCAGCTAGTTACTAATACAAACACAAAACTATGTCCTTATCCCCGAAGAGGTTTAAATAGAACCAATATGCTCACATCACCAGATGGACCGACTGAAACTGAGGATGATTTAAGATGTTAAGTCTTTAACAATATAACATCTATATATTTAATACGACAATTTGTCTGTCTGTCCGTCCGTCGCGTTTTTCAATTATAATGTATAATATATCGTATTTTTTTTTAAATGTTTGAAGCGATACAAAGTTCGCTGGGATAACTAGTTTGTTTTAAGCTCTACATATCGCAAAGGTTGCAAAGGCCTTAAGATTCCAGCCTCCCATGCAAGTGAAGCACCTACTGAACAACACACTAGGCTCTGATCATCGTTAAAGTTCCCGACTACTCGTAATATTCTCACCCTCTTTAACGTGGGACCGAGAAAGTGATTGCCAAATGTGGGAATAGTAAACTGCTATGTCTACTTCTTTAGCGTATGTACAACGTGAATATAAATGTATCATGATTCATGAGCCATACAAACATATAAATCTAATTAAGTTAAGTTAATGATTGTTACTACGATTCCCCTTTTATTCGTTTATGGGTAATTAAAACAGCAACAGGGTGGGGTAACGTGTGACGTCAATCGAAAGAGACATTTGTTGCTTTTAGACATTTCCCAACTATCAGTAAAACTGTCAAAAGTAAAGTAAAATTACTAAAATAGAGGCGACAAGTACAATATTGCTGAGCTAAAAATTTATTGTCAAAATTCCTGCTTATCACTCTTCGTTTAAAAAAATAATTGGCACACATCTGCCTGTACACAAACATATTTATAGAACAATAAAAAAAATTCCAACTTACCTCCCTGTTCTTCCATATTTGACTAAACTAACACTAAAAAAGTTTTTAAAACTAATATCACACTTGGAAAAATAATCACTAAATAATATCACCACAAATGTCAATTATTTAATAAGTCAATTTAAATGAAGTCACCGTTCTAAATTTAAACACGAAGGCTTATTTATCCCATTTGTTAAATGAAATTAATTCGTTTTAAATGTTTACTGAGCGTATTTTAATTTCACTCGTGACCGGGTATTCGGAGGCATTGGTTGGGCGGCGTCTGAACGGTATAGCGGTCTGGGCGGGACTGAACTGTACCAGGCCGGGCTTCGCTGTGTACTGTGGTGTTTTGTATTGAAAATTACTGAAATATCATTTACTCTAAGTCCATGATAAGCTTGGTTTCTCCGTAAGTTTTCAATAGCAACATTCAGCCTGTAACCTGCTCGAAACATCAGGCAATAAAAGGTATGTTTTAGCATATCTTCGCCGTATTTTGAGTAATATAGATAATGAAACGTGAAAGTTTCAATATATATATAATAGCAATATTATGATAAATTTATGGATGTGTTCATTTTTTTTATTTAGGACATTTGTTTGTACATATACGATTTTTTTTAATAGGAACTTAGTTTCAGCAATTTTATAGTTCCTTCTTTACAACCATACAAATCTATCCTCTTAATAATATTAAATAGTATATACACCGTAAAAATACTACCGTTTCGAAAAAAAAAATATTTTGGACTCTTGGAATATTTTGGACTTTAGATAACAGAACCGACCCGAATTTGAAAAACAAACACATTTTTTTTATAAAAAATCGAAAATTGATGTCGAAAATGGTGTATTCGTGGTCCGCCCGCCGGGCGCCACTGGAAATACGTACTGCTTGTAACCAGAGACGCCCGGCAGCGGACGTTAGAGCGGCAGAGAAATAAAAAAAAAAAGTATTCGTGGTAGCTCACTGCCCTAAAAAGTGTTCCTAGTAATATCCAAATTAAAAAAAAAGAAACTACATAAATTTTTAGTAACTATTTTATAAAAACAAATTGTGTAGCAGTTTAGGTCACAATTCCCGCAGGATCATGGTATTACCAGGATAAAAAGTAGCCCATGTCCTTTCTCTATCAGTTAGTCTAAAATATAATTAAAACATACTCACCATTGTCTTTATCTTCAATAAAATCATACATTTTAAACTATCTATCACATCACTTAAGTAAACCTATAAAAAACTTTAAATAACCTTGTAAACTCTAAACTCAAAATAAGTAAATGTAAATAAATAAGTTTTCACGACTGTTAGTAGCGGAGTATCGCGGAAAACTAACTTGGATCTAACTTGACCTTTACTTTAAACGAATGTTGGTAACTTACAACATCAGGAAGTCGTTCGGTGATTGCTCTGAGTTTCCTTCAGCTGAAGTCACAAGGAAATTATTCTAATTTCTGATGCAAGCCTCTATTAGTCAATTTTTACTGCTTAGTGTCTGTAATACGAATAACTTGAACTGCAGAGGTTATATTTAGTGGTCTGTAACATCTGTCCTGGCTATTAAATAAATAAAAAATTTAGAACAATTCACACAACGCCATCTAGTCTCAAATTACAGAGCTTGTGATATGAGTATTAGATAAATTGATATAAATACTTGTATACATATTATACATAGGAAACATTCAGACTTCGGTACAAACGTATCTGTCTTCCTTCACACAAAGTTTGTTCCGACAGGGAATCGAACCCGAGACTCCAGCGTCGAAAGCGGAAGCACTACCGACCACGCTACCGAATCAGTGTAGTGTTGGAGTTTCAGTTCTAATTACAGAGTGGTTATAGATTATCTATAGTGCCTGTTAACGGCAATAGGCTTGCCCCCTATGACGTGGGACAAACAAAGTTGCGAAAATGTGCTCGTTTCAAATGCCATCTGTGCGTATGCTTATAACAAGGATGGCGGGCTGGCAACCCGCTGTCCTTACAGAAACAGGCTAGAAGGGTTTCAATTCACCTCACCCCAAAGATACGGGACAATACCCCGTCCAACCGCGTGACAGAGGCCGTTTAGGTGGCCTAAGTCAGCCGATGTCACAGGGAATACTTCCGAGTGCGACTGGCAATGGGCGTAGGGACAGCCGCGGTCCCGGTCCAGAAAAAAACTCACGGTCCAGAAAAAACAACTCAATACCGTAGGATAGATTATCAATATTATTTGACAACCTGGGTGGTACAGTGGTTAGTGACGCTGCCAAACGAAAATGTTCTAAAATAAAAAATACTTAGGTATATCTTGAATAGGATAATTCGTATCCCAGTATAGGTACGTGAAACCTATCCACTGAATGCAATTTTCTGACCATAGCACGTATAGGGAATATTATGACTGTAGATTTCCTTACATTGTTTTATTACCATTTTAAATTGTAATACTTTCCTGTTAATTATAGAACTTCTTATTTTGTAATCAATACCATAGTTTATATCTATGTCTGAAGCAATAAGTAATTGTCTGGGAATCAGACCTCAGACTTTACTCTTAACGATTACAAAAAAATATACACGTCAAAAATTGTCACAACAACCGACTTCAAATGACCGAAATGGGACCAAATAATTGTCGGAATGGGACCAACTTGAAGTGGGACCACTTAAGAAGGTTTCATTTAAAAAAAAATTAATCGATTCACCCAGTCCAGAGATATGAATTGAGAACTTCCTCCTTTTTAGGAAGTCTACAACAATGGAAAGGAGAATGTTCAAAAGCCGTTTCTTTTTTAAAAACCTAAATAAAAAGTGTATGGCTACCTAAGTAAATTGATAAATCATATAATATTTTTTTAACAATCTTTTAATTCACTCGAACGAAATCGTATGTGGGGTTTAAACTTTGATACGAGTACAAATTTGTGGTGTAATTGTTTTTAATTGTCTTCTTACTCAAATGCACTATGTCGGACCGGATGTCATGAATCATATTCATAGACAAATATCATAGACATTTAGAAATTATTATTTTTTTTGTAAGAAAACTACAGATTTAAAGTAAACGTATGTTTTTTCATAAAGCAAATTGAAAAACAGACTCTTTTTACTAGTTTTAATAATTAAATAATGTAAAACAATGTTTTGAAGATTTACATAAAGTCCAGGCTGAATTGAAAAATAATAAAAAAGCAATTAAATCGAAAGTCAAAACAAATGTCCTCTTGACAATTTGGTATTTTTTAGAAATTCTCTTAATCTTAGATTATTTATTCTAAATTATTATAAAATCTAAGGGATAAATATGTAATGTTTCTCGTAGAAATTCATAGACATTGGTGATTAATATCGTATTTTAGTACTGTAGTTTCAAGCGATGGTTACAAAACACTATTCGACTCGTTGTTTCTGTCCATATTATGCAAAGTATTCCTAAGAGATAGGAGTATGACTGAAGACCTTGCTATGGACTACTATGGAGTATCAAAAGCGATAACATCTACACCAAGATTCAACACTACATTTTTCAGTGACACCAAGATTTACCTTGATGAATTATTCTTGGATGATTGCAATAAGTAGATCGTAAATGCATTGGTTTATATTTAATATTACACTGAGAACAAAACGAAGCAGTGCGCTGTGGTCATTATACCTACCGAGTTACCTAGAAGGAGGGCAGTGGATGTAAAAGTCAATAGGAAGGAGGAATATTGTTATAGCCTGTTATGGGTTAATTTTTAAAATAATAAATGACGTCGTACTTAGAAAATTCCGTCATCTTGTCCGTTGATCGGCAGGTGCACACACATACCCAATGATGTGGCCGCCCCATTGTCAGGGTTATTTATAAGTGTGTTTCAACTATTACTTCTAGCTTATTTGAATTAAATCCATGTTCAACCATGTTACAATTAGCACTTTTTGGACAAAATTGATTTGACGGATTGATGGACATTTGCTTCAAAACTAATCTCTAATTTTAACGGCAAAACGAAGAATGAGAGAAAACCCCACAAAATAACCGAATATTTTTTATTTCCTATGAAAGTACGATATCAATCCAATTTAATATCCGATTTTCGCTGTCATACAAAATTCTTTGTTACGAAACGGCGGTCTATTGCAAAATGAACAATCTCCTTTGATGTTGAAATTTAGATAATTGCAAGAGACAGTCTTTGATAATGCCTCGTGAGTAGGCGACGGTTAACATGTCTTCTAGTTAGTGAAATGATTGCAATTATCTAAATTTCAACATCAAATTTCCATTGTTTTATCATGGCGTTACCTGGCGAAAGTCCATGGACTTTCGCCCATGACTCCATTCAGTATTTAAGTCTACAAATTGCTTGACGAGTTGGACTTGCGTGTCCGCGACGTGAGTTCAATCCCCGGTCACCACACTACTGACATGACGTGAACACCATCCTTATACACATATACATAAGCACTTTTCCTTAATTGAGGGGTTTGTAAAATAGACTACAAATACGAAACGACCTACACGGACTATAATGCACAATAGGTCTTAACAGGTGGTTAAACCTTGTTTAATACAATTAAATCTGAGTTTGACAATATATTTAAATCAAGAACTTTTTATAAAAATGGAAACCTCCAGTTCTGTGACTGGGCAACCACTGGCATCTACAAAAATAGAGCTAAGTTGTATGAATTATATGGTATGAAGCAATATAATTTTAATCCTGATTTTATTCAGTGTGTTAAAGATTATTCCAAAACTTTCAGAAAAGCGTGTGTTGCTGCCAAGTCATTATATTTGAGTAATAAGATTAAACAGTCTAACAATAAAGTCAAAACGACTTGGAATATAATTAATACTGAAACCGGTCGCCTAATGCCCCGTGACAATGACTTTGAATTAATTATTGATAATAAAGTCATTAACAAAGAACCAGATGTAGCACAAACCTTTAATATTTTTTTATAGACATACCCGCGAATATAACTAGCTCCTTGAATTCTTGCCCAGTTAAAGCTCAACGTATGCTGGAAAGCGGCGTGAATCAGTGTCATGTCTCATTTAGCTTTGAATATGTAAACCCCAATGATATTATAAAAGTATTCAAGTCGCTTAACTCAAAAAAGACAGCTGACTTGTGGGGTATTTCTGTAAAATTGCTTCAGTCCATTATTGTGAATATATCTCCACATCTAGCTGCAATATTTAATAAATGTGTCAATAGTGGAGTGTTTCCTGATCTCATGAAATACAGTAAAGTGATACCTTTGAAAAAATTATATTGCAGCAATTACAATCACATTTTAATTCAAATATGCTACTACATAATGAGCAGTATGGACAAGAGGTCGTTCTACCATTCACGCAGGGGCAACGCTTCTGAAGCATATTTTTTAGATGCCATTGTTATATTTTGCGATCTCTCCAAAGCTTTTAATTGTGTTGAACATAATACCCTATTACGGAAACTCAATTATTATGGTATCAGAGATTCGGCACTGGACCTAGTTGCCTCATACCTCAGTGATAGAATACAACATGTTGATATCAATGGCAGTCGGTCTTTAGGGGCTTCTGTAGCTATGGGCGTGCCACAAGGATCAATTCTAGGTCCGTTTCTATTTTTAGTTTACATAAATGATCTACCGTTCTGTGTACAGAACTTGTGCGACATTGTTCTATTCGCCGATGATACATCACTTATTTATAAAGTTGATCGCAAGCTGAGGAATTTTGAAGAAGTAAATAGTTCACTTGCACTAGTTCTGGATTGGTTTACAACCAACAATTTACTTCTGAACGCAAAAAAAGACGAAGTGTGTTAGATTTAGTATGCCTAATGTTCAGAACTACGGTACTAATATTATTTTGAACGGTGATACCCTTAATCTTGTAGAACCAACCGTATTTTTGGGTATTACTCTAGACAGTAAATTACAGTGGAACGCCCAAATATCGGGTCTTGCAGGGAAACTTAGCTCTACGGCTTTTGCTATTAGTAAAGTCAGACAGCTCACGGATGTAGAAACTGCCAGGATGGTTTATTTTAGCTATTTTCATAGTGTCATGTCGTATGGAATTTTACTGTGGGGCAAGGCAGCTGATATAGAGATCATTTTTATACTCCAAAAGCGAGCTATATTTATAAACTGAATGACCGAGTTTCTCTTAGAGAAAGATTTAAAGAAATAGGCATTTTAACAGTTACATCACAATATATATATATGCGAATATTATGTTCGTTAAACAGAATATACATTTATACAGTATGAACAGTGACATACATGCAATAAATACTAGAAATAAGCATAAATTGGTTGGGACGTATTATCGTTTCCAGAAGGTTCATGACTCCTTTGCAGGATTTGGTGTGCGTTTTTATAACAAAATTCCTCTAAACATTATGAACCTTCCTTTGAATAAATTCAAAGTGGCTGTTAAGACACACCTCCTAAAAAAGGCATATTATACTATTAAAGATTATCAGAGAAATGGCAATGAGTTGCTTGCTTATCACTCGAGCTACATAGGGGGTTACTTCTGTTTGAAATGTTGTTTTATTGCTGAAACTCACTTATTATTGTTAAATTATTATTATTATGATATTGTAAGGTATGGGTACTTTGAGATTATGTGGCACCTTTAACTAGTATTTGACTTTTTTTGTGAATAACAGAGATTCATAATTTTTAAGTTCACTTGGTCCACACATGGTCACGTACTGCCGTTGCCCTCTTTTTATTGTTGTAACAGAATCATTGTATTTACTGGCGAATAAAAAGAGTGGCCGTGAGTTTTTCTTACCAGGTTCTTTCCTCACAGGCTCTACCTATTGCCTTGCGAATCTGGCGGTAAATGTAAATGTAGAAGCATTTTCTTTTTTTTGACGTTCATAAGTGTTACTTTGTGAGCTACATGAATAAAGATATTTTGATAAAATACTCTTAATGCCCACATTTTTGTAGTACACATAACAATATCATTATTTTGTCATACAAAACATAAAAAAATACATTCGGTCGCGGTGCGCCGAGCCATCAACATCTCCTGATGATGCCCCTGGTTGGGGGCGAAACACGTGTCGAGGTTTTTTTATAATTTTTTGCACGATAACACAACTCTCATATTTATTCTAGTTTTCAAAATTATTTCTCTATTCTTTCGGCCTAAGTGGGTTTGGAGGGCGGTTTTGTGCATGAATAAATACGAGAGTTGGGTAATTTGCATGTGGCGGAATATTGCAAAGTAGTTAGATTTATTTAATTTAACTATGGACTTCCGAAAAGTAACGCCTGATAGTATTAACTTTAAAAAAATACAGTTGAATTGAGAACTTCCTTCTTTTACTTAAGTAGGTTAAAAATGTAAACTAATGCACGCACAATAATTCTACAATATTTTGTATGAATAATCGATATTTTTATGAAGTGTACCTCCTATTACCTACCCCCCTTCCCCCCTCTGCCCGTCTACACCCTGGCACGCGGGAGCCGCGTGAATCTCGCAATCAACATTGTCCGGCTTCCCTGTCACAAATTTCTCTTATATAAGTACAGAGTGCAAAAACATTTTGAACAAAAAGTGCCGCTTTAAATACATACTATATCATCACGCCTATGTCCCCGAAAGGGTATGCAAAGTTGTATTACACATCCTCACTTTGCCAGTAATTTCCAACAGTCAGGACAAATGATAGAATCTCTACAGGTAAAACGTGGGCATATAATTGCCCTTTGCCTATCCATGTATGTATGTAGTTTGATGTTTACCTCTATATTCCCCAAGTTTGTGTTGCTGTCTGTCCTTCTGGACTTTCGACGCAAGTCCAAACCATCGCTGTATTACGGAGGGCACATTGAGGCGAGCCGTGAGCTATAACAGTCCGACATCTTATTAAGGGTTTCTCTTCGTAGGTTCTTGACCTAGGCCACGACTATTATAAACAGGCGAATACCCTCACTTCGTAGAGACAAAACGTCTTTTGTCGGATGTCCTAAGTCGAATTTTACCAGAAATTCTTCAAAAGGAGTCAATTTTCGTTGATATCCTTGTTTCTAATATTGTAATTTTATTTGTTGCTACTATGCTCCTATTAGTCCTAGAGTGATGTTATATCCACTAAAACCTTTTTCATAAGACACTTTATCTATTTTTTTTTTTTAATTCCGCGGCCCTGGGCCGCGGCCGCTCTAACGTCCGTTGCCGGGCGTCTCTGGTTACTAGCAGAGGGTATGTCCAGTGGCGCCCGGCCACTTTATCTATTGGTGAAAACCGTATGAAAATCCGTTAGGTAGATTTTAAGTTTGAAGCGAACAAACCAAGATTGGTAACTGATCAAATTAATGTCGTCTAAATGCAAGACTACCTAGCCAACTAAATTTGCGATTTTTGTACACATTGTCTCATTAGTTCAGCAGTTAATAGGTTCAAATCCTGTCCGGGACTTTCTTCCTGTCGAGTTTTTACGATCACGTAGCATGGTCAGCTTCCAGATAACGAGTCGTAAAAACTTTATTCATGTTGAAACACTTTTGCAAGTGCATTCACGATACAACTGATAACAGACCAATGACAGAAGATTTTAGTCACAATGTCGTACGGTGTATGTACTTCATTTATAGTTCAACGATCCCTAATAATAATTTATATATAACTGACCTTTCTTGCATATCCAGGATCAAGAGATTCGATTGACCTTTTGGGCCAACCCTAAGCCGCAACATGTATTAAGTAATTTCTAAACTTATTTCTACAAAACTTCATGTAATACAATTTGGTGATCATCTACCTACTCGTTCGGAATGGTCCTGGATGTTGGACAAGGTGCCCGGTAACAGCAATTGCCCCTATTACGTGGCACCAACAAATCTAATATCCTATGATATAGACCTTCGGGGGTATAGGCGTGATGTATGTGTATCTGTCTGTCTATACCCACTATTTTTGCCTGTAAATTAAAATTATGTTTTTCGAACGCCACAATTTATAGGATCCTATGCTTAGTTAAATATTATAAATCCTTTCGTTGTGTTTTCTAAAAAGTATCTTATATGAGTTTTCGTGATAAACAACAGCAAAATTCGTTACCGTGTGGCAATGGACTGTTTTAGTCAGTTAGCCTTCATTTCCTTAGAGATAAATATTTATGCCACATAAATAATTTGACTGTGTATTGTAATGCTGGTAAAATCAATGATAGCAATGTACAACACAGTTAATTGTTATTTGTGATACTATCAGGTGATTTTCAAAGACTTTTAACCTGTTAAACGTATATAACATACAGAAAACTGTAAAATTAGCCTGAATATTGCACAACTATTGCAATAGAAAAGTTGGCGGATTGTTCCTTTGCTAATTTCTTCCACGTCTAATAACCACCATAGCTGCACTGACTCTCAAGCTTCTCAGGGTATCCCACGCTACTTTCTCCGATTCCATCATGCATTCTATAAAAAAATTGCCGCTTAAACTTGCATAACTATCCTAATCAGTAATTTATTGTCGGTTTAAAAATAACACAACAACAAATATGAGCAAAATCATACAAAATCATATGTTATCTACAAATATATACATTACCTAGAATGTTGACATACAGATACTATCATAGTTGATACTGTACACCTTTTAAGTCCTTAACAAACTTTATAACACAACATATACCGTTGTTAATAGTAATATTACCTCATTGTTCTAAGAATGGTCCAGATTGTAACTTGTGATAGACAAGAAATGGACGTACGGTACTTTCTTATATATTATATTTATATGTAATTTCAATATGGTTAAATGTGAAGTTCAGGAGACGGGAGTAAAGGAGGAGATCTCCCATGGTCATCTATTTAAAGTCACGGGGTTGTCGGCAACGAATTTGGAGAAATTAGCTCAAGGTAAGAGTCTTTATTGTACTTGAGAGCTATTTGGATGGGTACCTACGCCATTGGGTTTTCCATTTTCAGTGTCACTGACCTCCTCTGTAAATTTGCGCTGGTAAATTTGGCACTGCCCATTTCAGCGTAAACTGAGGTGAGACCAATTTCCACACAGATGTGGCATGTACTAGTATACACGAACGTTATATCTCTAATCTCTAATTATTATAGAGATAGTTTATCAATAATGTAGTTATTAGTATAGTTTCCATCAGGTGCCATAGTATAAAACAAAGTCTGTCCGTCCCTAAGCTTAGATCTTTAAAACTACGTAACGGATTTTGATGCAGTTTTCACCAATGGATAGAGTGGTTCTCGAGGAAGGTTTTAGTATATGATTTCTTAAGCGGGCCAAGCCGCAGGCATCCGTTAGTAAAGTAAAATCGGAGTATTTTGACATGAGCCTGGGACATATTCGGGCTCCACGCATTACACAAAAGTACATTTTACAAAACAGTTTACGTATCAAATCATAATTATAAGTTCTCTGTCTACCCACCGTCTCATTGGTCAATTAGCCACGTGCCAAAATAAGATGTAAAAACTTTGTATAAACAAAGACTTACATTCTATAAATAACCCAAAGTTGTTTGTTTCTTATCGATGGTAAATTAATAATTTCTCGCTCGCGTAAAATATTTGCTTACGCAGGTCTGTATATTAACTACGGTAGTATAATTAAACGAGAGTGACATTCAGTTTTAAAGACCAAAGTCTTCGGGGAAATCTGGCGTTAGGCCAATGTTTTGGGTTAAAACTAGACTGCGATGAGACGATTTGTTGGGTTGACGTAAACTGAAGAAGGTTTACGTTATTTCTACCTGTAATCTGCATTTTATTTACTAATCAACGAGTTGCCATAGAACAAAGAGGAGCCCTAGAAGGGATTTTGGAAGTTACTCAAGCGCGTCTGAAAATCATATAATATGAGGAACACAGCCTTACATCCTTAGTCTATAGCTACGGCAACACTTTTCGGTATAAAAAGTGGCCTTAGATACTGCTTATAACATAAGGTATTTGGGACTATTAAAATAGGACCAGCTTTTCTTTGTATGTTTATTTTGATATAGTGAGTAATATAGCAAAAGGGATGGTTAGATGGTTCGGGCACGTAGAAAGGATGGATGAAAGAAGATTGAAGAAACAGATACATAAGGCGGGCGTGAATAGACAGGCAGGTATGGGTCGACCTAGGCGAACGTACATCGACCAAATTGGAGATGTTTTGACCAAAGGCCAGGTCAAGAGTACCCAGAACCGGAGAGCGTGCATGAAAGTGGAATAAGCGAAAGAAGTATGCCACGATCGTAGTAAGTGGAATTCCATAGTCTCTGCCTACCCCCATGAGAAAGAGGATTGACCATATGTATGTATGTATGTTTAATTTAACAGATGAAGAAATGTTTTAACGTTTTTTTAACAAAATAAAATTGCTTCCTTTCAGAGCCATCAGACTTCGAAACTGCAATAGCAGCAACTGGCTATGGCAAATTCAATATTGGTCTCATGCTGTGCACCATGCCAGCCTTCTGGAGTGCTGTCTCCGTCACCAGTTCTACTAGCTACATCTTCACCAGAGCCAAATGTGATATGGGACTAAGTCTTTTGGACATGGGTACAATTACAGCGATGACTTACGGCGGTGTGTTTATTTCTTTTGGTCGTAATTTTGTATTTTGGATGCTAAGGGACTTTATCATAACGATGTTCTTGACGATCGACGAAATAGGGCTAATCCATCGTCCTCAGTCCCCGATCATGGAGTTCGATGGTCCTGGGCGTAGTCACGTCTACGGCGCCCTCGCTGTCCACTTCGAAATTTAGCGGAGAGAAAACTATACTTACATGGAATTTAACATTCAAAGTAAATAACATAATCTGTCAATCTGTCACCAAAATGTGATGTTCTGTTCATTTTCCGTTTAAATAAATACCTCAGCTGAATAGACAACCATTTAGAATAATCTTATTATAGAACTAAATGTTAACCTTGTGGAGCTCCCTTTAAAAAACATACTTACATAAAATATTATCATTACGCCTATATCCCCGAAGGGGTTAGGTAGAGATGCATTACACACTCACAAATTACCAATAGAATGGTTGGTCCTACGTAATTGGGGGCAAGCCTATTGCCGTTACCTGTCACTGTTATATACGACAGGCAATATATCGATTATGTAATCCAAGCATCTAGTTACTCACAGCTATCTTATTATGGAACTCTTGTATCTCCTTTTGACTACCTATATATAATACTGTTAAAATATAAGAAATACAATCTCAGACTAGTTCCTTTTCATAGTCTAGCTTAAAAGACAGTTAATGGCGAAAAAAGAGTACATATATTATTTTCATCATACACTTGACCGGGCGCCACTGGACATACCCTCTGCTAGTAACCAGAGACGCCCGGCAACGGACGTTAGAGCAGCCGCGGCCTTGGCCGCGGAATTAAAAAAAAAAAAAAAAAAAAAAATCATACACTTGACGTCACTATTACAATATTTACGTGATACATACGCTGAGTGATTGAAATCAAATCGTTTATTTAGTGAGTGTATAATATTTGTTGTGTGCACAACACATACATGATATCAGAACAATGGAAGAATTAGTTATCCGAGCACCTGACTGTGTGTGAGAGTTGTTGTATGAAATAGGAATAGAAAATTCCAATCCTTTTCTTGGCTTTTTGGGTGTATTTGCCAGAGCCTCATCCATCAGGGCGTGTTATGTTCTGACCTAGGTGTTCCGATTCACACGTGATTACACTGTCGGTAATCATCACAAAATCGTGATAATGACATGACGTGATTTTTCAAAATATTTTCAACTCTATCAGCTCAAGACCAGAAGGCTGGTTACTTTTTAGCTCAAAGAATAAGCATTGCCATACAACGTGGCAATGCTGCCAGCCTTCTGGGAACATTGCCAGTCGGCGACAAGGCGGAGGAGTTCCTTGACGGCTGTATATAGTGGTCATTTTTTTTATATCAGATGGCCAAGGCCGCGGCCGCTCTATCGTCTGTACAAGCAGAACGTATTTCCAGTGGCGCTCGGAAACCCTGTATATAGTGTAGATTTCAATGTGTATAGTATAGTTTTTAGTACGTGTAAATAGTATTTTTATCTTCTATTATGTAGGTATATTGTAATTGCTAAATCAGCTGTTTTATTCCTTTTTCTTGAAAACTTTTACTTTGTTATCTCACGCATAAACTAGGAAAATATGATTTCCGGCTCGTTTATTTTTTAATCATTAATCAAAAATGAAAAAGAAAACTGCAGCCTGTTCAAAAAAGAAATCAACATAGTATTGTATTCTCTTTGGAAATCAAGAAAATTATTCTGTGTTCTTTACATCACAAATTATGTGAACGTCAATATTATGACATTTACTGCCATTTAAATATCAATTAAATAACTTGTAGGAGTTCGATTTTTGCTGAGCGCATGGCTGGTGGCTTTTTAGGTTACCTCTGGCGCTCCGCAAAAATCGGGTTCCCAGATACTCACATACCGAACAACGTTTCTTGTCCCGCACCTGGAGCTAGTTAGGAATAACTAGTTCTTCTGTGTATCAACTAATCAAGCATTACCTTGACATTGGCGAATCATCGATCAATATCGATGGAGCCACGTTTTTAAAAAAGAAGAAATAAGTTGTACTATATGGCTCTGTTTCTTTCAGGTATGATATCTTCGGCAATGATGTGGGGTTTCTTGTCAGATACTTTGGGGCGGCGGAAGATACTGATCTGGGGATTTCTGGGCACGGGTTTGGCTGAAGTGGCGGCTGCTTTCAGTCAAAACTTTGCCATGCTCCTAGTCACCAGGTTCGCTAGTGGATTCCTGTGAGTATTAATACTGGAATAAACCCTTAATTTATAATAACCTATTGCGTAAGAAGTAAATGCGGTTGTGAAGGTCAGATGGCAGTCGTTTAACGGTAACGGTATAAATATTGAAGTTCGATCCCAACTGGGTTAGGTAAACGTCAGTGTATGAGTAGTTGACCAGCCTTCTGGTCCTCAAAATTGTTCATCTGCTGCTTGACTAATTAAGTCCAGGATATAAGTTTTTAGTACTTTTCAGTTTTACTGGACCTTTTGCGGTACTCATATCATATCTCGCAGAACTTCACCGAACAGAGCTAAGAGCCAGAGTGATCTTACTCTCGAGCCTTTTCTACACGGTGGCCAGCACAACACTGCCGCTGCTCGCATGGGCTATTCTTACTCAAGATATCAATTTCCAGATTTTTAATTATTTTGGTAAGTCTGTTTATTTAAAGGTCTGGGTGTTAAGGGGCCCTATATCTCCAGGACCCAAGGCATCTAGACCAACACGTGGTACTTAGGTACAGATAGACAATGGCTCTGGCGGCAATATAATTGTCCGGAGAATTCGCCTCCTCTTACGTGAGATCAACAGAGTTTGTCGAAGTTGCGTCATAATAAAGACAAGATTTTGTGTTGTAAGTTATTTATAGTATAATTTTAGGCGTTTTGTAAGACTTTCAGTTTAGGCAATTTTACCCGCAAATGCTGCCATTGTGTTGACTTCTCGTAATAGGTGACAGGCCTGTTATCGTTTCCTGGAACTTTGGGTATATTTATCAAATCCCTGTGTCAACTTGGGCCCTGTTGGGTGTATTTTAAATTATATTTGTAAGCGTATTTCAGAAATTCATGCATGGAACATATTTTTGTTCGCCACTGCTCTCGTGCCACTTCTGACTGGATTGGCATGTCTTTGTTTGCCGGAGAGCCCCAAGTTCTTGATGTCAAGAGGCCGAAACGAAGAAGCTATGGCTGTGTTCAGGACTATTTACAGCTATAATACTGGCAAACCTCCTGAAGAGTTTCCGGTAAGAACTGCAGTATTTGTTTGGATTCTATAAGACTGCTCCACTGGCCTCCTAATTCGTATTTGAGACACCACCACGATAGTCTTTTTTGATATTTTATTTATATCTTCTTTTGAACAGATTGACAAACATTTATTTCCCAAAATTAAATATTTATTGATGTAGGTCACAAAGCAATATGTTTGGAACGTCGCCGTCGCGGTTCGGATTATTCGGCATTAGGCAGAGTTTGTGACAAAAGAACTTGGCAAAATCCGAGGCAACGTGGTAGCGATTGAAGAACACTTTCATTGCACTATCGAAAATGGCCCTTGATAGCCCAATTATTAGCCACTTCTGCGCAAAGAACTCAGAATTCGATTCGATGTGATGGATTCGATTGACTTATGTCTTGACTTAAGACGTAGTATGAATTATGGTGGGTACTTTTGACTGAATTTTTTTTTAAACTATCCATTTCAGGTGAAAGAACTGGTGGAAGAGAAGAATGAGCAGCAAGGTCGTGGAGTGGCGGCGCTCAGAGCTGGAGGGGAGCAGCTGGCGCCGCTGTTCCAACCGCCACACCTCAAGTGGCTGGTTCTCATGTGTCTTATATACGTGGGATGTATGTTTGGGTACGAGGTTATGCTAAAATATTTTAAAGTTTAACTAAGTACCTACCTGATATGTGATTATTTTGGAATGAAAGCTATTCAAAACTGTGTTTGCTGACATATAATTATATTTAAAAAATAGCATCCTGATAACTCTAATATTAATTGAAAATACCAGATAACTAATAGCAAAAAGATCGCCAATTGTACCTACAACTCTTTAAATTATTATTAAAAATGAAAGAGTTGGTAAAAAAATAATATTATTTTCTTTGTCATCCAAATTTACAAAATAAACAAGGTTTTTATGAGATTTTACTCAAATAGCAGTACATATAACTATTTATTCAACCAGACTTTACTTTGTGTCTGAACTTCGATATTTTTGAAGACTTCAGTTCACACACACCATTAAACATATAACATTAACATTAAATATATAACACAACACCATTAAAAATATTATTATTTTCACTATCCTTCCAGGTCAAACACAATCCGTCTCTGGTATCCTCAACTGGCTGCTATGATCGGCTCGAATTCCAACAGCCTCTGCTCAGCTATCGCTCCATCCAACCAGACAGAAGTGGATGAGCCCTGCGTACCAATAGCCACTGATATGCAGACGTATCTCCAAAGTGTTGCTGTGGGCTCCGGTTCAGTACTAACTTATAGTATTGGTGGAATGCTGATAAATAGGTAAGATGTTCGAAGAAGTATAGGGGGGCCAGTAAAATTACTAGCGAAAAGTAGGCGAAACATCCCTGCCTTCAGGGTTACAGGAGTATGTATTTTTTGTATATTGCAGGTGTGGTAAGAAAATCGTGGCAAGTTTTTGTGGTTTCGGCGCCGCTCTGCTGATAACCCTGTTGCCGTTCCTCGGGAACAACGCGTTAGCTGTGATGGGCATGGTCACTTCAGCTCAAGCCCTCACTTCGTTGTGTGGAGCTTCCTTGTCAAGCATCACTGTGGAACTGTTCCCTACTTCACTTAGGTAACCGTTACTTGCCTTTATTTACTCAATCTCAATCATTCAAAAATCGTCCAGGACATTGCTGACTGGTAATGTTCCCAGAATGCTGGTTGTGTTGCCATTTTGGATGGTTATACTTATTTTTTGAGCAAGGATGAAGGAAATAGGTAGACAGGTTCTTAGAAAGCAAGGTGGAAGCTTAGATGGTATGGACATGTAGAGAAGATGGATGACAGAATAGAGAGTAGGTATATGAGTGTGGTTAAAGGGCACCCGTAACCGGCAGGTATTAATGGAAACATCAGAAAGTTGAGGAAGCTGAAGAAGTATGCCAAAATCGTAGCAAGTAGAAATTAATAGTCCCCTGCTTACCTCAATGAGAACGACTCGTGACTGTGAATACATTTATTTTAATTTTCACCAGGTATTTTGTTGGTCTCACTCACGTATGTGACTCATGAGATAGACATTTTGTTGATTGACGGGTGCATTTAGTGAGTGGCACTTCCATGCATTCATTTTGACATATTTTATATACAATCTCTTGGTTGACCACTCTTTTGGTCCCATTTACTAGGAATCTTATTATAATTGCACAATGTTAATATTTTTCAGAGTAATGGCGATGTCAACTTTCCTAATGAGCGGTAGAGGTGGTACCATCATTGGAACTGTGATTTTCCCAGCACTCATAGACTACGGTTGTTTCCCGCCCTTTTTAACAATCGGAACAGTTTTATTACGTAAGTTTATAAGACATTTAACAAGTAGGATACGTTTATACTTCGTCACTACAACAAAGTCTGTCCGTCCCTATGCTTAGATCTTTAAAACTACACAACGGGTTTTGATGCGGTACCAATGGATAGAGTGGTTCTCGAGGAAGATTTTTGTGTACATAATTTATTAAGCTGACGAAACCGCGGGCGTCCGCTAGTAATATTATAAAGAAGAAAGATTTATGAAATGAAACGACTAAGTAATGAAATTAATGAATCGATTTTGAAAATGCTTTTACTTAAGTAGCTACATTATCCCTGAGTGATGTAGGCTACTTTTATCCCACTAATGTGTTCCCAGGGGAATTTAGAAACTATATCACGTGGACGGAGTTTACTGCCATCTGTACGTGCGAGAGTGAATTACATTGAAATTACACTTACAGTTCTACAACAGACTTGTTAGTACATGCAGGTATTAATAGATGGCGCTGTACTCAACTTTTTCTTTTATTTCAGTTTGTGCTACAGCATGCCTATTTGTGCCCAATACAACTTTGAAGAAATTAAAATAAAAAAATGAAATATGCAGCATATTTTTGTTAATATTTGTGAAAACATGTCCATTATGGTTGACTGGGACTTATTGCCTTTACTAGTTTATTGGTCCCATGTAATAAGGTTACCTATAGCCACAAACCAGGTACTTTTGTTTGCCTGATCACTTGCTGATAAGATTGAGACCAATAGACAAACCGTCTCAACCTCCCCAAGGATTCCATTCAACCAATATTTCAATCTATTAATATGTGATACAATTAATTATATTTGAAAATATTATTTAGGTAAGGTAATATGATAAAATAAATAATTGAAACCATTGTATTTTTAAAAAT
This sequence comes from Nudaria mundana, assembly GCA_963556515.1. Taxonomy (NCBI): domain Eukaryota; kingdom Metazoa; phylum Arthropoda; class Insecta; order Lepidoptera; family Erebidae; genus Nudaria; species Nudaria mundana. The sequence goes on from OY748297.1 coordinate 1,199,078, forward strand.
ATTTCTCTTTTATTTATAAATTACCATCCTAATCTCATCCGTATGTCAGTCGAACACATCAAATTGCCGGCGATTCAGGGAGAACGAATATTACTTATTATTACATAATTACATTATTATCTCATAGCTTTTTTTTACATATTTTCAAAAACATATGTCAATTTCATAATTTTTCAAAAAACGAACATCGAATATAAATAGAATAATATACATAAGTACAGTTGATACCAAAAGTTTTAAAATACATTTTCAAAAATATGTAAAATATATTTTTGTTTAAGGCTCTAACATCAGTCTAATGTAATGACTTAGCTTAGACAAAAAAAAAGTAATTAAAAGTAAATTGAAATTATGCATTTGTGACTGCAGTACATTTAACTGTGAACAAGCTGCCATTTTCTCAATAACTACATTCTTTTATCATTAAGACTGAACTAATTTTGAAGTAAAATATGACTTGCTCTACTGTAGCATAATTTGAAGTAGGTACCTGCTTATCGTTTACAGTTTGTGATTAAATACACAAGCATCGATGTATGGGCAGGTTGAAATTTTATTTAAAAAAATGATATTAATTATTATGAAACTAATGAGTGCGTGTTGTTTCTTCCCATGTTAAGACGTTTATTTAATAAAGGAATGTTATTTTTATACATTATATTAGGGCAACGTCACACCTACAATTAGCCTAACGAATTACGACTAAGTTTAAGTCATATTTTACCTCAAAATATAAAATAACAACATCTAAGTTCTTGCACTGCTATGATCCAAAACTGGCCCGGCGGTATACTGATGCCTAACAATCCAAGCAATGTTGCTACATAGACTAGAGTATATTTTATTGTCGAACCACTTTTGTAAGCGATTTTACCCTTAAATTCGAGGACTTTGACATTACTTACCACTATGGCGTAAGTATAAAATAATGAATGTTGTATTTTTTTTTTTGTAAAATTTTCCGTTTAAAAATAAAAAAGTATCTAAGTAGTTTTGCTTAGATTTTTACATTAATTATTGCCAAATCTTTTAAACTAAAAAAAACTATGGTCTCAAAGAAGTGACTGCAGAAACACACAAAAAATAGTGAAAATACAGCCATAACCCGTAACATAGATATTTTACTTATAATCTTCAAGTTTTAAAATTCAGGACTCTATTTGTATCAAAAATATGTCAACACACCATAGTGGTAGGCAATTTAATAATTATAAATATACTATGTATGTATATAAATGTGGTGAATTCTTTAGGCCAGTGAAATTGACAGATTTACTTACAATACAATATTAATATTACTCCAATACAACACAAGGCACATTTTATATCTGTTTTATTAACTATTAAAATCAAGATTGCACTTTTTTATTTATATAATTTTCGACAGATCGTTATTTAAAAAATACAAAATTTTAAATTTAACCGAAATTGCTCCCATTACTTACATCTGAGATAATATTGAGTCCATTCTGAGAAAAAGTACTAATTCTTTTTAATAAAAAGATACATTTGGTACATATTAATTAGACTGTGCCCAGAAAATATTATTTACTTAATAGTATGCCCACAAATTGAATATAATATTAGAAAAAAAATCTCCAACGACTATAGGTACAAACATCACAAACAATGATTATGTTTATTTTACAGTGAAAAAAAGGAAATCAAAAATGGTGTTAGTATTTTCTCAATAGTGGACTCATTATTAATTAACTAATGTAAGTTCGATTAAAAAAATGCTTTTTCACACAGCCTTCTTCACAAAATGAATTCTCCAATAATATTTCATATACACTTCGTAAAAAATGTTCAAATTATAATATTAACACTTAAATAAATTAAACACTAAGGTAAGGCATATTTAAATTATTAATTATATGGTACAATAAGTTTCATTATATATACAGTCTCGCATTGTCTTACACCGAGTTTATACATAACTGAATTTATACAATATATACAATTTTATAAAATTTGTATACTTCACTGTACATTATACAACTTACGGCCTCAGTTTCACTGTTATATATATACAAAAAAAAACAAATGGAAAAAATAACTACTCCACAACATAAATTGGCTAACTCCAATCTGTGAGAGTAGTTTTGTGGTGATAGTGATTATAATATGTATAATCAATGATTATAAGTGTATAATCGGTGATAGTGATGATGATGATTGATAAACTGAAGACTATATTGATTTTTAATTAATATTCTCAATTTTATAAATAAAATTATACAACAAAGGCCCAAATATATGTACCCCAACTGTTACATTATTATTATGTTAAAAAGTTACTGTTTTTATAAAATTTGTCCCAAGTTCTATAAATTTATACATGTTAAAATGTATAATTTAGATGATTCAGTATATATTTTACTAGTAAAGTAATACAATATTGATGAAATTATAACATGGCCCAAATGGGCCATGTTATAATTTCATTTTAAAATTTCATCAATGTAAATACAAGTTGTTAGTTATTTAAAGTAAATAATATAGTTTGTATTAGTTTACTAGTATGTATAACTACATCAGTTAAAGTATCGGTTTGTAATAAATAAATTAAGTGCAAATACATAATTACATTATTATTATACAACCGTTTTATACACAGATATAAATTACGTAGGCGCAATACACTTTACGCTTTACACTTCCAAAAGAAATTGTTCAACTAAAATAAATTCACATTAAATTTAGTATAATTATCGTTATTATTTTCATGTTATTATCATTTCATTTTCACTAGTTTTTGTTTTACTTTATATATAATTGTTGAACAATTTCTTGAATAATTTCAATAATAAACATAACTTATGAAAAATTTGAATAAATGTCTACTAACCAAAACACTGTGTTCGTTTAAAAATGTCCGTCACTTCATTTTATGGTCCTTTTTCCACTTTTAATGTTTTAAAAATGCGTGTGCGACTATTTAATTTGAGACTAAAGTTCAAGTCTCACGGAAGATAGTCACACAAATTACAGCATCACACTATTTACGTCAGCTGGCTGGAGCTAATAAGACCTCAAGCCAGCAGGGACAAGCCGTCACATCTCTTCTGGAGTACTTCGGACCCCAACCCTTGGCGAAGGAGATCCTCACAGACCTCGGGTCGACGGGCCCGAAGTTAGGCAGGGAGACCGCTGGAGGAGGACAGGCCGGGTCGAACACACAGAGACAGTGGCCCGGAGCAACTCTCCAGACCAACAAGGCTTTGGCTGCTGCCGCGTCTAAAGCTGGGGAGCTGACGAAAACTGGCTCTTCGCTACGGTTGTATAACCAAACACCGTCAGATTCTAGCGATAAAGTCACACCTAGGCCAATTTTCGCTCTCGTTTTTCGCACCTGGAAAGAAATAAAAATATCATTAGAATATCATTCTCAAATTAGTTTAAATCACTACAAGTGAGTTATTTCATAATGTATTAGTTCAACTGGCATTTCAGATTGACATGGCATTATTGTAAAATTAAAAATTCGAAGTACTTGACACAATCATGTCATATTACCCACGCCATAGTTTGCAGATTAACAAAAGCAATGAGTTTGCTACTATTATTTCTCCCTTTATTAGGGAAAGGTCTCAGGTTCGAGTCCTGCCGATCACACGGAATCTCTTTTTGGGAAATATATACATTTTTGAGAAAAAAATAATATTTATTGGTTCCACGTAATAAGGGGCTAGCCTGTGGTCGTTACCGGACGCCATATATACAGTAGAAAATAACCAATATTCAAAAATTAAATTTCAATTCCGACCAACACATAGAAATATGTTTTATCCCTGTAATGTGTTGTGGGAATTTGGGACGGGAATGTTAATTGGCGAGCGCATCAGTTAATGTCTACATAATTATAATAATATTCAAATACAGTTGGTATAATTTGAATAAGCTACATCAGTAGTACAAAGAGCTTGGTGTATTCACCGGGTCAAGGGGCTATCTGTGTCTCTTCTCTGCTCTAAATCAATGTAGCAATCCGTTCGAATATAATATTAAATTATAATCTGCAGCGACACTTGTGTACGCGATAGTATATATTTTATTAGTAATATTATATTTTTGGACATTCTCACACAACGTCATCTAGCCCAAACTAAGTTATACCTAAGCTTGTGCTATGGGATCTAGACAACTGATAAACATACTTATATATTTCTAAATACATACAAAATATATACACAGAAAACACCCAAACTTCGAAACAAACATTTGTGGATCACACATTCAACCCCGAGTCGAACCCGAGACTCCGGAAGACGAGAGAATTTACTAGATAATATAATATTGCGGACTTTAAATTTGCGGACTAATTTGTGAATTGATAGAAATAATTATACATGGACTTTTTGAAGTTACGAGTATGTACCATTAGAATTAAAAAAAACTTTCCTCTTTGTAATAATCTGTCAAACATAGATGTTCCCGGTTCGCGGTAATAGGTTTGCCTCTATGGTTTGCTCCCTATCAGGTGGGACCAAATAATTAGCCAAAATGTAGGCACGGAATATAGGTACCTCTGCTTACGCCTTCGAGGAAACAGGCATCATATTTACCTAAGTATGTAGTTAGTTAGTACCTGTTCTACTTGAGGTGGTCCAGTCCGATGGTCGAGAGCGTCAAGACACAGCCCGTGCCGCCCCGAGCCGCACGTGCCCCCCCCTCCGCCGAACACGTCCACAGTCCTCAACCGGACACCAAACTGACGACCCACGCGCTGGGTGAGCTCCCAGTACGCTAGTCTGCACCATTCCGAGTCCCAGCTCTGACGTTCTGAAGAGAAGAAAATAACACGTCAAAAATTGACACGAAAACCGATCAAAATCAAAATCGGTTCACCCAATCGATAGATATGAGCTACCTAACAAACATAAAAACACCGGCCAAGTGCGAGTCAGACTTGTGCACAAACTAAATATTTATTATTTCAATTTTTTTAGTATTTTTTGTTATAGATGCATCAGCAGAAATACATCATCTGTGAAAATTTCAACTTTCTAACTATCACGGTTCACGAGATACAGCCCAAGACAGACAGACGGACGGACGTACATCGAAAACTCAATAATAATCCCGCTTTACCCTTTGGATACGGAATCCTAAAAATTCAAAATCTGTTCACCAAGTTGAAAGATATGAAGGGGATTTTCCAATGGCGCCCGGCGGCCTGTGGGGTTGCTCGGGATGAGAATCCCGTGTCGCAATTTGACATCTAGCAATGGCCGTCTTACTTTTAATAAATCTATTATTACAACCTATTGGTCTAATATATTAGCGCCTGACATCATAGTTCCAGTGTCTTGGCTCAGACTGACAATACGTCGATGCCAATTGCCAACTGACTAATTGTACTAGTAATTTGACACAACTAGTGAAAGAATACTATTGTCATGCCAACATTTATAACAACAAAAAGACCCTAGATCTAGGCTAGAATTAAACCCATTGAATAAGGAAATGATATCATTACTTGGTAATGGAAAATTTTGGCGATCGATTGTCGGCACTTGGGTGTACCTATACAAGATGACAAACACACTTGCAATTTCACTGATTTTTGAAAAATCTAATAGTTGTATACCTCGATGGTCACCAAATTTACCGTCACTGAAACATTGGTCAATCAAATCAACAATGTTTCAGTGACCATCGAGGAGTACCTCATATAATCGTTTTCGTCTTCTTCTACACTACACTACCTAAAAGTTTTAGCTTTTGAGATGCTAAATAGACCCTACATCAATATCTGTGGCCTAATTCGTCCTCAACTGCCCACGGTACACCCAACTACCAAGAACCTGTGTAGTAAGTAAAGAAATGTAGGCGTATATTATACACGCCTCTGACTACCCCTTTCGGGCTTAAAGGCGTCATTGTATGTGTGAGTTCAAACCCATAAACCGCCTTGACAATACCACAAAATAATACCATGGTATCGGTGGCGTGGGGCTGGCGCCAGACTGGCGGTGTACGATCGATCGTCAAGGTTACTACCACATAACATTGGGAAACCTTTACACCACACAAATAAACTTCGCAAACTGATCCAGTCCATACTGCTCATAACCTACTGAATGAATGTTACCCCTAAGCTAAATGGTTTAGGAACAGACCGCTGGTGCCATCCCAGCAGCAGACATTTTTGAAAGTTATATAAACATTTGAGGTAAATTGGCAAATTCATTGCTTTCAAATACAGTAAAGTTTTTAAATATTAGTATAGATAAGTAAAGGAGTCACTGAGAAGATGACATGTGACAGGCATGTGTGGAGATACGAGTATGTTGGGTAGGTAAAATGATTATTATGAGCTATTGAACTTTGCTAACTTTTCTTAAATAATTTTACAAAATGAATCGCAGAATCGATAGTATCGACGCCGTAATAAATCGCAATATTCTAGGCTTTGGGTGTATTGGTCAGTTGGTATAACGTTCCTCCTGGAACAGGAACAGTTGCGATCAATAAAGCCTAGTTCGCACTGCTTTAGTAATTTAGTAGAGTAGCGTGTAATTTAGTGGCTAAACTACTCGCTACTACACAGAAATCGTTCGCATTACGGTTTAGTACAGTACACAAGTCAGTGGTGGCGGCCACTAATGAACTCGACTAATCAACAGGTTCGCACTTGTTTAGCCGGTGAACCAGTGAGCACGGATGCGTGGTGGGAGGCGCTACTCGCCCGAAAAAATAGAGTAAAATGGATTGACTCGACTAAATCATTTGCAAAATTTTTGTAGTTCGCACATATTTAGCTACTAAATTACTCGCTACTCTTCTAAATTACTAGCCTAATGCGAACTAGGCTTAAGTGCCTAAATACACCATCTGTACAACAGGTGCCCTTTGGATTCCCTTGTTCCAATTGGTGGCTCAATTATTATTGTAAGTTAAGATTGATACATAAAAATCAGTAATGTAATTTTACCTTCGCCGTCAGTAGCCACGGAGCCGGTGACAAGCCGCTCATGGTTCGTCCTCCTTGCATCCTTTGTACTATCTTCGTGGTCTGAGGGACAAAGAAAAATAGTATATAGTAGAGCTTTTTGCACCGGAATTTGAGAACTAACAATTTTATACTTTTTTAGGTTCTCTTCTGAATTTATGTGGTTAGAGGAATTTGAGGAGCCCAGATTTTAATTAGTTTTCGAGCATTTCATATGATTTCATGAATTCAAATCATACGTAGGTACTAGATATCTTCAAGCTGTCAGTAATTACAATGTGCCTAGAACAATTATTTCAATAGTAACATAATATTAGGTGATTTTCATTTACTTATATGACGAAACCTTCTCAACCAGTTCTTTTCCATAGAAAATAAGAGGGACAGTGATCAGATCATATCCAAATATAGATAGATATTATTCTTAATCAATATTTTTTTACAAGTTCAAACTTGTATAAATAATACAACATGTTGATAGAAAAAAAATATGGTTGCGACCAGTTTTTCTTGAAGTGACATCACGTACGCACACATTAGCTGGACCCAGGTGTGTCTGCAGGCATATATGTAGGTATAATTTATTGTATATATGTTTAAACTTGTTGTATGAGACCATTTAATTTGGTCTGAGGACCTCTTAAAGGTGATAAGTCTATGTATCAAACGTTATAAGTTGGCCGTTCCAAAGTTAGTCGCGAGAGATTGAGTCGGTGATCGCTTTTCAGAACTTCATACGACAAATTCATGTCTTTATCCCGGAATTTGCCGTTTGTGGGCACTTTGTGTATTCTTACTAGAGCCTATCGTCCTCCTGTTAGCAGGTGCACCACGTGCAGAAGAGGATTACTTGGGCCCTGGGGATGTTGATATGGCCTCGTAGCTCCCAGACGTTCTTTGTGTCTCAAACAAAGTGTCTAGAAACTGCAAGAGTCTCCTATTACGTTTGTCCAACAAAGTGACAAGATAAATGTGGAAGTAATAAAATTAGCTGTCTACCCCTTAGGGGATAAAAACTTTATCAATTGTGTGTTTGAACTGAATAGGTTTTCTTACTGTACGTACGCACGTACGGTTCTGACGTGTCACAACTTAAGGCAGGCCAACTTAAATTGAGGCTAGTGTACTTAGTTTTTGCTTGTCTGGACTTACGTAATCTACGTTACTGCTGCTACTTTCATTAGTTGTGATCCATTGTGAACACAATCCTACTAATATTATAAACTCGAAAGTTTGTGATTATGTATGTATGTATGGATGGATGGATGGATGTTTGTTACTCTTTCACGTAAAAACTACTGAATGGATTTTAATGAAACTTTACAATAATATAGCTTATACATCAGAATAAAGGCTACAATTTATAAAGATATTGTGTGAATTGTTCAAAATATGACGCGGCGCGACGGGAACGGGAAAAATCCAAATTACCACGCGGACGAAGTCGAGGGCGACCACTAGTACAATATAATAATATAATACTAAGGGTTTATTAGTACATCTTCTCTGATCAATGTAGAGAGAGAACCCAGTCTATCCCTTCGCGTATTACGAGAAATTAAAAGTTCATTTAATTTTCCTCCCTCAAAATGTCATCAGCAAATCTGATTGTAATTCTACGTAATTACCAGTTCTTAATTGTGGCTAAGCTCCTTAAAAAAATGTTTTTAAAATTTTCGTAAATCAATCGTAATCGTAAATTTATTTGAGCACCTAGCTGAGCGAATAGTGAATGCAAAGAGTTGCAAATAGGTAATAAAATAAAATGAAATATAGCGAGAAAGATTTAAAACAGACAGCTCCACAAGCACGGCTAGTTAAATATTAAAGATTGCCATAAATTTTGCATTTATTTAAACATAAAACCTGTGTTTAAATTTTGATGTTCGCGTCGGTGAGTGGGCTCCGGCGCCGCTTTTAATGTCTTGTCTTGTCGACCACTTGTATCTAATATACATATTTAAGTATGTATATTCCTACCTATTTCTAAGTATATATTCTAGGATAAATATAACTACTATAAAAAAAAATGTTTGCAAAATACCTTTACAAAGCTGAGAACACGCGTCAAATTAGGGACCTACAAGGGCACATATAATTACACTAGTGGTCGCCCGCGACTTCATCCGCGTGGTAATTTGGATTTTATCCCGTTCCCGTCGCGCCGCGTCATATTTTGAACAATTCACACAATATCTTTATAAATTGTAGCCTATGTGTTATTCTGATGTATAAGCTATATTATTGTAAAGTTTCATTAAAATCCATTCAGTAGTTTTTACGTGAAAGAGTAACAAACATCCATCCATCCATCCATACATACATACTTACATACTTACATACTCACAAACTTTCGCGTTTATAATATTAGTAGGATACTCGTGCTTCTGCTATAAAGTCGTTTATATATTCAAAGTATAAAGTACTTACTATTCCCTATTTTGTACCACTATATGAATAAAATGAGATACCCATTCAAAACAAAGAAATGAGGACATTCTAATCCCGCTTATAGGACTGGCAATTTAGTATGCGAAAACTCCCAAAAGATGGCAGTATTTTAACTTCTTATCAGAGTTTTAGTACTGCTATGGGTAACGTTCTCAAAAGACTAACCCCTTCTATTATTAATAAACTACCTTCAGTGCCATCTATCTGATCGGCAGAGGAATTAATTGTTTCTACGAGTATAAGATAGCTTAGCGCTTTGCACAATTGCGAGGTTAACAGGCTCCTGTTTAGTAATCTATACTTATAATAAATCTGTAGAAGTGAAAATTCTGTACATTGAAAATATCAAAAAAATAATTGGCAGGGGGTGTTACTAGACCGACACCAAACCCAAAAATGTGATTAATAAAATTTTTGTCTGTCTGTCTGTTTGTTCAGGCGTCACGCAAAAACTACCGGTTCGATTACGATGAAACTTGGTATAATTATTCTTTAATATCCTGGGCACCACACTGGGTACTTTTTATCCCGGAACAGTATATACAATAAAAAACAAACTTAATTTTGCGGTTCGATCCCTAGACCCGATTTCTGTACCAACCGCAAATAATAAGTTTGGCGTAGGTTACGTCACCCGCAGTGGAGTTCACCAAGCGGCGCTGCACACGGCTAAGATACTTTAATATTTTATCTTAAGATACAATATCGCTCAACAGCTATACATAATAAATCAGTAACTAGTGATCAAGAAAGCTATAACACGCAGGCGGAGCTGCGGGCAACAGCTAGTCTAGAATAAAAACTCAATACTAACCCAATTCATGTCCAATATACAGTGAACAAACATTCTACAAAAGTGAAAAATTCCAAATAATTATAATATTTCAACATTGTTATTACATACTAAGGTCACACTATAAGTTTTGCGTAACTTAAAAAAACAACATGTTAAAACCAAAATATTATGTTTATTGCTTTTCAAAATACTCTCCTTTACATTTTAAACATTTTTTCATGCGATCGAACCATTTTTAAAAACAGGAGGACCACAGATCTGAAGGCATGTTTTCTACGTGCTGATTGAACGCTACCACTGCCTCTTCGGAGTTGGTAAAAGTGAAACCTCTCATCAAATCTTTAATTTTGGGGAAAATACAGAAATCACAGGGTGCTAGGTCGGGGCTATGCGCAGGATGGGTGACGAGTTGTACTTTTTCGGAAGCTAAAAATGACTTTGTTTTGTGGCCGTTTGTGAAGAAGCGTTGTCATGATGTAGGAGAACGCGGCTTTTGGGTCGTCTTTCGCGAACTTTTTCTAACACCCTGGGTAAACAATTGGTAGAATACCACTCAGCATTAACACTCTTTTGATCTTCAAGTGGAATTATACAGATGGGACCCGTAGCTTAGAGAAAAAACGCGATAATTTTTTTACCAACGTTTCTCGCCTGCCTCACTTTTGTTGGCTTGTTCTCATTTTCAAATACCCATTCACAAGATTGCTGTTGTTTTCGGGTTCAAAACAATAAATCCATGTTTCGTCTTCTGTGACAATGTCATAAACAGCATTAGAATGTCCGTGGTCGTACTTCAGTAGCATCTGTGAGCACCATTCCACGCGAGCCCGCTTCTGCTCCGTTGTCAGTTCATGAGGGATCCAACGACAACAAAGTTTCCGAACTTTCAATTCTTCGTGTAAAATTTTCTGGATTTGACTCATACCAATCCCCAATAGTCCTCGAATTGTCTCATAGGTAATCCACGGGTTTTCTTCAATTAACCGCTTAACAGTAGCCACTTTATTTTCGTTGACGGCAGTTGAAAGCCGCCCTTCACGAAATTCGTCATGTAAAGAAACTCGACCTCTCTCAAATTCAGCAAACCATCGCCTCACGGTGCTCAAACAAGGTGCTTCTCTCCCATAAGCATTTTGAAGACGAGTGGCACAGTCTTGCGGAGAGAGAGAACTTTTAAAATCATAAAAAATCATCGCTCTAAAATCTGTTCGACTTAATTCCATTTTCGTTGCATAAGTAGAACTTTGATCTGTGATAAAAAACAATTGACAAATGATTTCCCGCCAATTGTTTTTTTTTATTACTAAGAAGGTTGCAACGTTTAAAAAAATATAACATTACAAATTCAAATAGTTCCGACTAGCTAGAAGTGCAAAACTTTTAGTGTGCCCCATGTATACGAGTACATATATGATGTTTGTTTAACAAGTATTCCACGTGTAGGGATGTTTACGATGTTCACTGAGAAACAATGCAGCCACGAAGTACCGGGTACTGGCTACATAAATATCTTTGTACTCTCATATCAATATTACAGAAATGTTGTATGAGTATCACTTCACCGACAGACAGTGTTTAATATATGGATGAGCTGACAACCTGGTAGGGGAGGGGGAGGAGATATGTGCTAAGTTTTAGTAAAGTTCATTGAGTAGCTTTTATTTGAAATAGTTTAAAACATATACAAACTTCTGCGTTGTGGTATAACTTTGTTAAAAAAACGACTTGATAGGTTTTCTTATGGATGTTATTACCCATCAGAACTGGACCAAATTGATAGGGGACCAAATAGGAAGGACCAACTTTAAAATTAAAAAGAATCATCACAATCGGTCCACCCACTCGAAAGTTATGAGTTAGCAAACAGAAAAAAATACATTTGAATTGAGAACCTCCTCCATTTTTTGAAGGTTTTTTTTTAACCTTTTGATTTTCGTCATCCTCACACTACTTTGATGGAAACGAGAAATGATTGTGGTATGTACCAGTGGCAGTACAAGATGCGCGTGCGCTGGGCCTACTCTCGGTAGGTCGATCCCACCGAATAGTTTTAAGCTCAATGACACCGCCGCGGGTGTCTTTACATTACACGACTTTCTTGTTATCGTGATGCAGGAATGAGGAACATAATTTTTATTTTTTTATTTTGTTAAGTTGTTTAATTAAAGTGTTAGGAAGCGTCTACATTTTGAGACCATACAATTTCCGCCGAATGTTTGCGAGATCTACTATTGGACCATACTATAGGCGACTTCTAGTAATAGTAGTAAAATATAGTTCGATTAGACATTAACATTATACACACACAAAGCCTATAGAATTATATTTTAGTGATATAATAAAAACCACTACTATTTTAATATATTTATCCCGATTCCGTCCCGTACCCGTTCCATATAAAAGACTCTAGCATCTGACACAAAAACGCTATACAAGTAGATGCTCCCGCACCGCTCGAATACAAGACTGAAGCATTTCTTTACCTAAGCGTGAAGCTGGCCAGTAGTCCAGCTACTATTACAACTAGCTTAAATGAACTTATCACGAAGAAGCAATTCATGGTAGGATACTTCCTACCATGAATTGCTTCTTCGTGATAAGTTCATTTAAGCTAGTCATTTGGTGGATCTGACATCTCTAGCACCTGCCCATGAACCATACGGTAAAAATACAGTGAGTTTCGGATGAAACTCACTGTGCCGTAAGAAAATTTTTTCGAACCCAGATTTTCCAATTAAAATCAATCTATGTTTTATCTATTTCTATAGAGCGAACACACTTTATTCTATGAGCTGCGCGAAGCGAAGCTCTTTCTTAGGCGACTCGTGTATTTCGTTTGGGATCGAACTCCTCCTAAACGACTGGACCGATCTTTTTGAAATTTGGCACGGTCCTAGTGACCATCACCGTGAGTGCATATAATATCTGAATTCATAAAGATCAGTTCAGTCGTTTAGGAGTTCGACCCGGATCGACAAACTCAGCTCAATTATTGCAACAGCAGAATGTATTGCATACCTAGTTTTATAGTATTGTCCAATAAAATAATAACGGATTTATTCACGAGTATTTTTTTACAATTTGAAATAAGACGACCCGTAAACCTTTACAAGGTTCGTGGTCGAAGGAAGACTGCTCCCTTATTGGATGAGACAGTCGCGTAAATAAAAGACGATATTATTGAATTACAAGGAATTACCATACAAAAATTTAAGCATTAATTTATTAGAGATTTGCCGAATTTGAAAATTATATACTTTTTGATTTTTTTAGAGCCCGATAAAAAATATTTAAAAAACCTTTATGACTGAAAATATTTATGCAGTTTAGAAATAGATGTCGAATAAGAGGAGATATTTAAAAGCAATATACAACGAACTTTTAAACTATCCTGAAATATCTAGCTGGCTGGACATAGTCGTTTCGCAGTTTTAAAAAAAAGGTAACCGACAGGTAGATTGTTTTAAAAAAAGCGAACAAGTGAAACACGAACACATACACACACAGACAGACAAATAACCCTTATTTGTGTCACCCGGCGCCGGCGCCTCGATACCGAACGATACCGCTACGATAACATTAATGGACACACCGCTTTGTAACACACCGAATACCCATCACCACTATAAACAACCACCAATCAATAAACTAATCTATCACACTCAAAAACAAAGTTCAAAATACTTTAACTTATAAAATTTACATCTTAAACTCAATGATGCAGTAGAAGTTTAAACTTGAATTCTCGATTTTAAGGTTTAAATTTGTTTGGACAGCAAAGTTGTGAAATAAAGGTATGAATGAGTTCGGAGAAGTGCCTTTATGTGGGACCGGAATGTCAAGCCTATCTGGAAAGGATGGGTTTAGGATCCATTGAGAAACAGGATATCGTAAGTGCTTTGATATACCTAAGAGGGTCCCATTAATTTGTAGTTTTTGGAAGTACTTATCTATAAAAATATGTAGATATACTGGTGCCTCAGAAGTCGGTAATAAATAAGGTTTTGGTCATCTGTTTAAATTATGTATTATACAAAACGAGCCGCAGGATACTATATGCATATAAATATTATGTAGACAGACAAGCTAACTGAAAACCTTGGTAAATAAACTACATTTATATTAGTCATACATGGTCATACATAATGTATGTCATACAAATTAACTATGTATACGTAATGTACGGTTTTAACTTATATTTTTCAGAATAAAATCCTAAAAGATATTTCCTGAAAACGTTTTTTGGTCATGATTTGACTTCCTTTCCCACAACGACGAATTGTAATTTTCACACCCAGTAACCACCCTTAAAAATTTGCATGATCGTCAATCTTGATAATAATTGTTATTACTCTGACAATTGCCCACCCCTAACAAGGATACGTGGCGACAAAGTGGGGCGGGTCATGGGAAATCCTATGATGAACGTTGCAAGGGAATCCCGACTATAAAACATTTAAATTTCGCACCGACCATTGATTGAGCAGGGATTTCCGGGATGACAAAAACGAAAGGGGTAAGGTTTATTTTATTTTTAATAGCAAGATTTAAAAAAGGATATAACTATGGGACTTATTAGTTAATGCAAGATTGGGAATAAAAGGTTTCGTAAAATAACGCTTGCCTATGTAGTTTTTTTTTTCATTTATATTGCATTATATATAATTGTACTCGTATTATGTATGTCATGTATACTTACCACTTTACTACTTTGGGGAAATGCAGCAGATATAGAAACAATTTTTTTATTACAAAAGAGGGCAGTCCGTGCCATTTATTGTTTAGGTAAAAGAGATTCTCTTAGGGAGCGATTTAAAGATATTAATATTTTAACTATAGCTTCCCAATATATATTTGATAACATACTGTATGTCAGGAAAAATATATCTAGCTATACTAAAGTAAGTGACGTTACAGACAGAAATCTACGTAATAAAAATAAACTACTCCCTCCGTGTTATCGGCTTAGCAAGGTTAGTCATTCTTTCAAGGGGGAAGGTATACGCTTTTATAATAAATTGCCTGAATCGGTCCTTTGTATGCCCGACAATAAATTTAAAAACTTTATAAAGACCACTTTATGTCAAAAAGCATATTATAAGACAGTTGATTACCTTAATGATAAAAGTGTCTGGCTTGAGCATGGTACAGGCGCCTCCTAAAATGCCGTAATTGTAGCATATTTTGTACTTAGGCGACTATAATAATTTTTTTGTTGTATTATACACTCTTTTTGATTTTGACACGAGACCAATGTACATTCGTCCACATTTAGTCTTAAGAAAATGTGTAAATGAGTCAATTATTTGAAAAGAGTGACCGAGAGTTTTATTGCCAGGTTCTTTCTCTCGGTTTTACTTATTGCTTTGCGAATCTGGCAGTACATGTAAATATAGAAGCAATGACATTTTTTATTTTAAGTACTTACTGACGTTTGTAAGAGCCATTTAGTGACCTATACAAATAAATAAATCATTTCATTTCATTTCATTTCATACCTATATTTATTTGTTAATTTCAATTAATAATTTAATATTGTTATCGAATCCAAGTTTGGGGCTGAATAACGGTGGGTATATGGCTATGTACCTTTTAATCACAATTACAAATGTTTTTATACAGAACATTAATTATCAGTTTTTTGTAAATAACAGCTATCATGAACGCAACGCAAGACTAGAGATTAAGGTTTGAAGAAACAACAAATGATATGTACTAAGTACTTGTTTATAGTATGCTTGTGTCAAATGCTAAAATGAAACAAAAATTGAGGACTCGGAATAAAAATCCTCCTGTCCAAACAAAACACAGCACGTGTTCCCCTAATAATCTATAAGGACTTATAATAATCCCTACTATTCAGGGAATAATACGGAAACATCACCAAGAATCCCAAGAGGGCTTTATTATAAACAAATACATCGAACCGCATAGAGCCTCGCGGTAAAAAGTCAAAAGTACGCTGCGCGGGCGCAGGGCATTAATAATGTAAGTAGTTTAAAGATGGCGCTGGAATGCGCCGGGCCCGGTGGGGATGCGCGGGAGCCACTAGTGATGTACTTTTTTGTATCACAATCGACTTTTAACTACGAACCTACTTTGTACTTTTGGAAGTAATTTGATTTGGTGATAAATCTTAGTTTTGACTTTTTGATGTCCAAAACTGCACCTATATTTTTACTCTAAGACAAATCTCGGAAATGATGTACCTAATTTTATAAAAAGCAATATCAAGGACGGTTTCCATAGGTTCAAGCTTTAGAGGCGGTTTACAAACGGTAATTTCAATTTTTAAGACCAAAGAAGGACCTTGTTTTAGGTATGGGTACTCGTATAACCCAAATTGAAACAAAGTATGACTTCGTCGCATTTGGTGTCGAAACATTAGGTTCATGGGGCCAAGGTGCGCAACAGTTCTTCACGCAACTGATCACCTTTCCTCCCTCAAACGCTTGTTTGAGGGAGGAAAGGTGATCCCCGCGCAGGCAGTTTTCTCGCGCAAAGACTCTCATTGGCAATCCAGCGCGGGAATAGTGCCTGTGTTACGAGCGCTCTGCCTAGATCTCCCTGTTTCACATATCTATTTTAGTTTTAGTTTCGGATAGTACTCGTATCTATATATTTAAGCTTTTTCCTGTTCCTGTTTCTTGTAAATATTCTGAAATAAACTATACTAGTACAAATTGGATTATATCATACCTAAAATTAAAAAATTATACGTTTCCGTATGCCTATTGACCTTCTATCAATTATACTATTTAACAGCAAAGATAATTTTAAATAATGATACGTATCGCGCAAAATACTTACCTATTTACGATACTTATCATTTATATTATCTCTTATGCTTATTATGACAGATGTTATGTAAACATTACTTTTTTTTTAAACATACTTACTTGTTTTCAACTGACTTCCAAAAAACGAGCAGGTTGTCAATTCGACTGTATGTTTATTTTTGTTTGTTATCTAATCTCTGGACTGGTTCAACCGATTTTGAATTTTTTAAATGAAAGCTCGTCCCATTTCAATTTGGTACCATTCCGACAATTATTTGGTCCCATTTCGGTAATTTAAAGTCATTTGTTGTGTCAATTTTTAACATATATTTTTTTTTATAAAGAACATGAATTTTAAGACATAAATGTATCGATAAAAGTTATACTACATCACTATTAAACCCTAATTTCCAGGAAGCTGCGCCGGCGCCGCCCTGTGATCGTATTCCATGATCTACCGACTTTTGACACTCGCACTATGATCAACGGTTTTATGATATTTCAGAAGACAAACCGACTAACAATATTTATATCGTCAGTTGAAAGTAACAGTTAATAATAGACGGCGTTTAAGAAAAAAAATGTTAGGAATAAAGTTAGGTACCTATTTAAAACGATACAAAATAAATTGTTGTGGCACTGTAGGTAAACATCGGAATTCTTAGGTACGTAAACATTATTTTAGACTGTGATATTTATGTACTCATTTTATTCAAATACAATGTGTTTACAGGAAAAATCTAGGCAAATAAACCTTCATTCATGCATTCTTTTGCTGCATTTATGTCAAAACTTTTAATAGTGGCTTTTTTTTAATACTGGCTGGAATACTGGAATAACCTCAGTGAAAAGGAAAAAAAATATGTCGATTGAATCTGTTTTGATTTTTTGAATTAGGAACTTCGAAGACATAGGGTCTTTTCACATTGCACGATATCGATACGATAATTTACATTCTTAAATTAAAGTTACTGCTGATATCGTGTGTCGTTATCGTGCAATGTGAAAAGGCCTAAGTAGTTTTCATAACGTAACTGATATTCATAGAACGTTCTTAAAATTATCAAGTTATTTAAATTGTAATATTACATTCTCGACAAAAATATTAACGAAAATAAAAACTGCAATATTTACAAATATCTGTGCCTCGTAAGTAATCACGAAATCAGTAGGAGGGACAGGTTAACTGCTCTTATTAGCATTCAGAACTAATAATCGTTATATAATGATTTATTATCAAGTTATAACGAGATCTATCTCAATATTACCCATAACTTTTTGATTATATTTTATAGAAATTTATTATGAATGTTACAGTTTATTGTAGATTTCAAAAGACTTCAGTTTTATTTAGATTTTTATTGCAGATGGATATGTTGGAGAGAAGAGAATAGTTACTAATGTCAGTATACCGACTTAAATTTTAAATCCGACAGACAGATCAGACATTACAATACTTAAACTTTTATGTCTTATATTTAAAAAAATTCACCAACATTACTCGTTATAACGTCTCTAACTCTATACATATACCGTTCTATGCTCGTAATTAGGTTTTAAAATGTTGATCCTGTCAATTATAGCATACGTCAAGTGTAAAATAATCTGGCATAAGTAGAATCTGTCTTATACCTAATAATTCAAATATGGAATCTGTCAAGAGTATCACTACACTACATATTTTGAAAGTCGCTTCCGTCCGTATGTAGGCTTAGATCTTTAAAAACTACGTTACGGATTTTGATGCGGTTTTTACTAATGGATAGTGTGGTTCTCGAGGAAGGTTTTTGTGTATATAATTTGTCAATATAATAAGTAGTTTTTGTATTTCAAAGCAATGAATTTGCTTAAACTATTCTTAAAATATTAAGAAAGAAATTATAAATAGATCACAAAAACTGATGTCATCGGCGGGACTCGAACCCACGGCCTTTCACTAACAGGGGGTGTGCTCTGACCAACTGAGCTACGATGACCACTACCGACGACATCGAATTTTTGTTTCATATCATATTCATAATTTCTAGATCGCGCTATTAAGGTTAGCGTTGGATCCACCTACCGCAGTTCTACCGAACTGACGGTACCAGTGTATCGTGTTACAACGATATTTAAACACTGAATTTTTAGATGAATTTCTTAATATTTTAAGAATAGTTTAAGCAAACTCATTGCTTTGAAATACAAAAATATATGGATTTGGTAAGGATTCATCTAAAAATTCAGTGTAACACGTTGTAACACGATACACTGGTACCGTCAGTTCGGTAAAACTGCGGTAGGTGGATCCAACGCTAACCTTAATAGCGCGATCTAGAAATTATGAATATGATATGAAACATAAATTCGATGTCGTCGGTAGTGGTCATCGTAGCTCCGTTGTTCAGAGCACTCCCCCTGTTAGGGAAAGGCCGTGGGTTCGAGTCCCGCCGATGACATCAGTTTTTGTGATCTATTTATAATTTCTTTCTTAATATTTTAATAAGTAGTTAGTGTCAAAAATCGAATCAATTAAATTTTATAACAACGGTGTAATTCCCGCTGGAATAAAGTTAAAAGTTAACTATTCATACCTTTAGTTTTGACTTCTTCCATTGTGTATCGACTGTAAGGTGGAGGAGGGCTTTCTGTAAAGATAGAGAAAAAATATATGAATATAGTTTTTTTTTAGTTCCGCGACCAAGGCCGCGGCCGCTCTAACGTCCGTTGCGGGCGTCTCTGGTTACAAGCAGAACGTATTTCCAGTGGCGCCCGGCGGTCCAGTGGCGCCCAGCGGATATTAATATAGTAACGTCAATTCATCAACAAAAGCAAAAATTAGATATTTTGATACAATAAATATTATTTACTTTATTTATTTTTGCAAAAATAAGTCACCTACAAACTGCCATCGCTGAGAAACGTAGGAATAGTTTGGAAAAATAATATCTTTCAACAATTTTTAACCTATATTGGTATTTTGTACATAATCTTTGCCTATGACACTGTGATGGTTTAAAAATATGTCAAATAATGCATAGGTCCTACTTATAGCAAAAAATACGCCCATGGATATTTTTCGGTTAAATGAAATTCGAGCAAAAACATTTCGATAAGTGATCGGTTCCCTTGAGAAATAAACAAACTGTGGAAAATTTAACCAAAGAATGCAAAAACATCAGTCTGTTCATTTTTTCCCGCCACTAATCACCCGACTTGCCGACTCCGTTGAAAAATAAAAAGTAAAATTCAACTTAAAACAAACAACCCGTAACCGGATCAGGTAAAAACGATCCCAGACCGCCCGCAATTATGTCCAACCATGGAATCGAACCTTGATCACCGGCTAAATAATGAGTAACCTATATTTTGACCTCGTATAACAACATTTTTATGAGCTTAACAAGATCATGGATGCCGCTGTCATTGCCTGTAATTTAGTAGTCCTCAAATTAAATATTAAGTAAGAAACCGAAAATCTTAAAGAAAATATGATATCATACAATAAAAATACCAGTTTGATATCAGAATTTGCGAAACGTGACAGACGCCGATGTAATTTTTGAACGCATCCATTCCATATACAAATCACAAAGCACGCACCACGCGCTATTGGTCACATAATTTCGAATGTCATTAGTATTTTCGAATTCCAATTGTGAATTGTGCAATTGTCATTTGCAATTCGGCGCCAGGCGCCGGCGGACGTGTCAACATTGTTTTTCAACTGAATCGATGCCGCTGGACATTTTGAATACAAATTATGCCTGTTTATTAACACAGAATTCAATATGATTTTATGAGGTATAGTTTGCTCACCGTTCTTAGAAGTATTTAATGGCGTTTGCACAAGAAATTTCAAAACAACGCATGCACCTGCATGACAATAATGTTGATAAATCTTGGAAATTCGGTTGATGTGACATGATTCGGTGAGATATTTATTGGATTGCAATTCTGTGACGATCAATATTGTAATAAATATTGTTGTAAATGAGATACAAATATTCGAAAAACTGAGTCTGAACTAGGAACTGTATGATTCCCTGAATTATTATGACTCATAAGAGTCCCGACGCATTCCCGACACACTGCAGCAGAAAAAAAGAGTAAACGATGTAAAAGTAAATGACCCTAAACGCCTAGCATAGCTTCTAACAGATATAAATAAATAGCATAGCTTCTAACAGATATAAATAATATTGTAGCTGAACTTTGTGTGTCTACAAGAATTTTGCGTACGCACAAGAGAATAACCTTACAGTTGAAAAGTACGAAAATGAAACTTAACTAAACGGAATAAAATTGTTATCCAAACAATGATGACAACGATATATCACTGTTTTGCATCGCATATAAATATATAGAGTGGCGTGACTGAAATTTCTATATAGACTATTACGTCATAAACACCATTATCTAATAAATGAAACGAGACTTTATTGAGATCGATATAGAGCGCAATTTTGTAATAGCTGTAATTAGAAATCATTAGTTCATTCGTTTCCCAGCTAAACTTTGTAACAAGTGTAAATTGATTTATGTCGAATGCCGAAGAGGGAAGGTTTAAATTTCATTGGGATGTTGTGCTATATCGTGTTTCAATTATTGACATGACGTTTTATTGAAGAATGAAACCTGTATTAATTAAACTAGGGTTTAAATTTAATGAAGGTATGATGGAATGTTGTCTGATGTAGATAAGTATTACGGTAGGCGCGTATGGAGGCCCGGCAATTAATCTAAACATTCAATCTATAGCAATAAATACCGTATGTTGTCAGTTTGTCCTTCGATTACTATGTAACTACTGAACCGGTCAAGCTAACCGGGCCCTCGTCAATTGCTCTATTGATAGTACAAGTTGCGAGATTAACATGGCCGCGATAATAAATATCAAAAAATTATTCAATTGCTCCGATCAGTGCATAACAGTGAGTCTATTAAGCATAAATGTTATTGATTGACTTGATTTCTAAGTTTATTGCAATAGTTTACTAAGTTTATGATTCTGCAAGAGCAAATAAATAATCTATATTTATTGTTGAACCAATGTATTGGGTCTCAATCTCAATTTAACTGAGTTAATAACCATCCTTACTAATATTATAAACGCGAAAGTTTGTGAGTATGTAAGTATGTATGTATGTATGTATGTATGGATGGATGGATGTTTGTTACTCTTTCACGTAAAAACTACTGAATGGATTTTAATGAAACTTTACAATAATATAGCTTATACATCAGAATAACACATAGGCTACAATTTATAAAGATATTGTGTGAATTGTTCAAAATATGACGCGGCGCGACGGGATGGGAAAAAATCCAAATTACCACGCGGACGAAGTCGCGGGCGACCACTAGTAAGACATAAAGGAAAAGTGTTGAAACAGACATTACATTTTATAACCCTTTAAGTGATTTCAATTGTGTCTATCTTACCTATAGTTGGTAGATAAATTTAATACTAAGCTGAAGATATTGTTTAGTTGAACACGCATATCTCAGAAAGTACTGGTTTGAATTGCCAAATTCTTTTAGTGTTGAATAGTTGATTTATCGAGAAAGCCTACATCACTACCACCAACGAGTAGCTATCAAAAGATCGAAAATTATCTTACCGAACCTCATTTCACCTAAAAATTTACAACTTTTATCCTTTCGATTTGTTTTGATCATTTGACCTGATCAGTTTTTTTTCGTTACAAAATGTTTCATTTGGTCGAAAAACTTTTTACCGAAGCTACGTTTAGCCGAAATAACATTTATTCGAAGTATGTATTGATTTCTCATCAAATTCCGAAATCGGCCACTGAGATTCTCGCTATTTACGGACTGTCATTGCAGATTCCACAATCGGCCAGAGATTTTCACGAATTACGGATCTGTCATTGCAGATTCCACGATCAGCCAAAGAGGACTTCAAACGTAACTGTTAGAATATGAATACACCATAACGACAGACGTGTACATTGAAGCAAGTGTGTGTGCAAGCGGCGCCGGCGCAGAACGCGGTACCAAATTGTAAATATGCAGTGATTCATCGTTCTGTTTAGAAAATTATTGACTATGTTATATTGGCACCTTGTTCTTACACTTACTTGTTTTCACATTGTTGCTTAGCTGATATTGAACATTAACATTAAGTATCAGAAGGATATGGCTTCAGTTATGGCACTCACGGGTTGTTCTAAGATCTGTTCTGGCTTATATCTAAAACGGCTGGACAGATTGTTACTGGCCTTTCACTGGCATATGGTTGATGTTATAATGATTAATTAAGGCTAGTTTTTAGCCCCGGAAAATCATCCCGTGGGAATTTGGAAGCCAAGGGAATCTAATGCTACCTATATGCCTCTTTGGGAAAGAAGGTGTGATGTTAAGTAACAATAATGTCATCTGGTTCGCTACTGGAAATGTTTTATCAAAAGCAGTCGCAAGAAAATTATGTTTATGTTAATAAATACACGAAAAACTACAAATCTCAATGTATTGTTGCATAAATGTAATAATGTTAAAGTAAGCAATCGATAAATTCACATTAATGTAGCGTAAATCTGGCAGAAAGAGTGTGTAACCACGTCACGAGGTGCCTTCACACACGTCTCAAGGACAAATACACTTCGTTCCGGGGATTTAATAGTAAGTATACTAAACATGTACAAAATAGTGACATCCGTAATCAAAAAGTGCCGGCTATGTTAATCATTATAACGTGGTACCAATAACGTTACTGGCAAATGCCTCTGCGTGCCCTTGCGCACATAATATCGAAAATAATAAAATATAATTTTTGTGTAATTGGCTGGGTGTATAAAAACTTAACTTATATTGCTAATACTCATTTTTCAAAAAAAAAATGTTGGAGAACTTTTATTTGAAATATAGTTATTTAAACTGCCATGGTCGTTATTATTATAAACTTTGGAAATGTATTCGGCATATTTACCATGTATTATTATTTTGTTGTCGAGTTTCCGATATTTCGGCACTATTGCAAGCGCCATGGTCACGGAGGAACTGTCAGCGAAATATCGGAAACTCGACAACAAAATAATAATACATGGTAAATATCCCGAATACATTTCCAAAGTTTTATTTGAAAGTTAAAGAAAAACAAAAAATATCTCAATAGAATTAAAAGTGAATCCTTTAGTAATTGTTACAGTCTAGAACTATGCTAAATATCAATGTCCAACCAATTTTTATGAATTTAAAACAGCTCAGTAATCAAAAAACCTATTTACATTAAATATACAAACCGGAAATTAACGAAAATTAAATTGAAGTTGATTGAGGCCGGAAATTCTTTGTTTTAGGCCCCTCTTCAATAGGGAAATTCGGCAGCTGATTGTTTGTACATGTAACCTATCTTTTGCATGGAAAATGTCCTCTACAATGGTAATCCCAGTCCATTACCAAATATTCTTCAACCTTTCTCTTAACGACAACCGAAATTATAAGTGTAGGAATAAAAATTAAGGTCTTAACCAGTCTTAACCTAACCTAGTAACAAATGTGAGAAATTCAAAAAAGTCAGTTATACGCATGGAACGGCGCGCGCGCATTTGAATCGACAAAAATAGCCCGCCCGAATTAAAACATGGCGAGTGGCGCCAGCAGTGGCGCCCGGCGGGCCGCGCGTCGCAATCACCCACGCAAGCTCGCGCGATAAACCCTATACACACCGCGCACAAGGACTCAGGAAGTCTCTCCATCAAACGCAAATCAAAATATTTCAAAACAGATAATTAATCGGTACCTACTTTTACAGTACGCAGAGGCAAATTACCTCATGTCAGCTATAAATGGGTCCCACTGTCGCGGGAGAACTTTTAAGTCTGCTAGAGCCTCGTCTGTTGATCGGCAGGTGAACCACTAGCTTAAGTCTCCAAGATAGACCAATAAAAAAACTCCGACATTAGATAAGTGAAAAAAAACTTGTTTGTACTAAACGACGATACAATTATTAATGAGTTCACGTTTGAGATAAATAACTTCCTAATGTAAAAACATTAAATTCTCGAAGGCGCCATTCTATCCTCATTGACGTAAGATGTCAGTAGCAGACCTTGTCTTGGCCGGAAGACTAGTGACGTGTGTACAATACAAACAGAATACGATACGATATCGATTGATCAGGAAAATGAAACTTAAACGTATACAGCTTATGTTGAGAATATAAACTAGAACAGAGATACAGAATGTAATGAGATGAGAATGACATTTTTCAAGATAAATTGTTAATGGTACACTGATGAATGTCACTCGTGAATTTAATAGAATCAAACCAGAATCGTTTTCGACAAGTTTATACAAATAAAAACGATATAAAAAATGATTAATAATTGTTAATTAATAAATCAATTCTCACTAATGACAAATGGACTTTAGAATAGGTATCATAAATAATTTAAAATATATATAAATTAATATTTATAATCTACAAAAAACCTATAAAATAACAGTTCAAAACGTGTCAAAAAACAAACACAGTAAATTTTGACAAATTCAAAATGTAAAATATCCGAGATCAACGAAAAAGTTCAGAGTCCATAAACAAATTGTACCTAATTATAGAGAATAGACCATAGACTTAATAATTTGATATTTAAGATTGTATATTTAAGCACCGGCACCTGTGATGATATAATTAACACTCATTAGTGAAACATAAAGTTGAACCAGTATTATTTAATGAAATCATACCGTGAGAGAGATTCCAAGGTTTGACGACGTTACATAAAACTACTCAAGGGTTTATTTTGTGCAAATTTTCATGACACGATACAGATCTTAATAACTTAATAAGTTATGTAAAGTGCTTTCAATCTTTTTCAATGATAATAAAGATTAAGAAGATAACCCATACAGTTTGATGGGCTAGCTGAGAATGCTATTGAAATATTTAAGCACACTTTAAAGTAGAATATTCTGCGTCCAAAATCAAAATTATAATGTGAAAAAAAAATCTCTTATATTTCGTGTTATGTCTTCATAGCTAACCATATACATTGTTACATAGTTAGGTATATGTATTTGCATGAATAAGACAAAAAAAAACTAAAAGATACAGGTGGCCAAAAATTAATAAGCAACATTTGATAACAATAATTTTCTTTCAACATAAATTTATACGGGTACCTACTAGGTATATTTGGTTAGTAACAGTCCACCTGGTATGTACCCAGAAAGGCCTCTTCTATAACCTGCCGATGTCGTGCTGACAGCCAAACAAGAATATTACATTTGTTTGACTCAACTGGATTTATTTAATTATTTATTAAGTCCTTCTGATGCACTTTAGACTGTTTTATAGATACGTTTTTAAGGTATGAGAAGAGAACTATTTGGTATTGTATTACAGTTTTTGCTACGGTATTGCTAGGTGTCGATAAAACATCATTATCACGTGAGATATATATAGTATTTGAATGTCCTGCAACTAAATATTAACGAAAAAGTTGGACAAATACATACTTTGGTGAAGTGAGTAGACCTCCTAGCTCGCAACATAATGAGCAATCGGTGACACGTCCTCGGTAGGACCGTGAATGTAATAAAAGACGACAATTTTACCAGTTTCACAAGAGCCACCGCCAGGAGCAACCGGTTCCGACACAGGTGCCGCCAGTCAATGGCCATTCTAGCGAGCCTACACTTACTGAAATTTAGAGAGTGCTCAACTAACAATATGTATTTATTGACCCCATTTACTTATCGCAAAATATAAAATCTTTGGAAGATGACGTTTATATCAGATGCTATAAAAAGATCAAGTTTAATACTTTTGTTAAGTTATTTGAAGCTGTATATTGCATTCATTCTAGAGCTATTTGTTCTGCTGGCGGACATAATAAGAAAACCATTCACAAACTCACAAAGCAACCCAAAAACATGACCAGACTACAATAAAACAAGAAAAAAAACAGAATCACGAAAATCGAGTTGAGCTTACGCAGTGTGTCGAGCGTACCTGAGCCGGCGCGGGCGCAGCTCCCCCCCTGCTCCCCGCGGCGCCCCCGCGCACGGCGCGACACGGCGCCGGCGCCAGTCAGCCGACAAGCAATTATGGCTAAATAAATATCGGCCATACCGCCGCCTCCGACGCGTCGCTAACATCAACAGATGGATTCTCATACTGGTATCTAGACGACATCATTAAATTTTGGACCCCACTTGTAATGACCGGTGAAATGGCGTGTGGGCACGAAATTACTTGTAAATGGTAGTTAGAATTCTCCATTAATGTTTGTCCGTTGTGGATGTGGGTTTAATTGCCGGATGTGGGTGACTGATTTCCGTAATGGGTATGAGATGACAGACCGTCAAATTGTCACGGTGAACGTGCCTCGGAGGTTGCCAGTTCGCTCGCTAGCTGTAATCATTGGTCCCGCAGTGGGCACCATCCGCGGCGCTTCGTGTCGACGCAGAACCAGATAAAGATCCCTCTCATCTCATCCCACCACCAGCGGCGTTTGAAAACTGACAGCACATATAAATACAGTAATATAGAAACCAACTCGCTGTGATTGGCATGGATGTTCACGCTCAACGCCAAGCTCTATATGACAATACCACCAAATGTTGGTGATTTTTTATGTTTGTTGGTGCTCGTGTATCGAAAAAGAAACATAAGTGTTTAGACAGTGTGTATCGCAAAAGATACACATGGCGCTGAGCGTCTTAACACGCGCCACAACCAACAAACACAATATTCATAGCAGTGCCGTGTAGTTCGGATGGTTTTATTTAATCTAGACTTGATTTGAGGATTTCCTGTTAGTTCACAGCAAAAACACGTCTCGACAGACGATCCGAAAAAAGTGATGAATCAAGAGACGCGACGCGCAGGTGTCCGACAATAAACAAATCGATGATTAAATTTACGATGAGTTATATATACATATTACGAGATACAAGATCGTAAAACCAAATGTTTCCTTACAATAGCGTAGTTTATAAAAGAGGTTTAATGTACGAAAATGATGACACCTATTTACAGAAGACTATGACAGGCAAATTGGGTGCAAAAGCAATAAATAATTGATAATTTTGCAGTGCGATAATAATTTGAGCAGTCTTTAATAGTTTGTCTAAAAATACTGATCGTGCAAACTTCACAATGTAAAGAAAGGATCGGCAAGTTGACAAAAACAAGAACGTTGACAGCAATCGTCGCGATATAAAAAGTCCATCTTACCGAAACGACTGCGGGGACAAACTAATGGAGCCAGGTCTTTGGGACTTGCAAATGTTTTTATTGAAACAATCATAGCTTAGAGCACTAAATACGGTCTTGGAAAAATTATAAAATATAGAACCAGAACCGCTGGAAGATTATCGGAAACCTTAAAAATGGAACGATAATGAAACAGAAAAGACGTTGTGTCAAAAGACCATGTACACTACATCTATTAGGAATTTTACGGATTTAACAGTCGCTAAGGAAATAGCCGTAATATGTTTCGTAGGAACTGCCCCATTTGTTTACGTGAGTTGCGGCATCTGTGCAAGTATCCCTAGAATTCTTTTATTTGTGCTTGAGGGAACAAATCTAATAAATTACAAGTTTTAAGGGCACAAATTGTAACAGGACTGCTTGATCTTGTGTAATAGAATAATTTAGTAAATTACACAACTCGTTCGCTTGTGCAAAACTGATTTGACCAATTTGAAATCCATTTATGGCTATTCCATAGCGAAAGTGAACGGCAAAAGGACTAGACCAGCTAGACGCTATGACACAGAGTTTAGTCATGATTTTGATGTAAACTAGTACATTGACAGTCATTACATCTTTGTACAAGTAGAGTAACGATTAGAAACGTGACATTACCGAGAGATTTTCAAAAAAGTTACGAAAAACAGCGACAATTTTAAAGGTTTTCGAATGTAATGAAAAGAAAGAACCAAAACGCAAGTAAACTTAACCAATCGTCGTCATATCACTGAGGACATTAATGTAGTATACTTTCGTCACTGAGAGTTCATAGGGACATTAAAAAGAGAACAGTATCTGCCAAATAATTACACCCCATCAAGTATACCAATGTATGTACACAAACGCTGAGTCGAGAGACCATTCTGTACTATATCAATTGGCAATTTTGCGTACATAACAGTCGCTAAGGCGCTGTCTTCACGAGCGAGAGAATCGCGACGAGTCTGTACTTCTATCGCCGCGATTCTCTCGCTCGTGGAGACAGCGCCCAAGGAAATAGCCTTATTTCTTTGTATAGGATGGATCATCTGCAATATACGTTTAGTATTCATTTATTTGTGTCTACGTGTGTAACAGTAACAATTGAAAATACCAACATTACTCCCAGATTTTAAACACAACTACAAATGAACGATCTCATTCACGACTGAACAATAAAAAAATCCATTTACCATGACTTAGATTAGAAACTTAAATATTAAAGGCTGTCAACTATATAAAAAATGTATTGAAATATTGACAGCGCGATGGTGATTAAATCTTATAATGAAATATAGCCCCCCAGGTCTTTGAAGGAAGATAAATATTCATATTTCTTTCATTCAGCTTTCTTCTTAATTAATATGCTAACAGGCATTGTCAATACACCCACGACGACGGTAGTGATATACTCTGTGGGCGTTGTTGCTAGTAGGCGAGGCTGCGTGTGAGTCGATGTCATGGTCAATCTTTGCGTTCGTACAAGAGATTCTTTGGTTACTCAACAAGCACTGTTTCAAAGTTTAGTGTGGAGTAAAACTTGATATTGACTTGTGATCATAAAGTTCGTAGATAATGTTTATAAATTGATGAAATTGAACTGCTAGCTAGTTAGTAAAACGTCATAATACGAGTAGATTGTATTTAAGTAAAATTCAATACTGAAGTGATATCAACAACTTCCAAAAAGATAGCCTAATCATTATCATTAAAATCGAATGCATGTTAATGATGATGATGAGTACCTTGAGGAAGGACAGAAGAATTTTAATAGACTGCTTACGTTACAGCTTGCTTAGGTTGTCAACAAAGAAAAAAATGGAAAATCACGAGATTCTGCGCAAGAGAAATTAGGATAAACGATTCAATATGAAAGTTAAGCACCTGGACAAGATCTTTAGCGCTGTAGACGAGAGACAATAGCCTACAAAAGCTTGTAAAAGTCATAGAAATATGAACCGATTGATGGCGAAATAGGTTATATCTTATTTGTAATGAACTTTTTACTAAGATGACCTGTTAGATGACCAAAAACCAAGATCCGTGACATAAGACATTATCATAAACCATGAAAATAAAATTAGTAGGTATGTGACATTACGACCGTATCGGTATCGGTATTCCAGAACTGGCCAATCACAATTAATCGACATTAAAACAAAAGTGAGGCGCCAAAACAAGTTTCTTAACACATCTAAATTAAGACGTGATTAGGTAAAAGACAATTTGCATAAATTATAAACCATCATGACGTGTCTAACTATTCGTTATCTATTGAAGTTAAATCTTTTCGTAAAATAGACAATAGAAGAAAATATTTAAACTGCAATATTGTGGATATAACAAAGGCTTGAAGGCGATATTACCATCGCCTGACGAATTAAAAAGTCAACGGGCTGGCGGCGGCGGCGGGCGTCCGTCGCGGCAAAGCGGCGCCGGCGCCGCGACCTTGTCTACTTATCGCAAGCGAGTGACCCTCGCCACGACAGATTAGGCGAGCCACTTCTCACACACCCCGACTATACAAACATGCTAGTACATACACTTACTTTTACCTTACAGTAACGGAAAAAACTATTCGATTTTGTATCTATTGTATAGGTACAAACATCTTGTAACTACTTCGAAAGAATAACAAAATGTGGAAAGAAAGTGATGACCTTTGAAATTTCATACGCGAAGTGTAAGAAACTAATACTGATGTCACAGTTATAAATAGAATGCCGAAGTGTAGTAATGTTTACACTAACAATCTAATGTAGGGATGGTGTTACATATCGTAGTTGTGTCAACCGCGAGTGGTTTATGTGAGTGCCGCATGCCGTGGCCGCGGCTGGCCATCACATGACGTCACGCACAACGTAACTATAGATACAGAAACAAACAGTAGCGATAATACACTAATAGCAGTTCGCACTGATAATTTGGTGCAGCCCACATGAACTAAACTAACCGACGCGAGAATAGGCACCATTTTAGAACAAATCACAAGCATAAGGAGCCTAGATAAGCAGCCGGACTCACAAAACTAACAGAATAATTCAAAACTATTTACTGCAACATTAACTTTCGTCGTAAATTCGTATTTAAAGTGAGTCAAAGTAGGTTAGGTTACATTAGATTAGGTTATAATAGAATCGTATCGACAAACCAGAAGTTATCGATAACATATTAGATTTGAATCACCACACTCGATCATCCATTCTGCTATGGAACCAGTGAACGATCAAAAAACCAACAATATAAGGCACAGAGCACACATAACACTGACTCCAAAATTTGTAATTTTATGGATTTTCAGTTGTTTACTCGATGCACTTGTTGCGCGGGTCAACGTCCTGAAGTTGCACGTACCGGGTTTGCAGAGACGACTCCAGTGGTACGGGTTACAGCACTGCTGATCGGTGCAGAGAGGTAGACGCTTCAGCTCAGTGGTGTCCTGCAGCTCGGGGAACCTGTAGGCGCGGGTGACCGCAAGCCGTAGCTGAGATGTGGCTGGACCGGCCGGCACGCAGTCCGTGCCGGTGGGCCCCGCGTCGATGGCCTTTGCAAGGCGCCGTAGCTGCTCATCAGTCACAGAGGGCGCGCCGGCTGAAGCCAGCCGCCGCCGCAGCGCTCGCCTCCGGAACATCACATGCCGAAGCCGCCGTCACAAGTCGCGCGGCCTCTCGCGCCACGCGACACACACACGCTGACGACACGACATCACTCGCCGCGTGCGGCCACTCAACTGATGACTCTGACGAACCGACCGCTTCACCGTACGGTGCACTGACGCGCCTCGGTGCCGCACATTCGCATATTAAATCTCCCCATTATTTTACCCAAATGGTGTTGTTACTTTGGGGAGACAACAAATAATGTTGTATCGTCAAAGTGTCACGGATATAACTTGAAATGCTTGTTTTTTCTGCGGCTACGGCCTCGACCGCCATATCGTCCATTGCCAGGCGTCCCGGTTACGCTCTCATAAGGATAAACCCAATGCGCCGTCGAACTATGGCCACATTATGTGGCGTCTGTCAGGGGTTGGGTCGGGTGTTATCCCGCACCTTTGGGGGTCGGATTTCCGCAGAAGGATGCGGCCTTAGTAAAAAATTTCCCTCCTTTAAAAGAGTATCCACGCCCAAACAGAAGTGCTAGACAGAACATGAAAGGATATTTAGTTATTTGCTAGAAAGGTCACGGTCATCAAATATGTTAAAATTATTGAAGACCTAAGTACTGTATACCTTGCATTCATTAATCGTACGCGTGGATAATTTCTCGCCAGAACGCCACAATTTAAATATAAATCATTAACATAAAACATTTACTATTTTCAATGAAATGTATAATTTTTATTGACAAATTCAAAAACTATGTTAAGAAGCTTGATTTGAAGACTTAATATACTATACATAAGTCGATCTTATCACCAAAAACGAAATACCTACTTCAAAATCAACAGGTAAACTTTAGCTTTTAACTTTTAACTAACATAATAATTTATTATTTATTTACAGAATATATACTTTTATTAGAAAGTTGGTTATGTTTGCGGCATGATGCGATAGTTTTTAACATCCACATTTAATATACTTCCCACATCCCTGAATAACTTATGAACATTCTAATCATCCAACTTTTAGGGAGGTTATGTTATCTGGCAATTACGCGGGGTATGAGCCAGGAAGCGGGGTGGGCTCAAGCGGCTGGCGCCACCGGCGGCGTCAGGTGTTCGCGCTTGTGTGCGTGCGGCGCCACTTAAACTGCACAGAAAATAATACATGCAGATAGACCATTAACTAGCTAGATTATGAGTAATCTCTACCTTCCTCATAGAGGAACACCAAACCATATTAATATACGGAAAATCTTAATAACAATTTTATTTCATATTTAATAATAATATTTGTGTGCGTCCAACTACAGTGAAATCTACCAAAACGGCTCCAAACCACCTGGGGTTCTGAAATGGATGGAGTCTCATGAAACCAGGCATTTAAAAAAGAAACTGGCGTGAGTTGGGAGACACGATAATTATACGAGTACTGTACCATTTTTAATGATACTGAAAAATTTCCAATGCTATATCTAAAGCTTAGCAACGGCGTTGCCGCGGCCGCCCGCAACACAGTCATGGGGCCCGCCTGGGGCCAACCACCCCAGGAGGCTGCCCCACATGTTGCGCATAATCCTGATGTGGGATCGCCACTCCGGGTGGTAACCGGTGTGGGGTAGCGGCGGCCTTGCATCAGGGGGGTTTGGGAGCCCTTCCGTCCGGCGAGTCGGCTCCGACCTAACCACACGGTTACTGCTGCACCAAATATAGGGCTAGCTTCGCGGAAACTAGGAATACTGAATAAGGTAAAGAGATTCTTTACACCGGACCAGAGGTGTCTGCTGTACAAGACGCAGATTAGACCCTGCGTCGAATACTGCTCTCACCTCTGGGACGGCTCTGCGAAGTATCTGCTGGACGCTCTCGACACTATGCAGCGACGGGCTATCCGTATTATAGATTGTCCGGAGGTAACGGGAAGCCTTGAGCCGCTATTTCAGCGCCGAACAATAGCTTCCTTGGCCGCATTCTACCGTATTTACCACGGCGAGTGTTCTGAAGAGCTCTTCAATCCCACCCTCTTCCTTCCGATCCCGAACGACTCGTGCCGGGCAGAGATGCCACCCCCACACAGTGGATAGCATGTTCGCGAGAACCGAACGTTTTAAACGTTCGTTTCTCTGCCGAACGATAGTGGCCTGGAACGCCCTGCCTGTGCACGTGTTTCCTCCCACATATAATCTTGGGTTCTTTAAGCGGAGCGTGAAGAGGCACATCAGTAGGTCGTCAAGTTGAGGGCCACTCTCAATAGTAATGTGTGCTGTGAGAGTGGCCCACAATCACTAGACGTCGTCACAACTTACCACCAGGCGGGCGGCGTCAATTTGGCGAACCAAAAAAAAACAAAAAAAAAAAAAGAAAAAAAAAAAAGAAAAAAAAAAAGCTAGCCACTGAGATTTGTCATCTTAACAATTTCTTACTGCCTGCTTTGAAGTTTATTTAATGTCATAACTAAGTAGTATAGTCCGAGACGCTCAGGACTTTAAATTTTTCTCAAAATTACAATACTGCTGCTACTTTTTATTAAATTCATTCGGCCATTTTGGACATAACCTATTATATGTGTGCCCGGTGACGGCAATAGACCAAAAATACCGGGAAATTTTGGGTGAGTAATGCACCTCTGCCTACCCTTTTGGGGATATAGGCGTGATATGTGTGTAACTAAGTACACACAACATAAGTTTTCTGATACTAGTAACAGACGGGAAAACTTAAATAAAATTAAATAGTAAAAACAACAATTACATTTTTTCCATACTATACTCTCCGAACCTTTATTCTGTGCTATAACGTTGACATTTAGTTTTTTGGAATTTAAAAAAAAAAAAATATATTAATAAATATTCGTCAATTAATTTATAATCGTATTAATTCTGTGTGCGCTGTTCTTTATTCTACCAACGAATACCAAAACCAAAAACTAAAATTCGCATCTCTATAACTTTTTAATTAATCTATGATCACTTATGGTTCGGAATGCGCAGAGCTAAAAGACACATCAACAAAATAAAGTTGCAACGTTGACAGATAACGCGTTGGGTGCCGCCAGCTTCTGATACAGCTTTGTGTACACCTTCGGCAATTGCTAACAATATCTTCACGCCTGTAATGCTTGAAGGTGTAGACTGATCGACACAGATATAGGTTAAGATCCTGAAGTTCCTTTCGATATTTGCAGTTAGGTAGGTTCTTTAGTAGTTAGCTGCAGTGACGCTATTCACAAGTAACTACTTTTGTCGGTTCAATGTTGTGTGGCTGTCGTATTGTTGTCGTACGTGTGTAATTTACATCTGTCTATCTCAGACAATTATCGAGACTTAGGGTATATATTATCTATCTCGATAATATCGTCATCCACTAAGCCTTTTCCAAAGCAAGTTGGGGTCTAAACTTCGAAATTTTTCGTGAAGCGATTGCCATCTGACCTCCACAACCCAATAGCGATACTGAAGTTCTTTATTTAGTTCAGTAGGTCTTTTTTAGGGCTCCAACCCTCCAACTATCCATAATTACTGCCATAGATGTTCGTATGGCAACCGGGACCGAACGAGGACGGCTTTATTTGCTCTCCGAGCCACGGAGAGGTCTTGTCACTTGTCTTAAGAAATGGTCACCCATCCTAAGACCGGCCTAGCGTTGCTTAACTTTGCAATGTACCAATGTTAACATTTTTTTAGTCCACGTAACAGGGGCTAAACGAACCTATCTATACTACAATTATAAAGAGGAAAGATGTATTTTAGTTGGTAATGAATAAACTCAAAAACTACTGCGCCGATTATAAAATTCGCCATTGGAAAGCTACATTCACCCTGAGTAACATAGGCTACTTTTTATCCCGGTATTGGGTCCCCACGGGAACCGGGAAATCACGCGGGCGGAGCTGCGGCGATCAGGTAGTTACCGATAAACGAAGAACTTCTTTTTGCCAGAACTTATTGCGTTTATCGCCAGGTGTACCAATTACAGGTGTGGTTTTATTTATATCAGTGTAGATTTGTATTAAAATAACTGGTTAAGCTCAAAAGGGTCGTTGGTGGTTTATTATAATCTCGCAGGTACCTACTTAATTAAGATCTTTCTTTGTTATTAATTTGTTATTTAAATGGTTAGCACAGTATGTGAGCAGATAGCTTTTTCATAAATGATCATAAATGTTTGCTGGCCATGAGCTGCCTCATGGCCAGCAAACATTTCAAAATCAATCAGCAATTTTATGTCATTCTAGATGGGTGTAATTATTTTTATACAGCACATTAATTATATAAGCTGCAATAAGATGATCCTGTTTAATACCTATCCTTTAAAAAAACCCAAACCTAACCTCACCTTTTTTTTTTTAATCTAAATTTACTTGGC
This sequence comes from Nudaria mundana, assembly GCA_963556515.1. NCBI lineage: Eukaryota > Metazoa > Arthropoda > Insecta > Lepidoptera > Erebidae > Nudaria > Nudaria mundana. Next base: position 1,235,213 of record OY748297.1, read on the forward strand.
TGATCAAGATAATACAAACTCATGTTATGGTAAGCTGCCTATTTATGATTAAATTTTTGACCATTATAAAATATTTGCGGATTACCTGATTTTTTTTATTGCAAACAAAATCTTTGTATGCTGACCAAATTATGTTGCTTTTTGTGGCTCACAAAATTTTATAATTGTTGAACATTTAATTAAGTACTTCTCATTAAGCTTTAGTTTTTTTTTCCTAATTAGTGTTTTTTTATTTGACTTAACATTGAATGAACGAGGTTCCCGACTGTTTCCATTTCAATTTAGTCCCGTTCTGGTAATTTGAGGTCGGATTTTGTGTCCATGTTTGACGTTAACCAAAATTAGCCCAAACGGTTAAGCAGTTCCCGATAAGATAAGATAAGATAAGAAGATACCTAGGTGGTATTTAATAATTCTCAGTTTATTTAAAGGCACGGTGTCGATATTTCTTCTTCAATTATGGCCAATAATCAATAAAAACAAATCTTGTTTTTTATGAAACTCACCTCATATAAGTACTAAAATCCATAAAAACATTTTTCAACGTACACGTATAACAGTCACTAGTTCAAGATATAACATTTATTAGATATATAGGTAATTACTCATTTAATATTATAAACGTAAAAGTTTGTGTATTGTCGTGAATAAATTCGTACATTCTAGAATAGAGCGACGCGTGTTATCGCGGCCGTTCGGCACAGGAGTGGCGGGAAAACTCGGAAAATTGCGCTTTTTATTCACCCTTAAACTGGAGCGGGTTTACTGAATGAAACTGAATGATGGGGATCGTTTTCCAGTTTCCCGCCGTGGTTAGGTTAGTAAAACTATTAATGGATAATGGCATTTTATAATAAGTTACATAACTTTTGAATTCGCAAATTGTGTAAAGAGTTTTCTTTTTCTTCTATAATTTCTTAAAAAAGTCACAGAAAATTTAGGTAGCTGGAAACATTTATATGTATATATCTGAAAAGCTCCGAATTTCCGTATGTAGCGTTTTCATCAAATTGAAATAAGGCCCTGAGTTATTTGCGTAGGTCTGTAATTAAAAAAAAAACGCTTTTTACGCGTTAACGAGTATTTTAACTAAAAGCGAATGAATAAAAAAATCGACTATGTAATGTATTTTTTTTAAATGATTCGAATCTGAACAGCTAAAAATCTTAATTTATTTTACAAATCGAACGTTGCAGTTTTACGTAATCCAAAGAAAAACTAAGTTGTTTTTCGCCCAGATTACACAATGGCAAGTTGTAAACACAACGCATCACGATATCCCTAGGCTGGCGGCGATGGGGCGCGTCGCCATGTCGCGGCGTCTCCGTCGCCGTCGTCGTGGTGCCAACCCGCCGGGCACCCACGGCAGATGGCCTGGTCTACCCCTGGAGCCGGAGGTCGCGAAACTTGTGACTACAACCTACCTACATCATCTTATGAGGTGTGTACTGTGTACTAAAGTAATTAATCAACATATTGGGGCATATTGCGGCGCTGAGAGAATGCACTAAAAAATAACTAAACGTTTTAATTGTCAAACTATTTTTTTCTGGATTTAAAGGCTTGGTTTCAAGACATTTAAGCCAAAATTACTTTTTAAATTAGTGTCAATGTACAGTTAAAATATTTTTTAATTATGTCCACAAAGGAGATGTTAACAAGTTGAACTGGCTGACTAAAATAAAAACTCAGAGAAGTCGTTTTCATCTTCCTTCGTGGTACGTACCTACCTAATGAGTAGGTAAGTTCTTGGTGAAAATACCTAACTGTAAAGATGTGAACAGACTTTAATGAAAATTGATAGATAGACTGGTTTAACCCAAAATTTCGAGCGAAGTTGTGAGCAGTCGCAGCAAAAAAAACAAAGTCTCGAACTCAATCGAACAACCAGGAACCAGGACCAATCAAATTCTAAATTCTGTAGTATTTTGGTTAAATCATAAAAATGTTTGAACCCCTCTAAAAATAACGATGTGTATCCAATACTGGCCACCCTAGGCATGCATCCCCTACTGGCTGGGGCCCTGGCTCCATGAGTTGGCGGCAAACGGACGCGTCGCCGTGGCGGGACGGTGCCAAGCCGACGGTCACCTATGAGATCAGGGTTGCCAGATATATCACTCGATAACGGACGAAAATATTTTTAAAAGTTCTGCTAAAATCAATCTTTGGTGTGTGTGATTTGATTTGAATCGAAGTCGTTTTGTAAGTAACAGCATTTTAATAATATTAACGGCTAGCGGACGTCCGAGTCTCCTTATGGCCAGCATCAGCACTGCATCCTTAATAATTCGTCGTAAAAATCCGCTCTTGATCCTTTACAGAGAACGACCTCATGAATGGTTACTAGAAAATAATACCAATTATATTCACGAAGGGGTAGGTAGATATGAATCACACACCCACTTTTGGCCAATAATTTTGTTGGTCCCACGTGATAGGGAGCAAGTCTATTAATGTTACCAGGCACCGTATACCGTAGAAACTCAATTACCATTCAGTCAACGAATCAAAGTTCTAACCGTCAGAACCGATGTACAAAGCATCTCTGCAGTCCATGTAACTCTTGCAATAAAGTCGAAAATATCGGACGCTTGACACAAACCGCTATGTTCTGGCAACTCTAAGATTGCTGCCAATCTACAGTTCGTTACTTTATTATTCGTTATCCGACATTATGCCCTCTTACACAGACGCACTGAGCCGTAACACTGACAAATTAGTAAATATATCATAGATATATTTTTATTGGATACGTCCAAAAAAAATTATTATTAGTATTGTTGGTCAATACGACGAAATTCAGCCTTTTTTTTCTATGATGAATAGTATTTTTTGGTTGACCTACCTTTGATGTCTTTGGCGAAAAGCCACGACATGAAGACGCCTCATCTTATTAATGCACTCCAGCATTTATTCATACTTTACTAACCCTGGTGCTGGCTGGTACAACCTGGTTGAAACGTCAGGTAATAAATTACCTACTTATAGCTAAGCTACCTATACACCGTGAAGTGCCACAGTTTACAAAAAAAAAACAAATTTGGACTCACTTTCGATAACAAACACATTTTTTTTTACAAAAAACTTAAAATTGATGTAGTTCTAGACATCAAATGAGTACTCGTGGTAGCTCACTGCCTTAAAAAATCTTCCCAGTGCTATCCAGAGACGCTTGGCAATAGACGTAGGTTGCAGCGGCCTCCGGGCGCGGAATTAAAAAAAAAACTACATAAATTTTAAGAAAATAAAAAAATGTGTGGATTTTTCGATTGGGGGGGGGGAGTGGGGGAGAAATGGGGGGAAAATGCATTTTTCTGCCGATTTTCATTAAATTTGGCACAAGTGTTCTTTGTTGCAAGGCGCAACTTTTGTCGAAGGGATTTTTCGATTGGGGGGAAAATGGGGGAGAAATGGGGAGAAAATGCGAAAATAACGCGAGGTCTACTGTTCACAGAACCACTAGTATATATTTTACTTAAAAACTAACAGGAACTTTAGATTGGAGCCCAAATCTTCGAACTGGCTTTGATTTGCTACAAATTTCTACTAGGGTAAAGTTGAGGGCATTAGCTAGTAGGTATTAATATTAATTTACTGTTTTAGCTTTCGTTATATATAAAGGTCTACAATAATCGTCGATAATGATTGATCGTTTCAGATAGCGGGATACGTTTCTCACGCGAGCCCGCGATCTCATTAGCAAGTCCAATCGACGACTATTTAATAACGAACTAACTGTTCCTCACTGATTCGCCTGTGGATGCTAGAATTTAGATAATATAGGTAGATACTTTTTTAGACTTTCGCGTTTTGTACACATTATAACATTTTTAATTTAACTTAAGACAAACTGGTATTTTACGCGATTATTGAGATATACACATACCTCTTTATTACCCGATGAGCTGAAGTCAGTCCACGCGTGACTACGGCTCTTGTAACAGGGTCGAAACGACGGGTAATAAAGAGATATCTCAATAATCGCGTAAAAGACCCGTTTTAATATTACCTGTTATTTCTTAAAGTACCTATCGTTAATAGATAGATATATGCTAAGGCAGACTTTTTTTTAGAACTTTTATAGCGAAACGGAACAATTCTTCAGAACATTATTTTAACATAACCTTGACCAGTTTGGCCAGCGCACGCAACGGAAGTTCTTAAAAGAAATGTTTTTCCCCGTTTTTGAAACATATTTCTCTGCTGCTCTGCTCCTATTCATCGTAGCGTGACGTTATATAGCCTAAAGCCTTCTTCAATAAATGCACTTCTCAACAAAAATAGTTTTTTTCAAATCGAACCAGTACTTTCTGAGATTAGCGCGTTCAAACAAACAAACAAACTCTTCTGCTTTATAATATTAGTGTAGATTAGTAGAGAAACATCGTCAGTTATACTTATTAGGTACTTTATTACTGTCTTATATCTTTATACTGCCTATGCCCTGTCGATTGATTTTCGAAGCGATCATTAAATATACCAAGTCTCATCATAAATCAAATGAAACTGAATAAATCCTGAAGCGTCGGGAATATCTCGGGTACATTGAAAGTGTTGCGTCACTCAAAAATAAAACAATGTCCAAAATACAATAATCTGAAACCTCGTCTACGTTCGTTTTAATTCTCTGAACTAGTTCGCGGTGCGGGACAAGGAAACCTTGTTCGGTATTGCAATTGAGCGTTTGCGCCTGGAGTTTTGCCCAGCGCCAGAGGTAACCTAAAAGGATACCAGCCACGCGCTCCGCAAAAACCCAATTCCAAAAGCCTTCCCATTTTCCATAAGACAAGTATTGTGTGTAATGTAGGTAACTCTGAAGTTTATAATAGTTAGGTAAAATGGTTGACAGCGTGCTCAAGTTATTTTAAATTTAAGATTTATAAAGAAAATTGAGGATATTTAGGAGAGTGAGCTGGTGGCGCAGCGGTATGTGTATGCGACTGCTGTCCCCGAGGTTCCGGGTTCGATTCCCAGGTTATAAATATGCTCTTCAAGGCTAAATATCTCGTAAACGGATACTTAAATCAAAAAATCACTTTAGCAACCTCCAATGACTTTAAAAGACTTATCTAATGATACCCCACACAATGGTGTACACGCGAGAAAAAATAACATCCTCACTTTACCTGTAGGACTGTACCACTGTACCTTTACCCCAAAAAAAAATATTTTTCATAATTTAATGTTTTTAGCACTAACCGTTTGGGAGCAAAGCCAACGATGGACGGACATGACGAAACTATAAAGGTTCCGAACCTTTTTTACGGTACCCTAAAAAATTACTTCAGATCGTCGTAATGGGACTAAATAATTGTCGGAATAACAGCAAATTGATTTGGGATCACATAGAAAGCATCAGCTTTCAATTAAAAAAATATTAAAAATAAGTTCACATAGTAGGTAGGTACAAACATAAAAAATATACATTATACATTTACAATCGAATTGACAACGAACTTCCCCTTAACGATAAAAGTGTCTGGCTTGAGCATGGTGCAGGCGCCTCCTAAAATGCCGTACTAATTTAAAAAAAATAATATAATGCCGACTATATTTTTTTTTTTTTGTATTATACACTCTTTTTGATTTTGACACGAGACCAATGTACATTCGTCCACATTTAGTCTTAAGAAAATGTGTAAATGAGTCAATTATTTGAAAAGTGACCGAGAGTTTTATTGCCAGGTTCTTTCTCTCGGTTCTACTTATTGCATTGCGACTCTGGCAGTACAGGTAAATATAGAAGCAATGACATTTTTTATTTTAAGTACTTACTGACGTTTGTAAGAGCCATTTAGTGACCTATACAAATAAATAAATCATTTCATTTCATTTCATTTCTTACCAAACATTTAACGACCCTACCTGTAGTACCGGAGGGCGGAGACAATATAATATTGTAATATAATAAAAACAGAGTATTTTGGCTTGTGTAGCCGACAACAAGACGCCCGGGGAGACGCCAGGCGGCTATCTTCGATGACTCATTTATGAAGATATCTTTATTTAAAAAAAAAGTTACGCAATTGCACAAAAAAAGCATTTGGGAATTTTGACATTTACAAACAACTGTATCTAGTCTTCAAGAAAATCTAGATTGTAGCGAGTGTTCTGAAGAGCTCTTCAACCTGATTCCACCCTCTTCCTTCCGATCATGAAGAATGCATGCCGGGCAGATATGTCACTCCCACACAGTGGATAGCATGTTCGCGAGACCTGGACGTTTTAAACGTTCGTTTCTCTGCCTTACGATAGTGGCCTGGAACGCCCTGCCTGTGCACGTGTTTCCTCCCACATATAATCCTGGGCTCTTTAAGCGGAGCGTGAAGAGACACATCAGTAGGTCGTCAAGTTGAGGGCCACTCTCTAGACGCTAGACGTCGTCACGACTTACCACCAGGCAGGCGGCGTCAATTTGGCGAACCCAATATAAAAAAAATGGAGATACTAGTACAGTTCGCGAGGGATAAGCGGTGCTTTGCATTTGTGTGAGTGTGAACGAAAAGTAGAGTAAAAACTCTTTTTGTAGCTGTGTGTACAACACGTGTGTGAGTAAAAGAGGTCACATATTATACGTTCACGTACACTGCACTCACACTAATGCAAAGCTCGGCTTATCTCATGCGAACTTTTTAATGTATTTTTTTAAATAACAAAAATACATAGGTGTGCATAGACAACATTCCAAATACAAATCTAACGTTTAAACTTTCCCTTTTCATTATCTTACCGTTTTACCCGCGAGGAATAGTTTTCCCAAATCCCACGGGAACACATTCTCGGAATAAAAGTACATAGCCTGGAGTCTTTTTCAAATTGGCCCAGTCGTTCCGGTGATTACGATACATTGATTAAAGGTACATTAGATTTACTTATACACAGAATCTAAAAACTTCTTGATAAAAACTAATATTTATATATGGTTTTCACTTAAGTACAGTTTCATATTCGAACCTGTTACATTGGATACGGCATAAAATTCAGACGAGCTAAATTATCATCGCTATCGCCAAAATAATTGGTAAAAATTAGCAATTTCTACACTTTCTTGGGCCACACGCGAGTTGAACTGGGAGCGTTTATGTCTTTTGATTGGAGGTCTAAAGCCTAAACTTTTCGGTATTTAAAAACAATTTTTTTTCTTTACCAATAGAAATACTAAATAAAGTGTAACTTTATACATAGATACCTATTATTATAATGCCTATTGTAGTCATCACTATCATCACTTCACTACTTGTTATAAAACAAAGTCGCTTCTGTCCGTAGGTACCTATGTATGCTTAGATCTTTAAAACTACGCAACGGATTTTGATGCAGTTTTCAACAATAGATAGAGTGGTTCTCGAGGAAGGTTTTTGTGTATATTAATTGTTAAGCGGACGAACCCGCGGGCGTCCACTTGTTAGGTAATAATTTGACTTGGGTTTTGAATTTACTTAGTTCTAATTTAGATACTTAATAGGTAATACTTACGCGTGCTACTTAAAGGTAGGTATACATCTTAAGAATATTATTGGTACTTATGATTATTTATTAACTTATATACCTACCTCTTGTCTTCGATAGAATCTAGCATCTAGCATTAAGTACCTACTAGTCCCTACATAAAAACCTGAAGGTCTTTCGAGCTAGGTTTCGATTTGTTTCAGATACCTAAATCTACAATGTTAAGAATTTCATGAAACAATTATAGGATCTTCATAAACAATTAATCAATAGTGAAACTAAAGATAATTATTAAACAGAGGCTGAATAGTGAATTGTTTACGTCTTGATAGTCGCCGTCGGCGCGCCGCCTGCTACGACGACTCTACTTTTTGGCGCCAATTTCAGGCGCCATCTTGACACATTCGTATGATTCTTGACAATAAAAATAATTTGGACTAGTTATTCTATTTGTTATGTTCGTATTGGTATTTAATAAATAGCGTGAGGTTACTACTCACGGCACACAACATCTATACTGAATATGACATACATACAAAACAATAGGTTACTGTAGATTCTCTTAAGTTTACAATAAAACAAACAATTATGATGTTTGTGAGATATTTGGTTGTGGAGAAATAAATAACACACAAGTGGGAAGGCCGTTTCTTGAGTTGAAAACATATTAATATGGTAATATGGTAATACCTATAGGTAAGTATAACTAGGTAGGTATTTGTGATGTATAATTAAGTGAAGTGTAGGTATGTGATAAAAGTTCCAACTCTTAAGTTTTCCCATTGGGAAATTGATAAGATGATTCAGCGAATATCACGAATTCCACTTACATAGGACTTAATGGACAAAGTCTTCTATGTAATCGCTGACATGACAAGAAAACGTTACAAGGTATCTCTACAACCACCATTTCAGTTACAGAGGAGAGGATATGGACTAATGAAAATATTCCATATTCAAAAAACCGACCAAGGGCGTGTCAGGCCACGCGTTGCGGCGAGGGGGCCGCAAACCATTTACGACCAGGACCATCGACCTCCATGATCGGGGCCTGAGGACCGTGGATTAGCAACCCACCGTCCTTACAGAAGCAGGCTAGAAGGGCTGCGCGATGTGGGGCTTCACCCCACGCACGCCTTCACTCACCGACGCGGGATATAACCCGACCCCAAAGATGCGAGCACACAGGTGGCCAAGGTCCGCCGGGCGCCACCGAGAATTCTTTCAGTGTCTATCGGAGGCGCTCGGCAATGGAGGTATGTCCGGCCGCGGATTTAAAAAAAAACGCATAATAGTGTTCTGTATTTACCTATTATAGGCTCTATAACTCCTAAAATAACAAATTCATGTGGTCCGTTATAGTTTTCGTTTAGTAGTTCATTATATGAACTGCTATCATAATTTTTCAGATTCATCAAGCTAGCCGTTTGATAGGGTTGACGCGAGAAAAAAAAATCATCCCCGCTTTGCTTTACTTAGGGGAGGTGCCCCATAAATTATTTTTTCATAATTTTATTGTAGCACTTTGTCAGAATAGTAAATACACAAATCCGTGCAAAATTTCATCTTTCTAGCTCTAACCGTTTGGGATTACAGCCGAGGGCAGACAACGGAGTGACGAAACTATAAGGGTTCCGAGATTGTTACAACGGATCCCTAAAAAGGGCAGATTTGTTACTAGAGCGTAAAAAGACCTAATTGTTCTATGTTATGTCAAACAGGTCGAAACCCAGTACAAATTAGCTCGTTTCCGCGGAAATAGTTTTTGAGTGTCACTTTATATGAAAGGATATGTATGATATGGATGATGAGATATGATAAGTATAAATAATCTTAGATCTTCTTTCAAGTTAACTTGCAAGCTTTTAAAGCAGAATGATGAAAGCAATGGTTGTTAGTTTTTATGCAACGATGGTTTGAGTCAAAAAGTACTTTTTATTTACTGAATGGATACAGACAAAAGTCTTGATAATGCCTTTGTCTTTGAGATAGTCGTGATAATACCTCGTGAGTAGACGAAACATATGTCGACGTTTAACATGTCTTCTATTTAGCGAAATCATTGCAATTATCTAAAATTCAACTTCAATTTTCCATTGTAGTACTTTTTATGTTTGAGTCTAGAGTAGTCTAGCTCTACGAAGGTCATTGACAAATTGGAAGTCAAATATTTGTGTGCTGACTATCTTTATCAATAAAAATAAAAGTGGCACAAACGAGTCAGTTGATACGGAAACGCGTAACTCTTACATACCTGAATGATGAATTTACACGAGTTTAAAATGATACCGACTTGCAACTTATCAAATGAGTAGAGAAAGATAACCAATTCCACCTCCGGGGCTCATGTATCCTCGCTTGCACGCGGTGCAGCTTCTGTTAGGACAACAATAATTATCGACAAGGGTCCGGAAGTCCCTGGTGTCGAGCTGTATCCCCTCGTGGCTCTCGTTATAAAGAGGGTAAATAAATCCTCCCTAATTTATATACATACATAATATTAGTGTCGCACTATGAAATGCAAACGTTCAAAAAGTGGCGGAAAGCGATGTGACGGCCACGAAATTGGCGATATTTTAATAAATAATTATGTACCTACTTACTATAAAATGTGATAGAAATTATAAATCACAAAAACTGAAATGTCATCGGCAGGACTCGAACCCACACGGTCTTTCCCTAAAAAGGGGATTGCTCTGATAGTGATCAATGAGCTACGATGACCATTTTGTGATGATTGGTCATTGTTTTGAAATACAAAAATATTTACTACAATTATAACAACAGTATAATAATTTATAGTGGTTCGTTCCGGCTTTGTACGGATATAACATTGAACTTCACGAGCACAAAGGGTACCGGCCACCGGCACATTTTTTTACAAAACAACACACCCTTCTTTGTCACCAACGGACTTCAGTGGAAAAAAAACTTTAATATCACCCTTGTTAACATTTAACACATTAGTTGGGCTCTTTGCCCCCATACCCTCCAATAAAAAAGCTTACAAGTGTTTTAAATTAAGGTAAGTACACTTTTGCCAGGTTCCGTGGAGATAGGAAAAAAAAGTGAGACGCGTAACACACAGACAGACGGACGAAAGCCAAAATCCAGTATGGTCTTGCTCGGACATATGTCTATTTAACCTAAGTATTTACTGTTTTACTGCCCTTCAGATTGAGGTGTCGTAAGATTAGTGGGTGCACAACAAATGGCCGCCGCTCCTCGGCGCCCGCGCTCGCGACAGCGACCGTCGTCGTCGGCGCCGCCATGACGCGTAATCGCTCCACTTTATTATAAACAACTATGCACACCTAATATTGATTTATTTTGTACATTAACCATGATACACCATGTGCGACAACATACACATGTGGTACGTATGTTAATTTTAGATCTGAGAGTCTGAGAGGTTCAAATTCTGTAAATAATCTGTTTACCTATAATCATAGTACATTCATACATGAAATCCATCTTCGCTTTACACTAGCACTAGGGTAGGTAGATACCACGAACTCCCACTTGCTACGATCCTGGTTTACATACTCGCCGTACCGTAGGTATCTCCGTACATACTCGCTGGTTACAGGTACCTACTTTTACCCTGGTCTTTGTTCAATACCTGGTTACTTTGGTTACAGTACTAAAGATCTGGCAAATATACTGAGCCCGGTTACGTCAATATGCTCACACCCTGTGAGACCAACGGAGAACCTAACTGACAATGTAACATTATAAAAAAAATTAAAAATTGTAATTTAAACAGCAACTGTACACTTTTAATTTTGGTGGGAGATAGGGGAAATGCAGACAGAAATGCAATTGTAAACTGTTTAGAATTACTGAGCTTATTAGATGTTAAAAACATTATTTTATTCACACTTCCTTATAGCCGTGGCTTGTCACAGGCCGAAAACAATCTTAGATATAAGCTAAATCAAACAATACATACATTGACATTTCATAATCCAAATAAATTCCATCTGATTGACATTAACATGTATTTAGAAAATAAATTGTTATTGACGGAAGATAAATTCTATTTGAATAGATATTTTAGGAGACAGATAGCATCTTCGCTATCATATTTTATTAGTTATTCAGCCAAAAACTTGGCTAAACAATCTGCTTTTATTGAGCAGAAAAGTGACAATGTTTGTCTTGTGACCTTGGAATCTGTTCCTGAAAAGGGTGACAATAATTTAAACTTAGTTGTAGGACAATAGAGGAAATCCCTAGCAAATTAAATTTAAGGACAAAGGAAAAGTCTATGTTCATGAATATAATTCATCAAAATATTGAAGGCTTTTCTGGCAAAGAGTTAGAACTAGAATTATTTTTAAATGAAAAACGTATCCATGTACTTTGTTTAACTGAACACTGGTTAAAAAAACATGAACTCTTAGTTAATATTGATAATTATAAAATCATTAGTGCGTTTACTAGAGATTCCGCTATAAGAGGTGGGTCTCTCATTTTAATTAATGACAAATTAAAATCAAAAGACCGAAAAGACGTAGTAGCACTCACAAGTGAGCGAAATATTGAACTATCATGTGCAGAGCTAGAACAATATATTATTATTAGCGTCTATAGACCTCCTTCTGGAGATTACTACCTGTTTGAGTCCATTATGGAGGAAGCCTTAAAAAAGGTATGTAAATGTAAGAAGACTATAGTTGTATGTGGCGATTTTAATATTAATATTTTAGAAAACTCTCAGAACGCGCTAAGGTTCCTCAACCTTTTTAAATCTTTTAACTTACAAAATCTTTTTTGTGAACCAACACGCACCACAGCCACATCAGCTACCTGCTTAGATAATATTTTTTCTAACAGCGATGTAGATGAGAAATCTATAATACATTTTGTAAATTCAGATCATGCAGGTCAGTTAGCTAGATTTAAGTTCCAACATGTTCCATTATCAAAAAATATTGTTTGTAGACCAATCACAACTTATAGATTAGAAAAATTTAAAGAAAACATTAAGAATAAAGTACCTCTTTTGGAGTTGAATAATGATAAACACCCGAATGATCATTACGGAGATTTGTTCGGAGTAATCAAATACGAATGTGATAACATTTTCACTAAAAAAACAATAAATGTAAATCAATTTAAAATAAAATTTAGTGATTGGGCTACGCCTGGAATCTATAAAAGTAGAAGGAAATTATATGAATTATACGAGACAAAGGCATCTACTAATGAGCCACAAGTAATTGAACAGATTAAAAAGTACTCCAAACTATTCAAAAAAGTATGTTCAACAGCTAAATCTAATTATATACGGGCTAAAATTGAAAAATCTGATAATAAAACGAAGGCAATATGGAATGTTATTAACAAAGAAACTTGTAAAGCAAAGTCACGTGATCGATCCTTCGAGTTAAAAATAGATGATAAACATATTAAAACTGATTCTGAAGTGGCCAATGCATTTGAATCTTTCTTCACAAATGTTCCAATCACCACTACAAATAAGTTAAATTCGTCAAAAAACGTAGCCAATTCTCTTCTTAAATCTAGTGTTGATAAATGTAGAATTAACTTTGATTTTCAGTATATTGACTCTGTCACTATACTTAAAACTTTTAAACAACTAAATATAAAAAATACCGAGGATCTTTGGGGCATTTCAACTAATATAATAAAATCAATAGTGCCCGCTATAGCACCTCACCTTGCATTCATATTCAATAAATGTATAGATGAAAATCAGTTTCCTCATCTTATGAAGTACAGTAAAATCAATCCTTTATTTAAAGCAGGAGACAAAAGTGATCCTTCAAATTTTCGACCTATTTCCATACTCCCATCCCTCAGTAAAATTTTTGAAAAAATAATATTTAATCAATTGCTTTCACATTTTACAGACAATAAGTTACTTCATAACAAACAGTTTGGTTTCACTAAAGGCAGGAACACAACGGATGCAGGAGTTGCACTTGTGAAACATATATTTGATGCTTGGGAGGAAAAGCAGGATGCTATTGGTATATTTTGTGATCTATCAAAAGCTTTTGATTGTGTTGATCATGGGACTTTGCTACTAAAATTAGGTTATTATGGTGTTTCGAACAGCTCACTTGGCTTACTCGAGTCTTACCTCACTGGTAGAGTACAAAAAGTAAACATTAATGGCACCGACTCTTCTGGCGCCTCATTAGTCATGGGAATACCCCAGGGCTCTATATTAGGACCCCTTTTATTCTTAATATACGTAAACGATCTTCCTTATTTCACTAAAAATCTTTGTGAGATAGTATTATTTGCTGATGACACATCATTAATTTTTAAAAGTGATAGACAAAAAGTAGCACTTGACGATGTAAATAATACCCTTTCGGAAATATTGCATTGGTTCACAAGTAACAACTTGCTGCTCAATGCGAAGAAAACAAAATGTGTAAAATTTACTATGCCCAATGTTAGACAGGTGGATACTCATATTACTATGAATAATGAATTAGTTCAAATAGTCAATACCACAGTTTTTCTTGGGATAACTCTAGATAGTAAACTTCAATGGGGTCTTCATATCACAGCCTTGGCAGGAAGACTTAGCTCAGCTGCCTATGCGGTTAGAAAGATAAGGTCTCTGACTGACGAAAAAACGGCACGATTAGTTTATTTTAGCTACTTTCATAGCGTTATGTCATATGGTCTGCTGCTGTGGGGCTCAGCTGCCGATATTGAGACAATATTCATATTACAGAAACGAGCTATACGAGCAATCTATAGACTCGGACCCCGTGACTCGCTGAAAGAATTATTTAAAGAAATTAATATTTTAACAGTTGCTTCTCAATATGTTTACGACAACATCTTATATGTACGGAAGAACATAGATCTATTCAAAAAAAATTCCGATAACCATAATTTTAATACAAGAAATAAAAATAAATTGGCAATGACAAAAATTAGACTTCATAAAGTTGGTAATTCGTTTGTTGGCAAATGTATAAAAATTTATAATAAAATTCCTCAGGATTTGGTTGACATGCCTCTTAATAAGTTTAAAATAGTAGTTAAAAAATGTTTGATGATGAAAGGCTACTATAATGTAGACGAATATCTTAATGATAAAAATGCATGGTCACCCTAATCTTCTGTTGTTGGCCACTCGTATAATACAATAGAAACTAATTGTAACAATGTAAACAAAACAATATTAAAAAAGAAAATGGATAATCTACCTGAGTTTCTTGCTGGTCTCTTCTCAGGAGAACCAACTTACCGAACCAGCGAAAGAATCATTTTCTAATGGTTATTTATGTACTTACTTAATTTAGTATTTTTATAATATTACTTGACAAAATTGTAAAATTTTGACATTCATATGTGCTCTTTATGTGCCTAAACTGAATAAATGAAATTGATTCTTGATTCTTGATTGACGAAATATGGGCGTAATAATCCCTCTGTTTTCCTGTTTCAGAGATTAAGACGTGGTTTTAAAAAAACTATCACAACAGACAGAGTGTTGTGGCTTTTTTAAAATTACGTGCTGCATTCTTAAAGGGTCTGAAATTAGGTAGAACGTATATTGAAGAAGACATTGTTCTGGGTCCATATGGGTCCCACCAAGAACTTAAAGACCCAAGCTAACTTTACCTGCAAGAGGTACACCTGCAGATCAACGGATGAGGCTCTGGCAAGCATAAAATACTAGGTGAGTACAGATTTTATTACGTGGGCCCAGAAGCCTATACCTACTGGTCTCTTGGTACCGTACTGGCCCTCTGCTCCTTCATACTGCGCCTCACAGTTGCTCCTTGCCGTCGAGTTAACTAGTATATTATTTACTTGTGAACGCACTCGACGGTGGCCATACCATACTGTATATGCCGCGTGAACAGCTGTCAATTTGGGATTACAAACAGACATTTTAATTTTATTTCAATAGCAGCAATAGCTAACAGCTTTAGAGGACAGTTTATAGTTGGCTCACCTCTTGAGTCAGGAATAGGGGTGGGCGATGCTGAGGTCAAGCGTATGGGAACTCCCCATCAGTTCACGTGTAAAGAAATAAAAACTGTAATTAAATGTATGAAACGGGGGAAATCTCCTGGACATGATGACCTCAGCATTGAACACCTTCAGAATGCTGGTCTTCACTTGCCAAGGGTATTAACTATGTTTTTCAATCTATGCTGTGGACACTCTTACCTTCCACAGAGGATGTTGGATACGTTGGTTGTACCTATTGTAAAGAATAGGACAGGAGACATAGCGGACAAAACTAACTATAGACCAATTTCACTAGCAACTGTGATAGCATAGGTATTTGACAGTGTGCTTGATGCGCATCTTAGTAGATATGACATGTTACATGACTCTCAGTTTGGTTTTCGTCCAGGGTTGTCTACGGAGAGTGCAATACTTTCATTAAAGCACACCGTCAAATACTATACAGATAGAAAAACACCAGTCTATGCTTGTTTCCTGGACTTTTCTAAAGCCTTCGACCTGGTTTCTTACAATGTCTTGTGGAGGAAGCTTCAGGACGCCGGGGTTCCTGATACGTTGATATCAGCATTGTCATTTTGGTATGATAACCAGAGGAACTTTGTTAAATGGTCAAATACATTGTCTGATCCATATAGACTGGAATGTGGTGTCAGACAGGGGGTCTGACATCTCCTAGGCTGCTCAATATAAATGTTAATGCCCTGCTTGTTGAGCTCAGCAGCACTCATGTTGGATGCCATATAGACGGAATTAGTATGAATAATCTAAGTTATGCAGACGATATGGTATTGCTGAGCCCTACAATCGGAGGTATAAGAAAATTGTTAAACATTTGGTGAAGACTATGCTGAGCAGCATGGGCTAAAGTACAACCCTACAAAGAGTGAGTTGTTGGTATTCAGAGGTAGGAATAAAAGTCCCTCATTTGTTCCCCCTGTGGAGTTGAATGGTGCACTGTTGCAGAGGGTATCTCAATTTAAATACTTAGGCCATCTTGTTACAGAGGATCTTAGGGATGACTTGGATATGGAAAGGGAGCGCATGGCGTTGGCTGTGAGGGCAAATATGTTGGCGCGCAGGTTTGCTGGTTGCTCAGTACCAGTTAAATTAACACTATTCAAAGCATTCTGTCAAACATTTTACACCAGCAGCCTGTGGGCTAGCTACACCCAAAAAGCTGACAACGCCCTGCGTGTACAGTACAACAATGCCTTCAGGGCGCTGTTGAAACTTCCTCCTTACTGTAGTGCGTCAGGTATGTTTGCTGATGCACACACGGGCGACTATTTTGCGATCATGCGCAAAAAAGTTATCAAGCTTCATGTCAGGCGTGAGACTTGATAGATCTATTAACTTATAACTTATGTTTAGATTGGATTTATGAATTGAATTTGAATTGAATTGGATTGAATTGAATTGAATTGAATTAAATATTGGATTTATAAATTGAATTTGAATTTATTTAATTATTTTTGTTTGTATTTTAATAATTTATGCCATTACTAACATAGTCTTTTAAGTCATTGACATAAAAGACATATGTTTATTATTTATTATTATTTCGGTAATTACCTATAATTATGTAACGAATTAACGGCTTATTCATTTATTTAACGACTAGTACGGTGTCTTGAGCGGTGCTTCGCGCCCATAGACCAACGCGGTCGTCGTATACGCTGTTGCCGTATACGACGGGACAAGGCATTATGCATTTTCCCGATACATAAAAGTCTAGCATGTTTGGTGCGGGGGGGTCATCGACACGCACACATTCTCAGACGCTCAAATCCAATCGGGTGCCACTACGAAACTCACACATGACAATAAGAATAACACATTAACATTTTCACAAACACATACATATACATTTTATATCATAACACTATAATGACACTACCAAAAGTTACCGCTCACTATTGATGTAACAGTGACGATACATTTTATCGATAAATTTGACAAAATCGACTATTAAAATCGGGTTTCAAAAATGATACCAAGGTGGATGTTGTTTATAAAAGTGTGACTTTATATGCTATTTGTAACTTAGGGTAGGTATTATATCAAACCTGAAAGTTCTGAAGAGCTCTTCAACCTGATCCCACCCTCTCCCTTCCGATCCCGAACAACGCGTGCCGGGCAGAGATGTCACCCTCATACCGTGGAAACCGTGTTCGCGAGAACCGAGCGTTTTAAACGATCGTTTCTCTGCCGAACGATGGTGGCTTGGAACGCCCTGCCTGCGCACGTGTTTCCTCCAACATATAACCCTGGGCTCTTTAAGCGAAGCGTGAAGAGGCCCATTACAGGGTCGTCAAGTTGAGGGCCACTCTCTATAGTATTCCTGTGTACTGTGAGAGTCGCCCTCAATTGCCAGACGTCGCCTCAGCTTACCATCAGGCGAGTGGCGTCAATTTGTCGACCTAAATATAAAAAAAAAAAAAAAAAAAAAACTTTGTTTATCTTATAGTTTCAGACTTTTCCATGCTGCCCATATAAATATTACACTCTGTATGTATAATAAATACCTACCCCATAAAAATAAACATTGGAATGAACTTTCGTCACTTTCGTTAACACTAGTGATATAGTAGCATCAACTCGATGGAGAATAAAATGAGGGCAAGGGCACTACGAGTACAACACCGATTTTATAAAAATAAAATAGTAAAGTAATGAAATAATTAACTCAACTAAGTCTAAGTAACACTATAGTCTCCAAGTACCCGTACCTTACAATTGAATGAAAACGGTCTATATTATACAACAGTTAGAATGTGGCTGGGCCAAGTTTATACTATAGATCTAACGGCTCGCTTTTGTAAAACGAAAATGGGACATTTATATCCGCACATTTATCCCACAGCAGAATGCTGTAAGTTATTCAAATTGTACTGTGGAAGCCGGGTACAATAAAATATTTTAATACAGCTACTCAAATGCCTAATTTTATTTACTTGCTATTTATTTTATGTAATGACTGACGTATTTGTAGCAGAACTGAAATTACTCGCTACAAATACGTCACTCAGTCAGTCAGGCTCTACTGTAGTTTAGACATCGATAACCAGACCTAGACACGTCGCGTCGTAGATTCAATGAGTTGCAACATGTGCCCATTAAGTGGAACGTCAGTTTCTACCTATCTTACGTTTTGGACGGTAAATTCAACGTATCCAATTGATTTTTTTTATCATTAAGGCAGATACATATAATTTTGTATAAAACAAGTAAACAACATCCAAGATTGATGTGAACATTGTCAAACAATCCTGTCGTTGTTATCCACATAATAATTATGGTTAATCTATAATAACTATTCACTAAGTAGGTATTCTATCTTCTTCTTCTTCTAATCTAAAATAAATTATATTTTACTTTTTAGTATGTGTTGTTATAGTTGCAACAGAAATACCTACATCATCTGTGAAAATTTAAACTTACTAACTATCACGGTTCATGAGATACAGCGCAAGAAAAATAAATAAATAAATAAATAATAATAAATAAAAATAAAAACTGGGAATACTGAATAAGGTAAAGAGATTATTTACACCGGACCAGTAGAGGTGTCTGCTGTACAAGACGCAGATTAGACCCTGCGTCGAATACTGCTCTCACCTCTGGGACGGCTCCGCGAAGTATCTGCTGGACGCTCTCGACGCTATGCAGCGACGGGCTATCCCAGCGACGGGCTATAGGTGCAATGATGCGGGGATACACAAGGTGTACCCAGCCGAAGGCAAGTGACGATGCGGAAGGTTGTGTCGTCCAACATTGTACCGATGTTGGGCGATGGGAGCGCCTGGATCCATAACCCTGACCCTGACTCCCATTCTCCAACATCTAGTAGGCGTGCATATCTTAAGATAAGATGATATATGTAGGGAATAGGTATCCCCTTAACGTGTTTCCATGGAAATCTGGATCTGAAAAACTATTCCACTCGGATGTTGCCGCGGGCAACAGCTAGTCTACGATAAAATATTAAAAGGAAATTCACATGTAGAGAAGTAGATGATGCACACGGTTTCATAGACGGATCAGAAGTACTAATGACATCGCAAGGTGATTGTTGGTCATCTAATAGAGCGGAGGATAATTGATGGCTCTGAAACAATAGATTTTACATTGTGATTTTTATAAGCGGAGTAATATACGCGTATTTTAAGAACTAAACATACTAATATACTTTATAACAATTATGTTACCGGTCGTACTAAAATGCAGTTGAATTGAGAACCTCATTATTTTTTGATGTCAGTTAAAACTTACAACACAAGTACAATGTGGTATTAGAGTTGGTATAGTGCCCTCAAGCTATAGCCTTCTGTTGTTCGCCAACACTCGAAAATCAAAGATCTTGAAGTGTTCCGAGCAAATGACACCAGCTCTAGGAGGCATCCAGGTACGTCTGTTGTTACAAAACAATATCCATAATTCCCTTACTCTCGGATCTTTCGGAAACCTGTAATAAATAAATGAACAAAAATATCGTCGAAGTATTTATTAGGTAATGTAATTCTTAAGTATAATAAAAAAATTATACAACAAGACTCAATATTATACCTATTAAACTTATCAAAACCTTTATTAAAATCAAGATCATAATATACAGACCTACGTAATTTAAATAATATTCAAACCAGTAATTTATATTGCACCTCTTTGCATTTTCAAGGTATTTTATCGATACCTAACTTGGTACATCACTCCGATACAGACACTATAACTGTGTATTTGTTGCCATGGCAACACCCATGTCAGTCGTTTGACATGTTTGACTGATTTGCGAATTGTTTGACTTCGTGTTGATAGAAAAATCCGAAATAATGAGACTTTGATTATTATAAACAAAGAAATTTGTATTATTATTTGATTAAAAATACTTACCTATGGAAGGTAATACCATCTTTTTGTAAACTAGATGTGCCTGACCTTTTTTTTCAACAAAAAACTGAGCAGGTTGGCATTTTTGGGGATGACAATAGCCGTGCAACTAGATCTAGTCTAGTAAGTTGTCAAGACGAATGTGAGCGAGGGGAACGCCTGCTAAGGCGTGTTCGCGCCGCACCACGCTATAGGTTTTGGCCTATAACTTTTGACACCTTAGGACTAGGTCAAATTTTCGATTTTTTGGCTTGCCTCCAGATCGAGGGCTATCCATAGAGGGGTCAATCATCATTGGAGCATGAGCAGTTCTCGAGAGCTAAGGGGGACAAAAATGACATTCCCCATTTGTATATATAGATTGATACTAACATAACAAGCTACTTACCAGACTGCCAGACATGTCAAACATTCAGTTTGTGTCCTCCAAAATAAACCGCAGTTGTTCTCAAAAGGACGTAAAAAATTGATATAGTTGTACAATGTACACCTTTCCATCAGCTTTGCGGAATCAGCGGCAGAAAAAAGCAGCTCAAATAAATCATGAGCAATCATTAGCGAGTCTCTTTAGGGAGCGGGTGGTACTTAGAGTAGCGGAGCGGGTAGCGGGACGCTCGTAACGTAGCTACTTGGACTTATCCGCTTATCCGCATTAGAATATTTAATTGTACTAATATAGATACCTACAGGATGCTCTGGCCACCTGATCTACGAATTGTTCTATAGTCGTAATGGCCAACACGAAAGAGTTATTTTTGTTTTGATTTATTTTTTCCGGCTGAAAACAGGACATAATCGTGATAATCGATACATCGGGTAAATAAATACATACCTAATCGTGTTCTCGATCACTGTCGGACCACTAGTTAAAATAAATCTGGCAAGGCTTTGCCCCGGGACTAACAATGTGACTGGCAAAATGTGGGGGAAAGAAAGGCCTTTGTCTACTGTTTAATCGTAGGTTCATACCTACGTATATTCTCAAGATAAATTAATGCACGTTGTTATCAATTAAAATAAATCTGGCAAGCCTCGCCCCCAGTGAGCGGAAAAAGATAGACTACACACCTCCGAAGTAAGATTTGCCTAGCAACAGCAAGGTCTGCATTGGGTCATTTTCAAGCGCGAGAAATGCTTCTGTTTTTTTTTTCGTTTACAGTTCGTCCCCTATTACCTAGGACTAACAATGTGATTGGCAAAATGATGAGTAATAAATGCCTCTGTCTACCTCATTAGTAATACACACGTAATTTTGTGTTTGTTATTATAACAATTATATGAAATACTAGCTGTACCGGCGAACTTCGTACAGCCTACGAAAACGGCGATTTATAAAAAAAGAAGATGAAAATTATTAACAAAACTGTCCAATGTCCGCCCATTCTCCTCCGGCTATACGCTACCACTTATGGCAGTGGTTGTAGTCCTACAATGTCGTGGACCGCAGGGCGCCGTCTGGCGGCTCCGTGGCGCGGCTCGTCGGCACCGAACCGACGATCACAAATAAACAGGCGCCGTGTCTTCACCTCTGCGCCCCCGCTTGCACCGATACCGGAGTACTATTGTATTTATATGTCGCCGTGTAATTAGATAATAGATTTTGACATATAAGTTACCCATTAACATGGGGTCTGAAGCCGAGCCCTCGCTGCCTTTATTTGTAGAGATATCACTAAACGTCTGATCGTTGCTTCTCAGGGAAGAAGGCTGGTTATCTCCTGGCTCAAAGCATAAATACTTATTATCATACTACGTAGCAACGCAGCCAGCATTCTGGGACTTCCCAGTCGGTAATGATGCGGAGGATTTTTTATCTTTTGTAAATTAGGACATAACATGCGTATTGTTAATCTATTGTAATTAATTGAATTCTATAATACCCGGTAACGGCAATAGACTTGCACACTATTCAAGCAAAATGTGGGTGTATAGTGCACCTCTGCCTACCCCTTCGGGATATAGGCGTAATCTATGTCTGACTGTAAATAAAATTATGTAATTTAACAAGAATCGAAGTGTGCATGCACTTTTGACTTATGCACTCTTGACGTGAACCCACTTCTGACGCAAGCGTCTTAGCGGGAATGATACCTACCTAGTAAGTAGTAACTAGTATTTGCGAGCCTGGTGTCAGGTGCCAGCTGCCAAGAGCCAGGTGCCTAGGTAGTGCTGACCGGAGATCGACCTCATTGTTAAATGTCATATCAAATTAGCATTTGTATGAAAATCCTATAAGTAGGTAACTATTGTAGTAGATATGATTTTATACAATCTCCCACTAAACTTGGAACAAGTGTTCCTGGATTTAAAACAATTTTTTTGATTGGAAAAAAAAGCCTAAAATAAATTCTAATGTTCCCGAGGTCTACAGTTCCACCTAGTTCCACCACATGGGCGACCTCTAGTTATTAAGTAGGACCAACTTAATAACTGTCGAAATATAGGCTTACCGTGTACTTACCTACCTCAGTCTACCCCTCAGGGAGAGCAGCCGTGATGATGATGTATAATGACCTATTTACTGTCTAATGACACATTTTATTGACTACTTAGCGGACGCCCGCGGCATCGCCCGCTTGTCAAATTATAAATACTTTTATTTATTTATTTAATTTTACAGAAGGCTTACAGACTAATTAACAATTGGTGAAAACCGCATCAAAATCCGTTGCATAGTTTTAAAGATCTAAATAGGTATACATGCCACTTTATCATAATATGTAGTGAGATAGTGATGGTCATAATTACTGTAGTAGATTGATGGCAGTTAGTGCAACTTGCTACATACACATACCACAATACACACACGCACACATACCCGAAGGGGTAGGCAGAGGTACATTACACACCCACAATTTGCCAGTATTTTTAGTTCCACGTAATAGGGGGCAAGCCTATTGCCCTTACCGGGCACACATATAATGAGTTATGTCTAAAATAGCCGAATGAATTTAATAAAAAGTAGCTCTGTAATTTTGAAAAAAAAATTTAAACACGTTGCCTTGCGATGAAACGTTGATGAAAGGCAACAAAAATCTTACGTCCCAGCCGCTATGGCACAGCCAATTAAAGGCCGGGGCGTCTCAGACTATTTATGTACCTGAGGCACCCGGCAATGGATGGAGGGGAGGCCGCGGCCTTAAAAAACACGTGATCACCTGCTGACACACAGATAAGGCTCCGCCATATAGTAGTACCTTGTCTTAAAAATGACCTACTAATTTGAGTTCTTAAACTTCCACAATTTTCAATCATAATATCTAACTGCTATTCAAACGTGACAATATTAAAGGTACGATACCTACCTTCCTTACGTTTCTGCCACGGAGACGACACTGATCCTACCACCAGTCGACTCTTGACAACCCAACCGTAACTTGTCGGGGAAATCGATTACATTATCGATGTTATATACAGGTGAATTTTTGAAAAGGGCTTGGATGGCCAAATCCGAAACTATAAGGAATAGCGAAAAATGCTCAAAGGAGTCACGATTTTGATGAAAATTAAAACCTCATCATTAGATTTTTGGAAAACTAATAATCCTAGCTGGGAATCAAACCCGTTGATTTTGATAAAAAACACACCCTTTATTATTACATAATACGATAGTGTCGCTGTTCTGTTAAGGATCTTATTCTGGGAGGTAATGACATACGGCAAACTAAAGGAAAGAGCTCATCTTTAACAAAATACATTTTATTTTTCTTACGTTAACTAATTATAAAACCGTCATTGACGTTAACTGATTAATTGTTCAAAATGTAGACCATTGTTTTCAATACATAGCTGGTTTGGATTCGAGACCTCAAGGATCGTACTGCATTCAATATTACTATGTTATAGATTCCGTTTAGAATATTCTCCAAAGAACGTTTCAAGTCATCAACTGTATCATACGTGTCTTTGTAAATTTCGTTTTTAACATACCCCCAGAGAAAGTAATCTAAGGGGCTAAGATCTGGGGATCTCGCTGGCCAAGGCACAGGACCATGCGTTGCAATAAAATTGTCGCCAAACTGCTGAATCAAAATCTCTTTTACTATACGGTTATTATAGGCTGGAGCTCCATCTTGTTGAAAAAATAACTGGTTGATCTGAGTCAATGGCAAATTCTCCAGCTCTTTAAACAGTTCATTCAAAATTTCAACATATTTAAAAGTCGTCAACGTTCGGTCATAAATTTTAAAATAAAATACTGTTCTTCAAAATACTGAACCAACAATTAAATGAAAATCGCACCTGGCGATGCGCTTCGGTTACCCGCAAAGGATTAGTTTGTGACCAGTAATGTTTATTATTTCGATTATACATCCATTATTAGAAAAATTTGTTTCGTCAGAAAATAAAATATTGGATAAGAAATGTCTGTCGTTGTCGAGTTTCCGATTTAACAAATTGCAAAAATCAAGCCGTCTTAAATTATCTCCTGGATGTAACTTTTGCACAATGCGTCCGGAGCGGTAACATTTATACTTATATTTTATTTAAACTTTACATATCGTAGCCTGAGACACTTGAATGGTTTCAGCTGCGTTTCGGGTGGAATTAGCGGGGAATAACTAAAAATAAGTCAAAATAGCTATTTCTAAATCTTCTTTCTTTCTTTTTATTCTTTATTGTCCATCATATTAAACATCATACATTGTTACAACAACAATAACACTGTATGCACAAAGGCGTGCTTAAGTCAATGGATGACTTATCTTCCAGCAGACCCAGAGTTAAATAGGATAGGTACTTCGTCACAAATACGTGGCTTTAATAGTTTAGTTTTGCGATAACTACCTCCTTGTTTAAGGTTATTAACCATTATTTGGAAGCACTAAAGAGTGGGGAAATTACGATGACGATATTTGTTTCAGTACCATACCAACGCGCGTGTGGCACTTCTTCCATTGATAAAATATGCTTCTATTAAATCAAATCGATCATCATTTGTTAAATCCATTTTCAAATCACAGAAATATATATTACAAAATATTTCTTTTAATAAATTACTAAACAAAGTACGAACAGAATCTAAATTATTGGCGCTAATATGCATATCGTTCTCAAAGAGAATAGGTAAGTATAAGCACTAATCGTTCTAATGTCAATTTTTTTTCTTTTACACTTTAAGAAAAAAAAATCTAAATTAGAACGAAATTAAAAGCAAGATTATTTTCTACTTTAAAATTACCAGCCTGCCAGAATCATTCAGAACATAATTTAAAAAAACGGAATAGATACGATCTTTTCTGGGATTTCGAACGAAACAAATTATGATACAAAATTTAGCATGAAATATGAATTTTAGTAAAATTCCAAATTTTCTTAAATTTGCCGTATATCATTACTTCGCAGAATTTAATCCTTAACAGCGACACTATCGTATGGTGTAATAATAAAGGGTGTTTTTTTTTTCAAAATCAACGGGTTCGATTCCCAGCTAGGATTATTGGTTTTCCAAAAATCTAATGATGGAGTTTTAAGTTTCATCAAAATCGGGCTCGTGACTCCTTTGAGCATTTTCGCTATTCCTTATAGTTTCGGATTTGGCCATCCAAGCCCTTTCAAAAATTCACCTGTATATAGATTACCGAAGGTAAATCATCGATTTTCTATAACTCATCATTCACCGAGCCTTTTCCCAACTCAGTTGGGGTCGGCTTTCCAGTCTAACTGCGATTCGGTTGACTTTCGATATTCGATATTTTCCGTGAAGTGCTAGCCGCATCCACACCAGACGATCCAAAATGGATCGGCGATCCCGCGATCCGCGATCCAAGATCGTGATGCGTGGATCGTACTAGGCCGATCCAACGATCCAACAGCAATCCTGACTGGCTGATCCAACATGCTCCTGCCGATTCATACTGAATCTGATGAACTTTGTCTGGCTATGGAGTCAAGTGTGCAATGACGGCGACAAATAGCCGTGGCAGCAACAAGTTACATTGCCTACATTTTACTTACCTACATATTTACGACAAAAATTACGAAAACGAAAAAGACAGTATTTGGTTAAAACAATGTTTTAAACATTTATTCTCCCTTTAAAGGGATATTAAACGAATACATTGCGAATTATCCATAACGGCGGACCACGCGATTGATTGAACACAACCGTCCACACCGCGCGCGCCAAGCGACCGAGGCCCCTTTGAGCGTGAACAAAATACCTTTACACTTTATTTTCGACTAGTTTCTTCTCTGTAGCAGATGATTCTGCCGGTGACGTTAGGGTCAACATACTAAAGGTTAAATATTGGATTGTATAAATATTGAATAATAACACCGTTAAAGTTTTACGTTTATGTGAGAAAGGGTTCAAGTTGAGTGTCTGGGAGAGTTTACAAATAGTTAGGAGGGATGAGGATACCTTACTCAATGAACAAAATGGATTTTCACACATCTCCTTTACTTAATTTGTTTGTGAACAGACAGACACAGTAGTTGTTTGTTGGTTTGTGTGTCGCTTTGCGTTTCTATGTAAAAAGTAAAAATAAAAAAAGGTAATGTCTTGTATCGGTGAATAGGTACCTATTTTGAATTTCGTTAGCATGACTTGCGGTTTCTACCCGCGTTAGTTATTGTGACAAATCCTACATCGCGCTAGCGATATTTGCACACTCCTACTTATAAGCAAATATGTTCTGGCTACAAATTTTGCTGTTCTCTCTGAGACAGTCTTGATAATGCCTCGTTTAGAGGCGAAACAATTGTCGAAGTTTGTTTGTCCTTTTTAATTTTGCGAAAAATTAATGCTATTATATTTTGAAACTTTTTAACATCTTACTTACCATTACTTTACTAAAGGTTAGTTACCCAGTTACCCAGTATATTCCAGCATCACATCTTCAACTTTCAAATAAAAACTCAAATAAAAATTTAGTTAATTTTATTTAAAAAAATGTAGTTCAAAATGAATGATACATAATATTATTGTGTTATATACAGTGTGTTGTGTGACAGCATTATTCCGAGTACCTCCATGATAGGTGTTAATTACTTAATAGCTGCGAAAGTTCCTAGTGGGTTTGAACCCACCACCACTACCACCACCTGTAGGTGGTGACGAGTTCAGGAATAGTTCTATGTAGCGATGGTCCATGTTGTTTTTGTCGCGACGCATTGCCTGCAACAACAAAAATATTCATAATTACTAGTTATCCCGACGAACTTTGAATCGCCACAAAAAAAAAACAAAAAAAAATTATATTTCATGCATGTGTATGTAAATTGAAAAACGCGACAGACGGACAGACATACAAACAGACAAATTGTCGTATTAAATATATAGATAATATTATCAAATAGTTTAGATACACGCGTTATTTGGTTTTCGCGTTTCCAATTCACAAATTACCGGGATAATTTTGATGATTGAGATTGGGCTGGACTTGAACCAGGAGGAACGTTCAACCAACTGACCAAGACACCACTAGCCCAAGACATCTAATTTCGTGATTACATTGTGTTAATATCGCGACTTACGGCCCCGCCAGAGCGCCATCTACCGGTAGTTTGAGGAACTAACTACTACGGTAGGCGGCGCTTAATGTTGCAATTATGTTTAGACACAGCTAGAGGGCTCCGATGCCAATTAATGAATATTTTTTATAAGCAATGAGTATGCTAACTTATTCTCAAATAATTTTACAATATGAATCACAAAAACTATAATCTTGGGCTGGACTCGAAGCAGCCGAACGCCGTAAGTCGCGATATTAACACAATGTGATCACAAAGTTATATGTCTTGGGCTAGTGGTGTCTTTGGTCAGTTGGTAGAACATGGAAAGGGATCAGTCGCTGGTTCGAGTTCTAAAAATGCTAGGTATTAGTGAAAGAATTTTCAAATTGCATTGAATAACGCACTCAATACGCACGGATACCATGCAAACAATCAAATCTTTCCTTTCCTCTTTCTAAAATTAGTATTCACTAAATTTCATCTACTTTGGAATTTTTATTACCTAATTTCGATAAATGATGCCGCATCACTTTGCGGCATGCCACGGCACTTTGTTAGTACCACGGTAATATGAATTCTAAACCCATGATATAAGAATTAAAATCCTTCACCGTCCCGTGTCTGCCTATACTCACCCGCATAGCATCCTCGTGACATTCAAAGTCGATGTCAGCCTCACCAGAGGGCCTGCCGCTGTTGTCATACAGTATGTTGATGTTCATTGGTCTTATCGGTTTGAAGAACTGTAACAAAAATGTTTCATAAGACCAATGCACACTCATACCACGCCAATCTCCCCAAAGGGGTAGGCAGAGGTGCATTACACACCTACAATATGCCAGTATTTTTAGTCCCAGGTAATAGGGGGCAAGCTTATTGCCGTCACTGGGCACACATATAATGGGTTATGTCCGAATTAATTTAATAAAAAGTAGCAGCTATACTGTAGTGTTGAAAAAAAAAATTTAAACCCGTTGCCTTGCGATGGCCATAAGGCATAAGGCCAATGAGATGAGATAAATCGTGTAAACAGCTTGTACTTGTCGTTGTGTGTAACCCTTTCTAAGAGAAAAGTTCTACGAAGTTTCGGTTTTTTATCATATTTTTTTTTTCATTCGGTCTGTGTGTGTGTAACACTACTAACATAGGCAATATCCTGCGGGGAGGCCTTAAAGGGTAGTCCTCTCATGTGTACACAGTGGGAGCCACCACCACGTCTGTAGCCTCCGCCGCGACCACCGCCGCCGTAGTTACCACCTGTAGACAATAACATGGTATGAGATATCTTGTTTTATAGTTGAAAAATAATGTGGGTCCAACAAAATTATTAACTAAATCTTGGTGTGCAATACACCTCTGCTTACCCCGTGGAGGGGTATTATGTATCTTCTAGTGATGTAACGAATATTCGCATTCGACAAAAACGTGCGAATGTAGTAAAAGTAAATTGTATATGGACTACAACTTTTTTCTTTTTTTTTATATATTGGGTTCGCCAAATTGACGCCGCCCGCCTGGTGGTAAGTCGTGACGACGTCTAGCGATTGTGGGCCACTCTCACAGCACACAATACTATAGAGTGGCCCACAACTTGACGACGAGACAACTGAAAAGATTCATAAATTTATTTACTTATAATAGGCATTTAATAACAAATTACTATCGAAGTCTCTCTAGTTCGCGTGGGCCCCTCTCCCAGTAATTATCAGCTCAATACCGTCTCGACAATGCGATAAACACTCGCGGAGGAACACTTCACTCCGCCGTCGGTCGTTGCATAGACCACGACCCACAGTCTATGCCATGACCGAGCGAACCGCCTCCACTCTCCACTGCCAGGCACACCAGATACACACTCAGAACAATTACCTGTGACCCCGGCAGACTTAAGCCACCTACGTGGCCTCTGTCACGCGGTATACCGCCGTTTGCCCGAATTTTATTTACCCTAATTTCATTTGCCATAATAGTCCACAGACATAATATTATATGACAAAATATTCATTTGCCCTACTCTTATTTGCTATATTAGTCACGTGCTAGAAGCTTTGTTTCCCATAAATTCACTTACAATATTATATCTAATAATTATTATGGCAATTAAAAATATGAAAAACAATACGTATGGCACTCGTATCTTATGGTATCTAAGTTTCGGGCAATTAAAAGTATGTCATATGTGTTTTAGGGCAAACAAAACATTCGGGCAAATTAAATTCGGGAATATGATGATTATGGCATATAATCTTCGGGCAAACAATAGACAACCATGTCACGCGGTAGCGTCTGGTATTATCTATATTATTATCTTTAGGATCGGATTTTATCCCGCGTTGGTGAGTGATTTTTCGCGATCCAGGGCTTCAGCCCAGCCAACCCCAGCGATCATGGAGGTCGATGGTCTTGAGCGTAGCTGAGTCGCCTGTGCCGTCGCCACTGACTTCGGAACTCAGCGTGGAGGGGACGCTACCTCTCCGTGCCCGGCAACAATCTGCGACGCGCAATACGTGAAGTCACCGTGTTACCTCTGCAGCCCCTCCTCCATGATCGGTCTCTCCACCGCGACGGTGGCGGTTCCCCACCTTGGTTGCTCAAGTCGCAATTTCCAGGTCTACGTAAGATCCTGGCGTAGTTGGGATCACTCAGTCTCGATTTCTAGAGACGCAGGCCTGTGGTCGCGCTTCAGCACATCCTTGAGCCACTGAAACAATGACGCAAGGGCTCTCACTTCCAGGTCATTCCGGCTATGAGACACGTAGCCTCTAGGTAGATCGACCTTGGCCGTCAAAATAATAAGGGGTTACCGAACCTCTTATTATCTGGACTGCCAAGGTCTTCAACAGTCTGAAAAGCAGACACGTTGTAGGCCGCCCATACGGGAGTCCCGTAAAGGGGCATACGCCGCACGAACCCCAGGTACAGTCTCCCCCTCCGCAGAAAGTGTTGGGTCCCTCTAGTTTGGGCACCCATCACTTTGGGACTTGTGCAGGGCCACCTCCAGTCCCAGCCGCCGTATACGACCCACGACTTGAACAACACCCGTCGTGACCTTGAGTGCTACCTCCTGGTGGTTGCTCCTCCTGGTGCGTGACTCGAAGACTCATCTGTGACGCAAACTAGCAGTTGCGGTTGTCACCACCGCCACTCTCGCCGCAACAGTACTCTTCTGGATATGTAGCTCCCGTGGGATCATGGCAGATGTACTGCTCCGTTGCTCAGGGTGCACCAGCAGCTCGACTACCGTCAAAGCCAAGGAGCACTCCAGGAGGTTCCTGACAGTAACACCCCTCGTTAAATTAATTTTCGCTTAAACGCGGCTTATTGTAATGTCAAACCCGTATATTTTCCTTGCGCTTTATTTCAAGGTTAACATTCGCATCCACGAATGTCGTAAACCTAACATTCGTTACATCACTAGTATCTACCCTATTGTCTATTTGCTTTCTGATTAACTAACTTAAGTTTCAGCAAATGGCAATTAATCAGCTGAAGCTATCATAAGTAAGCAATTAATAAATAAGCAGAAGCAAGCACCGCCACCATAAAAGACTCACCCCTACCAAAAGATCCGCGACCCCTGCTCCCGAATCTTGCGCCCCCTCCAAACCTGTCGTTTCTATCATAAGGGGTCGGCCTATAACCACGCGACGAACGGAACCCGCCATCCATACGGGAGGAGTACGAGCGTACTTCATCCGCGTTACTCAGAAACACTTCAACGTATCTGTTGGGTAAAATAAATAATATTGAAATGCGATAGAAATACAACAGCCTGTATATAAACGATATTTACAAAACACCATTACAATTTATTTATTTTTTTCAAATAAAGAAAAAACAATTTTAATTAAATAAGTAAGTACTTTATCATTACATCCCAATTTTAAAAATGGAACGTCGAAAAATAAACTTGTGATTTAAAGTTCTAGTTTTGTAAATATAGTCCCTTTTATTTTAAATAGATGATACGAGTTTTTTAAATTAATGATGGTGAAAATAATAGTAATAGAAAAAATCTTAATTCTAATAACACCGTGCTAAAAGAATTTCACAGATACAGAAAAAAAAAAAAAATTAAACAGATTTTTATGAAGAAATTTTTGATTGTGCAAAACTAGAAAAAAAACGAACATTTAGAATTTTAGAATAATCAAAATCTGCAAAATACCTTTACTTGATTTGGGCGAGTAAAGCTACTTTTAATTATTCATTTGTTAGAAAAATTATATTAAACTATATTTGAAAAAAAAAAATGGCCAAATGAATTGGTTACCATTCGAATGGTTTATTTAAGAGAAACTGTGTGAGAAATGTGATTTCTATTAGCGCCTGCAGTTGCCTCTTATGCCAATTGTGTATTTCTGTGAAATAGTTTGACAGCATCCTATTTTCTTCTCCGTTTCCAAAACTTTATAGGCATAGGGGATGCAAATTTTTATCCAAATCCGTCCAGTCGTTGTAAATTGGCACAGGGTTTCTTGGGTGGGATCAAATTGGCCACCCCTTTTTTTCACCCCTGGCCAATATCATACCTCAGCACTCTATTTTACATATTTGCAATTGTCTCTACCTTAAAGATAGTAATCTGATTTATAGAGGCATTGCATTGTAAGCATTAATAAACAGTTGTAATACTTATCACCTAATAAACTTCCAAATTAAAATCGAATAAAATTTAAATGAATCGTTATTCTTAAGTCTATAAAAGATCCTGAAAAACAACATCAGAGGAGTACCACACAAATAACAGTTTAAATAATGTAGATCCAGTTCTGCTTCCCCTCTTCGTCTCTTCACCCCGCTCTCCCCTCGCCCCTCGCGCTCCCAACCTTTGACAACTCAACAACCAATCACTAATACTCTCTAAATGCTACCTTCATTTCCGAAGGGTCATTTTTATCTGTTACCTGTCCTCTAATATTAGCAATATAGACTGTTATCTATCGAAGCTTTTTGACCAATGTGATAGATTTTTTGTGTTTTCATTGGCAAAAATGTCTCGAGAGACTCCAGGTGATACTGCCATGTCATAGAGAACTGAACTGATAATTACCCTTGACACTTATTATGA
The DNA here is from genome assembly GCA_963556515.1 of Nudaria mundana. Taxonomy (NCBI): domain Eukaryota; kingdom Metazoa; phylum Arthropoda; class Insecta; order Lepidoptera; family Erebidae; genus Nudaria; species Nudaria mundana. The sequence continues at coordinate 1,268,058 of OY748297.1, forward strand.
CATTTGTCTAACAATATTCAATATTATACAGAATGTTTTAAGTAGTAATCATAATGATATAATAAGCGTCAAGTAAGGTAGCATTATGAGAGTATAAATATCTGGTTTTTTAAATTATTTTTCCATACATCCCACAAGTTTAACTATTACACCCACCAAACTGTTACTGGCCCATTAAGAATTTAATGTAGTTTTTTTTTTCAATTAAAAACAGAACCAAAAATATTGATTTTAAATTTTACAAAATAAAATTATAATTTATAGACCAATAACAAAGGGAGGATCCCATCATACTTATCCCACTACACCAAATAAATATTGCTGTCATGGCTTGTTATTTTTTCTCCGAGGTGTGTATACAGACCAATGTCCCTTAAAACTTACAATGAAGTTAACAAAATGAAGTAAAAATAAAGTTAGTATAATTATTAAATTCCCGAAATTATATACTTAAGAAAATTAGGCCAATACAAAAATAATTATTAGAAAAAAAAATATAATTAAATTACTATGGCAATAATAATTGTGGTAACAATATTTTTCAATTTAGTGTAGTTGTCTTTATGAAAATTAAAAAGAAAGAAACCTCTATTCAGTACAGAAAAAATATTGACCTTTTTTTTTACAATAATAAAATACAATATAAAATAAACACCACCCTGTATCCCCACCATCGGTAAGTTGACAAGCCAAGCGCACGATAAAGTAACGTTTCCCCCCACCTGTGTCCTATTGTCTCCCTGTCCCTGTTGAGAGCTTCCTGTGCGCTCTCCTTCTCAACGAAGTGTACGAACGCCTCTCCTGACGCCCGCCCCGAGAAGTCCGAGAGCAAGTGGACCCCGTCAGCGGCGACGGTCAGCCCTGTCCCACCCGACGTGCAAATAAAGATGTTTAGGTTATATGCCACTGTGGACTTTAGTAACTGGCTGTAGGTAATAACAATTAACTTATACTTATATTTAACATGGGGAAATAAAAATTTTGATGTCATAATTTTTTATAAGTTACAATTTTTTCCAATATCTATGAAATAAATTACTGTCAAATCAATCTGTATTACAGAAATAGTAATTTACCAACAGCGCAGTTACAAATCGTACCTAACTAAGCCCAACGTCAAAAGACAGGTACTAAGAACATTTTAAGCACTTACCGTCAAAGAACTGTATAACTTCGTCTTTGGAGCAGCCAAATGGCAGACCCCTAAGTTTGACAATGCCCATGTCATCAGATAAGTTGGGTATACCATCAAAGCCGTGATCAGTCTGACGCAATGCATTTAGTGCCCATTCCATATCTTGACGGTCAGTGGCAAAGACTGAAAACATAATGAAAATTGGTTAAATTTCTAACCTTCAAATTAACCAACAACTTCAAAAAAATAAGAAGCTCCTAAGTTCGACTGTATTTTTAGTTTTTTATTTTTGTTACCACACAATATCTTTCCATTGAGTAAACCAATTTTGACAACAGTTTTTTGAATTGAAACCTACTGCTTCCCATGTTCCATTTCAAATTGGATCCATTCCAACAATAATTGGGTCCAATTCCAGTCCAATTTGAAGTCGGTTTTTGCGTCAATAAACAAAAACCTTCAAAAGACAACCAATTGCTCAAATTGTCAAACATTGGTTTGGCATGTTTTATTATAATGACCTGCTATACATAAAAGGCGCTTTATTTTGTGGGACCGACAAAAATATTGGCAAAATGTATTGGCAAACTGGGGATATAGGCATGATTTATGTGTCTCTGTTTTATAAACTAGTTGATGCCTGCATGGTTGTCTTTGACAAAAAACGAGGTATATGGCAGGTACCTTCACAGGTAATATCTTTCGCAGTACCCTGCATTATCGCTATCTACTAATAACTGGATTTCATTAATTCTCACCTTCAATATATCTCTTCCCCATATTGTCTTTATCTTTTTTGAGTGCCTCCTCCACATCTTCCTGACTTTCTACTTCCACAAAACATTCACCGGATGGTCTGCCTGGACGCACCTCTGTCAGGTGGACACCTGGCCAAGGATACAAAATAGATGAGTAAATAACAGAGATGATGTGTGATATGATTGTAGAGATGTACAAAAGTCACTACAAAAAAAAGAAGGGTCTTAAAAAAAATCAGTTCATTTTTATATGGAGTTAAGACATTTTTATTTGGGCTATGGACTATGGCCATATTTTACAAGTGCAAAATCACGTGATAATTCGGCTATGTCTGGGATCCTCTTTGTAACCATGAGGATGAATGCATTTGCCATGTAGGTACTGTACTGTTTTATCATATCATCATAATCATAACGTAAGTTTGTTTTTATTTTCAAATTAATAAAAATACTTGTAAATAATAAGGGTAATGAATGAAAAAATAATTAAATAAATGTATAACATACTATAAAACAAAGTCACTCATTTCGTATGTATGCTCAAATCTTTAAAACTACGTAACAGATTATGATGCGGTTTCAGTCTCAAAAATATTTATTAATATAGGTTATAAAATAACACTTATTAACGTCAGCACATAAGAATTTACATTTACATTTGATATGTGGATTATGTTTGATTATGTGCTCAATATGGGTTAAAGTTACCTGAAATATTTTTTTTTAATTTATTTATTAAGCCATATTCAGAGCCAATGAGAAAAGAACCTGGCAATAAAAACTCAGCAATGGATAGAGTGGTTAAGTTTTTGTGTATATAATTTGTCAAGCAGGCGAAGCCTTTATTTTTAATTTGTTTCTTTGACAAATACTGGTGTTTTAGTCACTTCAGAGTTGTCTGACTCATTCTATATCCACAATTGAGCTTATATGGTTTATTTCCATGATGTTAGAATGTATCTTTTAGACAAAAGCTTTATACACAATCTACTGTACAAAGGCGGACTTAATGCCACAGGCATTATTTACCAGCCAACCTTAAGGTGATACAGAGAATCAACTGGGTACTACAGTACACTTAAAGAGGTAGCATACACTTATATAACAAAATATAAGTTATATATAAATATATAAGTATATATTTGTTGCCAATGTATTATTAGGTAGGTACCTATTAGCTACATAGGTATTACACATTTTCTTTGTAAATTAAATAAATCAGGCAAACACTAGACATATTTGTATGACTATAAATAAATGCCAAAAATAAATATAAGTACATCATGAATTTAGCAGCCATTTTGCGAGCATCCAAGTTAACGATATGCATAAAATACACCTGCGGTACATAATGCACTAAAAAACAAACTATAAATAAATCCCGACGATACCTTCTTTCCCGTTGACAACGTTCACGCCGGTAAGGAAATCGAGGACATCATTTACAGACGTAGAGAAAGGCAATCCGCGTAGCTTGACTATAAGGCCACTATCCCCGGCACCCAACATGTTTACACTGTAACCACTTTAAAAAATGATATTGCGACTTTAAAAATCGAAGATAAGAGACTAGTTATTAAAATTAATTAAGAATATCGTAAATCAACTCGTAATTTGTGAAACAATGAGTAAATTTTCGTAACACGCTGACGCTGCGTTAGTTGGTTTTGGTTCAGGAGGACAGGACACTTCAACTTCAGTTTACTTCAGGAAGGCGGCCATTTTAAAAATAAACAATGATGATAAACAATAAACAATCTACTAGCTTCTGGCCAAAATAGCTTGGCTACGCGGCTTTTGTCAATTTCTATTACTGATGTGTGCAATAGACATTCAGTTAGTATTTTAAAGTCAACGTGGTATTCATGATGATTCCAGATGGTCCTGGTTTAGCTTGATACCTAAAAAGTAGATTTAAAGGGGAGCAGAGGCACAGCGGTTTCGCCACGGACGCCGTGCAGTTTCAAACCGGGGTGCAGTGAAACGTAGTAATATTATACTCTTTAGTGAAGTGAATTCTTTAGCTATGTAATTGGGAGCACTTCCCTCCGCCTCCGCTTTTGCTAGTATGAAAGGCTTGTTACTATAATTGTGGGAGAGGAATCCAGTTGCTTTTTACTTATAAAGACAAGGTGTTTCGCAGGCACCACTGCAAATACCCGCTCCGGCGCCACTGGAACTTCTTCGGAGTACTCACGTGCTCTCAAAAAAAAAGGCGGTATGATCAAGGACTTTGGCCTGTTCCTAAAATGACATAAAAGCAATTTTGTTTGTCTTGTCTGTCTCGTCTGTCAAATTCTTCAACTTTTGCCTTTGCAAAGGATTAGAAAATAAATTCAGATTTCAGAAAAGTTTTCTCGTTTCATGTTCTTTCTTTGGTTCTCTTTTTGGCAGATTTTTCTGTTTTAATCTCACATATTCTATTCTCACTAGTTGGTGGAGACAGTTCTAGCAAAAATGACTGTGGACGGAGATGATAAGACGGCACGAGTTCGCGTGTTTATGGATATTTCCATAGGCGGCTTGCCGTCAGGGCGCCTGGTATTTGAGTTGTTCAACGATATAGCCCCGAAGACTGCTGAGAACTTCCGTGCTTTATGCGCTGGAGACATGGGGACTGGGAAGGTTACGGGCAAACCATTGACGTATAAGGTTACTAGTTGATGATCTAGATTTCTTCCCTTATTCCTTTGATCTTCTAAAAAATTACACTCACCTCCAGAACGATTCTGTAATACCAGATTTATTGATGATTAGAATGTGTTTGGGTTTTTTTGTACACAACTAAGACGACGTACGACTCCACGGGCTTCGGATGGCCTGTGGTATACTTCTATTACAGGTATCGGCATCAGTTACCGGGTTGCTTAAGTATCAACTTGTTTAAAAATCAATCTGATAAAATCAAAAGAACTATAGGGTACTCGCCCATAATTTATTGCTGCATAATTGTTGTGAATAATTTGATGATGAAAATAGAGATAAGCCTTAATTGTGCATAAGAGTGAATATTTTTGGTGTCACCAAGTAATTGGTGAGGGCTATAATACACCTGCACATACTATAAACACTTTCTCATTTTGTACAGGGTATGGTTTTTCATAGAGTTGTCAAAGACTTTATGATCCAAGGAGGTGACTTTACAAATGCCAATGGGACTGGAGGAGAGTCAATTTATGGTGGCACATTCGAAGGTAATTCAGCTTCTTGTGGTGTTGATGGACAATACTATAATTTTATTTTTTATTGTCTTGGCCCAGTGCTCTGGGTCCTCTAAAGTATATATCCCTGGGCAGCCCGGACACAAAGTCATGTGGCTCAGGGTTTATGGAGACTAGCCACATTCGCTGCAACAAGAAGTATGATAATTTTACAATATGAATAGCAAAAATTATAGTCTTGGGGTGGACACAATCCAGCGACTGTTCACTTTCTATTCCAGGAGCTCTTAGGCTAGTGGAGTCTTAGTTAGTGCCTCCTGGCCAGAAAACAAACAGTTGGTAGTTTGCCGTTCATATTGTACATAAAATAATTTGAGAAACTTTAGTAAACTTACTAATTGCATCAAGCCGATTATAATCACTACATATTATAAAACAAAACTCCTGCGCAGTATCTGGCTGTTTGCGATAAATTAAAAACTACTACTCACCGATTTGAATGCTGCTTTCACTTATGGATAGTATTGGATATTGTGTATAATGTATGTATGTATATGCTTTTATTTATTGTGTGTATGTATATGCATACATACACACAATAAATAAAAACATATATGCATATATGTATAAGTATGTCTTAAGTTAATATATGTATTTTTATATAATGTTACTCTCTATTTATAATTGTACCACTTCTACTGTCCTTCATTCACACAACACAACGCATCGGGGGTTCGGCATTGGTGAGTCACTGACCAATTGGGTTCCAGTCGAAAACCAGCGCCAGGATTCTACCTGGCACATGCTGAACTGGACACCCATTTAGTATATTTGAGTGTCACACCAATAATCGCACGTCAGTTGTTGGTTGTGGTTTGGAGGTATGTTTACTCTTAATGAGTGAACATGCTGGAAGCATCCCTAATGTGATTTATTTATGTGTATTATTATGTTGTACTAGAGGTCGGCCGCGACTTCGTCCGCGTGATTATTTGGATATTTTCCCGTTCCCGTCGCTTGTAATTATTGTTCCCGTCGCCATATCTTTATAATTTGTAGCCTATATGTTATTCTGATGTATAAGCTATATTATTGTAAAGTTTCATCAAAATTCGTTCAGTAGTTTCTATGTGAAAGAGTAACAAACATCCATCCATCCATACATACATACAAGTCACTCACAAACTTTCGCGTTTAAAATATTAGTAGGATTGTGTGAGCACTATGTACTAAATAAATGTTTATTTCTTTCAGAAAGAAATATAATTAAAAAAATATGCATATAATTGATTTTACTTTACTGGGATTGGTACACTGAGCTCATCTTGAAAAAGCTACACTCTGTCAATTTTTTTTTTAAACTGAATTTAGTAGGTGGATAATATATGAATAGGTAGTAATATTATTATTTCATTAATTTAATTGTTTTCAGATGAAGTATTTGAACTGAAACATGACAAGTCATATCTGTTGTCTATGGCAAACCGAGGGAAAGACACAAATGGGTCTCAGTTCTTTATGTAAGTTACATAACATTACAAATATGTCATTCTTGTGCTTGATTATGGAATATTATAAACTTCTAGGTCACTATGGGAAGTAGTGACTTTGTAGTTCATTACTTAATTTAAAAACAAGCACAATGGAGTAACCAAGTTGTAAATGTCTTCAGTTTTACATCAATACTTATATTATAAAGACGAAAAATTTAATAGTTGGTACTGAATAGGCTTAGAAACTACTGGATTAATTTGAAAAATGATTTAACCTATATATTTGACTACCAGCTTTAAAGCTACATTGTTAGCAAGTAACATAGGCAAGATTATTACGTTACACTGCATCAATAGGACAAGATCAAGAGTGACAATAAGCAAGTTAGATATAAATTTGCCATATATTTAACGTGTATTAAGAGTTTTCGAAAGTTTTTTCATAAAATCTAAAAAATGTCACATGACATGAAGTTCAACATCATTTTAGAGGTCTTTGACCATGCTGAGTTGATTGCAGCTGGTCTTGAGTCTTTAAGTATTACCGTTTTCGATTTGACCTCGTTTTGACTTTGACCTTGAGATCAGAGGTCAAAGGTCAAGTTCATTTTGGGGAGTTTTCGACTATGCTAAGTCGATTGGCGTTTATACTGAGTCTCTAGCTCTTACTGTTCTCGAGTTGAAAGTTGTTCACTGACAGACGGACGAATATAACTGTTGTATAAGAGATTTTCGAAATTTTTTCGAAAACTTAAAGCTCGCTAACAAAGTCGCGGCTGTGTGCTATTTTATTACAAAGTAGAATATTAATATAATTTTATTTCTTTTCATTACAGGTAAGTATATACAGGACTTGAGAAAATTTTATAGAAATGAAGACAATGGATTACAACAAAATATCAAATTAATACAATTTGACAACGGGAATGAAATTCTCTGTAATAATTATCATGGGTTGCATATTATGTTGTTTGATCAGATCAGATGTTCAGGTCAGATCTATAGTATTCATTTCACGTGATGTTAGAAATTATGGTTGTGGAGGTTATTTGAAAGTTATTTCATGGAAAATATTGAACGTCAACTGCTTTGCAGTTTAACTAGCAAACTGACCCTAACTGGGTCGGGAGAAGCTCGTCGGATGATGATGTGTACTCATTAACTTTATATTATCAAAACTCACTGACCGATTTTTGTTCTGATATCATTTGACAGTTTAAACCTGCATTACAGTTTCATAGTGAACGGAAAAAACATGAAAGTGTAACTGAAAACTCTAATACCCCATTTAGACGCTTAACAAACTTCGACAAACGTCCACAACCACAAGCGTATAATAAGGCTGTTTGGCTTTGCGTGCGTGCGGTGACCACTGACATTACACTAGTGCGGATCGGGACAAACTCACAAGTTTGTCCCGATCCGCACTAGTGTCGGGTTTTGAACACAAAACAAAAATGTTTGTGAGGGTTTGGTGTTTGTCGACGTTGACCAAGCGTCGGCACGCTAATGTGTAAACTAGTGTAATAAAATGTTTTAGCTATGAACAATGATTACTATTTTGAAATAATGATTGGTTCTCTTGTCAATGTACGTCTCTGATTGGCTAACAACGCATAGCAACTATAGCAGGATTAGCGCGTCAAATGATAGTCCGGCTGCTGAACAATGTGTTGCTATAAATGCTTCTATGTTTTTTCCCTTCACTGCAGTTTTGTCTATTAATCAGCAATAGGTCAGATTTATTTGAGGCTTTTTAGTGCATTTGAGCCCCATATATGGTAAGATTCATCGTTACGATCCGTCGCTTCAGACTGATCGAAACGACTGATCTGTAGTGTTGCCGCTCATACACGAAGCGATTGGTCGTTACGATCAATCATTTATTCATTTGAAATGGAACGATAAAGACATGCTCAAATATTCAATACTTGCCCTGTAAAATGGAAAACAAACTTATTTTCTCGTCTGTGGCGGTAACTTTGATTGTTACAAAAGAAAACAAGAAAACCTAGAAAAGTGTGGGTTAAGAAATGGCTATTAAAGCGAAATCAGTACATATTCGCATGTAAATATTTTAAATGAATTAAGGTTGCACCCAAAAGATTAACAAAAGAACAACTATATGAGAATGACTTTATTATTTTATTTTTATTTAAAATTATTCAAACTAGTATCACTTAAAATACAGAAACGCTCGTTCGTATCGTTACGATATTCATGATTGCATGGGTTTTTGTTGCGATCACCGATGTCGTCTGCGATCAAGTAAATCGTTAACGATCGTAACATACATTACAGATCCGTCGTTTCGATCGGTCTAAAGCGACGGATCGTAACGATGAATCGTACCGTATATGGGGGCCCTTAATTAATATGAAAGGCATAGCTTTATCTATGCTACATTGCTAACAATTTCTTTTCAGGAACTTTATTTATCTTTACTGATATTATTTGTCATATTTGAAAATACTGAACCGATTCAAAAAATACATAATATGAAAACATCCAAACTCCATCAGAATCTAACCTGCGATCGTTAGGCTAGCATTCGCTCGTAGGTACAATGTCATATTGATGACTTGTTCACTTTGTAATTTTTGTAAACAAAATGTATCTATGTTTTGTCGGATGTCAGTTAAAAGCTATTTACCCAACAGATTAATAGAGGATTTAGATTTAATGTAAGTTTGATTGAGACATGCAATCGAGAGGTGTTTATGATATTCTTATTTTGTCTGGTCGGTAGTTAATATTAGCAACAAAGATAGTTACCTAGTTTGTTTTTAAATAACTGGCCAGAGCCTCCCCGTCTGTCAGATCTTGACTTTAAAAATAAACTCAGCGCCTGTAAAGGTCAATATACTCGGCCCCTAGTACATACGACTAATAGTGCCTAACGAAATGTGGGCGTAATGAACTCCTCTGCCTACCCCTTCAGGAATAAGACACGGTTATGTGTGAAGCTCCTCACATACCTATTTGTTGAAGTTACTGCAACCTTAAGTGGGTAAGTCGAGGCCTATAAGACGTCATTATATAAATTATTCTATACTAACTATGACATAGCTTTTCCAGCTGGTGAGGTGGACTTGGAGCCAAAGGTCTTGAAGTCACATACGCAAGGTCCAACCAAAGATATTAAAAATTATCGATATTAATTCTATTGTCTATAGTCTTTTCGCGTTAAAAAATAACGACTCATCATAGTCACTCAGCCCGTGACCAATCAGATCATAGTAAATAGTAAGCGGTGTTCAAAGTATGGACGCGTCATTACACAACATTACAAATCGGTAAATCAAAATTGGATATTATAATTCGTAATGAAGTCAAACAAGTAATTTAATAACATAAAAAAAACTATTTAATAAAAATAAAATATCTATGCTAAATAACGTTACTATATTATAAACTTAAGACAAACGGGTCTTTTACGCGATTATTGAGATATATACATACCTCTTTATTACCCGACGTTTCGGCCCTGTTACAAGAGCCGTGGTCACGGGTGGTTTGGCTTTAGCTCATCGTTGTCTTTGTGAAGTGCGGGTTTGTTCAACTACCCTCACTTCGTCGTCACTAAATATTGTGTTCGGAGAGCCACCACGTTCGTTGAGGTGGTGAGTACATTTGCTGATCACCGGATTCCACGACGTAGATAGTCGATATCCATCTTCCCGGTTAAAGTTGGGATACTTTTTTATTTTGACGATATATTTTAGTTCGAAAAAGAACATTATTATACCTTAAAACGTAGTTTGTGAAAATGTTCTTCGTTTTATGAAAACGCCGCTGGTTCTATCTCAGCCGACGACATTCGTTTTTGCAAATAAAAAGAATGTTATATGTACTATAAATATTTAATTCAAAAATATGGTTTGCTTTCTACGTCACTATGAATTAATTAGCTAGACGAGTCACTATTATCTTAACACGAACCGACTATAGTGCTCGCTTCATTTCTCGTTGTATCTCGCGTGAAATGTAATATGCACATGAGTAAGTAGACGGAACAGAGCGACAGCTTCATACAAACCCCGAAACTCGGTAAGACTGGAAACATTTACGCGTGTGTGTACGCACAGCCAGGTAAGATTTAAAATAGTGTAAACCGTTGTTTTAAACCAAATTATGTTCTATTCTTACGACGCGACGTTCTAATGAACGCTGTTGGTTTAGTCCGTCTAGTCAGCAAGGCGCTCGGTAACCACGTTTGCAATTGTGTATTCTTTCGTTTGTCCAATTTAGCACGTTTTTAGGAAGTTTTCGCTCTGTTTGGTCTATTTACTCGTGTGGAGGTGGGAGTATGGTAGGTATGGTAGAGATGAAACGTGTTGTGTATGCGTTGTGTAGAGTCGGCTGCCGGCCGCGGCGCTCCCCGCTCCGCTCCGCTCATTGTTGTGTGTTCTGTGTGTTGTAGTACAACACAGCCGGCGCCGCATCTCGACAAGTAAGTGCTAATCACTTCTATATTAGTTATACTAAAACTGTATACACGGTAAATTTATAATCGTTTTGGAAAATAATATACTTGTTGAACTCAGTTTTATTTATTTCAACTTTAAAAAAATGGTTTGCATAGAGTATCTTTCGGGTCCAAACGGGGTGACTATAAATTCACCGTGTATAATAATAATGTGCTTACATTTATAAAAATTAACACATAATGAGTGTAGACCATATGAAAAGATTATAAAACAAAAAAAGGATTTTTTTATTCATTTTTGTATGTTTGTGTTTACACGCTAATCCGAAGTTACTGAACGGATTTTTATCCGGTTTTCATAAATAGACTAATATCAACATAAGATATTATATTATGATTTCTTTCATTAAAATCAGATGGCAGGAATGCCATATTACTTAAAGGTTACGATACTCCCAAACTACTATTTTATTTTCAACATTGGCAACATAGTATTTAGTGTGGTAACACTGGTTATCCGTTGTCGCAGTGTGCACGTAGTGTTCGGTCACGTGGCGGGCGGCGCGACGCTCGTGCGACAGCTGGAGGCGCTGCCAGTCGACCGCAACGCGCGGCCGCTGCAGGACGTCATTGTCACTAACTGTGGACAACTGGTGAAGCTGCAGACTGGTGAGTATTGCTCTACGCAGTTCGGGCATGTAAAAAGAAATGAAACGAAAAATAAATGCAAAGATTAGGCATTTATTGCGCCCACATTTCGCCAATCACTGTTAGTCCGAATTATTATGGGGCAGGCCTATTACCATTAACGGGCACTTCGTAATTTTATTCTGATAAAACTTAAATATTGACAATAATGTACCGTTTACAGCTAAAAAGCGTAAGCAAGAGAAGGAAGTGAAACAGGAAAGCGATGCAGAGCCCGACTCGCCCAAGAAGGACAAGAAGAAGAAGAAAGACAAGAAGGAGAAGAAGAAGAAAAGGTTTGGAATTATGTCACAACTTACCTACAGTAATTTGAAATTGTGGATAATATGTACAGTCAAGGTTCAAAAGTGCATTCCTATTATTACAATTCAATATGTAATTATGGGAATGGACTTTTGTCTGTACAATTGGTCATTAAGAAATTGGTAATTTCTGTACCATGGACATTTTGGCGTCCTGGTAATAACTTTTTTATTTGTTATATAAAAACTTACTTCTCCACTAGGCTGGTTGTAAGCTCTGAAGCAGTCCCAAAAAAGAGGTTCACAACTTTAGGTCGTTCTCCTGCAATCTAACGTACTCCACATACTCCACTTTGGACACTACATCTTCTCTCATGCTACAATATTGGAAAAGTTGTCCAAGTTGTGAAAATTTTAAAAATACTATTTAAAATACGTGGCCTCTCATGCTACGAATAAGAAATATTTAATGCAGAAATTGAAAGTTGTAAAACTCCTTGTAAAATAAATATGCTTCAATCCCGTGCCTGAATTTGACATTTTGCGAAAATATTAGGACTAAACTTTTTAAGCGGACTCTTTACTACAATACAAATGATATCCACAGTGCTGAAAAACTTTTTCAGGCGCCAATCCGACCCGTCTGAAACCGAAGATGGTGGTCAAGCTCCAGAAGCACCTTCTCATCCCCTCGTCACCACATCCAAGATAGATCCCCGGGAGATCCCGGACGTGCCGACCAACAGGTTCCTAATGAGAGGTGGGAGGGATAACGATGAGAGGAACGATCCTAGGAGGGATCGGGAGAGGTAATATCTGATTTGAGGTAACTGTGTTTGATGGAGATTTTATTTTATTCCAGTTGTAAAAAAGTAGGAGGTTCTCAACTCTACTGTACTTTTTTATCTTTGTTACCGCAGAACTTTCAACTGGGTAAACCAATTCTGATGATATTTTTTTTTATTGGAATGCTGGTTCTTACCGTTTGAACCCATTTAGATGAGATCCGGTTTTGACAGTTTGAAGTCTGCTAAAATTATTTCAGACCTGAAATGTTTACGAAGTTACAGTAATTATAACACACATTCAAAATATTTAACATCAATAAACTTTAAATAGGATAGGTACAGTCAGGTTCAAAAGTGCATTCCCATTATTAGAATACAGTAAGACATAATAATAACTTGTCATGCTGATGCTTAGACTGCAGCAGAGATTATATTTAGTGGTATGTAACACCTGTGCCAGGATCCACCTTAGAGACCCAAGCCAACCTTACCTGCAAATGCTGCACCGGCCGATCAACGGAGAGGCTCTTGCAGACATAAGTGATTGGTTAGCGGCAATAGGTTCGACACTTTTAAGTGGGATCGGTAAAGTTACTGGCGAATAATGAGCCAATAATGCCTCTGCATACCCCTTCGAGGAAACGGTACTATTTAAATTTGGCAACAGGGTGTGTATGGTCATTTCATTTTGTTATGTAAGGTACTAGTTGACTGCGGTGGGAAAGCCTTTCCATATTAGCTTATGACTGATTTTTAAAACCGAAATAGAGTCCTGTGTGAATGTTGTTTTTATAACAGACATTAAATTGTGGTTTATTTAAATTTTATATTTCAGTTTATGTCGATTAATGATGTAAGTCCTAATAGATTTAATTTATATGTATAATATCTATATTACTAGTGGTTTTCCCCGGCTTTGCACGGCTAGAACAGTCAACCTCTCGAGCACAGGGGATATCGGTGTTTCATTAAACATTAAGAACATATTTTTTTGGGAATTTGCCCCATTTTCCCCTAATCAAATTAAATTAAGGAACACTCGTGTTAAGCTTCGTGGAGATCGGATACGCACACAGACAGACGAAAGCAAAATTGTCCAGTATGGATGACCATTTCTTAAGATATTGAGACAACCCTCCGTACCTCGGAGAGCATATTCGCGTCGGTCCCGGTTGTCATACGAATATCATACGTCTACACAAAACCCGACCGATCTTACTTTTGGACTTCGATATCGCCAATGGGTTGTGGAAGTCAGATGGCTGTCGCTTCACGGAAAATATCGAAATCAGCCAAATCGCAATTAGAATGAAAAGCCGACCCAGATTGAGATGGGAAAAGGCTTAGTGGATGTATTTGTGTTTCAGGATGAGGTTTCGCGAAAGGGACCACCGTGCCTACACTCGTAGTGGGCGTGTTATAAAGGGGCGAGGCGTGTTCGTAAGTACAATATGTACTAAATACAATTGACCCACCAATTGGAAGAAAGGAATAAGTCCAAAACTTGAGAACGGATATAATCAGACAAACTATCATTTATACGAAGTGGGTGGGTATTGTGAAAAAAGTGAAAATGTCAAAAACCGTCCGAGTCGCACTTCGCTGTACCAAAACGGTAAAAACTGGTGCCACCTTAAATATTTATTGTATGGTGTTTCTTTAGTTATAGCGGCAACATAAATACATCATCTTTGAAAATTTCAACTTTCCAACTATCACGATTCATAAAATACAGCACAAGACATCAAGACGACAACGAGTCTCAGTAAAAGGGTTCCCGTTTTCCTCTTTGGGTACGAAACCCTAAAAATGGCGATTATTCTCTTCTTCCAATTGGTGGTTCAATTGAAGTATCTGTTTTGTTACATTTACATTTGTTTCTGCTTTATATAATATAATTCTTCTAGAATCTTTTAATCTCAAATTTTTAAAGTAAAGTAAAATAAAATCCGTTTAAAATACAATTGTCTCCTAAAATCATTTATCC